>CM031239.1:636969314-637679314 GCA_018340775.1 Taxus wallichiana var. yunnanensis | reverse complement strand
TTATTTATTATACAAAAAATTATACATGCATATGTATACATATAGTCTCTAGATTATGCATACATACATTCATGAATGTAAATATGTATGTGTGTGTGTAATATAAATACACACACATACACATACACATACACACATATGTGTATGTATATATGTGTACTTATATAGACACATGTATACTTATGCATACATGTATATATGTATGTGAGTATATGTGTATTTGTATATACAAACTTACAAACACGTACACATAAATACACACACACACACATGTATACCTATGCATATATAATACATGTATGTATGTGTATGTATGTGTAATCCAAGATATGAGTTACCCTTTAGAGTGATAGAGATATCAAATAAATCAAGCTCAAATCATGCTACAATTAAACATGGGCTTATGTTGCCATACTGCATATGTAAGCGATTATCATGAGGTTCTATCCATGAATAAAGTAGGCTACCTCTTGAACTTGAATATGCAATCACAAACTAGGTTAAATGGCAGATGTATTTTTTCTAGGGAACTTTCCCCGACCATATCCCTATCCCTTTTTAAGGTTGATAAAATAACATGACAAGACATGCAGTGATAAATGAAATAATTGAAACAAAATGGTATACATATTTAGGGGCATGAGGGAACCAAGTCATGGGCGTAGGGTTTTCTTTTGAATAATCGTTGATTATGTATTAGTTGATTTGAAGTTGCCATAGTCATAACTCATCCATAGGTGAGATTCATCTCGAATCTCCTCCCCTATAACCTACAACACCAATCAAAATGAAATCAATGAAACAAAATACTATATTATGGGCTTGTTAGCGAATTAATTTTTTTTGTAAGGGAAAATTAGTGATTTTTCACCAATGCTCTAGGACTAAGTCCCTCCTCTTGGTAATGGGGAGGCTCCCATTTATTGAATGTGGAAAATTAAATCAGTGGGTAGTCGTGAAGTTGGGTATCACTCATGAATATTCCACTAAACATGTGGAAAATAGATTGTACGTAATACAATGGAAGAATTTTCTTAGAGAAGGAGGTAGAGGGAGTAAAGAATATAGTGAAGGGAGGTTAATTTTGTGAATAGGGACTTGCATATTTCACAACATTAACCGTAGTAGATCCACACTCAATTAGAAGAATTCAATCATGTAAACAACATAAAAACTAAAGACACAAAGTTCTATTGATTTATTCCTCAAAGATACAAATCCCTTTCTTGGTTGTTCAAGATCACCATGCTTACAAAGTTGAGTATGCAAGAAGTAGAGGAAACATAGACAAGAGAGAATAGAATAAAGTAATCTTTTTCTTGTATTTAGTAGAGAAAAATCTATCCACTAACAACTCACAATTGACAACCCTTTGGAATGGAGAATTCATTCCAATTTATAGATTTACAATATGACTTTTCATCTCCCCCCACATGACCTTTCACATTCTTATCACTTTTGATATTTTAAGTGATACCTTTTCTTATTAATGAAAAATAACTCTTACAAGGTTTAATTAAAAGGTCACTTAAGTGAGTAATAAAAAATAGCGAAAAAGGTACATTCTCAAAAAAGAATTAGAACATGGAGAGAGAAATAAGAGATCTATCAATATGAGAAATATGAACCATATACCGATGAAGATCCACTCTTGGATAACTTTGAGGTAATAATCATGGAATGATTTCTTCACCTTTGAACTCTTTACTTAAACAATTTGTCGCAGTAGGTGCCACCTTTTTTCCTATGGAATACAAACACAACTCAAAAAATCGATCCAAGTCTTGGGGACACTACTAAGGGTCTTGCATTGATTGAACTAGACTTGATGATATCTTGTAGTATTATAGATTGAGCCTATAATTTCCGTAAGGGATTCCAAATTATCTTCATTACAGTGAGCTATATCTTTTCTCTTTCTTGACCAAATCTTGGATTGTTCATTGAGTGGAGGTGACCCGAGATTCTACACACAATTTCTAATACTTCCCAAGATCTCGTATACATTCTCTCCACATGACTCAAGTTCATATATAACACTCATTGTGTGAGACCATATGGGAGATAAATTTTCAGAGATATAAGAGAAAATCACCGAGGAGTAAGAATCAAGGCGCTCATCTAAAACACCAATGGGAACACACTATCCTAGTGAGATTTTTATTTCTCAATTTCTTCCTTGGTCATATTTACTTTGGAAATAGTGGCAAGGGAAAACTTGAATAGTGAGAGAAATTCTAGCAATAACACCTTTCCTTTCTTAAGAATCATTTCAAACAATTTATCATTGGCTTTTTCCTTCATGGTGTAACCTTGGGATCTCTTAATCAACCGAGGATCAAATATGTTGATTGGAAGGATTAATTTAATAGGAGGAAGGGGTACCAAATTGGGCTCTAGGAAATATTACACATAGGAGTGATATTTCTCACATACTCCTCTAATTTCTCCATAGTCTGCTTTATACTCTTCATTCTTAAAGCAAGTAACAAAGTTGCAAATTTTTTGAACAGTGTGCATCTCCTTCATGCATGGATTTCCTAAGGATATTTAGGTAAAATCATAGTCATATTGAGTCATATATTCCATAGGTTTTACAACCTTTGGCTGGGAAACCTCCGGATACTAGGATCTAAAGGCCCCAATGAAGAAATGGGAGGTTATTTATGATTTCTTGTTTTGTTTGGTTTTCATGAATTTTGAGATGGCCCCAAAATCAGGTGTTGCGGCTTGTTGCACCATTCTTGACTCACTTCCAAGAAACTCTTGTATCCATGGGAATGTTTCCACCAGAGTAGACATTAAATCATTCATAGGGCACTTTCAAGTGCTTGGTAAGGGACCAAAGTTTTCTTATGATGGGATGATTCTATCGTTGAGAAAGATGCACTTAGATGCCGAAGAACAAAAGATTGTGATAGATCAATTTCACCTAACTCAAGAGGTTCAATGGTATTTTCAATGATATTTTTCCTATTCAAAGCATACTAGGGGTAAACTTCAAAGTGTGTTCCTCTTCCATAATTTTCCTCTTGGAAGATTCTACTAAATAAGTGGAGTTTGTTGCTTTCTTAAATTCCTCAGGGAGGAAATGTGAGAAAATTTCCTACGTGGAGAAAAAATATCACCCGAATCAATGAAGGAATATTTATCCCACTTGAACCATTCTTTTGATCTTTGGATCATGTTTTCATGTAAATGTGCAACATGAAAATTTTAAATTTTTAAGCATGACAATAGACCCAAGTGTCAAAAATTTTGGATTACAAACATTTCGAGGCACTATTCCAAATCATTTCATCCCTTGTGTCAATCCTACCCCTATCCTCAAAGTGATCATATGTGTTGTAATGAACTTTTCCATGTGTTTGAAATATGTAAACGAGTTCATAAATTTATTTCGAGACATGACCTCTCAGGGAAGATTTTTAGTGGACTTAGAAATGATTATTTTTAGCCTTTCTAAGGTGGGTGTCTATCTTAAGAGAAAATTTGAAGGCCTAAATTCATAAGGAAATGATGTTAAGGATCCAATAACATTGTTCAAGTGATTTAGGAATATTTAGGGAAGATTTAAAGGTTTAGGAACAAGTTTAGTGAAAGCGGGTTTTTGAAGGTAAAGGAGCTCACAGTTCAAAAAAGCACCTAAGCTTTGGAAGATGATTTCGGAGCTCCAAAATGATTTAGAGGACAAAAATATACCATTGGAAAGATAATTAAATTCCCTACATGATGGTATTTTCATATTTTTCACAAGACCAAGGCGCTTCTCTCCACAATCTATTTTTGGTAGGCATACCTTGTGGTCCCGAGAAAAAGGATATTTTTAGGGTGTTTCAGGTATAATTAGATCATGGGAACCATCCCATTCTTCTTAAAACTATTTTTTCAAAAAATATAAATAAGTTCCCAAAAAGACCTTTGGGATCTTTGAAACTTCATTTTCAAGCTCTCTCAAGGACGCTCTCGCAATTAGAAGATTTTTCCAAATAGTCGTGTGTCAACATGAGGCTAAGGCACATTTTTGTGTCCCTCTTGTCCCTTTTCTAAGATTAAAAATGGGGGAAATAGTTCCCCTCCCCCATTTGAGCCGCTTTAGACCCACCACATGCCCTTGTGGAGGCTCCGAAGCACCTTTTAGCGCTTTCTAGCCCCAACTTGTGCACCTCATGTCCACCACTTGTCACCATGAGGATGGGGTCAATTTTTGTGTCTCTTTCATAAATTTCTAAGGGGATAAGGGGATAAAAATTCACCCTCCACCTTTCTCCCACATGGTTCCTCACATGACCAAAATCGGCTCTTGGGTGCTAAAAATAAGCTCTTCCCTCTCTCTCCTCCATGAATATATGTCTGTCACTTGTCCTCATATGGATAGGGCACATTTTTGTGTCCATTTTATCCCTTTACCAAGGGTAAAAGGGGGAAATTTTTTCCCCATAAGCACAAAAAAACTAGAAAGTGGTATTTTTGATGATCTTCCTCCATTTGCTCAAAATCCACCGAAACTCTGGCGAAATTTTTCCATAATTTTCTCCTCCATTTTCTTCCTCCATGTTTTCATGATCACAAAGAAGAAAAATTCATAAATTTTCAATTTTCCAAAGCTCCATGTTCATGTTTTTTCTAGAATGACTCCATGCCCTAGATCGAAGAAAAGTTCATATCTCACAATTCGGTAAATGGATTGAGTTGGGATTTTTACAAACCTCCTCTTTTCAAAATGCCTTCAAGGAGAAATTTACAACATATTAAATGATGCCCTATATTTTTAATGGCATAAAACCCTCGTTTTGTGCCCTATCTTTCGTTCCTTTGATTTCTCATCATTCTAGTGGACGGATCAAGCTAAAAATTTAAACACATAGTCTAGAAGAAAAACCTATTCCTAGTGAAGTTGATTTCATCGCAATCGAAGTGGGAAAGAACACTTTATAATAAGCTCGGGAATCCATTAATGGCTGGAATGACACAATAGAAAAAAGGTAAGCGAGGAAAATTTTCACTTCCCAGGTTCCATTGGGTGGAATCTGCTTAAAATTAGAGCAGAGCTTTGGAACGAATTATGTAAACTTCTAGCAAGTGGTTTCATTCGAATCCGACACCGGGAAGACCAATTTATATTTTTAGTAATTATCTATGGGAGCACCTACTATAAATAGTAAGTTCAAGAAAAATTTGCATTCACACTCCTTATTTCATTCCCTCATGATCGAGACACTCAAAATCTACTAAATAAGACCATAATGGTGAATATTCTAAAAATAACAAATGGGAAAATGAGCTAAAATTGGTCACATTTCAGTCATTCACTCATCCTATGCTTTGTATCAACACTCATAGGATCTCCTCTCTCTCAATATTTTCAAGTCAATTCCCACATTCCCGATCTTTGTGAGCAAAAAGTGTTAAAATGAGAAAATTGTCAGGTTTTGTACTTAAGTGTTAGTGTAGGTTATTATTTATCCTTTTATTTATTTATCAAGATAATTATTACACTTGTGTTAGCCCCCCGCACTTGTTGGGTTAGCTTGCTTAGGTGTACTAGTTATGTGGAGTTTGCTTACTAGTTGTGTTGAGTTAGCTTCTCAGTTATGTGGAGTTAGCTTACTAGTCTTTTGGAGTTAACTTAACTACCAATATCAATTAGTGGGAGTTCTTCACCACTGATTTAGGTAGTAGTTGCACTTCCTCCTCCTATATGTACATATTTCTTATTGAGTAATTCAAGTCATTCTATTGTAATGTATTGAGCATTATGGATTATGATGGATTTCCATATATGATATTTTAGCTCTTTTATTTTGCAAATCTAATGTGGTGTTCTATTATCATCTGAGATCGCGGCTTGGAACAATCTTCTTATCGTTCCTTTCATGGTATCAAAGTGATAGATGATGTAGACATCCATTTGTAAGTTTTTCTTTATAAACAAGGGTTTATTATTTTCATGTATTTGGAATTTGTTAGCAATTTTCTGCAACATGCATTTTTATGCAAAACGAAGTACAACATTGATTCGAAGGTGCCAAAACCCTAGAATCATTTGTAAGAACTTGATCATGTTTTGAGACAGTCAAATTTGGATGCGAGATTTGTACCACTTTATGGGTACATTATTTTATCCATCGATATGAGTGTGTACCTTCCGATGCATTCTTTTACCCTCTAGGTATTTCGGTTTTGGATGCAGTCTTTTATCCACTGGACGTAGATCTGTACCCTCTAGGTGCATTCTTTTATCCATTGGATATAAGCATGTACCTTTCAAATGCATTCTTTTACCCTCTAGATATTTCAATTTTGGATGCATTCTTTTATCCACTGATGCAAATTTGTACCCTCTGGGTGCATTCTTTTATCCATTGGATATAAGCGTGTACCTTCGGATGCATTCTTTTACCCTCTGGATATTTTGGTTTTGGATGCAGTCTTTTATCCACTAGACACAAATCTATACCCTCTGGGTGCATTCTTTTATCCATTGGATATAAGCGTGTACCTTCTGGATGCATTCTTTTACCCTCTAGATATTTCTATTTTGGATGTAGTCTTTTATCCACTGGACGCAGATCGGTACCCTCTGAGTGCATTCTTTTATCCATTGGATATTGGCGTGTACCCTATGATGACGCATGATTTACCCTCTGGACATTTTAGGTTTTGGGTGCAGGCTTTTATCCTTTGGTCGCAAGCATGTATCGTGTGGATGCACTCTTTTACCCTTTGGACATTTGGGTGTCACGTGTACCTTTTAAAAAAATATCAGCATTAAAATATTATTTTAATAGCAAAACCTTATAGAGCTCATAACTTTTGATCCGTAGCTCGGATTAAGGTGATCTTTTTTTGAAATTGTGTATTTTTTCAAGATCTACGCATTGGTGAAATTTTTATACACATATTTCAAATATAAAAGGTATTGTTATTCATTTTAATATTTACATGCACTCAATTATAAAGTGCCAAATTTGGGAGGGTGTTATGATCACTTGTGGATGCAATTTCGGTTGAGCCTAACGTCCTAAAATTTTGGGTATTGCATTCTTGTATCTATGGGTGTATACATTTATATCTCTCTTGTTTGTTGAGATATTTTGGATCTGTATTTTTGACACTTTTTTTTTTTCGGCATGTTGACAGTCTCTCTTGTGGGGGAGCTATTCTAGTGAATCCCAGTGTTAGTTTGTCAGTGTTTGAGTAGTTGATTTTGGCAACTCATACAGATCTGTGGTATCACTCTACTCATTCTTTGTAGTATGGGAGGGTGTGGTGTTGATCTCGCTTCTTCTTGGGTTTCATGTTCTTTCCTTGTTACCTTGGATTTTCTTAGATCATGGCACTCCTATTTATTTAGATCTTGTGTCCTTGCCTTGTTGCCTTGGTTGTTCTTGGATCGTGGCACACCTATTTGTAGTAGTTGATCAAATTATGTTTGGTGTTTGTTTTTCACTTTCGACATCACTCCATTGACAGTCTCCTTGCATGGAGCTATTCTAGTGAAGCCCAGTGTCATTTGTTTTTAGTTCTATGATCGAGCAGTGGATTCAGACCATAGTGCGCACCACACTTCTTCAGCATTATACGAGTTTTTGGAGCCGAGCTTATGAGGATATCTTGCACAGGATTTTTCCTCTCTACTTTGTTATTACTAGTTTTGGGTACCTTGCGGTGTCTAATTTTCCCAGTTGTTGTACATGGGTACCTCATCAGGCCTTGTTGCTTTAGGACCCGCCTTCTTTTTTCACCCACCTAAGCTAATTTAAGGGAGGGTGTTAGTGTAGGTTATTATTTATCCTTTTATTTATTTATCGGATAATTCTTACACTTTTATTAACCCTACACTTGTTGGGTTAGCTTGCTTAGGTGTACTAGTTGTGTGGATTTTGCTTACTAGTAGTGTTGAGTTAGCTTCTTAGTTATGTGGAGTTAGCTTACTAGTCTTTTGAGTTAACTTAACTACCAGTATCAGTTAGTGGGAGTTCTTCACCATTGATTTAGGTAGTAGTTGCACTTCCCTCCTCCTATATGTACATCTTTCTTATTGATTAATTCAAGTCATTCTATTATAATGTATTGAGCATTATGGATTATGATGGATTTCCATATATGGTATTTTAGCTCTTTTGTTTTGTAAATCTAATGTGGTGTGCTATTATCATCTGAGATCACGGCTTGGAACAATCTTCTTTTCATTCCTTTCATGAAGGCCCCTTTCAATTTATTTCACATGGAATGCATGGTCAATTAGTGGATGAAATTGATTTTGGTCTCATTATCCTTTCCCCACTCTAGAATCAAAAGGATTTTTCTCATGCTTCACTCATCATCAAAAGGTACTCCCGGTGGTAGAATCAATGATAATGGTATGATGAGAGCAAAGTACATCCAATTTCTCCCATGTGAATGGTTGATCATAAAGATGTAACAATGTCTCAAAGATCAGAAGGAGTTTCTCAATTAGGGGAGTTATCTTCCAGTGTTTTCAGTAGTCTAGTTCTCAAGTGTTCATCATTTCAAGGGTTTTCAAAAAAAAGCAAGGTGTTCAAAATGGTCTTCATCAAATCTCTTCATTAGTGCATTATTGTGGAGGGTCATTAGTGGTTATATTTTCATCTTCAACATCCTCGAGGTGTCGAATAATCATGGTTGCATTTTACAAGCAATTTGTTTCAATTCCTCATTCATATGCATGATTGGCTAAAAGGAGTGACAATTTTCATGGTTTGTTCAAGTGTGTGAGGACATCCTTCATTGTCTATAGTGGTCTAGTGATCAAGTGCTTCTCACTTCTTCACTCAATGTACCTGATGGGCTACAATTTTTGATCATTCAAAAGGAGGTTTCTCATGGTGCAAAAGAGTTCAAGGCTACAAGTGTTCACCATTTAGGAGGAGGCTTCTTTCAATATAGAGGGTCGAGTTCTTCATTCGAGTTCATGATTGCATCAAGGCATTCTATTGGATCATCACAAGGAGTGGATTTTCTTCATGCTTGGAGCTTCTCATCTCCTCCCTCCTTCTCTCTTTCTCCTCTTCCTTCTCTCCCTTTCTAATTATTTGTTGAGCATAATCATTATATTTTGTCATATTCACTTAAGTGACATATTTTCAAAATTGTAAAAGTATTTTCTTGAAATTATAAGAGAAATACTTAATTTTTCTTTTCTAATGGAAAATGAAAGGTCACAAGTGGAATAGGAACATGAAGAGTCATGTAGGGGAGATGAGAGGTCAATTCACATTGTTATAAATTGGGATGGCTTCTCCATTCCAAGGGATCCGAAAATGCTAGATTTTGATAGCATCTATGTTGTAGAAATTATGGATTGTTGTTGTTGGAATTTGTGTCATCAATGCACATGAAATAAAAGCTACATTTCTTCCATTCTCCTTTTCCTATGTTTCTTCTATTTCTCTCTTATGCACTTTATAAGCATAGTGATCCAGAAGAGCTTTGTATATTTGATAAATGAATCTAAGAACTTTGTGTCTGGGTTTGTTCTTCTCACTAGATAGCTTCATTGTTGTTTTCCTCTATATTGAATGTTGAACTACTATGGTTATTGGGTGTGAACTCTACAATTGGCCTACTCATAAGTAATAACCTTCCTTTCCTAATTTCTATCCTTCACCCCTCGTCATTATAATTTTCTCCCTCGTACCCCATACAAGAACCTTACTAAAGGTTTAATGGATTTTGAAATTTGTGTCATCAATGCACATGAAATAAAAGATACATTTCTTCCATTATCCTTTTCCTATGTTTCTTCTATTTCTCTCTTATGCACTTTGCAAGCATAGTGATCCAGAAAGAGCTTTGTATCTTTGATAAATGAATCTAAGGACTTTGTGTTCTGGGTTTGTTCTTCTCACTAAATAGCTTCATTGTTACTTTCCTTTATATTTAATATTTAACTATTATGGTTATTAGGTGCGAACTTTGTAATTGGTCTACTCACAAGTAATAACCTTCCTTTTCTAATTTCTATCCTTCACCTCTTGTCACGTAATTTCCTCCCTTGTACCCCATACAAGAACTTTGCCATAGGTTCAATGGAGTGTTCCTATGTGATCCCTAACCTATTTGGCCAACCCACAACACTTAGGTAGGAATAGATTAGTTATCATTCAATAATGGGAGTTGCACCATTCAATGTAGAGGGGCGTAGCCTTGTGAACGTTGGTGGAGACACCTAATTTTCCATATCAACATTTTTCTCACCAACAGATCACTATCATGGTCATCTCTTTGATATCGTCCCGATTCTCTAATGTTCCATGGAGTGGAAGGAAGAGGGGAATATTGTGCCACTTGGTTTTCGGGATCAAAAAAGTTTGACTCATCATCTTTTATTCCTTCGAAAACCAATCAAAATCAAGTATCTCATCTGTTCCACTATCATTCACATGTAATCACATTTTTGAACTCAAAGTCATCATCAGTATCACTTCACCTAATAGTCCTCAAGTTGAGGCTCATGATGTAATCTTAGAAAGGTGAAAGTTTCTATATTCTTCCTAATATTAAAGTTAGACTGAGATATTTAGGAATACAAACTGAGGTCAACGAAATATTTTTCGATGTTTGTTGCACCTATGAAATTATTACACAAGTATATTCCCAGGGAGATGGAAATGACACACCTTTATTTTTTACATTCTTACATTTGGTGTGAACACGAGATAACTATCGGCATAGTTCAAGAATGATGATATTATCATGTGAGTACCTAGGTAACCTAGGAGGGGAAAGATCAAATCCTTTGATCCTAATGTAGGTGACGGTGGGGAGCTAGATGAAGTGGCTATTGTACTTCTAAATTAATGTAGTAGCTTGAGATGAGATTATCCATTTTGGTTTACCCCAAGAAAACTTATGATAAATATGGTTAATGCATCACTCACCCCAACATAGTAAGAGTTACTCTCCTATGAGTGACTTGCATGGATATTTTTGTAAGCGGAAGTGACTTTTTGTGGTATATTAGGAGCCATGGATAGGCCTCAGTAGGGTCTTGTGAAAGTAAGGGTGTACACAAAGTAAGAATTCATTTTTAACTTCTTAGTGGAGGATAATTGTATCATTTGTTGATGGATGTTGTTCTTAATGCTTTTCCCCTATTCAACTATTTGGTTTTCTTCTATTACTACCAAGATGAACTAATCCATTAAATCCTAGAAATATTTCATTGTCTCATCTCATATTATTATTCTTATAATGACAATGACATATTCATTTCACTCCTTAATGATTCTTCGAGGATAGGAAAATATTTTTACCTTATTTGAGCCACAAACCCACTACTGGTATGAGTCGAGTCCTTGCCCACTCTACTAAAGAAAACTCCTTGGTTATTATGAACATGTTATTATTGGTGAGAATCTGTAGGCATTGATAAATTATATTTTGTGTGAGGACTGCTAGGATTAAGTTGTCATCTATCAAGATTGTTACGATATTAGGATCATAATGTTGTGAACATGCCAGGACAAGTTTGGTGCTCTAAACAGATAATGAGTGTCCTCCTACCCTGAATAACCCAGATTGAGAATATTGTTTCCTCTATTTCCCATTATTTCTCATTCATCATTATATCCTTCAAGTCTTCTAGGTCTATGTGGGTGACATCATTGTCCCCACATTGGGGTATTTAGTGATTAATGTTGAGATTGGTTCTAGACCTGAATACTTGATCTTCATGATCTGAAAAAAATAATGAGATAGGAATAATATGATTTGATACAAGTGTCTTGATCCCGATTGCAAGAATTTATATTTGTAGCAAGTCTTGTCAGGATAACTAGTTTTAGTAAGTTTTAACAATTTTCACTTTTGGCTCGAGTTTTGCTTGTTTGGAATAATACAAATGTTGATAGTTTACTATTTTGGAAAATTACTATAGTTGTACATATGATAATTTATGCAACTTACTATTTTTAGATGGATGTATTTTGGGTGTCATATTGGAACAAAACTAGTCTCAAAAGATCACATTTTGTCTCGGGATCATCTACTCTAGTTTTTGAGGTTTTTATTTTCAGAACTTCATAGATTTGAAAATGAAAACATGTTGGGATGATATAAATTGTACATATCATAAATGGTAGTTATCTTATGGTAAAATAGAAGGCATTTTTTAGGAGTGCATTAGAAAAATTTGGTGGGAATCACATGCCTTTGAATGTGATATGTGAGCAATTTTCTATTTTGGAGAATGACAAATCTGAAAAATCTCATCAACATAACTAGTAAAAATAGAGTTTTTGTGTTGGAAGCACAATGGAAAAAGAGGATCATGAATTATTCCTTTTAAAACTTTAAACAATTCATATTTACTTGCTTAAACCATAAATCATTCAACCATACATTAATGTGTGCTTAACATTCATTCAAATGAGCATAACCATGAAATAGACACAAGAACATAAGATATAAGTGGGAAACCCTCAAGGGAAGAAAAAAACTTAAAATTCTAATTATATTACTCAAATCAAAATTATTTAGTGAAGCACCAACTTCATAAGGAACACCACCCCTAATTCGGTAGAGTACCAACCCTACAAAGAGCACCACCTCTAGTTTAGTGAAGCACCAACTCCACAAGGAGGCTACAACCCCCTAAGATGATAAAGCACCAACTCAACCACATTTATATGAAGATATATGATGTATTTTTTCTTCCACAACTGATGGAGATCATAATTTCATCTCACACACCTTCAAACCCCCTTTCTCCTAGCTCGCTCAAACTTTGGGTATCAAGATCTGATTTGATCTTAAACCTTTGTACACATGCTCTATAACACTATTCATACATTTTAAGACTTCCTCATCTCTAATTTTATCACTTGAAACTCCTTCACTCTCTCAATAAAATCACACTTTTCCTCTTTATTCACTAGTTAAAATTTTGAACCAAACATGCACTTTTGTATGCTTTCCAACTCAAAAACATAGCATGAGTTCGTCTAGATAAATTATCTCAACCATTACAACATAAAAACATAACACTAAATCAATAACAACTCATAAGATGGACCCATGTAGGTTGGTCATGCTCCAAGACACCAAACAAGCTCAAAATAAGCTCAAAACCCCATCACCTAACTCATCAAATACCTCCAAAATCATCAACATGATTAGTCAAGCCTCAAAGGCCTCAAAAATTTTAAATATGACATAAAAAAATAGTCCATGGTCACACATTCACTTGAACCAATCAAATTATTCGAACACTAACATGACCATTTCCTTCACAAAACAACTACTTCGAGAACTAATCTTCACCTATCATGTTAAGATCACACCATAGCACCTCAACTATGACATGTATCCACTCATTAAAAATACATTGACTTGTAAATCACATTTTTGCTTGCTTATAACTCATGAAATATTCAATGCAAACCACACTTACTTTCCTCTTCACCAAATTGAGCTGCTTAGAAAGCAATTTTGGAAAATCAACTAGTTTTCACCTGTTGATACATTCAAGACTCTAAATGCATTCAATAGTGACAAAACTCATCCCTCTTCACTTTCCAATGACAACAAGCATTAACTAATCCAAACACGAGTCTTCTACCTCAATCTTCTCATCAAAGAAATCCTATCATGAAAACAAACAACCTTGGTCTTCATAAACTGAGCTAGTTTACCTATCAAATCACCTCATCATGAGACAAAACATATACCATTGGAAATACATATAAATATAATTTCCATAACATCTTACATTTCCTTTCAAATTTAAGTTAAAGGCCTTTAATCAGGTCAATCTTTGAATTGCTCAAAATTTTCCTTTACAAGCCCAAAAACTAGTCTTCATAAATAGGGCATAGTTTTCCCTCTAGGACCTCAACTATGACCTGAAACCATAAATTACATCAAGTAAAAATCCCAAGATAAAAACAATGTCAATTTATTCCATACCTTCTTTGGACAATTTTTCCATAAACTAAACATTTTCATAAACTTACATTTTTAAGTGGGGTCCACAAACCATCACATGCTCTATTATACCTTTCTAGAAATATGGAGGAGTCCTCTATAACCTCCAATCATCATACTAGAAATAAAAATTTATTCAGGTCACTTACCAAGAATATATCTCCTACCACTTTTGAGCTAGGGTTTCAAACTCAAAAAAAGTAGTTTGACTTCTTAACATTCGTTCATAAAAACATGAAGATTAAATGACCTAATTATTTTTGTGAAATTCTCTTATATGAATGGGAAAACATCCTAAAATCCTCTGGGTCCCATGCCAAACATACAATCCACAAAAAGCATTAGAAGTTGCAATTCGAAATGGAAAACACAATCTCAAGTACTCTATTTTCCTAAATCATCATAACATGCAAATTTATCTTCATAATGACTTGAAATTTTTCTCACACCTCTAAAAACTCTGTTCACCCTATCCAATCTTCAAGCTAGCTCAAATAGCTCTCCATCTTCATATCCCATCTCATTTGTATGACTAGCCCTTAGGGTTTTGCATGGTTTAAGTTGTGTCATAGTAGAAAATTATCATACCTCATCACGAAATCACTCCAAAATGCCACAAAAACCTTCTACATCATGTCTCACTCACCTACCTTCCTTCATGAGATCTCATGGCTCTATACCTCATCCTCATGCCTCATTTGGTCTCCAAAGCACCTAGACTAGGTCTAGATGAGCACCTAAAACTAAGTCTTCACATGTAATTGCGTTATGAAACTTATGTGAGTATCTCTATGCTCTCCATCCATTCTCTCCATGCCTCTAACATGATTCTCAAATAACCATGCATCTCTACTCACCATGCTCCATAACTTAGGCTAGTTAGGTCACCTAATTAGGCTTACTAGGCCAAACTAATCTCACTACATGAGCTCATGCAATTATGAAACCACTTGAATATCCATGTCACCATCCTACCAAGCACCTCCCAAAACTTCTCCATCATTGTATTTGTTATTAATGAGCTTTTACATCAATGAAAACACCTAAACTCAACATGCCAACAATATCCCCCTTTGTCATTGATGGAAAACCACCTAGTTCTTCTCCCCCTTTTTACATTAATGACAAAGTATACATGTAGTACATGGTCTTCATATTTCTCGACTTCACATGATCATATCTTGGTTGGAAATCAACTAAAGTCATCATATTAGCATACAAACCTACTATGTTTCACTAAACTCTATTTTACCTCTTTTCTAATCTTAAAACCATGGTAATGTCCTTGAGACAAATGCATAACACTCATACATATGCAAAAATCATGAATCTGAGATTAGAACACCATGTTTACCTCTTTCTTGGTCCATCTCAACTTGATAAGACTCATAATTGAATTGACACATCCATATCTTGACTACACTCAAATCTTAGGACTAAAATCCCTAAACAACTTCAAAGGTGCAATTTAAGCCAAAGTTTACCAACCATAGATTCCTATAAACATTATAACATACTCCTTATACCTCCCCTAGAAGAAAACTACCCATATCTTACTGAAAATGCAAAAATTAGAGTTCTTACCTTATTTCCATGCCATGTAGATGGCTTAACTTCATTGCCTTTATCCTAAAAAACTTCTTCAAGATTTTCATCATCTTTACACGCTATTATGCTTGTTTGAGTCACAAGCTTGTTTACCTTTGAAGTGTGCTTGAAATTCGTAAACAACTCTACCTAATCAAGCCATCTTTCCATCTTTCACACTTAATAGAGACTAAAATTGCTCCCCTTCCTTAAACAAGCTAGTTCATATCTATAACATATTGTTTTTCTCATCCTCGGTCCTCAAAACTTACATAAGCTTGCAACAAGATCCCCCTACGATTGTGGAAAATTTATCATTTATAAATATACCTAAAAAAATCTTCTTATCACCTTACTCAAATTCTTGAGTACAAAAATTATTAAGAGTCATAACTTGACTCCCCTACCATGATGGTACATACCAACCCAGAGCACTCTATTTTGATCCTCTATAGACCATTTACTATAATTAGAATGCATAATTCAACTAATTATGCTTGCAAACCTGATCATTTTCTCTTTTTCAACCTTATTGACACATGGATCATCTGATCATAGTCATAAATGGATCCCTTTGTCTTAGTATATCTACTTAGACCTATAGGTCACGTTTTTCACATCTTTATCAATCATCTGATACTCTGTCACGGTACCCTTGTGACTTGGATTACTCCTACCATTTCTCTAACTGTGTATACCTTATCTAAGAGGAAAATAATATTATAAACTACATCATATTTTAATGAACTTACTTAGGACACTACCACAGATCTCATTGACCCATACACGGCTTCACACAACATATATCCTCTGAGAAACTCATTTTGACTCATCTTGTACTCACCTTCTACTTCCACATTCCTGTGTAAACTTGTACTTTTCTATTGACTTCATTATGCATATATAGAATTCTTAGCACTTGAAATGCTATTGCAAAGATTCCATAGAACTCGAATGATCATGAACATGCTTGACACAATATCTATCACCCGAGAAACACATCGACCATTCCAAAACTTGTTTTTTCTTATACTACTTCATCCTTTCAAGATGAGTATTCGTGTTAAAGGCTCATCATTTATTATTCAAGTGATGAGACTCAATATTTGATTTCTTGGAAACTCGTGACGTATCTAGAGAATGCTTTTATAGTCCTTGACTACTCAAACTTGTAGACATATTTTAAAACTAGCATACTTTGATTAGTCTCCAATGATCACCAACAAAATGTACCTTATCTTCTTGATTCTTTGTGGTAGTGAGAGACACCATACTGACCTATACACCACTGCGAGACTACACCACTTGTCCATACACAAGTAGATAATCTCAATTTGTAACTGAGAACCTTGACATTGATTCACATAGACATGACAGATCTCCATACCTCTTCATGTAGACATTATGATGCAAGAGTACACTTGACAATTTCTCAACATTGTTTCAGGATAAACAACTCATCATGGACTAAAAATTATTTCACATACTTGGGAGCATCAAACCTCTTCACTCAAAGGTCCGATTAAGTCATCATACATATGAATGACTTCTTCTTCATAAGTTTTCCTTTGTGCTCATTGTTTAATCCTAATCAATATTTAAGTTATGTTTAGGATATTTTATGTAGGAGCATCACTCCTAGCTTGTACATAGGGTTTTCAAGATAAATTTTGGCTTTCAAAAGTATGTTGATAGGTCTACAAGTCATTTTATGTCATCTTGGTGTGTTTGTCTTAATCTAGACCCTTTTCAAAATTTGAATTATGCACTTTCCCTCCTAAAGTGCAAGTTTGAAATTTAAGGATATTTTGGCTTGATATAAGAGTTATAATGAACTTTATGGGTCATTTATATTTTTCATGTATGTAAAAGACCTATGGAGACCTAGGAGTCTTAATGTGTGTGTTAAGAGTTTTAGAACTTGGAGTTCCACCTAAGTGCTTATGTTGGCTTAAGGGATAAGTATGTGAGTAAGAGGCCTAATAGCTTATATTCGGTTAACAACTAAGTGAGAGGCTATAAAGACAAAAATTTAATTGATTCAGGCATTCCATTCGAATGTGAATCAATAATGAGATCTCGAATGAAGATTGAAGGAAGAAATTTTGCATATACACGGTTTGAGATAGCTTTTCATGTTTCTTTATACATTGTGATGATCAATTAACTTGTGCATGTGATGTAGATGAGGAATATAGTTTTATTTATATTTCAATGGTGATTGTAAGGATTTATGATTTTATGTGAGAATATAAGCTTGTATACGATTCAAAAACTACATCACAATCAATTTGAAGACCTTTAAGATCAAATTTTTCAATATTGGTACAAGAGCTTTGTATAAAGGGTTGATGAAAATAAAAAAGAGAGGCATATTAGTGTTTCATAGGCCCATTTTATGCTAAAAATGTCTACGAGGGTAAGTTGTTTGTTATTTTATTTGTGTAATATGTTGTAAGATAAGATTCCCTTGTTTTGAAGATAGAATATTGCCATTTTTAACAATATTCAAATTTTGTAGGCTTAAAAAGTTATCTTGGTAGATTATAAATGTGGAGGAGGTTGAAATAATTCTCTAAAGGAAGTTTCAATCCTTGAAGTTAATTGGTTTCCATTTTATAAGAAAATGTCACCTATTGGGCTTGGGAAAACCCTCCTTAGGGTTTTGAGAAACTAAGTGATTTGATGTAGTTGGTGGATGAATCATACTCCGAAATATTTAAGAAATGTTGTGAATCACTTGCTTGATAAAATATAGTGGTTAAAAACTCAAAATCCCCCTTATTAGAAGAGAAAAACATGATAGTTATAAGCGTGACTGTAAGAGATTGTTTGGAGGCTAGGATTTAGTTGGAGATTGAAGAATAAAAAGTTTTCTTAGTGAATCAATCTTACAACATAGGGAGACAACATATTATAAGGATAAGGAAGAATATTTTACAAGTCGTTTCCTTGATAAGTCCACAACTTTAAGCAAATTGTGATAATATATACTCGTGTCGGCGAGTGTATAGAGTTGATAAGGAGATACTGAGGAAGTTTGGTGGATGGGTGATTTGATTTGAAGAGTGAGGATAGGATATAAATAAAGTGAAGAAGGATAATAAATAGGTTTTATACCCTATCTAGTTATTAATCTAAATAAAGTGGTAATAAAGTACCTCTAAAACTATAGATGGGCATTTGGACCTAATTTGAGGTTTGCGAAAGGACGTTTGAGGAAATTTTACAAATTAAGTTACATTGAGACTTTGGACACAGAGATTATAGCATAATAGGTAGTTAAAAATTCCTTCATTTAGATAAATAACTCACTGGACCAAAATTTATACCGGATCGAGGGTTAAATAGGGTTCTTACTAGAAGCGAACTTGAGCTATAAAGGAGAAAGTGAGGGGAAAAGACCTTAAACAAAGTTTTGAGACAAAAATTTGGTACACACATTAAATGTGATAAAGGGTACTATATTTAATTAATAATTTGTTATGAAACCTTGTAGATGTCTCTAACTATGAAACCACCAAGAGTGATTGCTTGAGAAGCCTAGACAGGGCGGTTTGCAAGAAAGTGGAAAAGTTGACATTTTGATGATTTTAAACCATTTTGAAGGTTGATTTAGTCTAGTTCAAGGTATAGAGACATGATGAAATGAATGGTTAAGTGTAATGAGGTGATATATCAAGAATTGCATGGTCTAGAGGTGAGTGAAATTGAAGTAAAAGAGCTCATTTGAAGGCCTAAATAGGAATAGTTTGGAGTTTTAAAGCATTCTAACAATGTGGGTTGTCAAATTTGATTAGGATTTGTATCAATCTTCAAGAAAATGATAAAATTTTTGACTTCATAAACACACTTACACCCTCTATCAAATTTCCAATCTTGTACCTTAGCTCAAATGCACTATCTCCCTTTCCACTTTGATTGACTATCCTCCGATCTTAACAAACCCCGTCATGCATTATAGAACTCCTTTATGACTTTCTATTATAATTACATAATCTCCTTGATACAAGTGAATTCTTATACCACTTCAAGCTTGAACCAAAATCCAAAGGATCACTTTGTAAACACGGCTAATCACAAGAACTTACTTGAATTGCATTGTCTTACTTTATGTAAATAGATAGTATAGTCAAAATAAATGGCTTCTTCTTCATTGGTAAGCATCAAATTTTCTCATATCCTATTTAAATACCTTCAAGAGCATAGAGATTACATCTTTACCTTATGTATCCATAGTTCAATACCTTTCTTCAAAGTATGAGTCAACACAGGACTATAAACTCGGACCATATACTACACAACACAAATATTCATGACTTAAGTTACACTTGCATGTTTGAACTACTTATCTTGACCCATCATGGACCTAGGACTAGCTTCTAATGATAAAATTATAAATTCATACATACTTCTAACTTGATAATTGATATACCACTCAAGAACTCAACTATAAACTTGAAGACATGAATCGAGATCAAGACAAGACGAGACTTTTCGAGATGCTTTGAGACCTGACAACCACCTGCCATTGAGGTACAATGAACCATTTTGATGACTTTATACTAGGGAAACTTTTAAGACCCCCAAAAAAAAAATCATAGAAATTCGTTGGAAAATATGGGAAAATTGACTTTCGCGCTAATATGTTATCGGTCGGTAGCATTTTTATATTACAAGCCAATGACATATATTATGTTTTTCAGGTGATAGTATATGATGTTGGCCAAAAATATATGAAATTTAAAAAAAAACATTTTTTGACAATAGTAGTTAAAATGACCGGCTTGACGAGAAATCTATCCTCACAAAATATGACACAAACAAAATAAAAATAAAAAAAAATGATTTTTGTGAAAAAATACAAATTTCACTAATTTTGTAAGGGTAGTTAAAATGATCGTCTCAATGAAAAAAATTCCTCCCAAAATATGGCACAAGGAAAAAAATCCCATACTCTTTTTTGTCTATTGCTAATGAAAGGTGGTGATTGGTAAAACTCTGCCAACATGCGACAAAATCTAGGATAGATTCATCTTCATATTAACGCATCGAATATAAATTAGTCATGGTGATATTCTTAGTGATATTTATGGAGAAATGATTGAGAAGGCACAGGTTAATTGATTGAATGAAAATGTAGAGTTCTAGGTAAAGCATTATACCGGTCTCGGGCGAGGTCACATCGAGGACATTGGGAAAGTTTGAAGAAGCAAAACATCATCATGGGAAATCGAGATAACATACATGCTTGAGCGATCAAAATGTTGTTGTGGATCTTCCTGTTATTAAATCAGTTGAATTTAGGCATCTCCCAATGTGGGGGATAAGGATGAATAGGTATGGAAGGATGAATAGGCTCATTCCGATTTTAGCGTAAGTCGATGTATTATCGAGCCAAAGACAGATGATGCTTCTAGGGTTTACATCTTATCCATTATAATTTTGATCATATTAGTGGTCGATTATATTGATGTGTACCTCCCATGGTATAAGGAGGTGGATATGATGAGTAAGACGTAGAAGGCACACCGGTATATGGAGGTGTCGAGTAAGAAAACTGAGAAGGGGGAATATAAGTAGTAGTAGATGATGATGACATATACCTTGAATTGGTGGTGTGAATGATGGGTGGAAGTTGAGACAAGGTATAGGTGGGAGGGACCTATGTAGAGACCCTCATAGTGATAGGTGGCGAGTAGCGGTATAGATATGATAATACTTTAAAAGGGGTCAACGCAATTGGAGGTTGTGAGGTAATAATGACTAATGATGTTGGAATCCCTACACTAAGAGCTATAGATGATGGCATGGTGGGTGTCGAAGGGCAATAGATTTTAAGGTATGATAGATTCCATATGTGCGGCGGTATCAAAGATGTAGGGGTGATATGAGAAACGATGAGTGGTAAGGTGGAAGTAGGTAACACTACACTAGTGGTGGTTGATATGGAAGTGGGGGCGAGAGTGGGAGGAATGGAGACAAACATCCCGTATATGAGATGTCTGATGAGTCACGGGTGAATGAATGGGCAAGGTAATAATTCAAGCAACGAGATTGTGATCAAGGAGTTTTGTGAATTCCTCGTCACCTACATGTATAACAATAAGAGAGGTGGGGTCCATGGGTAAAGAAATAAAAGGAGGTGAAGGACTAGGCGTGTGGTTGGTGGCTAGAGTGAAAAAATAAAGCATTGGCTTGTTTACGAGTCAAAACCATTTGAATGGCGAGTGAAGAAGTAATGAGTTCTACGGATGGTACATAAACACGAAACAAAAGATAAAGGGATTTGATAAATGGAAATTGGTCATTATTTTGACATAAAACTCAAAACACAAAGACCGATGCCGATAGGGTAACCGATGTCATAGAAAGGGGTAAATGTGCCGATTAATGGACGAATATCGATTCTTGTGAATAAATGGAAGATTTATAAATATGGAGATGAAGAATGTAAATTGGGTGGACTGAACTCTGTTGATGGTAATAGAGACTTTGAAATGTGATAAATGACAAAAACAGGTCACAAAAAATATCTGGATGTGAATTGAATATTGTTTTGGGAAAAATAACCAAAATAATAGGGAACCAATGTTAGTCGATCAACCAATACCAATATGAATAGGTAAATGTCAGTTCTTATAAAATCTAAGAAGATGGTGAAAATTTGAATTTTAGGTGATTAATTCAAATGAAAACACTAACCCAAAAATTGAGTATGGCAATGATGAGTCCTAACACACCTAGAATGAACCGGAATACACCATTTATGATGTTGGGGTGTGAAGGATAAGAAAAATAAGAAAAAAATGGCCTAACACCTCAAAACATAATTTTAACAGTCAAAAGCTAACAAAACACACTAATCCTATGCTTTATATTTTAATGTTATGTGGTTTATGCCATTTAAAACTAACTATGAGTAAAATAGAGTTTTTGGTCATGAGGGTACCACTATAAGTAGTCTATATTGGTTTCGGTGTATTTTGGCTAAGTTTTCCCAATATATACTTCACAGTACGTGAGGTCCAACTTCGATATGATGATTGGCCAGAGCACCAGCTGGATCCACCGCCAATCCGATTGTTAATCGTTGATGACAATTTCTGGAAAGGAAGATGTTTAAGAAATGAGTAAATTGTTCAAGTGATTTGGATATGGGTGTGTGTGCACAAAGTGTGAACTATGCTTAATTCTTGCCCGATCATCAATTGGTCATGATCTCCGAGTATATGGATTGTAAATAAATTTAGGTGATCTAAATGCAACATATAAAGGATGAAATGCATAGATTTTGAGGCCCAAATCGAAAGTGAAATTGGATGTAGAATAGAGAATAGGTCGAAAAGGATGATCTTTCACTAATTGCGAGTGCAAAAAAGAAAGTAAGAAGAATTCTTTTTAAACACCAAATCACAAATTTCCTTTAGACAAGTAGAAGAAGAGAATATTGACCAGAGAGAAACTTAATGTGATTTTTTTAAAAAATAAAGAAACACACAATTCCTATATGAAGAAAATGTAAAGAACCCACGAGAGGGGTCTACCAGGCATTCTAAAATGTTTCACCTCAAAGTAATGTGATAAAATAGATAAGGGTAATGGGCGTATGAGGAATACCTATGAATAGTCGAGAGAAGGTTGCGCACATTGTAGACGTTGATCGAGGCCTTTGAATGTGAGAGCTCTTCCCTTTGGCTAGGAGGAACGACTTGTAAGAAACACAACAAGACCACAAAATAGCATTAATAATATAGGTTGGTGGACTACCTAGCAAGAGCTAGATCTGAGAAGCGAGGTGCTTCCTGAAGGCTGTCAATCCACTTTCAAATACAATTTAATGAAACAAATAACATGAAATAAGGAAATCCTATTATAATGGTATGATTTAGGTATCTCATGTTAATACTGATAAGTAAATTTAATCGAACAAACAAAGTTCTGATTAAATTCGAGAGGGTGGTAGGTTTTCTAGGTTAGTCGGTTTGACAAAAGTTTTAGGTGAGGTGGGTGAAGTTTAGTAGGGTTCTAGGCTTGTTTGGGAGAAGTTATTAGCTTTGTTTTGGGTATTTTACCAATCACAAAGGCCGATGTCGGTTAGGTGACCGATGCGATCTTGCAAAATAACCGTCTTGGTTGGAGTAGCAGGTGCAGCCAGAGGGGCAATATGGTGGAAATATTAAAAATGGGTGTTTTGGGTCTCTCTTTTCTTGCTAAGAAAGTTAAAGGGGTTCGGGAAGGATGATGTGATTTTTATTAGGGCTTAGCGAGGGTGGCGAGAGGTGTTAGGATGGGTGAAATGGTTCAGGTTGATGGAATAGGTGGTAAATAGGTGAAAGGTGGTATTTAAGACAAAGAAGGATCAGATGGAAGAAGTAAATGAAAGACTTAAGATCAAAACAAAATCTTAACAAATAAGAATGAATTACTTATCTGGTAATCTATAGATATGAAGGTGGTTGTTGGTTGATGAACATTAAGTGAGAGATACTCAAATGTGTCTAGTTACTGAAAGAAATGATCCTATGTGCTCTATTATGATGATATGAAGCTATGGATGAGATGATTGGATGTTGGTGAAGACTTGATGGGCTCTAGTTTGTCATCTGGTAGCTTGAGTGCTCGAGAGTTAGAATGTCAAAGCTTGAGTGAATGAATGAATTGGAGAATCCATGCAAATATCTAGAAACTCTTGTTTAAGGTAACCGAGGTAGCGTGAGGGAACCGATGATGGCGAAGGATAACTAGCGTCAATTAAGGAGAATTGGTCTAACTTGCCAAAAATAGGGTTTCTCTCCCAAATTTGGCGTGGTCTTTGGCTTTTCCATGTCTAGAGTGTTGAATGGCATAAATTAGAGTGTGGAATTAGTTAGAGGATTAATAGGTCATGAATAGTTAGGGTTGGAAAGAGTCCTAGTTGGTTAGGATAAGTGGGGACTTGGTCTAAGGTAATTAATAGGTTTAGAATGGGTCTAGGATGAGGTGGAAAGGGTGAGGTGGATAAGTTTTTTTATTATTGGAAAATACTTTTAAAGGGACTATACCTGTTACAAAAGGGCTCAAATAGCCAAATATAGCTATAAAGGAACAATAAAGAGGATCAAATCCGGATAAAACACTATGTCCAGTGATAACAAAATATAGTTACTGAAAAGAAACAAAAAAGAGCATAAAGCTCATGAACAATCTGACAAAAAGACATAAAAACAACAAAAAGACCAAAAAAAGATCGCTGACAAAAGGGCGCTGTGCCCGGCCAGTGAGTTTACTTCTTGGGCCTCTATCGATTCTAGGCTGGATAGTTTTCAGCCAAGGTGAACAACACCAATGTGGTGATGTGCATTGGGTCGAAGCGTCCAGTACGAGATAGTCGACTCCTCTCTTTTCATTCCCCCAATAGTGCGAGGATCCGCTTAAGCATGGTAATGCTTGAACATGTTGCTCTAAGAAGTCACTGATGGCATTGAAGATAGCCATGTTGTGATCATGCATGTATTTAGGTCTCCCCAATCTATTGTCCAGAGAGTTCAACTTCTTATAAATGTCAGCAATATGATCCTTCCCAATGTCATTATCATCATCAATTTTTCTTTTTCCTTTTTGCTTGTCCATGCGCTGCAGGTCCTTCTTAAGCTATTTCATCTCTTTCTCCAAAGACTCCAATCTATGAGGCACATTCTTCCCCTCCTGATGTAGGGCCATATCCAAGCCAACATTGGTGATATACAACAAATTTTGTGCAACTTCCAGGCTCTTTGGTATACGAGAACTCGGGCGAGTGAGGGGTGTCAATTTTTGGAAGCTTGGGGTTCTTGGTCTTGGGTTTAAAAGGGGTGTCCAGTATGGGAGTGGGAGCAGTGGAGGTAGTGACATGCAAATCACTGGGAGTGGTCGAGAAGCCAGGGAATTTGGAGACACAAAGCTTATGGAGCAGGAAGATGAGGCCCTAGTGGAGAGGGATAGCACGAGAGTGCTTCTGAAAGTCCAAAATGGAGCGTTGAAGGGAATTAAGTAGGTAGTGCGGGAAGCAGACCATGAAATTGCCTTCAAAATGATTTAGAAAGACTAGGTGTTTAACAAGGACCATTTTGTATCACCCTTCCAGAAAAATATACCTAACCATCATATTTGTCACTTCATCATATGGCTTGGGAATAGAACTTACCCTAATGCCCACAGAAACAAATTTGATCTCCTCTTCCTCATCGAGATAATTTCATAGCCTCGCTGACCACTGTCAATCCTTTTCTTTGAAAAAATAATAACCTTCCAGACTCGAGGCCTATAGCCTCAACAATCAATTCTTCATTAATAGTAACATGATGGCCACCATATTTCACCTTTCTATCCTTCTAGTCCATTGCAAAATGAACTGAAATATTGTGGATAAGTGAGGTGGCTAAGTGAGTTATATAATTAACTTAATTATGATAATTAAATTAATTAAAATGTGTGCAAGTGGGCATGGTGGGGAATAATATTAAATTAATTTATCGAAGGTGGTTTAGAGGGTTGCGACCTAATTTTGGGTGTCTACAATCTCCTCGATCATAAAACTTTCTTCATTACTAGCTTCATCTCCTCAAAACCATGCATTCCAACCCTTATCATAATGATCACATCATCACTAGGTCATGCTTATAACCGATTTTGACCTAGAGTTCATCTCGTAGAATTCCACCAAATTCCAAGCTATTTACGATCAACTTGCTAAAGCCCCTTTTCACCGGAAACTATATTCCTCATGAGAAATTTCTAGCCGAATCCATCCGTACTATAGATCGGGAATTTTCTCCCCTTAGAATGTCACTTTTCTTTGATGGATCCAAGTGTCGGAAAGGAGGAGGCACTGGGGTGTTATCATCATTCCTCATTAGGATACCCCTATCCTCATCACTTATAAACTTTACTTTGAATGTACCAACAACATGGTGTGTATGAATCCCTTATCTTGGGTCTCGAACCTACTTTCATATTTGACATCCAAATTCTCGAAATCTATGGTGAATCTCAACTTATAATTAATCAAGTGAAAGGGACCTATCGATGTAAAAATGAAGTCTGCTAGAAATATAAGGACATCATCACATTTCTTTTGAGGCCTTTGATCGATATACCTGTCTAATTTGTCCCTCACTCATCTAATCATTTTACAAACACTATGGCATCTCTCCATCTCTCATCCCATGGGAAACTAAAGAATCCAAACTCACTATTGTTGTCCACCACCTCAATTAGCCATTTCATGTCCATGAGATTCCTCACGTCAATCACATTGACACCGATCCATATGATATCTAGTACACCTAGATCTTTGACTACCTATCTATATCCAAAATTCCCTCCAACCTATCTAAAAATGGTAGGAGGTTATTTCTTCAATGTGCTAACCACTATGTTATCCTTGGCGGAAACCTCTCTGAAGTGTGGCTTTGATGACATCTTACTATGTTTCCTTAAATCACATGAATCTACCCACACCATCCAAGAAGTCCATGATGGTATATGTGGTGGAAACTTTAGTGGCGGTTTGGTTGTTGCCAAATGTGTCCTTCGCGTAGGATAGTATTGGCCCAGTCTTAATAAAGACTATTGTGAATATGTTAAAATGTGTACTAAATGCAAGTATCATTCTAACCTTATTCATGTCCCTATCCAGACATTACAAAGCAGCTCAAGATATGTGGAATTTCTCGTAGTGGGGCCTCAACCTTATTAGACTCATCAATTTACGCTTCTCTAAGTGTCATCATTTTATCATCACCGCTTCTGAATACTTCACCAAGTGGGTGGAAGCCATTCCACTCGCATCCACCAAAGCTAATAAAATTGTTGACTTTTTCTATCAACACATCATCTTCCACTTTGGCGTTCCTCATAAAATCATCACAGACATGATGAAAAGTCCTTCAAAAAAATACCTTATGAAGATTTGTGAATATTTCAACATCAAGCTCATCTTCTCTTCTTTTTACTATCCTTAATCTAATGTCCAATTTGAATTCACTAATAAAAGCCTTTGAAACATTCTTGCTAAAAAAATTGACAAATCAAGACGTAATTGGCACCTTTACATCTCCTTCACCCTTTGGGCCTATCGGACTAGTATTTGCACCTCACAGTACTAGTCCTTTCTCCCTCGTCTATGGTTACGAAGTTTTTCTTCCCCTCAAGTCCACATCCCATCTCTACGTGTCTTTCTCCATGATTTCATCTCGATGATGAATATCATCGGAATGTCTAGCCTTGAATTTATATACGAGCATCACTTAATTTCTATTCAACATCATCATTTATATCAAGAATGTATCAAATGTGCTTATAACAAACATATCAAGGAATGCGACTTTAACATCAATGACCTTGTCTTAAAAATGTTATTACCTTGGAAAGGATCCAACATGGAAAGTTTTCTCAACTAGATTTGAATGTATATTATCACACATAAGTATAGGTCAAGAGCCAATCACTTAGCCTCCTCGATGGTAAACTAGAAATGTAACCTATCAAATCCTTGCACTTGCGACCTTTCTCTTTGTTAACACACTTACCACCGTGATCCTAATCACATCCTAAGATCTTGTTTCCATCACTAGCCTTTCCATCTCTCATCGTAATGATTTGGAATTATGTGGTCTATCGTCACTAGCCTATATATGACATTAAATAAGGGCACCATGGATCTGCTCATAGCATATTACTCATATACAAGTTCCTCCATCTAGGTGGGAACCCACTTGCGATCATTACATCCATAACCCTCTTATCTACCTAATGGAACCATGTTAAGGGTCCATGGGTGTCTCTCGTACAACTTATCATACCCTCCCTAAGTGGTATACTTGGCTATCCCTAGATCTATCAAAAATTCAAATTTTTGGATGCTCATATAAAAAACAATTTTATCCAAAAATAGACTAGTCCCTCGAAGGAAAATTGTTTATAGAAATAAAAAATAATTATCAAAATTATAGATTGATTCCTCAAAATAAAGCTATCATGCATTCCATCCTACCATCTAAAGTAAAAGTCAAAAGTCAAAAATCTAAAAGAAAAATCCTAAATCGTAGACCACTCCTTCGAAGGATGGCTACTATTTTACATTATGGTAGCGAGAATACTTCCCACATTGATCAACCTTCTTAAAATCCCAAAATCAAAAGCAAAGTATCAAAAACAAGCATCCTCATAATCTTCCCTCATCGATCAGCTTTCCCATCCTCCGTAAAATGTTTGCATTGATCGGTTTGTGCCATAGTGCTCAAAGCTAGGGCATAGACACTGTGACTACCACCTAAGGAGAACCTATTTTACTCGAACAAGCTCCATATTAACCACATGTCATATCTACTGTGTGGTTCTACAAAGCACACTTTCCATCTTTCCCTCAAGATCTTAAATGTGACTAACTATCGTTAGTTATGTGTTAACACCTATCATTAGTCTGAAGTGCATTCCTCTGCATTGTTCCCTCTTATGATTTTCCTCTAATCCACTTCAAAATAAAATTTTCTACGTGTTGGTGCCATTTTGAGCTTGCGCACCATGTTGCCCTAAATTTTTAAATCTATATTTACTCAAAAAAACATTTTATCCTTTGATTTGATGGTCTATAATTCTTCCCCTCAAATTGAAATGCTTTAAAAATGCTCACAAACTTGTTGTTTTTCCCTAATTTGAAAGAATAATCCAAGTTTTCCCTTTTTTGTGCCCTAGTTTTCCAATTTTATGGGCTATGTCATTTTCCCTTTGCCAGATCATGGAAAAATCGAAATTGATCAAATCATACTTGTTTGTATTTGAAAATCCAAATCCTAGATCGGGAATGTTGTAAAAAACATGGTTCAGTTGATTTAAAATTGAAAAAATCTGCCATCCTTGGTGAAAAATTGAATTCTAGGGCATCCTTTGAATTTTTACATTTTGACGGTCATACGGGCATCATTTTCCCATCAAATTCATCCTCAGAAGGTATTGGCAATGTGGCGGGTTTTCATTGGCCGAGGTGCGGCGGGAAATGTTTCTAACTTGTCATTTTTTTATTTTTGGCCAAAGTGGCAAATTTGGCTCCACGGCTCCGCCTTTTTCAAAGTTTCCTACGTGGCATGTTCTTATTGGCCGAGGAGAGGCGGGAGTCGAATCTCCTTTGAAATTTTGGCTTTATTTTGTAAAATTTCCTAAGTCAAAATTTTTCCCGAATCCCCACAGCCAACCAAAAGAGGACACATGTCCTAAAAGTTTCAAAATGGAGGAGCGGGCCGGATTGGGGACTTAGAGTTTTAACTCTATTTTCCAAAAATTACAAAAATCATTTCTAGCCCCGCTCCAATCAGAGGAGGACACGTGGCATCAATTTTGAGCGGGTCGGTGAGGCTGGAGAGAAAAGGGAATTGTTTCCCTTTTGCAAAAAGAAGGCTTAAAATTAAAAGTTTGGAGCACGGCCCCATGGCCAATCACAGGTGGACACGTGTCCAACAAGGTCAGAGGGAAGTGTGGGCCATGGAGGGAAATGGGGATTTTTTCCTTTTTGGCAAAAGGAGTTAAGGCAAAAATTTAAGCCGTGGGCCCACAGCAAAAAATCAATGAGCGACACGTGGCGGCGAGCGGACGGACAAGGCGGGTCGGCGGGTCGGAGGCAGGAGAGAATTTTTCCCTTTTCGTAAAGAAGGCTTAAAATTAAAAGTTTGGAGTGTGGCCTGTGGCCAATCACAGGTGGACACGTGTCCAACAGAGTCAGAGGGAAGTGCGGGCCGCGGAAGGAAAAGGGAAAATTTTCCCTTTTGGTCAAAAAGACCTAGGGTAAAATTTTGGAGCGTGGTCCCGTGGTGAATCGGCGATGACACGTGGCAAAGGTAGAGTAGGTCGGTGGCCGGTGTGGAGGAAAAGTGAAAATTTTCCTTAGCAAAAAGGAGTTAAAATGAAAATTGGGGGTTCCGCATATTTTAGTGATAGAGGAAGTGACACGTGCGAGGAGAAATCGGGTGTGCGGGGCCCTTGAGGCAAAAGTGAAAATTTTCCCAATTTTCAAAAGGGGTCAAAATGCACAAATTGAAGTGTGATTTCAATGGGACCCACCATATGCCATGTGTCAACTCCAAATTTCAAGGGCGGAGGGGTGGAGAAAAAAATTCAAAATTTTCCATTTTTCCAAAAAATGTGGAAAAGTAAAAAATGATCCCAATTTCGGTCCCAATTGTTTTTTACATGTGGAGGGCCCAAATTAAAGGACAAAGAGTAGATCGATGGTTCTTATGCATCCATTTGTTTTGACCACCATGGGAGCTCCAGAAGCTTGGAATCACGATTTTTGCATCAAAATTCATCAAATTTATAGTGATTTTGTGTCATCTTGGCCTTCCAGGATCATTGGCATCACTTACGTGATTAATTATTTGATTTGAGGAGATTTTGAAATAAATTTTTCCCTACCCAAGCAAACATGTGAAATGACAAAATCAAAATTTGTAGAGGTAATTTGAAAAGGTAAAAAGGTGAAAATGATGAGTAAAAGGTGTTTGCATGCCTCAATGATGAAAAACATGCCTCTAGGATGGATAATGATCCAGATATTTGTAATGATTTAATATTTTTGGCACACTTGGCAACCTGCGAATGTTTTTCTGTTTGATGTCATTTTCATTGAATCATGAGGATTGTTTGTAACAAACTTGATCCCATGGCATATTCTTTGCTTGGGAAAGAAGGCTCCAATGTGGCATGAGGTATATAATGCATTTTGGAGAAATTGTAAAGGAGGGGAAGTTGAAAATCATGAGCAAATTCTGAGAGAAAGCTCATTTTCTGAAAAACCCACCAAAGAACCAAGAATAATTTCTTCTATGTTGGATCTTCATGTATGTGAGTTGGTTACAAGTGTATAGCCATCACACAACTTTGAGATTATTCATGAAACTCTCCCCTGCTGATGAATCTAACAAGCTTTTGAGTTAATCTATGTTTTTTCTAGGGCAATATGATGTCTGTTATCATTTTTAAATGCCTGCAAATAGTTTTCATTGTTCTTGTTGCAATCTTGCATTGAAAGTCTTTAGAAATCACACAGATCTCCATTTCTTGTTGATAGTTTAGTGGCATTTGTAATCTCATATTCAGAAGAGCCTTCATTTGATAAAGAGATAAACAAATTTAAAATCACTTTACCTTCCTTGACTATAGAGATTGCTTGTAAGCCTTTTGGGGCACCTTAGGCATGGTTTGATCAAGGATTTTGTGTTTAATTGAGTTCTTTACTTCAAGCTTTTGTGGTGAATTCTCAAAGATTGTGTGAAGAGTGCTACCTAGGCTTCCATTTATGCCTCTTCTAGTTGAAATAATATCTTGATTATTTGAAGCATTTTATCTGATAGTTGTTTCAAGTATTGTAGAGGTTGTCAAAGATCTGATATATCCCAGTTTGTCTTATCAATACCCCACCAAAAATTCATTCAAAACAAACTAATCCTACCCATACTACCCCTGCATTGCATTGTGTGTCAACAAAAGGATCTAACCCATCTACAAAAATGCACATGACAAGGCAAATCGGGATTATCTGGGTCTTGATAACCCTTGCCTTGCATTGAAAATATCTCCATGATCACAAAACTTGTGAAAGTCAATTTGGAGTGTTGATCATATTTTCCCAAGGCCTTTTCATACTATTTGCATAAATTGAGGATATCTTCATCTCCTTCACCATTTGGGGGTTACAATATAGAGTTCTCTTACATTGGTTGAAAAGGCACAACCTAAAATAGTGAGGGTCAAATCAAATCCTTTCAAAGTGCTATCCATCTCTCCACAAATCAGTACCGAGGAGATCACCTCCCGGAAAAAATGACACACATCATGATCTATCCACTTCAAGCTTCATGCCATATCTTCTAAAAAGGCTCAAATGAAAAGGAGAACAAATTTGGGTACCAACACTAAATACGCTCCTCTCATGATAAAGTATATTTTATCAAGCATTGGGTCACCCTAAAAGTCAAATTTTTCACACCTCACTTTCAAAACTTTTAGATCATTCAAATAAATGACCTTAATCATTTAATCAATATCCAAATACTAGCATCATTTGCATCATCTCTACATCTAGACATATATCCATCCATCACATATATGATTTATTGATGATTTCCATATGGATGACCTAGTCATTTCATTAAGAAAAATTATGAGATCTTTTAATTCCAAGGTTTTAAAACATTGGTTGAAAATCGGTTTGATCACAAAATTATTTAATGAAGATATATATGTTAAGAAAGCATTTTGATCACTAAAAATAATATTATATGCACATAAAATGGGGGATGCCTTTATGTATGTATTGGCTCCAATGAAGATAATGTTAGAATCATTTTTTCAATTTTATATTGCATATAACAAAATTCATCAAATTATATAGTGAATTTGTGTCGTCTTAGCATGTTTATCATAGATCATTGGCATCACTTTCATGATTCAAACCTCTTATGATTTGATGTGTTATCAAGAAACAACAAGACAATAATAAATTTTTTGAAAAGTTACGAGAAAACTTTATTGTTGATCTGATTTAGTTATGATGCATGATGATTATTAGAGACACTTCATATGTGGATGATGATATACTATTTGACATGGATATATTATGAATGTTGTTCGGACATGTGATGTTTGGATATTGTGAGTAGACCTAGAAAATGGACATTATATGATGATGATATAGTTGTTGATATAAATTGTAAGTGATATTGTTGATTGCCTTGATGTTGTTGTGATTCATATGTATAGATGAGTTTGTGATTATATTTATATCATGTTGGATGTTTGATATGGCCATGAGGCCGAAGGAGGTATTTGTTTTTTTTGCAGGTTAAACTATCACAACAAACATCGGGGATTGGAGACCAACCACATTGGAATTCTAGATGAATTCAACAAGGTCACCATGGCAACATGTTTTGTGTGTGTGTGTGTTTTTTTTTTGTTAGGGATTCCCATGGGGGGATTACCTTTGAATGTGACCAAGGGGCTTTATGTATTTATTAATGTGGTTTCTTTTATTAATGTTTGCATGTGTTTATTTTGTGGTGCTTTTACCCTTTTTCATTAGTTATTAAATGTTGTGTTAATGTTGTGAATAATCATGTTGTTAAAGTAAACAAATCAATATGTCATAAGAAAGTAATTAGTGAAGTGGTTGGCTTTTGTATTAAATGTTGTAAGTATGTGTAAGTGACCTTGTAAGTGATGTGTAAGTTTACTTTTGAGTGTGAAACACTCCACCTTCTTGGAAATTCGAATTTGTCCTTGGAGGCTGATTTTGGAGGCTTGTGGGACAAGTAAAACTTGTCCCATACCTCTTAATTTTATTTACCAACCATACCTATGGTTGGAGGGTTGAATTTAGACCTTCTTTATGCATTTTGATATGACTAATTGTAAGTTTTAATTGCACTCTTCTTACATTTTATTAAATTCAGTCCTTATGGGGTGTGGGCTTTTGAGTGTGTAAGTTTATTGTCATATTATTCACCCACCTCTTTATTGTGCATTGGAGAATGAATTTGACTTTTGTGTTGGAGTTGAGGATGTGTGATGTGGCATCCTACATGGATCCACCTCATCCTCTTCTCTTCCCTCTTCCCTCTTCTATAAAATTAGAACTCCTTGCTTTGTTTTGGGTTGTTGAACATTTTGCATACTTCCTTTTGGGTGAAATTTTTGTGTGGAGCTCTTGCTTTTGGAAGGAGATTGGAGACCTTTGCATGCTTGTTGGTTGTTGATTTTGGACTGTATTTTGGCATTGGAAAGCTTGTTGTTTTGGAACTTAGACAACTCCTTCATGGAGAGGTAAGAGCTTGGCTCTTGAAATACTCTTTTTCTTTATGAATGTACATGTTATTGTGTGAATGTTTTAGCATGTTTGTGGGTTGTTTGGGTAGACTTCCTAGGAATGGTGTAGGAGAAGGCTATGGGGAATCCATGTGGGGGCATAAGGGAATGCCGTGGCATCAAATTCTGTGGAGGAGTTGGGATTGGGTTTCTACCTTGGAAAAGAAATGGCATTGCATTTCTTACTTTGTGGGGGCATAAGGAAATTTGTGGGGGCATAAGGAGGGATTGTGGGGGCATAAGGATATATGGGAGATGTTTTATATTGGTGGTTTGTTACAGGTGGATACCCAATTCCCATTGGGAGGCATAAGAGCTTCCCCATAGTTCCTTGCTCCTTTGGCTTGCTTGATGGAGCCTTAGTCTTGTTTGTATGTTTTAATGTAGTTGTAAACTACATTCTATTTTGAACTGTGTTTAAAATGTGAAAATGTTGCATGTGTGTTGTGGAAGCCTTGTTGCCATGGGTTGAATCACATCTTTTATTGCATTATGGTTGGGGCTCGGGGGCCAATGAAGAAGGATGGATTCTCCTCTTCATTGGATGTCTTGGTTGGGTGGAGAGCGTTGCCTTTCCCCTGCCTTTGTTGTGATCCAAAAGGAGAAATTTATGTTGTTGTTCTGGAGCAGAGGAGAAAGACAGTTTGATAGTTCCATGTGAAATGAAATCTCATTGTAACCTTTCCCACTTTGAAGTGGATGATCTATATATTATTTGTAATGGAAAGATACTTTGTATTAAGCTATGAAAGTTATGTATTCCAAGTTGTGAAAGAGATATACTCTGTTTTGATCATCTGAAAGAAAGAAATTGGAAATCTATTATTTGCATTCAAGGAATTGAAAGATGTAAAGTTGTATTGTTTTTTTTAAATCAATAAAGGATTGCAATACTTTTCTTCAATTTGCATTGTTGCATTGAAATTGATCATCAATTTGTGATTTGAAACCTCTGTTTGGAAAATTGAAAGAGGAATACATATGAAGGAAATATATGGAACTCTGTTCTTTTGAAATATGTTAAAATTGGAAATCAGACCTTGCATTTTATCTGTTAAATGGTTTGTTTGTATCAACTAAATGTCTTAGGATGGAATGGAAATGAATCTCCATATTTGGAAGATGAAAAATGATAAATAGCCCTTTTAAATCTGATCTCTGTTTTAAATTTTAAAACTGGAAAATACTTCTCTAAAATGCAGTTTGAACCTACAAAAATAAAATCAAAATTAAAACATTAAAATTAGAATAGTATGCCCTAAATGAACTCAATTGGACTAAAACACTTAAGGAAATATTTCAAAACTTAGCAAAATCGGGCTCAAACCGTTTTGCAGTCATTTTTTTGTCAAAAATGTAAAAATTTCAAATTGTAAATCAATTAAACAAATTGAATCTTGAATCCTCCTTAAATCCATCTAGAAACAATCCTCCATGTCTATTTGACATGTTGAGAGAGGAAGAAGATCAAATTGAATAGATCTAACAAGTTAAAATTTACCAGTTTGCACTATATAAAAAGCTGCTAGGACCATTTTTCTTAAAATTGACCCCTTAAACTTTATCAAAATCTAAAATTAATGATCTCTATGTAAAGAGGATGTTGATCGAGAGATTTCCATAAAAGTCCTCGTTTTCCCAAAACCAGAGCTCTCTATCAAAAGTTATGGCCTTTTGAAGTTTTCTTCACTTGGCGTTAAAATTTTGGGAAAAATTTCCTTGGCGGGCCCACGGCCCAAATTTTTCCCTTGGGGCTTAGGAAAATTTTTGGGAAAATTTTCAAAATTTTCTCCACCACCCACCAGCCCATGCATCAATCAGAGGCTACCACATGGCACCATGAGGTGATAGCGGAGGGGGAATCCTCTTTTAACTTAGCATTTTTTAAAAAAATTTTGGGAAAATTTTCCAAATTTTCCCCACTTCCTCCCCCCCATGCCAACCAATCAGGTGATGCCACGTGGCATCACGAGGCATCGGAGGGAGGGGGAATTTTTTGTCTTTTAGTCTTTTAAAAAATTTGGAAAATTTTCCAAGTTTCCCCCATTGTTCCACCCACCCGCAACCAATCGAAATGCTCCATGTGCATCATGAGGTGTGGGCGGAGGCGCGGTCTATGTACCCTCTTAGCCCTTTTTCTTTTTGGCATTAAGTCAATTTTCTCCCCACCACCCCACCTTCCCCACATTGGCTTAGGAGATGCCATGTGTCCTTTATGGACTCACGGGAGCACGGGGGTGCAGGTTGAAATTTTTTTTCCCCTGTGGGAGAATTTAAAAAAATGTCTCCTACCACCCCCTTTCCTTTCCTCAGCTTTTCCCACCATGCTGACTTAGGGAGTGCCACGTGTCCTCTTCTTGGGCCCATGGGAGCAGGAGGAAAATCATTTTTTTCCCCAAAAGGAAAAAAATGCAAAATCTCCCCCCTCCAACCCGCCCTTTGGGAAAATTTTCACCCCTGGGCCCGCAGGCCCTCTCTTGGGGAAAATTTTCACCCCAAGGCCCATCGGCCCATAACTTGAAAAATATGAGGAGTTAGGAGGACTTCTTTATATCATTGGAAAGGTGAGGAAATTTCCTATCCAATGGGAGTGATTTAGGAAAATTTTGAATGTGTTAAGTGTGAGAAAAATCAAGTTGAAACTTTAAGCCTATTAGAGAGTGGGTATGGTGAGGAATTTTCCCTCTGAACCTAATTGAAACTTCTAACCCTAAATTTTGGACCTTATGACCTCTAATAATTATTAATAAAATAAAATATACTCTAGTAGATTAGAATTGTTCTAGAACTTGTTATTAGTGACAACTTTGTTGTCTTGTAACATGGTTGTAGATTCTTTTAATAAAAAAAAAATTATTCCATAATTTTCCTAACTAATCCTAGGTTGTTCTTGGGTCTCAAGTGGGTTGTTTTAATGGGCGTTACACTTGGTATCAGAGTAGTGGTTCAAAATCTTGGACCATTGGGCACACTAGAAAACTTGAGACATGAAACTTAAACCTAGCACACTTTTAAATCTAGAAAACAACTTAGTTTAGAAATTACATATTTTAGTAAACATGGAAATTGAATAAAACTTAGAAAAAAACCTAACTCTCACCTTGGTCTATGCAGGAGGCGTAGATGAGATGAGGGGAATTTTCACATAGACCCAGACTTACCACCACCAGATCATGTTGTAGCAGCCATCCTACCCCAGATTTTGTAGACTCTTCAGGATGTTAATGCCACTCTACGCGGAGGATCAGTAGGAGGACATGCAGCCAGACATGACAGAGTCCCTTCCATTGAGGGTCAGGTATCTCCTCGACCCAACGAGGAGCATGGAGGAGAGAACTCCCATGCAGAGTCAGCCAGGGTAGAGTCACCACAGGGGACATAGGGTGACCAAGTTTCAGAGGACATAGAGAGAGGTCTCGGAGCCCTAGGCTTAGGGATGAGCATGCAGAGAGACCTAGAGGCCATCAGACCACAACTGCAGATCACATCAGGGAGATCCTAAAGCTTCAACCATCACATTATTCTAGTGACATAGGTGGATTTCAGGTAGAGGCCTAGTTGGTGAGCTTGAGTGGATGCTTCAAGCTTTGTCCTTGTTCTAGCAACACAAAAGCTCATGTTGTGATCCATCTACTGAGGGATGGAGCTGGTGTCTGGTGGAGGACAGAGGAGCAGAAGCTCCATGTTGATTCTGAGATAGTGACCTAGGAGCTATTTGAGGAGAGTTTTAGGAGTAGATATTTGTCACGGAGGTTCATACAACAGAGGATCGATGAGTTCCATGACCTTCGACAAGGCATCTCTTTCAATGGCAGAGTATGAGAGTAGGTTTTGGATCTACTCCAGTATGTTGAGTACATGCAGGATGATGAGTGGTGGATCCACAGGTTCATCTGGGCCTAAACCTAGACATTGGAGGTGCGGTTTGGATCCATTGTCCACAGACATTAGCTAGAGGCCATTGAGAAGGCCTACATAGCAGAGGAGACTCGGGGAAAGACCCAACAGGCTAGAGACCAGTCTCTGAGAGCATACACACAGATGTAGGATAATAGATCGAGGGGTCATCCCCTCCTCATGGTGGGTGGCTAGAGTTCTTCACAGTCATCATTTAGACCCCAACAACAACAATAGTAGTCCCACCCACCTTATAGACCTCCACAGAGTTGATGCACAGAGAGGGTAGAGTATGGGGCCTCCTCCTAGGGGTCCCATCAAGACACAGGGTGGACCTAGAGCTCAGTCAGTAGGGAGCTCACCAGCAGAGGCCACATGCAGACCACCACTGGATCATCAGGATCCACAACACAGACTTCCAGAGCACCTACTGGAGGTGCTACTCATTGGAGAGGATCAGGTGGTTGTTTTGGTTGTGGTGTTACGGGACATTTTGGAGAGACTACCCTCAGAACCCTAACAAGGGTAAGACACAGATCTCAGAGCCTAACTGTTGGTGACATGGGATGCGTAGCCACATAGATTTATGCAGTGGTTGAGAACCACTAGGTTGAGCATCAGAGTACAGTCATTGAGACTACAGGTAGCATTGGGGTATTCCTACCTCTATATTGTTTGATTTTGGTTCTTCTAACTCTTTCATTGCACCATCTTTAGTAGAGCGATGCAGGCTGGTGGTAGTTAGGCAGGGTCATAGTTGGGATGTTGAGATGGCTTCTGGAGCCAAGATCTCTATAGACTCCTTAGTTAAGGAGTGTGTGGTGGATTTGGGACCTTTCACCACTACCTCGGATCTCGTATCCTTCCTTTGGGCTCTTATGGAGTCATTTTGGGTATGGATTGGTTATCTACACACAAGGCCAGATGGATTGTTACCACAAGATTATATCTTGTGTGCGATGATTTGGGAGTTGAGTCGGTGATTTTAGGGGTCAGGAGACCCATTTCTATTCACACCATCTCTTTATGCAGCTTAAGCGGTGTGTGTGATGGGGTTGTCATATGTATGTTATTACAGTCAGTGACAGATCAGAGGATGGGTCTAGTGGACCATCGCTAGATGATCACCCCATTTTGAGAGAGTTTGCAGATGTCTTTCCGGGGAGCTACCGGGGTTACCACCCCCACGTGAGATTGATTTTCATATAGATCTAGTTCCGGGAGTAGAGCCTATCTCACGAGCACCTTATCGGATGACCACCCCAGAGCTCTGTGAGCTCAAGTTGTAACTTGAGGGCCTTTTGGAGAAAGGCCTTATCCATCCTAGTGTATCCCCTTGGGGTGCACCGGTGATCTTTGTGAAGAAGAAGGATGGATCCTTGTGGTTGTGTATTGATTACCGCCAGCTGAACAAAGTAACGATCAAGAATCATTATCCCCTTCCATGCATTGATGATTTGTTTGATCAGATGAAGGGAGCCACAATTTTCTCTAAGATTGATCTTAAGTCAAGTTACCATCAGTTGAGGATTTTGAGGTGGACATTCATAAGACCACCTTTCCATACGAGATATGGCCACTATGAGTTCATAGTGGTGCCTTTTGGTTTGACTAATGCCCCCACAGTGTTTATGAGTTTGATGAATGGGGTATTCAGGACCTTCTTAGATCACTTCATGCTCATCTTCCTTGATGACATTTTGATTTACTCATGTACATGTGAGGAGCACAAGGGGCACCTTCACTAGGTTCTTCAGTGTCTTTGGGAGCAAGCAAGCTTTTTACGGGAACTTGGAGAAGTGTGCATTCTTTCAGATGGAGGTGCAGTATTTGGTCACATCATTTCTAGGGAAGGTATCACCATCGATCCTTCCAAGATTAGAGCTATTATGGATTGGCCAGCACCCACTACTATGATGAGGGTGTGCAGCTTCATGGGATTAGTAGGTTACTACCGGAGATTTGTTCAGGACTTCTCTCGGATTGCACACCCCATCACTTCCCTTCAGAGGAAAGGGAAGAAGTTTGTTTGGTCAGACAAGATGTGAGTAGGCCTTTAGTACACTAAAGGAATGTCTCACTACAACACCTATTCTTGCGTGTCGGATCCACAGGTGAGTTTTTGTTTGCACGGATGCTTCCTTTAGTAGGGGCTTGGAGGTGTGTTGATGCAGGAGGGAGAGTAGTGGCTTTTGAGTCTCGTAAAACTCAAATATTATGAGCTTAATTATCTAACTCATGATCTTGAGCTTGTGGTAGTTGTGCACACTTTGGTTTGATGGAGACACTTTCTTCTTGGTTAGAGATTCACACTTAGGACAAGATCACTTGAGTCTTCGCCACCTCTTCACATAGCCCAATCTCAACGCTCATCAGCGGTTGGATGGAGTTGCTTTGTGAGTATGATATGGAGATAGAGCATGTGAAAGGAAGGAGAATGTGGTGGTAGATGCTCTCGTAGATGAGAGACATGTGGCTATGGCCACCTCAGTGAGCACAGATTTGTGGAGCAGGATTCTTCAGCAGCTTCCTCTTGACAACTTCTACATTGCAGTTCGAGTAGAGATCGAGTCTCAGAGACCCCTCGAGGGGAAGTTTGATGGTTTTCTTTAGAGGCAGATGGTCTTCTCAGGCACAGAGGCTGGATTTATGTTCCCAGAGATGGAGGCTTGAGGCAGGACATCTTGGTAGAGGCACATCATGCACCCTATTCATCCCATCCCAGGGTGAAGAAGATGCACCACCTTGAGACAGTTATATCATTGGAGAGGACTTCAGAGACATGGCCTAGTTCATGTCATGATGTTTAGAGTGCCAGAGAGTTAAGGTGAGCATCAACATCCAGCTGGCCTTCTTTTCCTCATGTTATACCTGAAGTGGAAATGGGACACCATTTCCATGGACTTCATTGTTGGGCTACCGATGTCGAGATATCACCATGATGCCATCATGGTCACGGTTGATAAATTGACAAAAGTGGCTCACTTTTCTCTAGTGAAGACCACTTATACAGCTAGAGTGCCATGGCATGGGTATATTTGGATGAGATTGTTAGGTTGCATAGGATTCCATGGAAGATCATTAGTGACCACGATCCTTTGTACACTTCCCATTTTTGACTACCATGCATATGCCCTCGGGATGAAATCAATTTCAACACAACATATCACCTTGAGACAGATGGATAGACTAAGTGGGTGAATCAGATTTTAGAGGACATGCTCAGGATGTATGTGATGGATCATCAGTCTAGATGGGAGGAGTACATGTACTTGGTGGAGTTTTCCTACAATAATAGTTTTCAGAGTTCTATAGGCATGGCTCCTTTTCAGGATTTGTATGGTAGAGAGTGCAGGACACCTCTTAGCTGGGACAGGCTAGAGGATAGGGTTTCTCTTGGACCAGCTTTGTTGTAGGACATGGAGCAGTAGGTGGTTTTGATCAGATAGAGACTAGGAGGCACAAGACAGGATAGACAGAAGAAGTATGTAGATCAACATAGGACCGATTGTAGTTTTGATGTGGGCATGAAGGTGTTCCTTCGTGTCAGGCCACATAAGAGCCCTATCCATTATGGAAAAGGTTCTAAGTTAGCTCCTAGATTCATTGGTCCTTTTGAGATCTTGGAGCGTATCGGCCCTTTGGCCTACCATCTAGCATTGCCACCTAGCTTGTCTCACATACATGATGTGTTTCATGTTTCATTCTTAGGAGATATATTGTAGATCCTTCTCATGTGTTAGATTGGACCTCATTGCAGGTGCAGGATCAGGGGCAGGTGATGGTGGAGCCCATTTCACATTATAGATCATAGGACCTTGGGCCTTCGAGGTAGAGAGATTGATCAGGTTTGGGTGCAGTGGGACAGATATGATGAGACTACATAGCTACATGGGAGGATGCTACATTATTACGGGTTCAGTTTCCACATTTGTTCCAGTGACTTCTAGAGGAAGTCGAGTCTAAGGGGAGGGGATGTAGTGCCCACTTCCCTTTGACACCTTTGATACTTGATCTTGATACATTGATTACATTATGGACATTATTATGGTTTTGATTTAGTATGATGTTAGATGTTGGACCATGGATTATTGTTGATCTTGATTTAGTTATGATGCATGATGATTATTAGAGACACTTCATATGTGGATGATGATATACTATTTGACATGGATATATTATGAATGTTGTTCGGACATGTGATTTTTGGATATTGTGAGTAGACCTAGAAAATGGACATTATATGATGATGATATAGTTGTTGATATAAATTGTAAGTGATATTGTTGATTGCCTTGATGTTGTTGTGATTCATATGTATAGATGATTTTGTGATTATATTTATATCATGTTGGATGTTCTGATATGGCCACGAGGCCAAGGAGGTATTTGTTTTTTTTCAGGTTAAACTATCACAACAAACATCGGGGATTGAGACCAACCACATTGGAATTCTAGATGAATTCAACAAGGTCACCATGGCAACATGTTTTGTGTGTGTGTTGTTTTTTTAGGGATTCCCATGGGGGGGATTACCTTTGAATGTGACCAAGGGGCTTTATGTATTTATTAATGTGGTTTCTTTTATTAATGTTTGCATGTGTTTATTTTGTGGTGCTTTTACCCTTTTTCATTAGTTATTAAATGTTGTGTTAATGTTGTGAATAATCATGTTGTTAAAGTAAACAAATCAATATGTCATAAGAAAGTAATTAGTGAAGTGGTTGGATTTTGTATTAAATGTTGTAAGTATGTGTAAGTGACCTTGTAAGTGATGTGTAAGTTTACTTTTGAGTGTGAAACACTCCACCTTCTTGGAAATTCGAATTTGTCCTTGGAGGCTGATTTTGGAGGCTTGTGGGACAAGTAAAACTTGTCCCATACCTCTTAATTTTATTTACCAACCATACCTATGGTTGGAGGGTTGAATTTAGACCTTCTTTATGCATTTTGATATGACTAATTGTAAGTTTTAATTGCACTCTTCTTACATTTTATTAAATTCAGTCCTTATGGGGTGTGGGCTTTTTGGAGTGTGTAAGTTTATTGTCATATTATTCACCCACCTCTTTATTGTGCATTGGAGAATGAATTTGAATTTTGTGTTGGAGTTGAGGATGTGTGATGTGGCATCCTACATGGATCCACCTCATCCTCTTCTCTTCCCTCTTCTATAAAATTAGAACTCCTTGCTTTGTTTTGGGTTGTTGAACATTTTGCATACTTCCTTTTGGGTGAATTTTTGTTGTGTGGAGCTCTTGCTTTTGGAAGGAGATTGGAGACCTTTGCATGCTTGTTGGTTGTTGATTTTGGACTATATTTTGGCATTGGAAAGCTTGTTGTTTTGGAACTTAGACAACTCCTTCATGGAGAGGTAAGAGCTTGGCTCTTGAAATACTCTTTTTCTTTATGAATGTACATGTTATTGTGTGAATGTTTTAGCATGTTTGTGGGTTGTTTGGGTAGACTGCCTAGGAATGGTGTAGGAGAAGGCTATGGGGAATCCATGTGGGGGGCATAAGGGAATGCCAGTGGCATCAGAATTCTTGTGGAGGGAGTTGGGATTGGGTTTCTACCTTGGAAAAGAAATGGCATTGCATTTCTTACTTTGTGGGGGCATAAGGAAAATTTGTGGGGGGCATAAGGAGGGATTGTGGGGGGCATAAGGATATATGGGAGATGTTTTATATTGGTGGTTTGTTACAGGTGGATACCCAATTCCCATTGGGAGGCATAAGCAAGCTTCCCCATAGTTCCTTGCTCCTTTGGCTTGCTTGATGGAGCCTTAGTCTTGTTTGTATGTTTTAATGTAGTTGTAAACTACATTCTGTTTTGAATTGTGTTTAAAATGTGAAAATGTTGCATGTGTGTTGTGGAAGCCTTGTTGCCATGGGTTGAATCACATCTTTTATTACATTATGGTTGGGGATCGGGGGCCAATGAAGAAGGATGGCTTCTCCTCTTCATTGGATGTCTTGGTTGGGTGGAGAGCGTTGCCTTTCCCCTACCTTTGTTGTGATCCAAAAGGAGAAATTTATGTTGTTGTTCTAGAGCAGAGGAGAAAGACAGTTTGATAGTTCCATGTGAAATGAAATCTCATTATAACCTTTCCCACTTTGAAGTGGATGATCTATATATTATTTGTAATGGAAAGATACTTTGTATTAAGCTATGAAAGTTATGTATTCCAAGTTGTGAAAGAGATATACTCTGTTCTGATCATCTGAAAGAAAGAAATTGAAATTTGTTATTTACATTCAAGGAATTGAAAGATGTTGATGGATTATGATGTAAAGTGAAAAAAGTTGTATTGTTTTTTTTGAAATCAATAAATGTATTCTGCATGATAATTTTCTATGAAAGAAGGAAGTTGTATTGTCCTTTGAAAATTGATCATCTTTTGTGATTTGAAACCTCTTTATTTGGAAAATTCTATTTGAAAGAGAGAATATGAAGAATGGAAATATTTGGAACTCTATTTTTTGAAATATGTTAAAAATTGGAAATCAGACCTTTTATCAAATTTTATCTATTAAATGGTTTCCATATTTGTTGATAAATAGCCCTTCTATCAATCTCTAAAATTCTTAGGAGCAAATGGAAATGAATCTCCATATTTGGAAGATGAAAAATGAAATAAATAGCCCTTTAAATCGATCTTTAGACTTTTTGAATTAAATTTTAAAAATCTAGCAAATACTTCTCTATTTTCTTAAAATTAACCCCTTAAAATTTATGCAAAATCTAAAATTAATGATCTCTAAATGTTCAAATTGAAATCATTTAGAGAACCTTGAATCCCCCTTAAATCCATTTAGAAAATCCTCCTTGTTTTCCCAAGAGGGGGAAGATCAAATTGAGCTCTAACAAGTTAAAATTTACCACCTTGCACTTATAAACCTGCAAGTTTTCTTAAAATTAACCCTTAAAATTTATAAAAATCTAAAATTAATGATCTCTATGCAAAGTTAAGCTTTCCGAAAAGTTTTGGAGAAAAATTTATGGCCTTCTTTTTCTTCACTTGTTAAAATTTTGGGAAAATTTTCCTTGGTACAAATGTGTTTTTTTCCGTGTAGGAATTTTTTTACAAAAGTATCCCCATGCCTCGCCAACCCGCCCTTTGGGAAAATTTTCACCCCTGGGCCCGCAGGCCCACTTTTGGGGAAAATTTTCACCCCAAGGCCCACCGGCCCATAACTTGAAAAATATGAGGAGTTAGGAGGACTTCTTTATATCAATGGAAAGGTGAGGAAATTTCCTATCCAATGGGCATAGTTTTGGAAAATTTTGAATGCGTTAAGTATGAGAAAAACCAAGTTGAAACTTTAAGCCTATTAGAGAGTGGGTTTGATGAGGAATTTTCCTCTGAACCTAATTGAAACTTCTAACCCTAAAGTTTAGACCTTATGACCTCTAATAATTATTAATAAAAGAAAAGTATGTTCTAGTAGACTATAATTTTTTTGGAACCTTGTTAGTGACAACTATTGTCTCATAACCTGGTTGTAGATTCTTTTAATCAAAACAAAAATTATTCCATAATTTTCCCTAACTAACCCTAGGTTGTTTCTTGGGTCTCAAGTGGGTTGTTTTAGCGGGCATTACACCATATAGGCTTCAAAGGAATCACTACTCTTGTAGGTGATAACAAGAGTTGCATTGCTCTTGTGAATAATCCAGTTCAACATTAGAGAATAAATCATATAGATATTCATATGCACTTCATTCGAGAGAAAGTCCTAAATGGCGATATTGATCTCAAGTTTTGTTTGACTAAAGATCAAGTTGCAGATATTTTCATGAAGCCACTGAGTGTTGTGAAGTTTTGCAAGTTTCATGTCTTGTTAGGCCTTTCAGAGTTGTCATTGAGGGGAGCGTGCGTGTCAATGCCACTTTTTAGCATATTATTGTAAACTTTTTATACTTCCTCCATTTTGTAAAAGATCATTGTATGTGAGTCTTAAGTAAATGATCACAACATGCAAGTTTACTTGTAAATACCAATGAAACATTAGTTATGGGAGTTCCTTGTTTTATAAAAGGCTCTATAATCTGATGTAAGTCTTCATATGTAAAGTACTTGTCCTTAGAATTTTTGTGTTGAAAATTTACATGATTTTCCTTGTTTACATGATAGCCTAAATCATCGTTGATGATTTATGGATTGTAAATACTTTTGTAGAAAAAGGTACTTTGGCATGTTTTTTCCCCACTTAACAGTAGGGGGAGTATTAGGGTAATCATGTCAAGTGGGGAGACCATTTAGGTAGGCCACCACTTCATACCCTTTGTTTAAATTTTATTTATAAACTTTAATATATGTCGATCTCTACACTTAATTAAATCATTTGATTAAATTAAAAGAGTGAAATCGTGCACCGTGCACCCGTGTAATCGATTCACTCACCCTATTATACAGGGGTGATCACTCATGGAATTTTATATTGTGTATTTGAGATTTTCATGTATGTTTGTGTGTGAAATATTATTTTCACATTATTTTTTACTATGTAAAGTATCATTGTGGGATCGAGAAGGAAGTGGAGGTGTTGGGTAAAATATTTGTAAAAATTATAATAAAAGGACAATGCTTTTAAAATGGGATTTTTACCTTTGGATTTTCTCTATATATTTTATGTTTGTGTTGTATTTTTTGACTTTTGTTGTGTTAAATTTTATTTTGTAAATTTACTGTACATTCGACATTTAATTATTAATTATTGAATATCTCTACACTACATTTGAAACTATAATACTTGGACAATGTAATTATTAAAAATGGATGAATAATTTAATTCAATTAATATAGTTAATAAAATATTTGTTCTCCAACATTTCTAACACAAAGTAATCCCTGTAGAGGTATAGAAATTTTCAAACATGTTGCTCACATATTCACCTCAATCATCGGGCTTCGAATAACCTTGATATATCTTTCATCTTGTTTCTCAACAAGATCCTTGAAGTCTCAAAAGTGATCAAAGACTTCAGATTTCTGTTTGAGAAAATACACCCAAGTGTAACGTGAAAAATCATCAATAAAGATAAGAATGTAGAGAGCTCTAGTAAACGAAGGAGATGGGAATGGGATAAAAATGTCACTATGAACAAGGTCAAAGTGACAAGAATCCCTCTAGGATTTTCCTTTTCTAAAACTTTCTTTGGGGTGTTTCTAAGGCCACACCCTCATAAAGAACCTTAGAAGATTTAACATGGGGTAAGTCATTGACCATCATATTTTAGATCAATTGTTCAAGATAACAATAGTTAAGATGACCAAAAATCTCATGCCATAACTTATTAACATCATTTGTATGAGTGAGTAAGGCAAAGGGTGTAGAATCGGAAGTAAAGTGGGAGAAGGCGTATAATCATGACCGATGATCCACCTTTCCCTTAGCCAATGTAGACTCACTATGAAGCTCACAAATAATCACCGAGTTAGGATTAAATTCCAATCGCATTCCTTCACCAATATGAGTGATTTGGTAAATTGATAGAGATTGGTAGAGATTGGGAATAATCAATATGTGGTTAAATGTTCCTCCATCTACTTCTACCAATCCACTATTAGAAACTCGATATGGAGGTATCATCACCCAAAGTGGTTTGGGACATGCCACATGTCTCAATGTTGGAAAACACAACATGCACAAAACCCATGTGTCTTTGCGAGGTACCAAAATTAATGATCCACGTCGATGAAAGAACAACTCTAGCTACAATGGCCTTTCCTTTCTTATTCTCATATTTATACTCATTATCTCTAGAAGACTCTGTAATTCGAGCATTTTGTTTGATAAACATAAGAACACCTATATTACTCTTCTCAATTAAATAAGTTAGATGATCTATTTGTTTTCTCATACATCGATGCTCATCATGACCAATATTCTTGCAATAGGAACACTTACACTTTTCCTTCTTTGTTTTGGGCTCGTAAATATAAATGTTTGTGTTAGCTTAGGTTTGGGTTTGGTTGGTCTTGGTTTCCTTCTTTAATTGGTCCCTTTTCTATTTCTTGTTTTCCTTTTTATTTTCCTTTCCCTTACTAGCAATTTTTACAAGGGCATATGACTTTGATTTAATTTCTCCCATTTGAATCAACTTATCCTCGTTATCGAATGAGTTGGGATGAAAAGTTGTTGAATGTGGGCATCTTCTAAATAGTCCGTAAAGATTCTTTCAACACACATGTGCATTCACATGGTACATTGAGTTGCATACATACTTCACAAACATTCTTACACGATGCAAGATGTTTGAGAGTGCTCTCTACTAGTTCTTCTACAATAACTAGGGGCATCAAATTTACACTTTCTCACATACATGTGATATTATTCCAATCTTTTCTACTTTATTTTCTCTTACCTCATTCACTCAGTACATATATCATGTCATACTATTTATTACTCTAACATGTTAATGGGTGCTTCATGTGTAGTATCTATTTGCAGTTACTTCCAAACTAAGATCATCTTCATCATATGGTTTGTTTCTTGTTTTACATGTTTGCTTTGTGCTTTCACTTGTTTGTGGGTAATTCCCTATATTACTTATTGGTCGCCACTCGATTGGTCTTGAGTGCCTTGATTGTCTTGCAACATCTTGATTGGGTCCCATGTATGTGGCATCCTATTTGCCATGTTGGTATATTTGTGTTCCTCAGTATGCTTTTTCTTACACCTACTGTTGTTTTCTCTATTTCTTACTACTAACACTTTGATAAGTTACTCTACTATATTACTATGTATGCACAATGGTATACATATACACACTCCCATATTTACCCATGAAATAATCCTACAACATATGTGCACATCCATTATAGGTCCTCTTATATAAGCCGCACCCACATTGCTCTATCTCATGCATCCCAAACAAGGGGGAAATCATAAGGTGATATCTCACCCTCACTAAGTTCGATCCGTAAATAGAATGACAGGATACAAAATAAAATAATTCGAGAGGTCTAAAAAATGGCTCTTAAATAAACTTCGATCAAAAACATTTAGGGACCAAAATGTATAGAAAATACCATAGCATCTAGATGTTATGGCCCATCAATACACTTCCATCTCTGGGGAAAAGTCAACAATTTTCAAGGACATCTATATGATTTTAAATTAGTTTCAATGAAAAATACATGGTATAATTTAAATCATGGTGGCACCAAGGGTACATGCAATCTAACATTGCCCTAGTACATTATGTTCTCATTTACAAATCCATCGGATTCATGTTCATCTGCTGGCACTTATTTATGGGTCTTAATAAGTATTGAGGTGATTGTTATCTTTGTAGGATTGACTTATCATCGCTCGCTTTTCTATGAAGGGATGTCGAGAAAATTTAACCCTCCCCATATAGTTCTCTTCACCATGTGGGGTTCATTTGCAGTTTTTCTATTCTCCTCGATACATTTCACTGGGGAATGATCACCCCCAAGTCCTTCCAACTAATTATGACACAAAGATGAATAACTATATATGGTAAATGGTAATAGAGTAATCTCTCCCTCTCTCACAAAAACATCAAATGTACACACTCCTTTCTTTTAATTTTATACTTACAACTTTCTATTTTCATGTTAATTTCAAAATTTTCAAGTTAAAGTTTGATTTCCTATACTATGGACATTGATTATTACACTTTCCTCTATAGCACCCATCTTGGTAAGACAAACACAACCAAAATAAAGACAAAGTCCAAACACAAGCATAATACACTCTAAGTGAAGACAAAGTGTGTTTATACACTCATGTAAGTTTTCCTTTAAGTACTCATTTTTAAATTCAATGCTTAAAGGGGGACTATAGATTCTCATTTTGGTAATTCATGTCTTGCAACAACACAAATTGTACAACACTTTTGCACTAGCCCACACTTGCTCAATTTGATCAATTATGTTATCCCTAGTTATATTTAACTCATTCTTAATTGTGTAACTATTTGTTCATATAACAAACATATTAATTCATCAAATCAAGTTTTAACATGACATATTACAATTCTAATTTTTAAAATACTCACACAATCATCCGGGACCATAAGTACTTGAAGGGCTATATCATCCATACACTATGGTTTGACCTAGAATATTTCATCCTTTTCTCTCCAACAACAAATTTTCTCAATCAAACCTCTATGTTACAATCCCAAATGACTTTACTTGAGTTTTCCAGATCCATGATTCATATATAAGCAATTTGTTCATCTCTTGTTAAGGGAGTGCATTCTTTTTACTTGACACATAACATTCTAATGAGAAAATAATAAGATCCATCACAAGAAAAGCTACTATAAGAATCCTTGAGTTGTAATATACTATATATATTCATTTAAGGCAAATTTTTACTCAAATTTGTTAGCACAAATAGCACATCATTTCAATAAGTTAGGGAAAAGGTCAAGTATAATCACATTATTACCAATTCATGATTAGCAATTTGGTTGCATACATTCTAGATATCACATGCTAAGCAAGAATGACACAATTTTTTATCCATCTTCGAGTAGTGTGATGTCGGCGGTGCACATGGGTTCCTATGACCCAAATAATTTTTTTCATCAGATGACTCCCTCACCATATAGGATTTTGAATATTCCATTAACCGCACAATGGGCATCACATAATGTCAAAGGCCTGCATTACATACAAGAGTAGATAGGGAAATAATGCATAGACCTAGAAAGTTTCAAGAGATGAAAGGAAAAGGTACATGGGCATACGAAAGGGCCATAACATCCATATACTTTATGCCATACACCTTGGTCCAAGAAGCTCCACATGGAAAATTTTCAGAGGAAAAGTTTTATCGACCATTTTTTAGCCCTTTCCACTCATCGGGTCAACCCAAATTATCACATAATCTAGAACATCAACTAAATCTTCTTCTCCCTCTCATTACTATTACATTGTTTCAATATCTATCACTACGTATCTTTGTTTCATGTATTATCTTGATATTGTTGCAATTAGCTTTGGAAACTAGTTGATTAGAATAATATGCCATCAATTACTACACCCTATAAATTTAACCATTTAGGTAATCGAGACAAAACCTTTCTACCTAGGATCAAACTATTAGATGGTTTGGTCTTATTAGAGTGAAGTTTAGTACTATGAATCTTTATGTATGATAATAAATAGTAATGGATTGTTTGTGGTTGATATGATCATTTATGTAAGTTCCTAAGCAATTTATCGATGAGAATTTTTTTACAATAGGACCAAGGATGGACTAAGACATAACAATTAAGCTCATAATAGGTGGAAAAGGCATGATTTAAGGATGAATTCAATATTGATATTTTCAAGTGATAAATTACTAATCTTAGATGTGTGTACACATATATTAGGTGGGTAACTATGAGGGTTTGATGCCTCTTCAAAGTATTTCTATAAAAGCATGGCATGGTCCATTTAACCCAAAAGTGCTTACCCCTTTTAGGTCCCTAAGAAAAGAAGAAGAATACTAATTAATCCCTAATTATCCACACAATTGTGATTGCAAAATTTAAACCACAAAATGTGAAGTCAGTAGACATAAAGGAACATAATGCTAGAGGTAAGATCTATATCAAAACCACATAGGATAAAGAAATCCATATAGAACAACGTCACCCGAGTGAATTTGTCTCAAACATGCAACCTCCACCTCCGCACTCAAACCACACTTCCATATTTTTAACACAACTTGATGATAACTTACAACCCTTCCTACACATTTTCAAATCATGTTATTATATCTCAAGAAAAAAATTGATGAAATCATCTCTAACCATATATTGTAATTTCCTTAGTTTTTTAGGACCGTAACACTATTTTACCAATCACATCAATTTTAACTAGAAATGGAAACAACTGGTAGCAAATAACTCAAGCAAAAGAACTCGAAATGATATTGCAAATAACTCAGAATGATATTGAATCACAGGCCTCTTTGAGGGGGAAACCTCCTTTGAGAAAGCTCAATACAATATATTCGTGGATGCCTCATTGAGCCTCAACACCTTCTTATATACTAATTCCTATCCAAGAAACTACTACTTCCCACATGTGGGATTATTCAAATATGTTGAAGGGACAAATTACAAAGCATATGCATCCAAAGTAACTAATCTACTATAAAGCAAATAGAAGGGTAGGAACACGGGTTCCTAACATCCCCTCCCTCTTGGAAAAATTTTGTCCTCAAAGCTTCAGATGTGGAAATTGGTGTTGAATCTGGAGAAGTGGTTCCCATGTTGTGTCTTCTGGTTGCATGTCGTGCCACTGGATTAGGACTTTTGTGATGGAGTGGGAGCAGAGTTGGCAGGTCCGCTTGTCTAGAATGGCTTCTAGTTTAAGAAGGATGGAGCCTTCATTATCGAGCTATGGTAAAGTGGTTTGTGCTTGGACATTGGTTCCTAGAACTTTCTTCAAACAAGAGACATGGAAAACTGGGTGAATTCTTGGAGGAAGGTGGAAGCTCTAGCTTGTAAGCAACCAAACCAATTTTCTGGAGGACCTTATATGGCCCGTAAAACTTTGGAGAAAGCTTATGACACCCTTTGAGCTTCAAGGATGACTACTTGTAAGGTTGGAGATGAAGGAAGACCATATCGCCTGGTTGGAAGGTGTGCTCTGAGAGCGGTGTTGATCAGCCTGCTACTTCATGCGGTTCTGTGCCATGTGGAGATTGGCTTGTAGAGTGTTGAGAATCTGATCTCGGTGTGGAGAGTAGTGTTGACTGCATGAACTCTTGAACTTCTAGGTTATATGGAAGAAGGGTTGGTGGATTTTGACCATAGACTAGCTTCATATGGGGTCATTTTAGTAGAAGTGTGGTATGAGGTATTGTACCACCACTCTGCAAGGGGAAGCCACTTTGTCCACTAGGTGTTGTTGTTCTAAAACAAAGAAACGAAGGAATGTTTCTAAACACTTGTTGACAATTTCTATTTGGCCATCCGTCTAGGGGTGATACTGAGCTCATCTTCAGTTGGGTGCCTGTGTTTCAAAAACAACTCTATCTAAAATTTGTTGGTGAAAGTTGCATCACGATCAAAGATAATGGATGAAGGAATGCCATGCATATAAAAAATCTGATCCATGAAAATATGGGTGACCATGGAGGATTTATATGGATGGGTGAGGGAACAAAAATGACTATATTTGGAGAGGTAGTCGACCACAACCAAGATCACTGATTTACCTCCCGACTTAGGAGACCCTCTATAAAATCCATAAAGATATCTGTCCATATCCTAGTTGGAATTGGCAAGGGCTCCAAAAACTAGGAATTGTAGTTTTCTCACCTTTTTTTTGTGTTGGCAAGTATCACATTCTACCACCATTTTTTAATAACACCCTTCATTCCTTTCCAAAAGAAGTTTCGGTGTGCCCGCTCATAGGTTTTGAGAAATCTGAGTGTCTCTGCTGATAGAGAAGCATGGATTTCATAGAAGATAGCTTGATGAAGGTTTGTGCAATGGGGAAGCACTAGATAGCCCTTGTGTTGTAGAAAATGCACCATCCCATGAATAATGTGGTACGGTTGTGGGGTCAGTGGCCAATCACTGGATGAGGTGTTGTGAGGAGGGATCAAGTGCATACCCCTTTTTACAAATTCTAGCCAGTTTGGGATGGGAATGGAGATGGCCGACAGGATGTCTAGTCCTCAAATGCATGTGAGAGAGCATCGACCACAATATTGTCTTTACCCTTCTTATAGGTTATCTCATAATCATACCCCATGAGTTTGCTGACCCATTTTTGTTGTGTTGGGGATGAGACCCATTGTTCCAAGAAATATTTCAAACTCTAGTGATCTATTTTGATGCAAAAATGATTCCCCAGTAGGTATGGCCACCATTTTTGTATGGCATGGAGAATTTCCATCATTTCCTTCTCATATGTAGACAAGGCTAAGTTTCGCCCAAAAGAGATTTGCTAGTGAAGGCAATTGGGTGACCTACTTAGAGAAGGAAAACACCCAAGCCATTCCCACATGCATCACTTTCAATGGTGAAAGTTTGAGTGAAGTCTGGCATGGCCAAAACTGGTGTGCTACACATAGCTTGTTGAAGAGCCACAAATGCATGGTTAGTTGCTGTGTTCCAGTGAAGGCATCCTTCTTCAATAAGGCAGTCAAGGGGGGCCACGATCTTTCCATAGTCCTTGATGAACTTGTGGTAGTACCTAGTAAGGCCTAGGAAACCATGAAGGCTCTTGAGAGTTGTTGGCCGAGGCCACTCCTACATTGCACTGATCTTGTCTGGATCTACATGGACCCCGTCGGCAGAGACAATGTGCCCTAGATATTCCACTTCTTCGAGGCCAAAGGAACACTTGGACTGTTTGGCACATAATTTATTGTCTGCCAAAATTTGTAATGCCCTGTCAATATGTTGAGGTTCTCGGCCCATGTGTGGCTGTAGATCAAGATATCATTAAAGAAAACCAGACAAATTGACAAAGGAAAGGCTGAAAGATTTTATTCATGAGTGTTTGAAAGGTGGAAGGGGCATTTGTAAGGCCAAATGGCATGACCAAAAATTCATAGTGACCATCATGAGTGCGGAAGTATATTTTTGGAATGTCTTCAGGATGCACTCAAAATTGTGGTGATAGCTAGAGCGAAGGTCCAATTTGGAGAAAAAAATTTCCCCATGGAGCTCATCCAAAAGCTCATCAATGACCAGAATGGGGAATTTATCCTTGATGGTGAGGTAGTTAAGGGCATGAAATTCAATGCAAAGCCACCATGATCCATCCTTTTGTGGACAAGAAGTACTAGAGAGGAGTACGGGTTGGTGCTAGGGTAAATGACGCCGATTTGAGGAGGTCCCAGACTAGGTTTTCAATTTCAGACTTTTACAAATATGGATAGTGGTAGGGACAGATGTTGGGGGATGCTTCCTGGGAGGAGTGGGATGTGGTGATCTTCATGTCACGTGAAGGGGGAAAACCCATTGGTTTGATAAAAATAGTATCATGTTTGTCGAGGATGGCTTGCAAGTCCATGGTCAGCATGAGTGGGAGGGTTAGAGTTGATGGAGTGCAACCGGGTAATTATCCAACGGAGCCTTTCTTCAAAAGATTTTCCATGCAATGGGAGCTGATGATGGAAGTAGATCTTGACAATAATCCCTTTAAGGTGTGCTTCTAGCCATTATCTGTGAACTACATCTAGAGCTCAGAAAAATCCCATAGAATGGGTCCCAAAGTGTAGAGCCATTGTGCACCTAAAACCACATCACATCCGCCTAGAGGTAGGGAAAACATATCTGATCGCAGAGTGTAGTCACCTATCACAATGCGTACATTCCAACATTTCCCTTTACAAGGAAATGTTCCCCATTAGTAATCATTACTTCAAAGCTAGAACAAGGGTACACAAAGCAGTCTTCCTACTTAGCAATGCGGGGATCGATGAAATTGTGTGTACTTCCTGAGTTAATGAGGATTGTGAGAGGAATATTTTTGAAGCACCCCTTGACCTTCATAGTTTGGGGGTGGTAACACCAGCTAGTGTGTGCAGAGAGATCTCGAGTTGATCCTCCCGGGTGTGGAATCCTCTGTGGGGCTTGGTTCATTTGGACCATCCTGGAAGTCCTAGCTATCAGCCTCATTGTCTTGCTTTGGCGGTGATTCCACATCTAGTAGGTAAAGCTTTTATGTGATACACATGTGACCCTTAACCTATTTATCATCACAGTTATAACATAATCCCTTCTCCTTACATACCCAAATCTCGGCCTCGGTGAGACATTTGATCTAGGTGTAGGATGTTGGTCGCTGGTTGGTTGGGTTCTTGGCTGTGGATGACAATGGGGGTCGACGTTGCATTAAGATTTTATCTTCAGCCAAATTAGCCAGCCCAAGGCTTCCATCATGTTGGTGGGGTGAAACATTTTCACATCTGAGTGGATTGGCTCCTTGAGGCCACTAACAAAACAACTCTTAAAGAAGTCTTCTAGTTAGCCCTTCAATGTGATTAGCCAATTTCTCAAACTCCTGTTGATACTCCCAAACAAGACCATTGGTCGGCGTAGTTTGAAGAGAGCTCTGTGAAGTCCTCGAATTCAGAGGGACCAAATCTTCCCAAAATGAGGGATGTAAATTTCTTCCAATCAGGTTCATCATTTGTTATGAGATACCAATGGTACCATTGTAGTGTCCTTTTCCAAGTGGTAGGAGGTGATTGGAACTTGATTGACAAAATAAGTGTCATGAATGTTGAAGAACTGCTCAACCTAATAAATCCATCATGTAGGATCTGTACCATTGAACTTGGGAAAGTCTAGCTTGGGCCCACGAGATTGGTTGGAGAAGGAGTTGTGTGAGGAGGACTCCTCCTTTTGTCGTTGTTTGATCAAAATATCATTTTGTTGATTCAATCCTTGTAGCCTTTGAGCCAGCTCAGTGACCTTGGGCTTTCAATGTTTCAAGTTCTTCCTCCATGAATTTTGTGCCTGTATGGGTGACAACCATAACCAGGGTTCTATTTTTTTGGAAATGGATAGAAAAACTCTTTCTAAAACACGTTTAGTAATGGAAATTTGGGATTTGAGCTCAAGAAAATGGGGAGAATGGACTTGGACGGGGTTTTCAACATTTTCTGGCAATTTTGACGGAGGAAAATGTAATTTGGGGGCCGTAATGGTAAGAACTGGAAAACTTTTTCCTTGAGGCAAAAAGGAGTGGAATAGTGAAAGGAATAATGTGTGCGAATTTCGGGCAATCGGGTAAAAATGAAGAAGTTATGGAAAACCCTAAAAAAATTGAAAATGGTGATTTCGAGTGATAGAAGTGGAATTGGGTCTCGAACCTCAACGTATGAAATGTGCGGACTAGGATTTCGGGTGTTCCAGAAAGTTTCAGGGCAAATGGAGCTATAATACGAAAGATATGGCTAAAAACATAATTTCCAATGTTGCTTTTTTTTTTAATATTGCGTTTCATGAGCAGGAGAATTGCCAAGCACCCACCAAAGACCCTACACACAAACTAGAAATGAAACCATACCTTAAATCAATAGAACAAAATGATTTTGGCTCGATTTGGTTTTACACAGAATAAATGGTCTCAAAAATGATGAAGGATGGCTTCTGAAGCTCGTGGTTTGGAAATGGAGAACCACCTGAACTTTCAAGGTTATCTAGGCTCTAGCCAATGCTTGTGCCAAGTTTCCATGTCAAAGTTAAGGAGTGCATGTGGAATGTGCTTCTCTTTCTTCCGCTCGATGTCTCCGTAATCTTTTGTTTTTAAATTGGTTATCTGGTTTCTACCCGAAACCGATCAGGGGAATGGTTAATAGAATGTGAACATAATGCAATATTGCTGGAAACGACACAACTCACGATTCTACCTAGGATCTATGAATAGAATGAAAATAAGATCTAGACCACTTTCTCGACTACCAAGATCCCATTTTGGGCGAGGTAAGAGCATATGGTGGGAAGAATTAGATCACCGTGATTTACTCCGTAGAGAGATAAAAAAAAAATTGGCCTTAAAAAGTGCTCGATACCGTATGTGAGGACCTTGTAAACACTATTTTACCAATCACAACAATTTTAACTAGAAATGGAAACAACTTGCAGCAAATAACTCAAGCAAAATAACTCAAAATGATATTGCAAATAACTCTGAATGATATTGAATCACATGCCTCTTTGAGGGGGAAACCTCCTTTGTGCAAGCTCAATACAATATATTCGTGGATGCCTCATCGAGCCTCAACACCTTCTTATATAATTCCTATCCAAGAAACTACTACTTCCCGCACATGCAGGATTGTTCAAATATGCTGAAGGGATGACTTACAAAGCATATACGTCCAAAGTAACTAATCTACTATAAATCAAATAGAAGGGTAGGAACATGGGTTCCTAACATAGTTAGATCACATATACTATTGCAATTTTTCATTATAATCCAAACCTGATTCATGATATGTATGTTTTTGTTATCTACTATAATATGAACTTATTTGATCTTTACATAATTGTTTAATTATTTAATTAGAATAAAACTTGATATATGCATTACCAATTGGGAGAATTACATGTGACTTGTTTCCCATTCGTAGTATTGGTACATAGTGAAAAATCATCACATAACCGGGGTGAGGCAAGGTGAGTCCATCTCAATTTGTGACTAACCACTTTTCAAGGATACAATCGAGGAGGAACAATATCCAACCATAACACTATTATCACATTTATTTAGACACATATTTTAGATATTCTAAGACATGAACTAGATCTCATAACTATAATTCAACTTAGAGCATTAGTGGATGGGTTTGAATCCCATTAGATAGGTTTGAACACAAACCTAACCTCCTTCGACGAACATGTCTTGTCTTGCACACACTTTTAGGTCCCCAAATTTCATAGATAGCTTTATGACACTCTACTAATTTTTGTATCTAGTCTCAATACACTATCATACATTATGAGATTTGTAACACAATAATGTCTTTCTAACCACAAACCATAAGTGTATACTTTCACTAACATATTTATCAGGCATGATATAATTACATGATTTAGGAATGTTAGGATTATTATGTTACTATTCTAAATTATATTTACAAATATAATATCTAATTAGGAACATAAACATAATTATCATATTTCACTAAACTAGGGTTGTGTAGACATTAAAATTTGGGAGCTTGTCCTTTTACAATGCCAAGTTTGGCTCTTGCAAGACAAATTCTCACATTTGGAATCCAATTAGTACATATCTCTATCTCTTTCAAGACTCACTCATATTTAAACTTGTTTTTTTTTATCAATTTAGGAAATATTATTTAATCAAAGTAATAAAATAGCCCTATAAATCATGCCACCAATTTTGATTTAGAATCACATCTATCATGTCCCTGTACCATACAATTTGGTCGAGATATGAAATCTAGTCTTGACGGCTTGTATAGTATTGACCTTTCACATTCTCTAACTTTGTTTTTAATTTAAATATCTTTATTATGTCATTTCTTCTTTCTAAGATCGGCCTTATTACAATATTTCACCTATAAAAGGCTATATAAACAAGTCTATATCAGTTTTTAACTCATATGGCATTATTACAAACTCGCACAACAAATATCATTCCAAAAACACTCAAACCTCTCTAACATCTTCCTAAATCAATGACATGTAAATTAGAGTAGCCCCTACTACATACCTAAAACTCAACCAAGTCAAAGAGTCTAGCTTCCTCCATTTCTAAGTATGCAAAGGTCATAGAGCCATGTTTTAACAAGAGCAAAGTCACTCCAAGCATTTTCAAAGGGTTTCAAGGAACAAAGGGTTATGTCACACAACTGAAGCACACCACATCATACTACTTCCACGTTAGGTAAATTATTTATTATACAATTAACCCACTATTCTTTATATCAAGAGACACGAGGCACCCATAATGGGTTGACTTAGATGACACTCACACTTGCACATGCACCTAGGAAAACTACACGAGGCTTGATCCTACATGAGGGCATGTAGTGCAACACTTGGATTAGTTTGGTCGCCCTACCGCCAAGGGTAGTCCAAGGTAGATGACACTACACACGTGATTTCTCCGTTTGGTTTTATAATGCTTTGATGAAGGGTATTGTAGGTCTCCATGGTTTCTACTTTATCGCATGTGATTACAAGTCATCCCAAGGTCAGTGAACAAGAGTGAAGCATATTTGCAAATAAGTGAAGGGCATAAAAAGTTGCATGACCTTACTACAAGAGGGTCTAAGACCATACAAAAGGTCAAGACCATACGACATATCTCGACCCTATTTTCCAATATTATATAGGAGCATTTTCTAGATCCAAAATCAAGAACAAAACACCTACGAGATCATAATAACCTTTTTAACTAGTCACACACCCAAATCATCCATATACCACTTTATATAGATAAGAATTAATCTTGTCTTGTGTATTTGAGTTATCGTTTATCATTTATCAATTGTTGCAAGTATTAATACATTATTCTAGTTATGAATGGTTCAACACCGTTAAATTGATTATATTAGAATAACTTATTATACAAACCCCTACATCCTATTTATTGTTGTGCACTTTCCATAACATAATTTAATTAGGGTGTAAATAGGTTGCAAAAGTCAAGCGGAAAATATAGGAAAGGGTTGATAGTAAGAATATTACAATAGACAAAGACTATGTTACTTTATCTAGTCTAATACATGACACATAAAACATAATCAATAATACCAAATATATAAAGGAAAAGGAAATGACAGGATACTTATCTTTTAAAGACACCATTGACGCATTAACCATTCTTAGGTTAGTAACACCTTATGATAATTTTGTTGTGAGTGGACCATAAGAAGGATAAGAGAAAGACCTAAGTAGACCAAAGTTGGGGACTCCAAACCTAAATAGACCAAAGTTAGGGACTCTAAACCCAAGTAGACCAAATTTGGGGTCTCTAAACCTAAGTATACCAAATACGAGGACTCCAAAGACTTAGAAAAACTTACCGTGCAACTCCTATTTTTGTGGCTTCTAAAACCCAATGCTTGAAGTAGACTTCCAAGTCTAAGTTCCACTAAACCTTAAACCTTTAAAACATTTAGACCATATTTGCATGAATGTAGATAGAGTGATTATGAGATGATATGATTGAGAAAAATGACAATAATGATGCCTATTTATATGGGTACATAACTTGAAATCACAATCTCTCTTAGGTGATGTCATCGACCATGGTTATGTAGTCACTAAATCACCCATATACTATGCACGTCTAGCCTTTTGAATATTTCATTTATATGCATGATTCCTAAGCAAGAGAATTCATCGTTAAGAACCATTGTTTTTCTTTGATATGAATTTTATCCTTCTTATCATCATTACTTGTCTTTTCTAGATTTACACATTATAATTTTGCACACTAGCCAACATCCCACTCGACCATGATTCCATTGTTTCATCTTTCTCGTACCTGTACGTAACTGTCCATTAGGGATAGGAGTACCCGGGCGCTATTGTCCCCTCTTTTGTCTTCCTTCTCCCTTTCTCTAAATTTTCATATGTTACGTCTTTCGTGTCTTTCTATAAGTTTTCGATGTTATACCTTGGGTCGACTTTCACTTGTTAATGACAAAACTTAAGTAAAGGAATCATATATATATATATATATATATATATGTATGTATGTATGCATGCATGTATGTATGTATGTATGTATGTATGTATGTACATGTTTTATTTAACCTTTGTAAGGGGCTAGCATTCAAGAGGCACATACTATTACAAGGAGCTAATATTTTCTATCTACTACACCAAGGATTATATTTTGAGAGTACATACTTCACTACATAGGAGGGTTTATTCTAAATTCCATACCACACATTTACATTGGGACAAAGTAATTATAGCCCGCTATTCTCTATGTGACTGACACTAGGGAATCCTAGCTCAAGGGACACTATTTCAATCACACACACACACTAGAACTACATTGAGTTTAAAATGTAGTGTAGCGTTTAATGATAATCACATTGGGATGACCGCCGAGGTTAGTCCTGATTCAAGCATATGCATATTTTTCTTCATCTAATATGCGCTGAGTATTGTGCAGTAAATAGGGTTTGTTTTGAAGGTATAAGTATGAAAAAATAGTGGTATAATGTGTTTCACTCTAAATGCTTCGCTCCTTATAGAAATGATAAGGTTAGGGTTAGGAGGAATACCCGTAGAATGTCGAGATGATGCGCGCACACGTAGAGAAAGATCGGGGCCGACCGCGAAGAACTCCTTTTGTCTTGGAAGGACTACCCGCAAATAAGAACACAAGACCACAAGATTTTGATTAGATAGTAAATGAGGGAATCGCTGGGGCCTGTGAAATATGAAACTTCCTTTCAAGGTGGTCGGGCCTCTACGATATGAGTTAACACAAAATACCGTAAAATATCAATTAAATTGCTTGGGCTGAACCGGGTAGGGAAAGGGCTAGTTTTTCCGGTTTTGATCAAATGAACCGATGTTTGCTTACCTATAACCGATGGCGGTTATCGATAACCGATACCGGGTTCTGGATCTTCCGGGCTGGTCAGTGGAGTTTGTAATGGCTGATTTTTGATAGTTTTGGGAAACTAATGGTTAGAAACAAAAGAATGACAAACAAAGGCAATGGTACGCTGACAATGGATCCGTAAACGGATTTGGGAGGACCGTAATTCCAAAAGCATAAGAAATGTTATAATGGAGGATACGCAAGATGTAACTTATCGGTTTTTGACGAAGATGCCACCGATCTCCTTGGTCACGCCAACTCTTCCGGTTTCTTCACTCGCTCGCTTGGTCAAGTGAAGTTCGACTCGCTAATCGCTTGACTCTCCTTTGATTCAAAATCCTTCGATTGATCTCCAAAATGAAATTCCGATCCGTTGTTATGGCTTGGGAAGCCCATTTACAGGGAACCGATGGCGGTTGCGTAACCGACGGCGGCCGAGTAGAACCGCATCGGTTAGGAAAAAGCAGTGCTATTTTTAGTAAAATAGCCCACCTTCCCCGCTTTTTCTCCCGAGAGATCAGCCATGGGCTTGGTCAAGTGGCTAAAGGTCGGCTTTTGCGAGTAAGGAGGCATTAGTTATGGATGTGAGTCTAGACCAAGTCATGGGTCTTAATTAGCTTAGTTTAGGTTAGGGCTAAGTCATGGTGAGGTGGGCAAGTGAGGTGGCGGGTATATGGCGATGTGGATTTATCAATTATGAGGTAATTAATAAATAATTGTGTAAGGTTTAGGTGATGAGTTTAGGTCATTGCGAGATGAGATGTGGGTCACAAGGGGATCGTAAGACACGAATTTGGTGTCTACATTAGCCCCTTATCATTTGTCGTGTAGCTTGTTTTGTAAAAGTCACGCGGACAATAATATGAAGTGGTTTCCTGTTAAGGGTATAGGTAATCCCCTCAAATCTATCACAGATTGGGTGAACGGAAATCGTGGATAGGGGCTCGATAAAGGGTATATGTTGTTGAGAGAATGGTAAGGTGTGGGGTAGGTCCAAGGAAGCGTGATTTACGCATGTTGAAATGTAATAAGACGACTAGGGTACATGATTTGACTAAAGAAACCAAAGAATGTATAGGCAAAGGTCGATAGTTTATCCAAACAAGGGTGATATAATCCCGTATCCAAGGCATGTGAAGTAGCTCCAGTGGTATATAATGTAAGGTACCTAACGCTTTAGGCATGTTCGGCAAAAGACTAAATGGTTGGTTTGGTTGAGATAAACGCCACGGTCTAGGTCTAGGCAAAGTTGGTCAACAGATCAAGTCAAGGACCCTAATCATGCTAAAACACGAACAGTGAGCTCGATTGAACAAAAAGCTACATGATGGATGGATAAATTAAAACGGTGATCGTGGGTATGGTATGGTTAATTAGTGCGCCTTAAGTCGGGCCAAATGGTTAGGTGTGGCCTTGGTCGGGCCAAATGGGTCAGGTCATGCGCCTGGCCTCGGGCCAAATGGTTCGTCAGCCTCGGCGGGCCAAATGGTTTGGCCGAGGCCTCGGCCCGGGCCAACAGTAGGTCGAGGCCTCGGCCGGGCCGGGTAGGTCCGAGGCCTCGGCTCGGGCCAAACAGGTGGGCCGAGGCCTCGGCCTGGCCAATCGGTAGGTCGAGGCCTCGGCCGGGCCAATCGGTGGCGAGGCCTCGGCCTCGGCCGAACAGGTAGGCCGAGGCCTTGGTCGGGCCGAATCAGGTAGGCCGAGGCCTTAGGTCGGGCCGAATAGGTAGGTTGAGGCCGTAGGTCGGGCCGAATAGGTAGGTTGAGGCCTTAGGCTCGGGCCGAATAGTAGTAGGTTAAGGCCTTAGGTTAGCCAAATAGGTTGGTTGCGGCCTGGCTCAGCCAAACAGTTGGTCAATTGGGTCAGCTCGGCCGGGCCAAGTGGTTGGTCGGGTGCGGCCTTGGGGCTGCAAGTGGTCAGGTGCGGCCTGGCTCGGGCCAAAGGTAGGTTGAGGCCTCTGGGTCGGGCCAATGGTAGGGCGAGGCCTCGGGTCGGGCCAAATAGGTAGGTCGAGGCCTCGGTCGGGCCAATTGGTAGTGCGCGAGGCCTCGGCCCGGCCAAATAAGTGGGCGAGGCCTGGTCGGGCCAAACAGGTAGGTTGAGGCCTCGGCCGGGCCAATCGGGGTAGGGCGAGGCCTCGGGTCACGCCTGACCAGGAACAAATGTCATGCAAACAAAGGTGGACAGAGGCGATATTGGTGAAAAAGAGGCAAGGAGTAAGGAACTGGCAAAGAATGGGGTAAAAGGGGTATCAAACCGACGCCGATTCGCATGACCGATATCGGTTAAGGGACCATACCGGCTTCCTAGTGCAAAAGGAAACCGACATCGGTTTAAGTCGAAAAACCTATAAAAAGAAATATACTACCGCTTATCATTTCATCATGTTGTTATTTTTGTAATCCAAATTGACTTGTCGACGTGGAGAGTTGATTTGAGGGGTATTGAGTGTGGGGGACCGATCGGTCTCAGATCGGCCAGACGGTGGGGAGGGATGGGTTGAGGGTGGTATGGAGGGTGTATGGCTTTGGGGTGTCTGGGTTGGGTCGGGAGTGGGGAATGGGATCGGTTAGGGGTTTGTGGGTTTAGGGGTTTAGGTTTCAAGGTGGGTCAGGGGGTCTTGGGTGGGGTGGGTTGTGTTGGGTTGGGTTGAGTTGGAGTAGGGGATCGGGGTAGGGGTTTAGGGTTTAGGGTTTAGGTTTTAAAGTGGGTCTGGGGTCTTGGTGGGGTGGGTCAGTTGGTTGGGTCAGAGTGGGAGTAGGGATCGGGGTGAGGGGTTTAGGGGTTTAGGGGTTAGGTTTTAAAGTGGGTCAGGGGGCTTGGGTGGGGTGGGTTGGTTGGGTCAAGGGTTGGGGAGTGGGATTGGGTTAGGGGTTTAGGGTTTAGGGTTTAGGTTTCAAGGTGGGTCAGGGGTCTCGTGGGGTGGGTCAGGTGGGTCAGGGTAGGGATCAAAGTGGGGTTTAGGGTTTAGGGGTTAGGTTTTAAGGTGGGTCTGGGGCTTGGGGGGGTGAGTTGTGTTGGGTCAGGAGAAAGGTGAGGTGTGGGGTTAGATTTTGGGTGTTACAAAAGGGGGTTTAGATGGTAAAGTAGGTGTTATAATAAAGAGTGGGTCTAAGAATGTGGGTTGGTTTCTGGCAGCACGTCGCCAAGCTGACGATGCGTGATAGATGCCTCCACTATCGAGCCGGATGAGGCCACACATATCTCGCGGCGCATTGGGCCATCATGCGCGAGGTGGGGCTCAAGGGGGTCCAGAGGCACAGAGCGATCGACAGAGATCACACTGATGGTCGCCCTCATCGAGAGATGGGATCCGGCGGCCAATGTGTTCCATCCGCCGACCGGGAGATGACGGCCACATTAGAGGATGTGTATGCATCCTGCGGCTACCGATCGAGGGAGAGGCCGTTTTCCGTGCAGATTCGAGATCGCCATGGATAGCATACTGCAGGTTTTTGGGATGCACTGCGCTTCTTACATATCATAAATACGAGCATCGATATGGTGACATGTACTGCGCACACAGAGACATGGGACACCGGCCACGTGGTCGATGATGATAGGATCACCCGCTTCGCCTCCCGGATTCGAGGGAGGCCGCTCCCACGAGCATCGATGGGGGTGCTACTGAGATGGTGGAGGAGCACACCTGTTTGCATGGGCACCAGCAGTATCCGGTGCAATTATACAGGAGTTATGGGGCTATCACGTGAGGAGGCGATTTGGTATTTGTTCGACATTTTTGTCAGATCACTGGGCATACGAGCACATCGTATGATCGTGCCAGAGGGCTACCCTGCAGCCTGGCCATAGGTCGTGGTACCGATATGGATTTCGCAGAGGTGGTCGGGGATCGTGGGCCACCACGAGCAACAGTTGCAGTCGGGATGTGGCCTACTATGTACATATGCTAGAGGGCCTTACAAAGCAGAGAGCATTATATGGAGACCCTACAGAGGTCACCACCGGCAGAGGAGCCACAGACACCGCGCCTGATCCAAGATACATTCCTGGATAGCAGGACGTAGGTCGGAGAGTACGAGCGGATTCCCCTTTATGCAGAGGTACGCACGCAGATGGGGCCGCCACAGACGAGCCACCTCCCTTCCCCAAGCACAGAGGGATGATGTAGAGGCCCACCGCCACACCACACCTGGGATCCAGACCGGTAGCGGAGAGACCAAAGCAGTGAGGGTGTGGATGATGCCGGGTGCACGCAAAGATACAGTGGTCCTGGGCTGGGCAGCAGAGCAAATGAGGATAAGACTACCGCGCAGCCTGCACTGGGCCGCAAAGCATCGCAGAGAGATCACCTCCGGGGCAAAGTGCAGCTTATTACAGGATAGTGGGTCACCGCACAGTGCACGATAGGGTCCTACAGGGCAGCCTAGCTTGTGCTGAGTGCACACAAAGACCACCACCAATTAAGAAGACAAATGACAAAGTGCAGTACAGTGTGCACAGCAAACAGTATCAAAGTAAGAAGATGTACCCACAAAACCCCCGATACCACCACGGCCACAAAAAGTGTGCAGTGTGCAAAAAAGACTCTCCACTAAAGACCACAAACACAAAGTGCAGTACAGTGCTCGGGGATATCGTGTTAGGTGCCAGGGACCACCATTCCCTTCAAAGGGCGAGAGATCGTTATACTGGAGGTTAGAGCAGAGGCCCGTTATTATCGTGGATATTCTTTGATAAGAATGAGTCGAGTATCGTGCATACGCGGCAATAGAGCGTAGACCTCGCATGCCCAGAGATCTCAGGAGGAGCAGCCACACCGGCGCGTGTCCGTGACAGCAGGAGGCGAGAGGCACCACAGGACCAATGGGGAGAGGTGCCGAGGCGGGGGGAGAGCCGATAGATCCCGACATGGTTTTCAGATAGGACATGGGCACCGGTCCAAGCGAACCGCCAGATTGATAGAGGCCTCGCGTGCCTACACTTATTCATTGTTTTGATTTATTTATTTATTATATACCGCTCGCGAGCCGAGTACGGTTGACATTTGATACCGCCATGAGCCGAGTATATTTTTGATATGAGAGACCGCCCGCGAGCCGAGCCGATATTTTTGGTAGGTATGCGCTGCGTGCGGCTTTGGTATATTATGAGATCACAGAGGCCCCGATGTAGGGCACATTGTATTTTTGAAAACCGGGATATATATATATAGATGATGTTTCTGATCCACATGCTGTGTTTAAAATGTGTTGAAATAAATGGTTGGTAATATATAGAATGTGTGATGAGTTTAATTGACATGTTGATAGATAGATGATGCTGATGTTTTTGTTTGTTTGTGCGTATATATGAATGTCAAAGTTATGTGATAAATCGGTGGTTTTGTGGCAAAGTGTAATATATGTAATCGATGAGTCGATCTAAATGATGTATAGAGTGATAGTTTTTTGGTATCTGTAGTTGATGGTTTGTTTATTTATAAAATAAATGATGTTGATGAAATTGTAATGCTATGTGTGGTGGATGAACAAAATGTGGTAAATTGTGTTGTTTATGCAGGCAAAGAGGCGGGCGCGACAAAAATTTAGATGAGAAATGAAGAAAAGAACCCTGTTTCAAAAAGGCAGATGCATAACCGGTATCGGTTTGCTAACCAATGTCGGTAGAGATATGACCGATATCGGTTCTATGACCGATACCGGTTATTTAGGTATGAGCTTTTCTAAAAATAGAAAAGCTAGGGTGGCAACTTAAGTTTTAATTTTAGAGCCATGCAAGAGGTTAAATACGCGAACGCGACGCTTTTTGACGACTGAGACAGGTATTTGCATGAGAGATTTGGGTGAGAAGAAGGAAAGAGACAAGGAAAGTGAATGTGATCCGAGATTTAGAAGGCAGACAGACAAATTTAAAAAGGGTGGTGATCATGGCAGAACGAGGAGAAGCATCCAGCAGGCAAGGACAGGAGGGCAGACAAGGGCCACCGCAAGCTGCTGCAACTCAAGAGGTATTGTTTTGTTTGTGATTTGATTACTGCATGTTTCGTGAGTAAGATGGGGGAGAGTAGGTGGGTAGATATGAGAGAGAAAACATGATAACAAGGGTCAGCAGGTGAGCTAAGTGTTACAGGGTAGGCAATCAGGGGTTCTAGGTATGTTTATATGTATAAAAACGAAGAAACGAGCAAATTATTATCGTAGGTGGTTGTTTTTAGGAAGGTGAATATAATTGAAAGCAGACTGGACCGCAAGCGTTAGAGAGAACCGTTTGCGTTACTTAACCGATATCGGTTGTGTATAACCGGTACTAAGCATCGGAGAAATTTCCGTAATGTTTGAAAAAGGCTCTAATGGATCAATGGTTGTTTGTCGCTTTTGGCGATGCAGCAGAGACAGTGGTCGAGATGAATGATAAGCGCGTCAACATTTGTCGCTTAATCCGAGCGGATGTAACACCAAGAATGGACATTGATAAATCGTTTGGGGTTAAGTGGAATCTGTTATTATTCACGAATCGCACGTAACCATGGTATGTTACAAAGGCGCTGATTGAGAGATGGAATCCCGAGACAAATACCTTCTATCCGCCAACAGGGGAAATGACAAGAATATCGAAGATGTGTTTCGATTTTGAGACTCCCTATTACAGAGAACCAAGATTTATCGTGCACTACCTAACGCGGGCGGGAGCGATAACAGAAAGTGTTTGGTCCATACGCACGAGACTTAACACAATGGGGTTTATCGCTTCACATATGGGTAATGTATGCAAAGACACCCCGAGGAGACAAGGTTAGCAGTGATATTAATGATAGCGGTAGGGTATTATGCATTACCGAGGGCTAAGGGGGAAGATTTCCAAAGGCATTGATGTGTGTTATTTGGGAGATGATAGAAAGGAATGTGACTTTCGCATGGGCACTGCGTATTTCGCGAAGCTATACAGGGGTTTATGGGCTCAGAGGCGAAATCACGGAGACAACGCTTGATCAGCGCATACTTATTACACTGTCAGGGCCTATGAGCACATTGTTTGTGTGCGACCAATAGGCCGATCCATCCAGCAGAGAGACCGGAGTACAGAGGTCGGGATTCGACGATGGGTCCGCATGCAGTAACAAGAGGCAAGATCTCGAAAGCCGTGCCGGTGACATTGAGTATTACAGCGGTATGGGAGAGGTCGACGGTCATGGATATCTCATTGGAGGCCCTACGGAACTATATGGTAACCGAGAACATAGCCGAGGAGTTGAGAGGTGTGAGCGATCGAGGTGGATCGCGGGGCACGGGCCAGTGAATATGAGAGGATTCCTATAGATCGCGTGCGGCGACAATTTGGATTTGTGCAGGACATACCACAGGCTTATAGACCATATATGAGGATCGATGCCGAGGCAGCATTCTCACCACCCCGGCCAACACCTCCAGAAGGGCCTGAGGAGATAGCAGCCGATCGCAGGGTAATGGATGCAGGAATGACAGAGGCCTATAGATTATGGTGGGTAGCAGAACTGCGAGGTGTACGTGAGCGCCCCGACATAGCGGTGATTACAAAGCAGAGAGGATCGCCTCAGAAGCGCTTGGTTCAAAGCGGCTCCAAACGCAGTGAATGAGACAAGAGGATTGGTAGTGGTCATGAGTCACTAAGGCGGCGAGACTAGAGGCTCGGAGTTCTCCATGCGAGAGGGCGTATTCATATGTCACAGGAGAGATCGGGCAGATCATCGGTGGGTACTAATAACAGTGCGCAGTACCTTTGAGGACAGAGAGGCCCGGCGAGAGGGGTCGACGATCACGATCATCACCTAGTTCGGGATGAGTCAGATGGTCCGAGTATATGTTAGCGAGGTATGAGAATAAATAAGGATGCCGACCGCGTGTCGATGATAAAGAAGATGTATGTGTTTAACATCTAAATAAAACTGAATATGTATGTTGATTTAAGTTATGATAATAATAAGATTGTTTGTTTTGATTTTCGGTGTTTCAAAAAGGATAAAGAGAAATGTGATTAAAATAAAAATACACAAAAATATTTATATTCACCACACAAGATAGGTTATGGTAGGGGATGATCGAGCTAACCTTGGGAGACCCCATGTCTCCGAAGTGCTGCCTACATAGCCCATTGCACAAAGCAAGGAAGGGCCTCGATCGATGTAGTTCTCCCTTAGGATCGTGAGGGGGTGAATTTAGGCAATTTGGTATGGTTTAGGCAATTTGTCGCTTGGTAAAAATTTGATGTTGGTAGGGTAATGTTGTTGGTGCCGATAGGATAATGTTGTTGGTGTAGGTATAGGTAAAGCAAAGGTTAGCATACCCAAGTAGTAGGGAATAGTGTCCTGATTAAGATCAACACACAATTCTAGACGCGAGGCAAAGTGGAAAGAGTGCTCCGTAGGTGAGAAGAGCTAAACAAACCACACAACGTAGAACAAGCCCGAAGCCCTAAATGCCGTGCATGCGTACGAGAAGTCCATAGTTGAAAAGAGTCAGTATGATCACAATATATCAGTGTAATGCGTTACGTCCCTCGAATCAAACAAATGGTGAGATGAGGTGGATGATATAGCTGAGGTACAAAGAACTTGTTACAACGAAAGAGAACCTACCCTAAATAGACAAGTCCATGACCCAAAAGTTCTTTTCAATGAGGCTTTTATTTTATCAATGTAGACCGATCGATGCGGGAAGTCTACAAGGGATATTGATTGTTTTATTCTTGAGGTCTTCACGGTCGATCAATGCGAGAAGCTTCGATAAAGGCCGACTGTATAGCTGTCCTTCTGGGGAGCAGCTTTATTTATAAGAGTTTAGATGATTTTAGTGCATAGTCCTCCTTCAGGAGCAATATTTATAAGTAGCAAAGCAATAGTTTGGCATATAGTACAGTCCTTCGAGGGAGCAATACATTTAATTTTAGATGACTAGATGTTCGTTTGGCGTGAAGCATCTAGTTTAGTAGGAAGTTTGACTCAAGAAAATCCCATAAGAATACGGCTTATTTTAATACTTTGAAGTCATGGACTAGACTAAGAAGGGGAAGGCATCATCAAGGGGAGGTGAGGATCAAACTATGTGAGCCTGATTGTTATTATGAAGTTTAGGAAACAGGATGTATGTAGTGGTAAGTGAGCTCAAGGGACGAGCAGTAGGTAGATAAGAAGTGATATAACACTAGATTCAACAGTAGAATGGGCGAAGATGTAAGGCATTAAGGGGCTCAGGCTCAGGTTTACCATTAAGCGAAGCTAAACGATAAGTACCCGATCCATAGATGTGAGTGATTATATAAGGCCCAATCCAATTGGGAGCAAATTTTCCACGTTTGCTCTTTTCTAGTTTGGTTACATGTTGATTCTCTTTGAGGACAAGATCACCAACCTTAAAGGTACGCTCATGAAGTCGCTTATCATAAGCACGTTTAATGCGTTTTTGATAGATTTGAAGGTGATCAAGAGCCGTAAGACGGCGTCATCAAGAAGCTCCAATTGGGCTAACCGCTTCTTGGCGGAAATCATCGCTTGGTGAGAATATCCCGAAGAGATATTCTAAGGGAGGGTATTTGTATTTCGAGAGGCAAAACAAATTTCTGTGCCGTATACCAAAGAAAAGGTGTGGCATTAGTAGAAGTACGAATGCTAGATACGATAAAGCCCAAAGGGCAAAGGGAATGTGATCGTGCCAATTTCTTCCGCATTGATCGACAACTTTCATGAGGATTTTGGTTAGTGTTTTATTAGAAGACTCGGCTTGCCCATTGGCTTGTGGATAGTAAGGTGATGAGAAACTAAGTTTGATACCAAAGTTGTCACAAAGGTCTCGCAACAACTTGTTTTTGAAAGATTTTCCATTATCTCGTTATCGTGTGAGGAACACCAAAACGATAGATAATGTGGTGGTTAATGAACTCGACAATTTTTTCTTTTTTTTGATTGAAATGAGTGGAATAGCCTCCACCCATTTTGTGTAATATTCTGGTCACTGTGAGTATCCAACTATGACGCTGTGAAGAGGTTGGGTGAATCTCACCAATAAGGTCTAAACCCCACCGTGAGAAAGGCCAAAGATCTCGAGCAATCTGGAGCGGGGCTAGGAGTATGTCAAGGTTGGCATGTTGCCGACACATAACACAACGCTTAACATATTCGTAGCAATGCGTTATTGAGAGTAGGCCAATAATAACCAAGGCGAAGGATTCGTTTGGCCACTTCCAAGCAAGGCCGCTAAAATGTCCACCACAAATACCGCCACGGACCTCGCTGATGGTATGAGTGGCCTCCATGCCGCTTAGACAAATGTCAAGGAGGATACCATCAAAGCCACGTTTATAGAGGAGTCCCCCATGACAACATAACGCGAAACACTTTTAAGAAAAGCACGTTTCACGTTACTAGTAAGATCAAAGGGGAGGACAGAGATCAGTAAGGTAGTCGTGAAATCGGTGGTACTGTATCCCGAGAATTAGTAGACACATGTATTTATCATACAAACTACCGGGTCAATAAGATGGGGCAAAAAGTTGTTGGACCACGACGAATAATTCGTAGTCAATTATGCAAGGGAATTTGCGAGGCTAAGCAAGCCATAGTATCCGCAAATTTGTTAAAGGAGCTGGGAATGGTTTGTATAGAATAAAGGTAAATAAAGCTAGAAGTGAATCCACATAGTGTTTGTATTTTTGAAGTTCCTCGCTTTTGCATTGGTAGACGCCCATAACTTGATTGACTACCAATCGAGAGTCGCCAAAAATGTTGATAGATTTGATACCTGGCAGTGTAACGCAACTGAGACCCGTAACAAGGGCCTCGTATTCTCATGTATTACATTAGTGCAAGGGAAATCAAGTCGGAATGAAAGAGGCATAGGTTCAAATTGAGAGGAATGAGAACAATGCCACTCCTCCGTCGCTACCGGCATTTAGATCCATCAAGAAGAGGGTCATTGGGTACGACTCCTCCGTGAGGGAAAGAGTAGCGATGAGTTCGCTGAAATGTGAAATTGGTAAATTGTTCCCCAGACAGGAGCGTCCGCAAGTCAAGTCTCGCGATGGTTTGTCCTTTGATTGATTTCGTGGATAAACTCAAGGTCGAGGTCGGCGAGAAGCATGAGCCATCTAGCAATGCGTTGGTTCGATGAGGTTTGGCGCGATATGTAATGGATGGGGTCTCAGTGTTGGTGATGACGAAAGTCTTGTGATTTAGAAGGTAGTGTCTGAGTTTGGTGGCAACGAATGATAGGGCAAGGCACAATTTTTCTACATGTGTGTACCTAGTCTCATAGTCCACCAAAGTATGACTTATATAATAAACGGCTTGTTCGTGATTCTCGAGTCACGATGTGCAAGCATGGCTCCTACAAACAATAAGTGGTCGGTGGCGGAAAGGTAAAGGTAGAAAGGGCGGTTGTCTGGGGTGGTATAAGCACGGGTGGTCAGAAGAGATAAGCTTTGAGAGCTTCAAGGCTTGGTGACATTCTTCGCTCCATCGGAATGCAATATCCTTTTTAAGGAGGTGATGGAAAGGTCGACACCGATCCGAGAGTCGGGAGATGAAACGCCGGATAGATCGAGCTTACCTTGTAAACTACGCAGCTTGTTTGAGATTTTGGGTGGGGCATTTCTAGGATAGCTTTGACTTTCGATGGATCGACCTCAATGCCACGCAAAGAGACGATAAAGCCAAGAAGTTTTCCAAAGAACACCAAAGACACATTTCTTCTAATCAAGGCGACGTGCATATTGTATAAAGCATCAAAATAATGGTTAAAACATCGAGATGTTCACTACGATGTTTAGACTTGCACAAGAAGATCGTCGACATAGTCTTCAAGGATAGTGTGCATAATGTCATGAAAATGTAGGTCATAGCCCGCCGATAGGTAAAGACCAAAGATTCTTAAGGCTAAATGGCATGACACGATAACAAAAGGTTCCCAAGGAGTTATGAAGGCAGCCTTGTGTTGATCGGCAGGGCGACTAAAATTTGGTCAGATCCTCGAAAAGCCATCCATGAGAGAAAGCATTTCATGACCTCACAGTGAGATCAACAAGTTGATCAATACTGGGAGGGGGAAGTCATCCTTAGGGTAAGCGAGGTTAAGATCTCGGAAACCGTGCATATCCGAAGTCCCCCGTCGCTTTAAGTGACAGTGCACGATGTTAGAAATCCATCGAGGATAGTCAATAGCAGAATGAAGGAAACAGAAGGAGTCAGCTGAGTTCCTCTTTGACCAAGAGAGCAATGCGTGGATGCATTTTTCAATTTCGTTTGATCGGCCTGGAATCGGGGTTTAGGGTGATGTTATGGACGGAATGGTAGGATCAATTCCCGGCATGTCAACGTAAGACCATGCGAACGCTGTCATGAGCACAGAAAGGTAGAAAGGCGGGCTTGTTCGATGTGTTAAGGGATTGTCCAATCTTCACTATGTGAGGATCTTCCTTGTGTGGATGTTGATTTCTATAGTAGATTCATTCAAAGATAGTTTGGGTTTCAGATGGTAGGCGCGTTGAATATAAGAATCATCCGCGCCTGTAAGTGAGTATGGAGTCGCCATCCCGGCATTCAACAACATTAATCAAAGGCGAATCCTCTTCGATCATGTCCGGATACGTATGAAGAGAAGATGGGTCCTCATTATCGCGCTGATAAGTGAGAGGACCTATGAAGATAGCATTTATGAAAAAAAAAAGTTAGGAGGGATAGATTCAGTGGTCCATCGATTCTCAGGTGATGATGGCAAAGTAGGTGATGATGTTTCGGTAGAGGGGCAACGCCTTCCTCTTCCAGATACAAATTGACAGAGGAGGTGTCTCTTGTGTAGGTGTTTCGAAAACCGAGACCACCGCGATTATTATGTTCAAGCGTGTGGTCACGGGAATGAGTGTATGTCGGCCTTGTTCGTAAAGGCCAAAACTAAAGCCTTCCACGCACAAATGAGTCAAGAAGGTGAGGGATAAACGACGATTTGTCAAGTATTGAAAATCGGATCGAAGGGAACCACACCAAGAGGAGGTTCAGTGGATAATGGAGGATGTGTCAACACCCCCATACGTTAGGTTAGTGCGGCAATGGGGTGGTCCGTAAGAGATTACCTCCCCACGCGACGATCGTAGGTGGGATGCGCATGTAATTGTCCGTATCTCGGGTAGGGAAAGAACTAACGCATATAGCGGTACTCCCAGCCAATAGAGGCGATGAAAACATCTACTAAGGGGCCTGAGGTCGGGATGTTAACATGGGAAGAGAAGTGGTTTGTGCACATGGTGGTTTCATCACCAAGGCGTAGGTGCGCTTGAGGTGGATGGTCGAGGTACATTCAAGAGGAAGGTCAGGGTTGAATATATGGGTGTCTTAATTGGTATAAGCACATCGTTTGGGCGGTATAACATATCGCAAGTTTTGAAGGGGAGGATCAGCTTTTACAAGTGTAAGACTTCCCTCGTACTCAAATTTTATGCATCGATGTAATGTTGAGGAACACATCCCATGGCTCGAATCCAAGGACGACCCAAAGAATATATTATATCGAACTCTCCTTCAAGAACATAGAAGAGTTCGGGCAAAGCACGTGGCCTACGCGAATGTTGAGGATCACGGTGCCTAAGGTAGAAGTAATAACTTATTGAATGATCGCAACATGATGGGGTCGCACACATGCAACTGTAAGGGATGTTCATTTGTTGGAATGCTTTCAAGAGATGATGTTTAGACTAATACCCCGGCCAATCATAACCCGACGTACTCGAATGTCTCGACGTAAGCGAAATGAAAAGGGCAGTGGTCGTGGTCTTCTCGCACTAAAGTCGATAATTTCATCTTCCGAGAAACTAACCGCAGCGGCTTGTTGTTTTGAGACAAGTGGTGGGGAGATGGATTGTTTGGTGAGAGAGGCAACGTGATCGGGTGTTAGAATGGAGGCAACGGGCAGGGTTTCGTTGGGTAAAACCTCTATCCTCAAGGATCTCAACGAGAGTCATTGTCGATGAGATTCAAGTCCAATGAGATCATATAGTGTCATTTTTACTGCGATCGATGAAGCCGTTTGATCATGGTTCGATGGGCAACTCCATTAGAGACGGATAGGCGGGTCCGCGAATAACCACTTTAGGTGGTGGTGTAATCGGATGGTCAAGGAGAAAGAGATGCCGCAGTGTGTTTTCTTTCGCTTTCCCATTGTTTTTCCGTCTCTAGCAATGACACTAATCATATTAATCTCGTAGACCCGAGATGAAGAAGATGGTTGGATAATTCATGGTCTTTAAGAGGTGGGGTCAGAATAATGATCGATCTTGGTGAGGCGGGGACAGATGGTATAGAGAGGGAATCGACGCTAGAGGTCTCTCCCTTCGTAAGTTGTCTTTCTTAATCTTTCTATCCTAAGAGGTGACCGCGAAGGATGGTTTTTAGAGCTTTGCATCCTTCCACATCATGTCCAGTGTGCGGTGATAGGCGCAGATTTTAGACTCATCATAATCCACAGTGCGGGGCTTAAACGGGTCATAAGGTCTAAGTGGAGGTAGGAGATGGTCGCATTCTCCACCAACATAGCAAGGATTTTGGCGTAAGATCCTTTGAGTGGGTCAAAATCAAGATGATGAGGGTATTGATTGTGTGGGTCAGTGGTAATGTTTGGGCGTGTTTAGTTCGTATGGGTGGTGGTTTAGCCGAGGGTGCCGACACATGTTTTTCACTAAACATGGTTTCTCGACACGGTTACGCTCAAATTCTGGTTAGATGATGAGGCTACGAGATGGCGTGGTAATGCGGAAACAACCAAGGAGAAAGGGGAGTGACAGAAAATAAATCCTTTGATGATGGGATTGGTTTAGGGTCGATAGTGGACCGATACGCGGGGTAACGATGTCAGTGATACCCTTTGATCTCTCAGATAGGTGTAGAAGGCGAGGTCGCTTTGCAGTAAAACAAATGAGGTATGATATATTGGTGTAATGTGGAGGGATGAGGTCCCAATATGGAAGGTGGGTGTGACGATGAGGGTTTTAATTGTGATAGAGACCCGGATTGTGTTCGCCTCCAAAGCGGAGCGGATTTATTTTTGGATAGATCGAGTCGCTTAGGTGGGTGTGTCGATTGGGCATCGTGAGGTCCCAAGCATAGGGAAGATCCGTTAAGTTGATAGAAGTGGACGGGGCATTTGGTAGAGGTGAAGGCGAGAACAGAACAGGGGCATTTTAAGCTTCGTAAAGCACTTCGGGTAGATGGTGGAGACATCGATTAGTCATTTGCATTTGAGTAGGAAAAGGGGTACTCAAACGCTCCCATAGGGCCTCCGTCATCTTCCGTGGAATGACAATTTGTGTGTGATTTGTAATTTTGGTACGGAAGAAAGGTGGGTCAGAATTCCACCATCATGGGTGTGACACAGAGGCGAGATGAGGCAATCGTATCAATAGATGTTAGAGGTCAACCTATGGTTGAAAAGATTTAGGCGATGAGGGACTAATAGGTAGGAGGGCATGTTCGAGGAGATCTGTCACATTAAAAGAATGTGGTGATGTTAGTGTAAGAGATTTCGCCTAAGGATGTCAAAAGGAGTGGTGAGCCTTCCTCTTGTGTAGCAAGAGTGGTAGAAGGGGACGTTTGGGAAATAGATAAATTAGATAAAGCATCCGCCTCACACCAGAGGGATGTGGTGTAAGAAGACTCACTGATGAGAAGAGAAGCCCGGGCGCTTAACTCTTCGATGGGTAAAGGAATGATTTCGCTTTGGCTTGATGGTGGTAAAGGAGGTTGGGGCTCCTGTGTTAGTGAAGAGGCTTGATTCAAAATTTTCTCGATAGAGGCTTTTGGCTGAGAATCGAAGACTGCATGGATCTCATGAACACTCTCCTCACCCTAAGATATCTTGGTTCACGCTGCTGCTTAGACGAGTGATTCGGAATGGCTTGTTGAAAATTTTCAGATTTCTAAGTAGCAGGGCGTTAGGATTATCGAGTGTTATATCCCCAGATCAACCATTTCCCGCACTATGTTTTTCAACATCTTGCAGCTTTTCATGACTATGTCCTTTACGCTGAAAGTTACAAAAGTCATTTTCTTTGTACTGTGAAGGTATTGCACATGGGTGGAGTCAAACCCAGAGTGAGGTTTAACAGGGGGCAAGGTGATAGCCCCAGCTTTGAGCAATTTCTCCAATATCACATCATAGGTTTCTCCCAAGGGAGTGTAGGTGATGGGTTCGGCTTTGTATTTATAGTGTGGTTTTGGTGAGTATCGGACGGTGGTTGGGATTTGACCATCACCGCGTGGGGAGCTCCTTTTGATTTAGAAGAGGTGGACGCGTGAGGAGTGGTGGTATTTGGTTTATCGGTAGAATCAGAGTTCGGAAAGTGGAGTTCTTGTTGCGCAACCGCAGCTTTCTTTCCTCTAAGGCTCGAATTTCTAATTTTCGAGCCATAGTAAAGGCCTCGCGAATGTACTAAAGTTTGAATTTGGAGGGTAGGGAGATGTGCTTAAGCAGCCCGCGTAAACAGCCTTGATAAGTTCTGGCTTGAGGCAAGGCATACGTAAGTTGGTCGATAAGGCCCGCCATCGTCCAACGAAATCTGCGATAGATTCGCCTTCAATCATCGATGGCATAGAGAGGTCGCTGATAGATACTTTCGCAATGTTAATGGAGAAATGATCCAAGAAAGATTGGGCTAGTTGTTAAAAGAGAAGATTGAGTGTCGGGTTAAAGCACTGTACCACTCCAAGGCAGCCCCGATAAGGACATGGGAAAGGTGCGAGTAACAAGGCATCATCATGGGCAATCAAATAACAAGCATGTCTAAATGATCGCAAGTGTTGTTGAGGATCCTCTTTACCGTTAAAACGAGTAAACTTTGGCAACTCCCATCGAGGAGGATATGAATGAAGGGGGACAGAGGGTGAATGGGCTCCACAAACTTGCTCGTATGTCATGTCGCGCACGACGACTTCCTCGAAACGGAAGCCTCCAGTTTTGCATTTTGTCCATCATTCGCTTGATGAAATCATGGGTCGGATGAGGTGATGGTGCCACGTATCAGGGATTTCCCATATAAGGTGTCGAGGTTACTGGATACGCAGTATGGGAATGAAAAGGTAGGCGGAGCTTGAGAAGGAAAGCTCGTTTCAATAGGTGGCAGAGAGTAAGCCATGAATGGAGTGGTCTCAAAGAGAGACGAGATAGGGCAAATGGTGGTGGCGATACGTGGGGCCCCAGTTAACCAAAGGAAAGCTAATCGGGTCGTATGAACCTCTGGGTCAAGCTTGGATCGGGAGACGGGGCTAGTGACGCAGAAGTAAGGTATTGTTATCGGAGGAGTAGTAGAGCTAAATGAGCAGCTATACTAATAGGCATGCCCATAAGGAGCCGACCACCATCAAAGCGTGATTTGGTCAGGGGTATGAGACAAATAGTATTGATAAATACTGGGATTAAGATCCGTAAATTTGGCAAAGTCCTTGTCTCCTACAGAATTTGGGGATCTCATTAGTGTCCGTAGGGTTCCCTATGTAATGTGAAGGGGGTGATTCAGCAAAGACACAGAGCAGGTGCATGTGAAACCATGGCGGCGGCTTGCTTCCGAGTGATGACAACCATGTACTAGAACACCCAGAAAGTTTCAATCTATCCGAACAAAAACAACGTCTCGAAAGGTGAATTTGGCAAGTCACTTGGTTTGTCAGTGATGAAGACAAAGAATCGATATCGGTTTACTAACCGGTCGGTCAGGTCAAACGACGCCGGGTCCCTTAACCGATGCCGTGTCAAAATCTAGGATAAGAAGATACAAAGGGGCTGCTAATTTGATTTTTAGTAACGCTGAGTATTTTAGCAACTTATCGATCACGTAAGACAAAGTATGACAGAGAAAATAGGACAAAAAAGCAAGATGCACACGCAAATCCAGATTAACCTTAGGGTTAATCTTAATTATCAGTGGGCTTATGCCTTTATACGTAAGATGATGTCGAATCCTAAACAACAAGACTTAGGGAAATGTCAAGTTTGTTTTGGCTTATAAGGTTACCTCAATCATGAGGAATACCGCTGAAAAGGGGGATGTTTGAGATGTTGTGTTAATTGTGAAGTGATTCTGTATGTGTTGTGCAAAGAAACTAAGGTTAATTTCCTCACAATACCGTGTGATATCACCCCCACGCACGAATTCATTACTTAATCTATGTTCACTAGAATTGGAGAACAACAAGCAGGGATGCAATGCACGTGTTTTAAAACCCAAATCGAAAGTGATATTCGATGAAGCAAAAGAGATGACTTTCACTAATGCGAAACCAGGAAAGCAAGACAAATTCTTTACTAAAATATATAACAAAAACAGCAACAGCAAATATGCTTCCTAAAATGAAAATAAGCAAGAGAAAGAAACCCAAAATGGGTCCCACCGGGCGTGCCAAAATGTTTCACTCGGAAATGCTTCGTTCCTTATAGAAACAGATAAGGTTAGGGTTAGGAGGAATACCTGTAGAATGTCGAGATGATGTGCGCGTACCGTAGAGAAAGATCAGGCTGACTGCGAAGAACTCCTTTTTGTCTTGGAAGGACTACCTGCAAATAAGAACACAAGACCACAAGATTTTGATTAGATAGTAAATGAGGGAACTGCCTTGGGCCCAGGAAATATGAAACTTCCTTTCGAAGGTGGTCAGTTCCCCTGCCGATATGAGTTAACACAAAATACTGTAAAATATCAATTAAATTGCTTGGCTGAACTGGGTAGGGGAAAGGCTGTTTTTCCTGGTTTTTGATCAAAGGAACCGATGCCGGTTACCTATAACCGATGGCGATGCATCGATAACCGATACCGGTGGGTTCTAGGATCTTCTGGGCTGGTTGTGGAGTTTGTAATGGCTGATTTTTGGATAGTTTTTGGGAAACGGGATGGTTAGAAACAAAAGAATGACAGCTAGAGGCAATGGTACGTTGGATAATGGATCCAGAAACGGATTTGGGAGGACTGTAATTCCAAAAGCATAAGAAATGTTATAATGGAGGATATGCAAGATGTAACTTACTGGTTTTTTGACGAAGATGCCAGCCGATCTCCTCGGGTCGCCAACTCTTTCCGGTTTCTTCACTCGCCTCGCTTGGTCAAGTGAAGTTCGACTCGCTAATCGCTTTGACTCTCCTTTGATTCAAAATCCTTCGATTGATCTCCAAAATGAAATTCGATCCGTTGTTATGGCTTGGGAAGCCCATTTACAGGGAACCGATGGCGGCACGTAACCGACGGCGGCCGAGCAGAACCGCATCTGCTAGGAAAAAGCAGGCTATTTTTAGTAAAATAGCCCACCTTCCCCGCTTTTCTCCCGAGAGATCACCATGGGCTTGGTCAAGTGGCTAAGGTCGGCTTTTGGTGCGTAGTAAGGAGGCATTAGTTATGGATGTGAGTCTGTACCAAGTCATGGGTCTTAATTAGCTTAGTTTAGGGTTAGGGCTAAGTCATGGTGAGGTGGGCAAGTGAGGTGGCGGGTATAGGCGATGTGGATTTATCAATTACGAGGTAATTAATAAATAATTGTGTAAGGTTTAGGTGATGAGTTTAGGTCATGCGAGATGAGATGTGGGTCACAAGGATCGTAAGACACGAATTTGGTGTCTACATAATGAATCTAACATGACCTATAAAGAATAAAAAGTGACAAGAAACAACAAAGAAAGAACCACAACCAAATCCCTTTCGTAAACACCAATGTCCATATCGATGCTAACGCTTGCGACCTTGTCCTATTCCAGTGCTTTTGTCTTTGAGATCGCAGTAGTCTAGTTTCGATACAAAGCTTTCACAACCCAAAATCTCCCCTTCCATATCAATCTACGCCTTGAATCAATTCTGACTTATAGATACAAGATGAGTCATTCTACAAACCCTATTTATCACTCTTGTGTGTACTTCTTTAGCTTGATATTTCTTGACTATTGTTATATTTATGTGATCAACAATGTCCTTACATTAGATTTAAATTTATTAAACCAAGTTGTTGTAATCAATTAGTAGAAAGTCATGCTAGATGGCATCGACTAGAGCCAATATTTTCAACTTGCAACTATCTAGCTAAAGGGTCTTAAAGAGGAAAGAACATGTAAATGGAGTAGAAAATTAGGAGTAGATGTGAAGGTGATTTGATGGGTGTTCAAGGTGTCAGTAAGTAGGTGTGAAGGTGTCGTAAGAGGATATTAAGGAGGTAATACATGAGGTTGTAAAAGGGTAGTAAGATATGCTAAGATGGGGTATAACACATGGGGCACACAATGAATATCTCTTTCTAGATATCTAACCAACCCACCCGTTCTTGGTATACCCCTTAAGGCACACACTCAAGAGGACTAATGTGCCAACAACCAAGAAAAAGAAATGTTAGTAAGAGCGAAAAATGAGGTGTATGTAGTTTAAGGCCCCCTCCCCCACCTTTTTAAAAATCTTGACATGACAATACAACTAGATTGATGCTAGTGGCTACTAGTTAGTGGAAAATTCACATAAAGTAGTAATGTTATAAATTGATGTGGTATACATATAATCCATGACAAGGTCCTTGAGATTGGTATGCCTCGACAATTTTTAGATAGATTTATGTAAGATACTTGATTGGCTAGTTACTTATTTTCTCAGAACTTCAAGTGGAAAGAGTCCAAGGCTTGCATATGTCAAGTTAGTTAGGAAAAGTCTAAAGCTTCAGAAATGCACTTTAAGTGGGAAGAGTCCAAAGATTGTTAATGCATTTCAATTGGGAAAATTTTAAAGATCGCGAAGGTCAAGGCGTCAATAAAGACATCTACAAATCACACTTTGCTAAGAGGGTTAAATGCTCATTTGGTCTAAAAGACATTAAAAGTCATCAACATCATCATTAATATGTGAATAATCCAAGGGTGACCTTTGACTAATCTTTATGAACAAAAAAATACACTTATTTTGTAGTTTAAGGGTCTAAGTGGCATCACATTATTGAGACTAAAATTATAACATCATAAAAATAACCTCTATGAAAAGGAAAATACAATTATTTTGCAATTAAGGGTTTATGTGGCATCAGATTACAAAGGGCTCAAACTACAACAACATTAAAATCAAATACACATATATCATGATGAGAGAAAAGAGATGACTAAAAATAGGAATTTTTCCGAGGTGGTGCAAGTACTTTGATGTATACTAGACCTTATACGCTTTATTAAGGAGGTGCAAACAATATGATGTATACAAATCGATACTACCTTATATATAAATTGACATTTTGATACTACCGTTGATTCAATATTTTTACTTTGTTGAAATAATAAATATTTTTACTCCTTTAAGCGAGGGCTCTTATATTACCGATGCATTATCAAAACCAAAGAATTGGGATGAAGATACTTTGTTAAATATTGATCTTAGATTCATACACTTTGCAAAATTTGATCTTAGATAGAGAACAAACAAACAAACAAACTAGTTATTTTCGTAATTGTATACACCTTTTAATTTCTTCACTCGGATAGAAATTTCAATTCATCAAAAATATTTAATAATTTAATTGGTGAAAATGATAATATATCCTAAAAATTACACTATTTAGTGACATACAAATCCCCAAAAATATATGAAATGAAAGATATAAACATCTACATATTATATTATCTATTTAAGGAAAACCTTTACAATAATAAAGAATAAATTTTAATTTAAACAAGAACAACGATGTCGCTAAGTAATCACCGCAACACAAATTGCAATGTAAGTTACTGGTAGAATGTTGGAAAAAGTGTATCAATCGAGATGGACAATTATCGCTTGTATTTGGTGAAACAATATCAATGTCTTACAAATAAATTCATGTGTTGGCTAATGGTCGCATTGCACAAAATATTTTGAAAATGCAACAATGAAAAAGCGCCGAGATAATCTTTAAAATGACCGAAAACTTGGACATTGTCGTTGCTTAACCAACACTTGTCTTCATCATAGTGAGACAAGAATTGAGATTACATCCATTCTTATCACCACAACAAAGCAATTTTTGTTGCCACGCATTCAAGTCAACAACTTTAGGCTCCTTCAAATATAGCCACCCCACCTCATTCTCGCTTGATTTGTTATTTAACATTCCGCAATCGTATTTAGATAAAGATCGGAAATGATAGTTTTGGTGGCTCTTGTTCCAAAGGCACCACCATTTTCTAGAGGTTTGTGTATTAGTTTAGTGCTAGTTGGGTTGTTACAGTGTTGAAGGGATTGAAAAAAGAGGAAGGGAATAACACGGCTCAAATTGAAAAAGAGGAAGGGAATAGCATGGTGCGAATTGTATTAATAACAAAATATATGAGTAAAGAATAGACATATAAATAATAACATTAGCCCTAGTATCACACATGGGAAGTTGTACATTCGATAAAAAAATGAAAGATATATAAGAAAATGTTAATAATTGTGATATGTAGAGCATATTGTTACTTGTTAGATCATATGAAACAGGCCATATCCACACCCCTTCCCTATCTTAAATTTGGGCCTCCAATTCTGAAATAAATTCCATCCACCCCTCCGAAATTGGTCAAAGAACAAAGGACAAATTTAAGAAATGGCAATAAGCTAGGGCGCCCCCATGTGATTGAACTGTGTGGCTCCTTCATTAGATGACAATCTGGGCAAATAATGCGCAGATTCGAAATTGCCGCCGGAAGAAATCCATAACTAATTTAGACAAAACTATATAAAGTTCTCAAAGCATGGGAAACTACTGAAATGGTTACATTCTACTATTCCACTTCAAACTTATTCTAGAGATGAACAATCGCAACAGTGAAATTAAGTGGCATGATGCTCAAGTCATCGGTTATTTTAAAGCTTGCAGTTATTTCAATATAGCATTGTTGTGTCGTCGACTCAGACGTCCCATCAACAGAATTCACATCACTCATGATTTTACTGTTGCAGCGACATTCCACACCACAATGGTTGATTATTGTGTGCACAGAATTGCGAATGTTCAATGCTGAGCGTCTTACTGGTGTAGTTTGATGCCACTGTCGGCTGTAAGAGTTTCGCTTAGATGAGTGACCCAGACATGTTCTCGTTGGAGACTTGTAGTGTAAATTTAGATCCTTTCATGCCGCATAAATTTAGAGGTGGCTTTGGCTACCTACAACTCTGAATGTCAATGTCAAAACCAAAATGGATTGCAAGGCAACTGCCTCTTATTGTCGATACATAAGTTACACATTTTACTTAGCATGAAATTCCTAATATTAAAATTCAAGCTGCGTTGTTCCAGCTTATAACGTAAATGCCAGTTGGCAGGTCAACCGGCTCACTGTCGGCGCCGGGAGGCACCGCGTCAAAACGCCAGCTAAGCCGCACATAAGACCATCGTGGCTTACCGGTCGAGCCGGTATAAACAAACAATTTTAATCAACCAATAATGTATTACAGTGGACAGATTTCTAAAATGGATATGATGTGCGGACTTCAGTTTTTTTATCAATATTTATTTTCTTGTATTTGATGTTACACGGTAAATCAATAAAAAAAAGCCCAAGTAATGCAAAAAAGTGGGTAGAATCTTAGTCCTAGTATAGAGTCTTTGCCCACCTTTTTTCCAGTTAATTTTTGTTTCAATTAATATGAGATTTTGGGCCAAGAAATGTTGTGATTGGGGTTGCACAGATTTATGGGTGCAATGTGGGGTGATAGATCTCACATACCCACTAGCTAAAACACATGAAAAATATGGTTCCAGATCGCTTCAAGTTGTAGTGGCAGTTTGACTTGTAGATATTTTGAGCCACAGCAACAATGGAGGCCAGTGCTGGTATGGTTGCAGGGTCTCATAACAGAAACGAGCTTGTTCTGATTCGCCATGAAGGAGAAGTTGGTGTAAGTGTCAGTTTTTTTGGATTTGATTCTCCCGATTTCTCTGTTTGTATCTGGCCCAAGTGCATTACTGGCATTCAATGCATAGATCAAGATCCGGTCATGGAAAATATTAGATACAAGTTTTGCTGTTGTCTGCTTCTTCTAGATAATTGCTCTTGTTCAAATTGCTGTTTTGTTGGTTGGTCAAATCTGTGGCCTAGCTTTTTGTTTTTGGGCATCCCATCGGACGCTCTTGGTAGCCGGATCTGGTGATTGAATTCCATTTGACAACATACGGAAGAAGCCAATGACTATTTTTCTGTTTCCGAAGTACCCGCATAGCAGTTTTAGCTTTTTTTTATGATAGTTTTGCTCTAGAATTCCCTTAGTATCAATGTCGCTCCATATGTTTTCTGTAGAAACCCCTCAGTATCAATATTGCTCCATAGAATTGTTGCCGAAGCCCCTCAGTATCATTGTTGCTCCATAGATTTGTTGTAGAATCTCCTCAGTCTCAATGTTGCACCATATATTTTCTGTAGAATCCCCTCAGTATCAATGTTGCTCCCTTCATACTATGGCGCGAAGGGTAGGGTTGGCGGGGGTAGCATATTGTTTGTTATGCCGGTTCATCAGATCAGACTAGGCTACTGACAAAAAGCAGTTATGGGAATCCTAAATACAGCACTGTCTTTTCTTGTTGCTCAATGTGCACAAAACAATCTCTTTCCTCGTGGGGTATCCTCCTCTAGTAATACTGGAGGATGCCCTTGATAGATGGATCTACCATATTATGGACTTTGACATTGCATTTGAGAACCTTCTGAAGGAAGTACAAGGCAATGCTGAAATGCCCAAATATGAACCTTCCTCTTAAAAAATTCTCTACGAGAGATGTTTTCTAGAAGTCACAACATCTCTGTTAGATTTTCTCTAGAAGCTCAATACTCTACGATAGATGTGCTCTGCAAGATCTAGAGTAGAAGACTCCCTCTTTGCTGGAGTACCCAATTAGCAGTTCTACTTAAAATATCTTCATGATGATAGTTGTGCTCTTGAAGCCCCTAGAAGCAATTTTGCACCTTTTGCATGTTGGCTTGATGAAGCTCAATATTTTTAAATTGTCAGGTGCATCTGCCAAGTTGTGGATTTGTGGCATTGCATTTGAAAACTTCTGGAAGAAGTAGAAGTCTAAGATGATTATAGTGAAGGACCAAATTGACCAAGCAGCCATAAAACATCTCTATGGTAGATGCCCCTGCAAGTCCCTCTGTAGCAATGCAACTTCTTTGGTATATTGAGTTGAGTAGGACCAGCATACAATTTTTTATGTCTTTCCTTAGGTTAACCCCGCTGGCAATGGTGTAGGACACCCTTGGCAGAGTGATCTGCCAAGTTGTGGACCTGTGGCATTGTGTTTGGGAACATACTTGGAGAAGGAGAAGACTGATTGTTTTACTGAAGTACTCATTCAGCAGCTTCTCCTATAAAACATCTCTATGATAGATGTGTTCAACATCGTCTCTACGATAGATGTGCTCTGTAGGCTACTACTAGTAGCAATGTTGCTCCTTTGACTTGAGTAAGACCAGTATATTAGTTGTTTCTGTCATTCCTTGGTGGGTACCTCCACTAGCAATACCGGAGGAAACCCTTAGCATGTAGATCTGTCAAGTAATGAACTTGTGGCAGTTGAGAACACACAAAAGAAGTTGAAAACTTTAAGTATTTTGCTCAGTTACCAAATTAGCAGTTTCCCATAAAACATCTCTATGATAGATGTGCTCTAGAAGCCCCTGGTAGCAAATTTTGCTCATTTGGTTTATTCACTTGATGAAGATCAATAAATTTGTTGAATGTTCTTATGACTTTCCTTGTCATTATTTCTCCATCAAGAATACTGGAGGACACCCTATGATAGATGTCCTGACAAGACCCTAGTTGCAATTTCGATCTTTCGGTATATTGGCTTGAGGAAGACAAGTATATTTTTTATATTGTCTTTCCTTGTTGGCCATCAGACCATTAGTAATACTGGAGGACACATTTGGCAGGTTGATCTGCCAAGTTGTGGACTTATGCCATTGCATTCGAGAGCATATTGAAGAAGCATAAGACTATGATCATTTGGTTGTGGACTTTTGGCATTACATGTGAGAGCATATTAAAGAAGCATAAGACTATGGTCATTTTGTTGAAGTACCTAATCAAAATTTTCATCATAAAATCATTTCTATGATAGATGTTTCCTAGAAGTCCTTTGGTATCAATGCTGCTCATTTGGTATACAGATTTATTGGGTATCCTCGCCTAATAATATTAAATACTACAGAAAACCCTCGGCGGGTGGATTGACTTGTGGCATTGCATTTGAGAATATACTGAAGAAGCAGAAGACAAATATCGTCAATTTGGCAGTGAGCTGTAGAATCCTCTGGTATATTGGCTTGAGGAAGACCAACATACTAGTTTTTATGTCGTTTATTGTTGGGTATCCTTCAGTAGTAATATGGGTGGAAACACCTTTGGCATTTGGATACGTAAGTTATGAACTTGTGGCCTTGAAATTGAGAACATACTGATTCCTGAAGAAGTAAAAGACAATGATCATTTTGCTGAAGTGTCCAATTAGCATATTCCTGTAAAAACGTTTTTTTGGATAGGTGTGCTCTGGAAGCCCCTTGATAGCAGGATTGCTATTTTGATGTATCGGCTCGTGGAAAATGCGTATGTTAGTTTCTAACCCTATTACTCAAGTACCTATACTATTCTGATGTATCGGCTTGTGGGAGGAGGGTGTATTTGTTTCTAACCATATTACTCAAGTACCTATTAGCAGTGTTCCCTCAAATAACAGTCCTATGATAGATTTGCTCTAGGAACCCCTTAATAATAATTTGGTATTATGCAAGTTTATGGCGGATGTGAGAAGTTCAGGAAGGTTGGAAATTACCGGTTTATCGTCTCTTTCTTTTCTTTTGTTTGTTTAAGTATTGAAAGATATCTCTAGGTTATCTCTCTTCTTTGGTATTTGGAGACTATTACCAGTTGTCATCAAATCTGAATCTCCGTTTTAGTTGTGATTTCAATGTTTGGGTGAGGGTCCCATAAATAGATACATCTTTACTAATAAAAATATTGTGCTATGCAAGATTGGAATATAAGTTATTCTTTGTTAGGCAAACCAATCTGGTTGAACTGCTGTCTATACTGTGTTCCTAAAGAGAGGTGGTTATTCATATGCAGCCAAAGCCTCTGAAAGATTTGGACAGTCAAAAGTGCCACATTTGTGGAGATAATGTGGGGGTGACAGCTGACGGGGAGCTCTTTGTAGCCTGCAATGAATGTGCATTTCCAGTTTGCAGACCCTGTTATGAATACGAGCGTAAAGAAGGAAACAAGTCGTGTCCTCAATGCAAGACCAGATACAAGAGGCACAAAGGTCAGTGGATGTTTGGTTTGTTTTAAATCGGAAGTCCTATGTTACAGAAAGGTTATATCAGAGCAAGAACCAGACAGCCTTGGATGATTTACAATAGATTTTGGAAATTGCCTAGGATAATTTACAATAGATTTTGAAAACTGCACATTGGAATCATGGAGCTTTTTTTCTTGATTTTTTTGGTATTGTTGACAGGGAGTCCAAGAGTGGAGGGTGACGAGGAAGAAGATGATGTTGATGATTTGGAGAACGAGTTCAACTATGCTCATGGGCGAAGGAGTGCAAAGCATGAAAGGGCCGAGGAAATGGCACAGTGGCAGATGTATGGCCGAGGAGGAGTGGAAGTTGATTCAGTTACTTCTTCCAGACAGGAGCCTGTGTCTCAAGTTCCTTTGCTCACTAATGGGCAACCGGTATGTCTTCTAGTAACTTTTGAGGAATGTATGTTAACCTTTTTCATTTCCAATGCCTGAAGTCAAACTATTTTGAAGGGACTAAACATTAATAAATGCACCTGTATACAGCTTATTTGGTAATTTACACCTTTCTCAGACTGACCAGATGACTAGATGGGCTGATTTGCATTCATTAATCTTCAGTCAGCTGGATGATAATGTTTGCCCATAGTTGATGACCATATTTGATAATTCATGTTTGTCTATTAGCCTTTTGCTAGGAGGAGATAGAAATGACAATACCTTCTTGCAGGTCTCCGGAGAGTTTACGGACGTGTCTTCTGAGCATTTGGCTCCTAATGGTGGTACAGGTGGGAAGCGTGTTCATGCATCCCCTTATGCTGACCCAAATCAACCAGGTATTGATTTGCTTACAGACCATGTATTTACTTTATTGTTTCCAGGGTTGAGTCATAATGCAGTAAATGCTAATATTGGATTGGAATAATTTCTTTATCTGAGTTTTTTCCATAAACTGACAAAACTTAAATGCTTTGGGCGAATATGATCCTGTGTTTTCATAGTTCAAGTGAGAATTGTGGATCCTTCCAAGGACTTGAATGCCTACGGACTTGGAAATGTGGACTGGAAGGAAAGAGTAGAAAGCTGGAAGCTGAAACAAGAGAAGAGTATGTTGCAAATGACTAGCGGTGGTCGGTATGCTGATGGAAAGGGAGAGATGGAGGGTACTGGTTCAAATGGAGAAGGCCTCCCATTGTAAGTAGGGAAGAGTTTAGTGGACAATATTTGTTAATTGGATATTTTTATAATTTGTTTTTCTAAATAAAGGTATGCCTCAATTTCTATTAAAGTAATAATTTATTTTAAATTTTTTTCCAATATTTTTGTATAATACATATAAGATCTGATAGAATTTGGAAATAATTTATTTATATTAGATTATCCTTAAACCTACAAAATTGAGTTTCATTACTGAAAATGATTCACAAAGCTTTTGAAAATATATGGTTCCTCAGATATCCTCCAGTTGCAACCCATTGTAAGTAGGGAAGAGTTTAGTGGACAATATTTGTTAATTGGATATTTTTATAATTTGTTTTTCTAAATAAAGGTATGCCTCAATTTCTATTAAAGTAATAATTTATTTTAAATTTTTTTCCAATATTTTTGTATAATACATATAAGATCTGATAGAATCTGGAAATAATTTATTTATAGTAGATTATCCTTAAACCTACAAAATTGAGTTTCAATACTGAAAATGATTCACAAAGCTTTTGAAAATATATGGTTCCTCAGATATCCTCCAGTTGCAACCATTTTGTGAGCTCATGGTTTGGGGCGATTTAAAATTTAAAAATGAAAATGTACTGTCTTATTTTTCAATTTTGGTATGTGGAAGAATCTGAGAATGCCTTTTTGCCTTATTGTTGATACTGATGTATTCAACATATTATTGATCCACACAATGCTTACATATATAGAGGGAATATCTCCTATAATTAAGGAGATCTTCCTTATTACACATCTCAACAATATATCCCTAAATCTCTCACATTCCCTAATAATCTCACCAAACCCCTATTCTAATGTGATTGTTACGTGAGTAACAATCACTTACATTATTTGTGCTCCACTTATTATTATTCTACAAATATACACTCACAATATTATAATACACTCACAAATGCACCCATGTTAGGACTAATTCCTAACGCGGGATTTGTTCTCCATAATCTCCCTCCCCACAGGTGTGCATTGAGGCTTTTCAAAGTTAATCCTTATGCTAGTAACAAGATTTGTCTGCTTTATCCAGATTTTCCTTCATTGTTTAGACTCTTCACATGTCCGTACTAGTATATTATATTATTTTTAAATAGAAATCTGTGGTCCCCTGTCTTCATGTAGTGACCAGTCTTCAGTAAATTTGACAAGTGTGTTCATCTATCAATAGTAGTTCGTTCTGCAAACAGACAATAATAAATATCTAGTTCTAGAATTCAAATATATAAATATGAAATGGATTTTTTTAGCATTATGTAAATTGTAATGGTGTGTAGCTACAATATCTGGTCTATTTCTTTGTCCAGTGGAATTTTTGATATGATTGGTGTGCCTATCTGTATGGCAGGGCTGATGAAGCACGGCAACCTTTGCATAGGAGTTACCCTATTCCTTCCTCCAAGCTCACTCCATATAGGGTCGTGATTGTTCTTCGACTCATCATCTTGGGATTTTTCTTTCACTACAGAGTAATTACTCCTGTGAATGATGCATATCCACTGTGGTTAGTCTCAGTGATATGTGAGATTTGGTTTGCCGTATCATGGATTCTCGATCAGTTTCCTAAATGGATGCCCATCCATAGAGAAACCTATCTTGAGAGGCTTTCTTTGAGGTTAGTTTATAATTTTGAGGATAATAATCCATGGTTCTAGTTGACAATGCCATGTAATCCCTTTGAGGATATACAAGTGAGAGGCTTCTTATTTAAGGCTCCTGAGAGATGTCATTGCAGGATTTACAATCAAACTTTTATGAGAGATCTTAATTTCCTTATTTTTAATCTTACAGGTATGACAGGGAAGGAGAGCCATCTCAATTAGCTGCTGTTGATATTTTTGTCAGTACAGTGGACCCTCTAAAGGAGCCTCCCATTGTCACAGCCAATACTGTGTTGTCAATTCTTGCTGTGGATTATCCTGTTCATAAAGTTTCATGCTATGTATCTGATGATGGATCTGCAATGTTAACTTTTGAAGCCCTTTCAGAAACTTCAGAATTTGCAAGGAAATGGGTTCCATTCTGCAAAAGTACATCATCGAACCTAGGGCTCCAGAATTCTACTTTGCCCAAAAGATCGATTACCTGAAGGATAAAGTACAGCCTTCCTTCGTCAAGGACCGCAGAGCTATGAAAGTAAGTGCAAATTGATATACTTAAAGTATGTGCAAATTAATATACTGAAAGTAAGTTCTAGTTATTTTAATTGATAGAATTTGTAGTAATAGTTTTTATTTTGCTTCAATCTCAGAGAGAGTATGAAGAGTTCAAGGTCCGAATTAATGCTCTTGTTGCCAAAGCACAAAAGGTTCCTGAAGAGGGCTGGACCATGCAAGATGGAACTCCATGGCCAGGCAACAACCCTCGAGACCATCCTGGGATGATTCAGGTACCTATCATTGCTACCTATCATACCTAATGGGTACATTGTTTAGTAGTACTGTGTGCACTCTTGGATGCATTATCTTTGCCTTTTGTTATCAACTTATCATGCTACCATCCAGATAGGTGATTAGGCACTGTTGTGGTAGGCAACAATATTGGGTTTGTAAACATATTACGAATGTCATGGATTGCTGATTTCTTGCATACATATTCCATTTCAGGTATTCTTAGGCCACAGTGGGGCACTTGACACTGATGGCAATGAACTGCCCCGCTTAGTCTATGTATCTCGTGAAAAGAGGCCCGGCTTCCAACATCACAAGAAAGCTGGTGCAATGAATGCATTGGTATGTAGCTTCTCTAAGCATACAAATTTCTTGTTTGTTAACATGGTAATATCCACTTGCGGAGCTCAGTTTATTTATATTTCGGTGATACTCAGGTCCGTGTTTCTGCTGTCCTGACAAATGGTCCCTTTCTATTGAATCTTGACTGCGATCACTATATAAACAACAGTAAGGCACTGCGAGAAGCTATGTGTTTTATGATGGATCCTCTTGTTGGACAGAAAACATGCTATGTCCAATTCCCGCAGAGATTTGATGGTATTGATCGACACGATCGATATGCAAATCGTAACACAGTGTTCTTTGATGTGAGCCTTGTTTAATGCCAAGCATTGCCATTCTACATCATCTTGCAAAACATATGTATATATACTTAATGTGGCATATTAACTTTATGAAAATCTTTGCAGATCAACTTGAAAGGTTTGGATGGGATCCAGGGACCTGTCTATGTCGGCACAGGGTGTTGTTTTAATAGACAAGCGCTCTATGGTTATGACCCTGTTCTGACGGAGAAGGACCTTGAACCAAACTGTTTCTTTAAGTGCTGCTGTGGGCCCAGGAAGAAAAGCAAGAAAACAAATAAAAATTATGGCGACAAGAAGAGAACCAAGAGAACTGAATCCACCATCCCCATCTTCAGTTTGGAAGACATAGAAGAGGGTGTGGAAGGTGAGTCCCTATCAGATCATTGGTCCCTATTCTTTGATGAATGATTTGTATACGCATTTCTCATTTGTTGCCTTGTCTGCAATTATGAATTGCAGGGTATGATGATGAAAAATCACTGCTCATGTCCCAGAAGAGCTTAGAGAAAAGATTTGGTCAATCACCAGTGTTGATTGCAGCGACTCTTATGGAAAATGGTGGGGCTCCTCAATCTTCCAATCCTGCTTCTTTAATGAAAGAAGCTATTCATGTTATCAGCTGTGGATACGAAGACAAGTCGGAATGGGGAAAAGAGGTACACTTAATAGAGTAGGAATTTCCATTTATAATTGACAAGGCATAGGATTTAGATAGCTTTCATTGCATCGGAGTTTCTCTATCAACTAAGTTGCATGAAATATTTTTTCCCAAGGATGTATAAACTCTTAATAAGAAAGCATCTACTCGTATAAGCAATCCTATACCATGCTCTTATAGAGCCATTGTGCTGCTTATTTCTAATATGAATGAAATGCGCAGATTGGGTGGATTTATGGTTCAGTTACAGAGGATATTTTGACTGGGTTTAAAATGCATGCTCGAGGATGGATTTCAATATATTGCATGCCTTCCCGTCCTGCATTCAAAGGATCTGCACCAATCAATCTTTCGGATCGTTTGAATCAAGTTCTCCGATGGGCTCTTGGTTCAGTTGAAATTCTTCTGAGCAGGCATTGTCCAATTTGGTATGGCTACAGTGGAAGGTTGAAGCCTTTGCAGAGGCTGGCATATATCAACACCATAGTTTATCCTGTTACTTCCCTGCCATTGGTTGCGTACTGTACACTGCCAGCTGTTTGTCTTCTTACTAATAAGTTCATCATTCCTGAGGTAAGACTGTTTATCTTGTGGCTGGCCATATGGAATCATATATAAACTATATTCATGTCTCTTTTGCCTTTTTTTATCCTCACTGATATTATTTACTCTGATGTGCAGATTAGCAACTTTGCAAGCATTTGGTTTATTTTACTTTTTATATCCATTTTTGCAACGGGTATTTTAGAGTTGCGCTGGAGTACGGTTGGGATTGATGAGTGGTGGAGAAATGAACAGTTCTGGGTTATTGGAGGTGTATCAGCACATTTGTTTGCTGTCTTTCAGGGGTTACTGAAAGTTCTTGCAGGAATTGACACAAACTTTACTGTTACATCTAAGTCTTCGGATGATGATGGCGAGTTTGCTGAGTTATATGTTTTCAAGTGGACTACTCTTCTAATCCCTCCAACTACTTTGCTTGTTGTAAACCTTGTTGGTGTGGTGGCAGGTGTTTCTATGCCATTAATAGTGGTTATCAATCATGGGGTCCCTTATTTGGAAAATTATTTTTGCTTTCTGGGTGATTGTACATCTTTACCCCTTCCTCAAGGGATTGTTGGGACGTCAGAATCGCACACCTACGATTGTCATTGTTTGGTCGATTCTTCTTGCATCCATTTTCTCATTGCTTTGGGTGAGGATAGACCCTTTCACAAAAACTCCATCCTCATCCTCGTCACAGCAATGTGGTATCACTTGTTAAAAGATTCTATCGGTTTTATTCCGTATCAGTGATGGTGGGCAAACTGCAATTCATTTGAGGGTCACAATGTCTCCGATTTGTTTGCATCATCTGTAGATAATAAGTATTGAGATGAAGGGACCTTAAGAAGTTTAGATTGGTTGCTGTTTCCAGCAAAATGACCAATCCTCTATGATTTGCATATGAGTGGTTTTTACTCAAGTTTATGTGCTGCGGCCATTTCTCTGCTTAACAAAGACAACTTATGATATGCACCTGCCCATCGTAGAAGTGAATGCATGTCACAGATGGAGATCATGGAATATATGTAGTTCCATCGTCAGGACCGCTATTGTTATCAGAATATTTATTTATTTATTTATTAATATTCCCTGTCATGGACATGGTTAATGGCAGGACATGGTTAATGGCATTAGTCTTGGCTGAATTTTCTTGCTATTTTGTAAGATGGTAAACTGTGTACCAGGTAGACATTGTCTCGGTTGCTTTTGGTAGCTAAGTCATTTTATGGGTATGTAATTATACAGACTAATAGAAATATTTAAAGAACGTGAATTTTGTTCAACTATCTAATTTTAGGGAAATATTATAACATTAAGAAATAGGAAATATACTTTTGTAGGCAAACTTCAAGGGAAAACTTAGATTATATACCACATTACATGTCAGTTTAGGTAAATTTAACAAATGCACATTTTACAGGATTATTGATTCTCTTGACCTGAAGCATTAGAAGAGAAGGTTTTTTTCTTGAATGTATAGATCCATTTCTTAATTCCGCGTGTTGTAGGTCATGTTGGCACACACCATTAACACATCTTAAACTTCTATTTTATTTTCTTACTGTAAAATTCCCTTCCTCATAATTGTTCTGTAATAGATTTTGGGTTCATATGCAATCTAACATACCATCGATAAATCAATAACATATTTTAAGATCCTTCAGTTTGGTTGGGTTTCAAACCTTGAATCAATTGGGTATTCCTTTTTTTAAAAAACTTGCTCCATTAAGCACTAATTACACATGCAAATAATAGAAGCAAGATTGACACAATAAAGTGGAGCACAGCAAATATTAGCTGGGTGGGACAAATCTGGGGGCATGGAATAAGTGTGGGACGTGTAGGTATTTAATTTTCACACTTTATTTTCAACCGTCCATTCATGTCTTCATCTTATCTAGCAAATTAAATGTCATCCAATCATTACCGAAAAAACAAAATAAATAATGTAAAACATTTCATTATATGAGTTTTGAATTTTGAATCAATTAGATTTTCCTTTTTAATTCCCCGTGCTTTCCCCCACCCTCTCTTTGAGTGTAAATTGCAATCATGTGAATAATGTGAGCGACATCAAGACGGTAAAGTGGAGCACATACACTAGATATTGTTTGGGTAAGAGCATTTTGAGTTATGGAATAGGTGTGGGACATGCATGTATTTAATTCACACCCTTTTATTTCCAACTTTACATTTGTATCTTTATCTTATCTATCAAATTCAACAACATTCAATTGATCAAAATAGCAAAAGTCCATTTTATGTCGCTTATCATGTTGCTACCACTGGAAGGCCTATGTCAAATGATGAGAACTACTGTCTTTCATTCTAACCAAAGTATAGATATTTCCCATGGATGACGGACATGGGTGCCCTTTCTTCCTTAGATATAGCTCAGGGCCACCCAATACTATGCTCTTGTATTTCTCAAAATGATTAGTGCAAGCAAGATCAAGACTATAAAGTGGAGCACTTATAGCATATATTATTTGGGTGGGAACAATTAATCCATGGAATATGTGCGAGACATGCAAGTAGTTAATTTCCACAATCTAATCAAAATCCTTGACTCCGTGATATATATATGTTTGACAAAGATGTCATTAGGATTGTTGATGAGGGAAAGCCTCATCCTTACCCTAAAAGATAGAGAGAAACCCTAATCCTAATTGTGCTCAAACTCACTACATTGGGATGCCATGTCCACTCCACATATCCCTTTCTCCTAAGTGTCTTGCGAGACATGCAAGTGAATTCCCCTTACATTTGCGTGTGTCCCAAATACCCAAAAAAAGGATAAAATTGCAAAGAACAACTCGTTGACATTTGCAATAATGATACACCGCTCCTTGTGTTCATAGATAACTCCAAAATACATTGCCTTAACGAATTGCACACCCCACCCTTTTTTTCTTCAAACGATTGACAAAAATTGCATGTAATTTTAAGAATGAAAAGTTTCGTATTGGTTCCCCGCAAAGTGTCCCCTAACCTTGTACTTCTCCACCCTCAAACCACTTATTCATCTCCCACTTTCTTTGCTCCCTCCAATTTTACTTTTTGCTCCACCCTCTTCGGCATTTCCATTGTACATTTCATGTACGATTGCTAGTGAGTATTTGCAATTGATGCTTCTTTTTGTTGTGACACAAATATTGCATGTATGATTAAACATTATTCAAAATTAAATATATCTAGAAATGGAAGTACTCTTAAGACAAGGTTACACTAAAATATTACTCAAGGAGGTATCCCTTGAATATTATTTCATACCATTGAGTGAATAAAAATGATCCATAGGTTCCATCCAATGGTAAATGTCCCTTATTTGAAATTACTAATGAAGTAAACCCTCCATGCATTAGGGTGCTTAGTATTAAACGTGACTTATTCGCTACTTATTCATTCATCTTATAAAAGTTATCTAGGGCCCCATCCTATCTAAACATTTATTATGTATATCTAAACACTTACTATGTCATATGTTGTCTACCTAACTAAAAGAGGTCACAAGTTCGAATCATGAAAAGGGTAGGGTACATATGTTTTGTAATGAAAGCATAGTTAGGTGCCTTTGTATATTGGAAGTATGGGGTGGTTTTATATGTTATAAGCTACCTTGTTGGCTCAAAACAAAAGTTATTGATATTGTGGACCCTAAAAGGACCTTTCCTTTCCTTTCTTTTCATACCTTTCTATACATCATGATATTATGTCCCCACGTTTGTAACGTTGTACTCATTATATATTTAAGATCAAGCCTTGTTGATGTAAGAGCATCCATGCAATCAAGCAATCTCACATCAACCTAAACAAAGTGTTCGCACATGTTTGAGTCGATCCAAAGGTATAAAGGATAACCAACAAGCCTCTAAAAGGCGCAGTGGTACCTATACATGGCTTGGAAATGGAACAAAATGAGTAATTCTAATAGTAATTTTGAGTTAACCTTGGGTGACTAAGCAATTATTGGGGTAGTTATGCAATTTACGATGATTTCACAAAATTGTCGGGGTAGTTTCACAAAACCATCGGGGTGCTTTCATACTTTCTAGCCTAAGTAAATGGTTTCCCTTGTGATAGTTTCAAAATAGTAGTAACGACTCAAAAATATTCGAACCCAACCGTTGGACCCGGAGTTGGCATCTATAAATGTGGTTGTCCTGCGCATACTTTATTGCTACACATCTTTCCCTCTTGCAATTCCCCATCCATCACTAACTCCATCTCATCATTTGCCTACACCTCCGATCCTTGGACTCAAAGTGGTCTTGGTGGCGACAATGGAATCCATATTGGTGCCTAAAACGTCACTTGCATCGACACTTTGCCCTTAAACCTATACAGTTCCCTCTTGGTACCTACATCCGCACCATTGAAATATGTACGGCACTGTAATGGCACATGTAGTTGAACTATATGTTTCACCAGATTCTTAGTAAATTAATGAAACAGATAAGGGTAGTAGGCCAAGGAGGAATACTTGTTTGTAATGTCGATTGAAGGTTGTGCGCATGTTCTGATTTCCTGATCCAAGTTGACTGCGAGAGCTCCCTTTTGGCTAGGAGGAACTACCTGTAAACGCAAAACAATACCACCAGATAGAGTTAAACAAAACAATGAGTGGATTACCTAGCGAAAGCTAGATCCGGGAAGCGTGATGCTTCCTGAACAGGTGTCAATCCACTTTTTATATAACAATATTAATGCTATTTAAAATATACATGAAATAACGATCCTATTGGAATTGAAACGATTTAGGTATCTCATACAAAACAATAAGAAAGGTCAGGTAAAAGGTGATTGAGGTCAAAACGGGTCAGGTGATTGGCTGGTGTTGCATTGCAGGTCTGGTATAGGCTCTGGGTAAGGTCTGGTAAAGATTAAAAATGGTTCCAAGCTGTTGGGAAGTGGGTATTAGCTCGCTGGTCTAAGGTATTTTGCCATACACAAGAATCGATGTCGATCAGTATGACCGATGCCTAGGTTAGGCGGGAATGAATGACGTTGGTAGGGGCAATTATTAGAAAGTTCTTGGAGTTGGTTTTTTAGACTCCTTGTGATTGCACAAAGGTTGGAAATGGTGAGGGTGAGGTCATAAAATGGTCTTGAAGACTCGAGATGATTAGAAGAGGGTGAAGACAAGTGAAAGGGCCAGGTATGGTAAAGTGATAGGTTGGTGGGAGGAAGAAAGTATACGGGTGTGGAGAAAGATAAACTACTAAGATGAATAATAACTCTTATTGAATGAAAACAAAGGTAAATGAAGAGGTGTTAGGTACTTACTGAACATTATATTTAGAGAACGTAGGTGATGAAGACGGTGAGGGCAGAGATCCGAGAGAGAAGAACCGTTATATTTGTGCCGCAATGCAGCTTCGAACCTCCGTGTTTCTCTGTGTGAATCCGTGATCGTGAAGAAGATGATGAATGCCAAATGGTTGTTGGTAGTGCTCCCGTGTGTTTTCTTTTTCCTGAGTGCTTCAGAAATTTGAGTGCTCCAAGTCTCTGCTCGATGAGATCTCGAATCAATGACCAACCGAGGTAAAGGCTTTTGAAATGTATTCAACCTAACCTGAATGCTTAGGGGACCGACACATCGGTCAAGGCGAGAATATCTAGGTTGGCCAAAAATAGCCAAATTATTGCTATTTTTGAATGATCTCCAACCTTCTTCCGAGTCTTGAGTGATGGATCACGGAAAGATAAGTAGGAGTATTTTTAGGTTTGTTAATAGGAGTTAAGTCTAGGTTTAGACTAAGTCCTAGTTGGTTAGGATAAGCTTAGACTTGGTCTTAGGTCATTAACGAGGTTTGAGTGGGTCATTTAAGTGAGTTGGTGGGTGAGGTCAGTTAAGTGAGGATATTAATTAATTTAATTAAGATAATTAATTCAATTAACATGTGCACTAGGGGATATGAATGGGTAGGATATGGTTAATTTAATGAACAGGGTTTTAATGGAAGTATGACCCAATTTTGGTGTCTACATTTGCCCCTTTTTATCGCGTAGCTTGTATTGATAAGCGATGTTGACAAAAATAGGAATTGGTTGCCCCAAATATAAGTGGGAGTGAGGTTGCCCCAAGTATGGGTGGAGGTGATCCCCCTCAAACTAGGAGCTGATGAGGTGTGAGACAGAATCGGTGAGTGGTTTGATAAATGTGTAAGTGATGAAAGTGAAGGTAGGTGAGTTGTAGGTAAGGGTATGAGCACTTTTGTGTAATGGGTAATGGGAAAGGGTCATATCGGGTAATGGGTAATGACAATCGAACACATGCACACGTATAGATTGTGACACAGTACCAGGTTGAAGAGCTTGCAAACTCTACATCATCCAAGGTCGATAGGTTTATCCAAACAAGGTTAAAGTGATTCAGGTATCTAGGGTACATGATATGGTCCGAAAACATGACGTAGGTTAGGTGTAGGAACATTTAGGTATGCTCGTACACCAAAGGTTTGGTCAAGACAAACGACACGACAATAGGCAAGGTAAGGTCATTAGGCTAAACAACATGGGTAACAACATCGCAAGGTATAACGAGTACACAAGTTCAAAGGTCACAAAAAGTGGTTCAGGTCAAGGTATATAGGTCATGGCACGGGTAAGGCCGAGGTATAGGTAAAATAACAAGTCCCTAAACACAATTAAGGAAATGTATGGGTAATTTAGGCTTGTGGGTAGGGTGCAATGGGTGTTGGTAATGTCAAAAGGTATTCAACAGTAATGAGTTTTGTTCAAAATGGAAAAAATGGGGTTTAAATGGTAATGACAGGTAACCGATGCCGGTTATAAGGTTACGATGTCGGTTTGGTATGATCGACGCCTTGGTCATGTCGCGTTAGGGTTATAAGGTAGAAATTATGTATTTTACGGAATCAAGACTGTTTTTGGCTTTGAAAAACAACATAACCTATTGACTTGTGCATTTTTCTTGGAGAAAAAGACAAGGCATTGTACCTGGCTGAGGTGGAGGTTACTAAGTGGTGAGAGGAGCCAGGTAGACGGGTCCACGAGAGCGGTTGGAGACATGTGATTGGTGGAGAGATTCAAGGTAGATTTCGGCATGGAAGGCGGAAGGGTTCGGGTGGACCACCGGCGTAGCGGCCAGACGTGTCATTGAGGAGACGACATTGAGATGAGGTAGGAGGTAATTTGAATTGTTCATTTGGTTGAAAAGTGTGTTGTAAATGTGGTTTTTATTGTAAATTTGGGTGGGGTTTGTAAATTGAAATTTGTGGGTAAAATGGAATGAAATGAAGGGTGGGAATAACATAAGTAGGTAAAATAGGTTGGGGCATGAGGGTAGGGCAAGTTTGGGTAGGTGTTTGTAAGTATTTAGGTGCTTTTGTGGAGTTTTTTTAATAATGGGGGATGGGTTTGGGGTTTTGGTTATCGCGACAGAGACCGACGTTGGTCTAGGTTTGGACGACATCGGTCGGCTTTTACCGTATCGGTTAGGCCTTAGGTGACCGACACCAGTTAAATGGAACCGATGACGGTCCGCGGAAAAACTCGGTGGCAAATCAGGCGGCCAGGCGTCGGTTAGGGTAAATGAAAAACAGGGGTAAGAAAGGTTAGTTTGGCAGGATAAGATAGGCAAGTAGGTTAAATAATAGGTGATTGATGTTGTTGGGTATGGTTTAGTGAGTAATAGGTGATTTTGGTTATATGCAAGTCTTGACAATGGTGTGTTTGATGTTGCAAGCTAGGGACCAACTTAGGATGCGGGACAAAGTACTATCTCTCATCAGTTGATGCAGATGTGAGCCAAAGTGATTTCAGAGGAGTGGGAACATATGACAGATGTTAGACTGATTGGGATCCGACGCTATAGGTATATAGCTCAAGATCCTATCTTGATGGTCACACTCATCGATAGATGGGATTTAATGACCAACACGTTTCATTTACCGATAGGTGAGATGACTGTCACCCTAGAGGATGTGTATAGGATCATGGCTACCGATCGTTGGGGAGCTAGTGTATTCTATTTCTTTAGAGGCATCAATGGAGTTGATAGTGGTTGTGTTTGGGGAGGCGATGGGTGAGCTGAGGTACCATAAGCATGAGCCTTAGCTATGGAGACATGTATGCAGCCCATCCTCAGGAGACGAGGCTGGTTGTATTGATGATGGAGGCGGTATGTTGTTTCACCTTACCAGATGCTGAGGGTGGGAGATTCCCACGAGCACTGATGGGAGTGCTCTAGGATATGATGGAGGAGTGGATCTAGCTTTCCCGGCACCGACATTCCTAGTGCAACTATATAGGGAGCTATGGGCCTATGGGAGATTGTGACGGTTTAGTTTGTGCTGCACCTTTCTATTACACTACTGGGCATACGAGCATATCATATGTGTGCGGCCAGTTGGTTTTCCTTGACATGATTGGTTTGGGGGTGGCCGGGTCAGAGTTGGATACAGATGGTGGGTACCAGTTGGTGGGCAACACATGAGTGGCTAGGGCCACACATGATGTTTTATATTATAGACGGTTATTGGAGGGGCTTTCAGGGGTCGATATTGTATGGAGACCCTAAATTGGCTATCCCTCGTATAGGGGTATGATGGAGGAGTTAGACGAGCTTCAAATTCTTGAGGTGGATACGAGGGCAGCGTGCCGGTGAGAACGAGCCGATTCTGTGAGAACGAGGTTAGGACGATAGTTTGGGCTGCCACAGGATGTGCCTCCACCTTTCCCACAACACTAGAGAGATGACATGGAGAGACCCATGTCTCCACCATGTTCGAGTGTGCCAATAGGGCAGGAGGAGCAACCAGTGGATAGGTGGATTGATGATGTTAGAGTCACCGATGGTTACAGGTAGTGGTGGGTGGCACAATGACGGGTGGCACCATCAAGACCAGGGCAACCCGATCCGATCTACCACCATGTGACAAGACATAGAGATGCCTTGCAGGGACATGAGGCCACTCTTCAGACACAACTCACAGGTGTGTAGGGTTATTTGAAAACATCTAATGCATAAGTGGCCACCTTGTAGGCCCACATGACAACATTACAGGCTCAACTAGCCTAGGCAGTGTACTTGCATAGGGCGGTGATGGTGATGGAGTACAGGTCGTCGCCTTGCAGGTGTGTAGGTAGCAGGTTTACAGAGCCAACTGAACATTTCACAGGCACAGGTTGTGGCCTTACATGCCCAGGTTATAGCACAGGGACCTCCACAGGCTCAGGGACATGGTCCCATATTACAGGAAACAATGGCAGGATAGGGTCCCATGGTATAGAGAGGAGGACAAGGGTCATAGGGACAGGGATCTAGGCCAAGATTAACAGGGTAGAGTTCACAGGTTGCTATGAGACCTATGACACCACCGTAGATGGTGCCTATGACAAGGTTCATGGATGCCCTGAATGAGGCCCAGTACTATCACGATCACCTGACGACTTCCGAGATAGATGTCCCATCATATGCGGAGTACACGGCACAATAGGTAGCGAGTGAGAGGACTAGATCCCACACTCATAGGACTTTGAGAGAATAGGGGGCAAGAGCCCGGAGAGAGGCAGGTCGGGGTAATGCTACGAGTTCATGGAGGCCACCCCAGTGAGGGTTAGGTGAATATTAGACCAAGACCCATGGAGGGTGGAGAGATGTTGGCAGGTGCCGACTGGAGAGAGGAGGAGGAGACATATGAGACAGTATGGATATCAAGGTGAGGTGACGATTAGTCACCGGATATGATCTAAGTATTGATTTTTGATATATACCAGCCTATGTGCCGATGATAGTGAGGTTGTACATGAGAGTTTTGAGATTTTGAGTTTTATACCGGCCTGCATGCCGAAGATAGTGAGGATGTATCTGAGTGATTGAGATACTTGTATTTATTTATATCTATGTGTACATATGTATTGATACATAGACTTGCTCATTTATATAGATGATGATACTTATTGTATGGATGATGTATCTATGTTTTTAATTTCCATTGTCATTATGTATTGATGAAACTAGGTGAATTAGGCATGATTGAGTCAAGGTCATGTAGAGATGATAGAGTCTAGGTGGTTTAGGCATGATTGAGTCTAGGTCAGTTAGGCATGGTTGAGTTTAGGTCATTTAGGCATGATGGAGTCTAGTATAGGCATGGTGGAATCAAGGTCATGTAGGAATGATCGAGTTAGGTCAGTTAGGCATGGTGGAGTTAGATATATGCATGCTTTGGTCATGTGAGTTAGGCATGATGGAGTCATGTTTTTGGTTTTGATTTAATTTCCAAGTTATTGGTAACATGGAAAAATAAATGATGATGAATTTTATGTTATGGTGTAAATTTGGAAATATTTGATATTATGGAAATGTGAAATGATTAATGTATGATATGATGATGTAAGAAATAGGTAGGTAGACATGTTTAGATACATGTATGTTTGTTTAATTTCTAAGTAGTATATAAGATGGAAACTAACTAAGGTAGAGTGTGAATAGAAAAAATGGGGGAATTGGTTAGGGTAAAGAGTGGCCGAGCTAACCTCTAAGGGCCCATGCCCTCGAGTGCTGCCTACATAGCCCCAACGAAAAGGGGCCTCAGGCCGATGTAGTTCTCCCATAAGCTAGGGAAGAATATGACGAGGTAAAGGGATGAGTTGGTAGGTTTTAGGCATAATGGAGTCTAGGTCATTTAGGCATGGTTGAGTTTAGGTCAGTTAGGCATGGTTGAGTTTAGGTCATTTAGGTATGGTTAAATTGAGGTGTCGAAGGCTTGGTCATGTATAGGATAATCAACAAGTAATGAAGAAGGTGAAGGGTAAGAGGTGACCAAAAGAGCACCTAATTGGTAAGAACCAAAACAAATCTACCATACCAAAGATGGGATTATGAACATAAGACCCTAAAGGTGTTTACATGATTGACTATTCTAAGGGTGAAGAAAGTCACATGATTACGAAATGTCACATTTGTGGCATGTCCCTTGAGTGGTAGGAAATTAGGGTGAAAAAGGTGATGAGGTGAAAGCAGGTTGGTTTTAGCGTAACCTAGTGTGAGACAACATGCCTACTTGGCAAGAGACCCAAGATCACAATAGGCAAGTCCATGATGAAAAAGTTAATCTTTTTCTTTTTGATTTTGCTTTTGCTTTTGTTTTGATAGACTGATCGATGTGGGAAGTCTATGTGGGATGAGTAGATTTTATCCTTGAGGTCTTCGTGAAGTTGATATGATGCGGAAGCTTTGGAATATTTGATTTTATTATTTTTTTGCAAAATAGTCTTCTTATGATGATAGACTATGTATAATATGGCTAGCTTGGTATAGCTGTCCTTCGAGGGAGCAATCTATTTATAGAAGCGAGATAGAAAGCATAGATGTCCTTTTTGAGGGAGTCATATTTTTTTGAAAGTTTGACTCAAGGAGTTGAATCCCATTTTACTTTTGAAATTGTTTTGTTTTTGAACTTTTAAGTCATGGACAAGACTATAAAGAAAGATAATCTCTTGTTTCGAAGACAAAACTATAGCACATAGGTTAACTATGAACGACCATAAGATTCCATCTTGAAAAAGATGAAAAGTATCCATGAGAATCATGTCATGAGTAGAGCCATGATACTCATATTGAAGACAAGGTTGAAAGGTAATGGGTAATCACATGATCCTAGTTTAGTCGTTGATCCTTAGAATAGGTAAAATGGAAGGTGAATGGTGCTCAAGGGACGAGCGTTAAATAGATAGACAAGTGGTGATATAGGAATTAATTCAACAATAGAATGGTCAAGATGCAAGGCATTGAGGGGATCAAGTTTGGGTTTACCTTCGAGTGAAGACAAACGATAAGCACCTAATCCATAGGTATGAATATCGATATAGGGTCCAAGCCAAATAGGAGTAAATTTGCCATGTTTTTTTTTCTTTTTTACATGTTGATTTTCCTTCAGATGAGGTCTCGACTTAGAAGGTTCATTCGTGGACACGTTTATCGTAGGCATGTTTGATACATTTTTGGTAGATTTGGAGATGATCAAGAGCATTAAGACGATGTTCGTCTAATAACTCGAGTTGTGCCAAACGGTCTTGGCGAAAGTCATCATCGTTGAGCATCTCTTTAAGTGAGATACGAAGAGATGGAATTTAGACTTCAAGAGGTAGAACAACCTCTATACCATAGACCAGAGAGAAAGGTGTGGCAATAGTTGAAGTACGAATACTAGTGCGATAAGCCCATAAGGAAAAAGGAATGTGCGTATGCCAATCCTTTCTAGTATCGTCAACAAATTTCATAAGAATTTTGTTTAAGGTTTTGTTGGTTGATTCTGCTTGGCCATTTGTTTGAGGGTAGTAAGGTGAAGAAAAATTGAGTTGAATGTTGAAGGCATCACAAAGTTTCGTAGGGTTTTATTTTTTGAACTGTTTTCCATTATCAGTGATGAGACGGTGAGGAACACCAAAGAGAAAAATGATGTGATGATTGATGAATTCACATATTTTCTTAGATTTTTTAGAAATAAGAGGTATGGATTCTACCCATTTAGTGTAGTATTTAGTAGTGGTAATAATCCATTGATGACGTTGGGAAGAATGAGGATTGATCTCTCCAACAAGATCCAAAACCCATTGAGAGAAAGGCCAAAGGTATCGTGTGACTTGTAAGGCGTGACTAGGTGTGTGATGAATATTAGCATGTTTCTGCACTTCACACAATGTTTGACATAATCACAACAATCATGGTTTAGGGTTGGCCAATAATAGCCCAGGCGGAGAATGCGTTTAGCGACAACTAAACCACTAAAGTGAAGTGACCTCCACAAATTCCGTCATGAACTTCCTTGATGGTGTAGGGAATTTTAGAACTTGTAAGGCATCGTAGGAGGATACCATCAAAGCCACGTTTATAAAGAAGGCCTCCCATGATGACATAACGAGAGAAACCTTTGAGAAAGGCACGTTGTCCATTACGAGTAAGGTCTAGAGGTAGAATTGAAAGGGAAAGGTAGTCCACAAATTGCTTATACCAAAGGTCACGTGGGTCAGGTTGAATGGTTCCAACGAGGTTGACGTCTCGAAATAGATAAGAAGGTGATTGCAACCTTTGTACTATGACAAATATTTTCAAGTCAGAAGGCGAAGCGGTATATGAGAAGCAAGCAAGGTAGGCCATGGTATCCACAAATTTGTTAGTGGAACATGGAGTGGTTTGAAGTTCATAATGGCGGTCAAAGGTAGTCAAAAGTATGTCTACATGATGCTTATACTTTTGAAGTATCTTGTTACAACACTAGTATATACCATTAACTTGGTTTACAACTAGTTGAGAATCACCAAAGATATTAATCGATTTAATGTCTAAGATGATGGTGGCTTAAAGACCTAATACGAGTGCTTCATATTCAACGATATTGTTAGTACAATCAAAATCTAATTTGAAAGATAAAGGCATAGGTTCACTGTCAAGAGGAATGAGGATAATGCCGACACCACCCCCACGCTGACATTTGGAACCATCAAAGAATAAGGTCATTTGGTAAATGGTATCATCCAAAGAGAGGGTAGCGATGGATTCATCTGGGAAATCAAAGTTAGAGGGCTGATCTCCAGAGAGAGGTGCATTTGTAAGTTGGTCAAAACAATAGTTTGGCCTTTGATAGATTTTTGATGAGTGAATTTGAGGTCTAGGTCTATGTAAGAAGCATGAGCCAATGTGCAACACATTGATGTTGGTAGGGCTTGGTATACATGTAATGTAAGGGGTCTGTATTGGTGACAACAAAAGTTTTGTGGTTAAGTAGGTAATGGTGAAGTTTAGTGGCGAAAAAAACTAAGGCTAAGCAGATTTTTTTGGCATGGGTGTATCAGGTTTCATAGTCCAAAAGTGTACAACTTATATAATAAACCGATTGCTCCCTCTATTTCTCATCGTGATGAGCAAGCATGACACCCAAGGAATGATCAGTAGTAGAAATGTAAAGTTAAAATGGTTGGTCATCCTTAGGAGGAATGAGTATAGGTGGTTAGAGGAGGTACTTTTTTAAGGCCTCAAAGGATTTGTGGCATTCATCATCCCATTTGAAGGAGACGTCCTTTTTGAGGAGATGATGAAATGGGTGGCAATGCATCAAAAAGTTATGAAAAATAAAATGATGAATAGATTGCAACTTGCCTTGCAAACTATGCAGTTGAAAAAGGTTAGTAGGTGGAGGAATTTTGAGAATAGCCTTGATTTTAGTGGGATTGACTTCTATGCCATGCAAAGAAATGATAAAACCAAGAATTTTTCCTGAGAGAACAACGAAGACACTTCTTAGGTTGAAGGAAAACACAATACTTGATGAGATGGTCAAAGATGACCTTAAGGACTGTAAGGTGTTCACTCAATGTTTGGATTTGGAAAGAAGATCATCTATGTAATCTTCCAATATGTGATGCATGATTTCATGAAAGATATAAGTCATAGCCCACTGATATGTAGCACCAACATTTTTAAGGCCAAAGGACATGACTCGATAGCAGAAAGGTCCCCAAGGAGTGATGAAGATGGTTTTGTGTTGATCTTCTGGGTGAGTAATATTTGGTTATAACCCGAGAAACCATCCATGAGTGATAACATTTCATGGCCAGTGGTAAGATACATTAATTGGTCTATACTAGGTAGAGGAAAGTCATCTTTAGGGTAGGCTAGGTTGAGGTCACGGAAATCCATGCAAATGCGGAGTCCCCCTGTCACTTTTGTGACAGAACAATGTTAGAGATCCATTGGGGATAATCAATGGGTAGGATGAAGGAAACCGAGAGAAGGTGCTGAAGTTATTCTTTGACAAGAAGGGCAATGCGAGGATGCATTTTTCACTTCTGTTTTATGGGTTTAACTTTAGGAATAGTTATGATATTGTGGACCAAAATGTTCAAAGTCAATACTGGCATATCAGCATAGGACTAAGAAAAAGCATTGCTATGATCTTGGAGGAATGAGGTAAAAGCTTCCCATTTCAACAACATCTAAAGATTGACCTATCTTTAGAATGTGCAGGTTGTCTTGAGTGTGAATATTGATTTCGATGGTCGATTCATTTAACATGGTTTGTGTCTCATAAGGCAATGACCGGTGAATATAAGAATCTTCTACACCAAGGTAGGTGAGAATAGATTCATCATCCTGACATTGAACAATGTTAATGGAAGGTGTATCATCATCGATCATGTCAAGATATAGGAAGGGAAGAGAAGAGGGAGCCTCACCATCATGTTGATAAGTCATAGAGGTCCCAAGGAAATGGTGTTCACGAAAAAAAAAGTTAGGAGGAATGGATTCTGGATCCATAGACTCGGTAGGTGAAGGTGGTGAAGTTGGTAGATGGGGCGAGGAAGGTTTTTTGTCCTTAATGAGTTTGACACGAGTTTTCTTGAAGATGGTTTGGAAAATCTAATACCACTATGGTCACTATGTTTACATGTGGTACACGGATGACAGTATGGCGGCCTTGTTCATAAAACCCAAAGCCAAAGCCTTTCCATGCACAATGGTGGAGGAAAGTGTGGGCGAAGTGGCAGTTGGTGAGAGATTGGAGGTCAAATGAAAATGGTCACATGTTTGGGAAGGTGGTTTGAGCGAGTAGGTGGAAGTATCAAGTCCCCCATATGTTAAGTTGGTACGAAGGTGGGGAGGACCATAAGGGAAAACCTCACCTATGTGGTGATCATAGCGAGGATGTTGGTGAAGGTTACCATACTCTTGAGGAGTAAGGAATGTGTCGATGTTATATAGGCGATACTCCCCAGTGAGACATTGAAAACACCTTCTAAGGGATCGGTAGTTGGTATATGGGTAGCGGGAATAAATGAATCACTAGGTGATTGGGAAGAAGAAGCATTGGTTGGTTGAGAAGTAGATGGGTTAGCGGATGAGTCAGCTGGGAGGTTACGAAGACAAAGTGGGAATAAAGGAATTAGGTGTGGGAGAGATAACGACAACATTGGTGGATGGGGTAGGGGTGAAGGAGAAGTGGCAGCAAAGTGGTAGATGCCTTAACTAGTACAAGGACATCATTAGGTTGGTATAACATGTTACAGGTTTTAAATGGTGAAGGGTCATGAGGATGGTATAGTTATGTCCTTCATGTTCAAATTTTACACAATGATGTAAGGTTGAAGGAACACAACCCATGACATGGATCCAAGGTCACCAAGCAATAGGTTATACTTGGAATTCCCCCTCTAAGACATAGAACAATTCTAGAACAATACGGGGCCCACACAAACGTGGAGAATGATGGTGCCGAGGTGGAAGTGATGACATCATTGAATGAATGCAACATAACTAGGTTATTATGCATGTAATTATAAGGATGCACATTTGGTTGTACGCATGGGAGGAGATGATGTTAATGTTGGCACCACCATCGATCATAATGCATCGAATGCATATATTATCAATATAAACAGAGATGAAAAGGGTGGGATCAAGATCATCTGATTGGAGAGGTATAATCTTGTCATCAGAGAAACTGAGGGCAACTACTTGGTGAGTAGTGGTAGGTGTAGAGGAAGGGATGAATTGGTGAGAGAAGCCACATGGTGAGGGGTGATAATGGAGGCCACAGGTGTCGTCATTAGGTAAAACCTCGATGGATTGCAGAACCTCCATGAGGGCCTGTCGATGGGATTCAAAATTTTGGACAAGGTCATACAAAGACATTTTTAGAGGGGATTGGTGTAATTGTTTTATCATTGTACGATGGGTGACCCCATGTCAAAAATAGGATATGTGGGTCCCCAAATGGTGATTTTTGGTGTGGGTGTGGATGGTATATTGGGCACAAGATTAGTGGATGGGCTGGTTACTTTCTCCTTTCCTTTGTATTTTTGGGCGAGTGGCAATGTTAACCATATTGATATGGGGTGAAGGAGCAACTGAGTCATGTGATATGTGTAGTGACAAGATGGGCAATAGAAGGATGAGGGCATATATTGGTGTTGTGTAAAGAAAGCAACACATTGACATTTGGGTGGGGTTTGGCTAACTCTCTTATGCGGACCATGTTGATCTCAAATCTTGGAGGTAGATAAAAAGGTTGTGGAGGTGGAGATGCGGGTCGTTGAATAGGTAAGGGCTGAGGGTATGTGGTGATTGGTGTGGGTGAAACAGGGTCCTCGTCTAGAAGATCATCATCATCAAAGTTTTCTTTAGGAGGACATAATTGGAGAAGAACGGTTTTCAGAGCCTTATAATTTCTACATCATGTCCTGGCACACAATGGTAGCCAAAATTTTAGTCTCGTCAAACCCTTTTAGTTTGGGTTTGAGTGGGTCATAAGGTCTAAGTGGTGGTAATGTGATGACAATGGTCTCTAAAAGGTTGGCTAGAATATTAGCATAAGATCTTGCCAATGGATCACAATGTGAAGTGAGTGTGGGTTTAGGTTGAAGTGTGGGTGATCGTGGTGGGAGAGGTGCTACAGAGGTGGAATTGGAGGTGGGATAGGTTTGACCACCGGTTTGGTAGGTGGTACTATTTTAGGCTTGGGTTTTACCTTCTTGGGTAAAGGCGTAGTAGATGAACTAGCGATGGAAGGTGTTGTAGGCTTAACTACCTCTTTGGAGGGTAGTGGGTTTTTCAATTTTGGTTGCACCCTCCTAGGTAAAGGTGAAGGAGGCATACATGATGTAGAAGGGAAAGTGGATGGTGGTAGAGGATGAGTTAGCCAAGGTGATAAAGGAGGTGCGGTGAAGGTTTACGAGAGGCAAGGTGGAAGGTATGGGTTGAAGAGAAGGAAATCTCATAGGTAGTGATGAGGCTATTATTGGTGGTGGGGGTATAGGTGGTAAGAAAGATGCGGGTGATGGTGAAGGTGTACATGTGCAGGTAGGTTAGGTGTAATAAAGGATCGTGATGAAGAAGCGAATCTTTGCATTTTTGATTTGCCTTAGGTAAGGGGTTGCTTGACCAAGGTAAATGGGTGAGGTCCGAGGATAGATGGAAGGGCGAAGATGACAAAGGTGTAGTGGGTGAAACTGGTGTGTGCGGCCTAGAAATGTTGGGTCTTCCTTTTAGGTGGAGGAATGGTTTTTGTGGGTTTGGGAAGATGTGGCTAAATCCAATTTGATGGGTGGATGGACTAGGCTTGATGTCGGCATGACACCCAAGGTAGTGATGGGTCTAGATGTGGGGAAGATGTAGGTATAGGTAGGTTCTTAGGCATAGGAATAGGTTTGGTTGTTAGTAAAGGTTTAGGTGTAGGCGAGGGTGATGAAGAAGAGGCCATTTCAATAGGCATGGTCATGGTTGATTGGGTTACTTGAAATACCTTCAGATAGATCGTGGAGGTATCTCACAGTGACATTTGCATTTGGGTTGAAAAGGGTAGCCAAAGGCATCCCCAAAGCATGGAATTATCAACGTAATCCAAGCAGTCGCCAGTGTGAAAACAACACTATTGTAAGAGGAGATGACGTTGGCTTAGTAGAAATCCCTGTAAAATATGTTTGTGAGATAGGAACTGGTTGGCTTTAGACTCTATAGGTAAGAGAGCCGAGAGCAAATCAATGGGATCCTAGAAGGCTAATGGGGAATTTCACCATAGGTAGTGGCATGTCTAAAGGATCCCCTATGGGTAGGGGAGATGGTAGGTGGGATGAGGTAGGTTCCTCTTTTGGTGGAGAGGAAGGTGAGGATGACTCTCCATGGGTAGGAGAGTTAACACCACATGTTGTTCATTAGGTTGTGAGGTGGGTGGTGAAACTGCATCAACAGAAATTGTGGACTCCTCGTGGGTGAAGGGGAGATGAAGGAGAATCCTTTGTGGGTGAAGGAGTAGATGAGGTAGGCTCCTTTGTGGATAAAGGAGCTCATACTAGAATCTCCTCGATAGAGGGGATATGAGGAAATTGAGGAATGGTTGGTATGACTTCAAAAAAACATGGACTTCACGGACATTATTGTCATTGGTTGAAAGTTCACCACTTTGGTTAGATGACGGGGTATGATTAGGGAATGGTTTCTTAAGATATGCAAGTTTTGATTTGTGGGTGTGTTCAGGTTGTCCAGGACAAGATCTCCATTATCTAACATTTCCTGGACAATGTTCTTGAAGGTTATACAATTACCATCACTATGGCCTTTTACGTGATGATAATTACAATAGTCATGTTCCTTATACCATGCAGGCATAAGACAAGCGGGGTCAAAACTAGTATGTGGTTTTATGGGTGGAAGAGCAATAACTCTGGACTTAAGAATTTTTTCTAATACTAAGAATAAGGCTCCCCATTGGAGTGTATTTTCGTTGCTCCTCTTGAATTGAAAAGCTTGAATGAGAGAAAGGTTGGAGGTAGGTTTTGATTGATTAGATGGGTGAGATGGGCTAGCCTTTAAAACTACCGCATTGGCAAATCCTTTGGCTTTTGAATAATTATTTTGGGGTTTTGAAGAGGAAGAGGTATCATTTGATTTAAAGGTGGCATTTTTTTTCACAATTGAATTTTATTCTCTTCAATGGCATGAATTTCCAAGTTTTCGTGCCATGGTAAATGCTTCATCAAAGGTACAAAAGGTTTGTACTTGGAGAGTTGGTGAGATGTGTCCTGACACAAACTCTAGTGAAAAAATCTATAAGATCAGTTTGAGGCAACTGGAATGTTAGCTAGTTGATGAGGCTTTGCCAACGAGCGACAAAATCTGATAGATTCATCGTCATATTTCGTGTGTTGAGTACAAGCGGTGGTGACCTTCTTGATGATATTGATCAAAAATGGTCTAAGAAGGCTTTAGCCACTTGATTAAATGAGTAAATGGAATGTCTGGGTAAACCACTATACCAATCTAATGCAGGTCCTGTCAAGGACATTGGAATGTCCGTAGAGTAAAGCATCATCATGGGGTGATTAGATAACACCCATGTTTGAAAGACCACAAGTGTTTTACGTGTCTTATTTACTATTGAAACCGGTTGAATTTTGGAATTTCCAATGCACAGGGTATGGGAAAATGGGAATAGATGGATGAATGGGATCATTACATATTTCATCGTAGGTTAAGGAGTTACGAGAGATAGAAACCGATGCTTCCAATGTTTGCATCTTTTCCATCATCATTTTAATAAGGTCATTGGTAGGTTGTGATGATTGAGCACCCCCAATATAAGGAGGTTGATGATGAATGTATGATGTGGACAAATCCCAGTATATGGTGGTGCCGAGTATGAGAACTATGGGGGGAATAGATGTAGGTGCCAAATATCCTGAATAGGTGATAGACAAGATTGGGGTTGTTGGTGATATGTGTAAGTAGGTGGGGTAGATGTAGCAATCCTTGTAGTGATTGGAGGTAAATACTATGGGATGGAGAGGATGATGTTTTGGAATGGGTATGGGTTGCCGACACCATGGGTGGCTACGATGCAATAGGTATATACAAGGTGGCAGGTGCAGATGGGCTATGCTCAAGGTGGTTGATGAAGGAATGGTTGACACCATGGGAGAAATTGACGTCAAAAGTGTGACCGATGCTATAGGTGCTCACAGATATTGATGATGTGGGGTCAAGTTGGGATACTATAGGGGTAAGGTGGAAGAAGGTAATGCTTGAGCTAGTGGTAGCTGATGCAGAAGTGGGGCGAGGGGGAGGAGGAATGGACACATGCATGCCATATACCAAATTGTCCTGATGAATCACGAGTAGAGGAATGGGAGAGATAATGTTGTAAGGCAGTGGGGTTGTGGTCAAGGATTCTTGTGAACTCCTCATCACCGGTATTGATGATAATGGGCTGAGTAGGATCCATAAGTGACAGGATGGAAGGTGGTGATGGGCTAGGCGGGAGTAGTGAAGGCTTGCATGTGGAATACAAGGGTATTGGCTTGACTACGAGTCAAAACCATGTGAGTTGGTAGGCTTGTTAATTTTTTCTCTGTAAATGACACAAAAAATAGAATAAATGAAGAAAAATAGGTTCCGGGAGGTGAAACTGGTCATTGTTTTAATTAGGAATTAAAACATAAGAACCGACAACGGTTAGGTTAATCGATGATGGTGAGATGGTGGAACCGATGACGAAGGTGACCGATACATTATAAGGGAAATCAATTTTTTTACAAATGAGGCAATAATTGATTAAAATGAAATAAAAAATTGATTTTACAGTGATTTTAAAGGTCCAAAGGTATGATGATGTGTCTTAAGACTTCAGAAAGAACAAAAATGTGGTGAATGCTATTTTTGGTGAAATGACCAAAAAAGTTGGAAACCAAAATGATTAGGTAAACCGATGACGGTTAGATGGAAACCGATGACGGTCACTAGACCGATGCCACCATCATCTGAAATTTGAAAAGGTGGAAGAATTTGATTTTTGTGACTTAGATCAAATAAACTATCAACCCAGAAACTTGAGTATGATAGAAATAGACCCTAACACACCCATAAAAATTCGAATACACTAGCTATAATTATGGCGTGTGAAAGGAAGAAAATAAAATGAAGAACTTGACCTCACAACTCAAAACACAACTCAAGAAAAAGCTAAAAAAAACACAAAATCCTATGAGTGAATTTTATGTTTTAGCTTATGCTATTTTAGACTGACTTGTGAAAAAAATCAAGTTTTTGGTTAGAAAGAGGGTATCCTATGAAGAGGCAAGATGTAAGGATGGTTTCAGGTTATGTTTTGGTGGGGTGGTCCTTTCTGAGTTAATGACTGGACAGATAAACCAGCTGGGTGCCCACTGTCAATCCTTTGATCATTGACAACTTCTTCCAGGTAAGGTGTTGTTTAAGAAGATGTGTGAGTTTATTTTTGTGCAGTTTGGAAAAGAGAGAAGAGAATGTGCTCTATGATTCAATTATGTCAACCATTAGCTACGCATGACTTCCAATGTATAGGTTGCCCTCAGTTTTAATGTGAGCTAAAAATGCAAACATAGAAATATGAAATGCAAGTATTTTAGAACCAAAATCGAAATGTGATATTTGATGTAAATAAAGAGTGAATAGGAAAGGATATGAACTTCACTAATGTAAATGCAAGAAAAGAAAGAAGGATTCATTTTAGTCCCGAAATACAAATGTCACTGAGACAAGTAGAAGAAAGAGAAGATTCATAGGGAGATAATTTAGTGTTAACTTCCTTTTGAAAAGAAAAAAACATACAATGGTTCCCTAAGAATGAAAAAATGCAAGGAACCTCAGATGGGTCCCACCAGGTGTGCCAAAATGTTTCACCAGATTCTTAGTAAATTAATGAAATAGATAAGGGTAGTAGGCTAAGGAGGAATACCTGTTTGTAATGTTGATTGAAGGTTGTGCACGTATTTTGATTTCTTGATCCAAGTTGACTGCGAGAGCTCCCTTTTGGCTAGGAGGAACTACCTGTAGAAATGTAAAACAATACCACCAGATAGAGTTAAACAAAACAATGAGTGGAATACCTAGTGGAAGCTAGATCCGGGAAGCGTGATGCTTCCTGAATAGGATGTCAATCCACTTTTTATATAATAGTATTAATGTTATTTAAAATATACATGAAATAATGATCCTATTGAATTGAAACGATTTAGGTATCTCGTATAAAAACAATAAGAAAGGTCAGGTAAAAGGTGGTTAAGGTCAAAATGGGTCAGGTGATTTGGCTGGTGTTGTGTTGTAGGTTTGGTATAGGCTTTGGTAAGGTCTGGTAAATATTAGAAATGGTTCTGGGTGTTGGGAAGTGGGTATTAGCTTGCATTGGTCTAAGGTATATTGTCAGACATAGTAAACGATGTAGCATGTATGACCGATGCCGCCTATTAGGTAAAATGACCGACGTCATTGGCTAACCGAACTCATCGTAGGGGAAATTATCAGAAAGTTCTTGGAGTTGGTTTTTCAGACTCCCTGTGATTGCACAAAGGTTGGAAATGGTGAGGGTGAGGTCATAAAATGGTCTTAAGACTCATAGATGATTAGAAGAGGGTGAAGATAGGTGAAAGGGCCAGGTATGGTAAAGTGATAGGTTGGTGGGAGGAAGGAAGTATACGGGTGTGGAGAAAGATAAACTACTGAGATGAATAATAAATCTTACTGAAAGAAAACAAAGGTAAATGAAGAGGTGTTAGGTACTTACTTGAATAGTAGATTTAGAGAACGTAGGTGATGAAGATGGTGAGGGCAGAGATCCGAGAGAAGAGCTGTTGTATTCGTGCCGTGGCAGATTGAACCTCCGTGCTTCTCTGTGTGAATCCGTGATCATGAAGAAGATGATGAATTCCAAATGGTTGTTGGTAGTGCTCCCGTGTGTTTTATTTTTCCTGAGTGCTTCAAAAATTCAAGTGCTCCAAGTCTTTGTTCGTATGAGATCTTGAAACAAATGAAAAACTAGGAAAAGGCTTTTGGAAATGTATTTAACCTAACTGGCAATGGTTAGGGGACCGACGTCGGTTGATATATAACAAGCATCAGTCAAGGAGAGAATATATAGGTTGGCCAAAAATAGCCAAATTGTTGCTATTTTTGGCATGATCTCTAACCTTCTTTCGAGTCTTGAGTGGTGGATCACGAAAATATAAGTAGGAGTCTTTTTAGGTTTGTTAATAGGAGTTAAGTATAGGTTTAGACTAAGTCCTAGTTGGTTAGGATAAGCTTGGACTTAGTCTTAGGTCATTAATGAGGTTTGATTGGATAATTTGAGTGAGGTGGCTAGGTGAGTTGGGTGGGTGAGGTGGTTAAGTGAGGATATTAATTAATTTAATTAAGATAATTAATTCAATTAACATGTACACTAAGGAATATGAATGGGTAGGATATGGTTAATTTAATGAATGGGGTTTTAATGGAAGTATGACCTAATTTTGGTGTCTAACCTATAGCCTGCACTTGCACCTGTAATGGAACATGTAGCATCTAACCTTGTATATGAACCTCTAGCTATGCCCGTACTGTACTGAATATGTGGCCCCTGTGCCACCTGAACATGTGGCTATGCCTGTACCTGGCCCTATCCCTGTCCCTATGCCTTGGAATCAGCCTATCCCAATCTACACCTGGCTCCTCTTTGTGGCCCTGCCATAGCTATTGTAGCTATCCTTATTTTTATAGATGCTTGAGAATAGTAATCCACCTATGCATAACTGCTACATACGATGTTACATATTGCACCATAGTCCTTGGATCAATAATTTGAGCCTGTGAATCTCATGCTTATGGATTGAATCCAAAGAAGCTCACCCTGACAGCTCTGTCCCCGATATATGCATAATGTAGTTGGACTCATAATTCTCTGCTTCATGTAGGCTATCAAGTGTAAATCCTTATACAAATGGGCTAAAGATACACTGTCCCCAAGTGAACACCTCGCCCTCCATGAGCTCCGTAAAAATGCCAATCGAGCCCACACAACAATGAGACCCAATCTTATCAGGTAAAAAATAGCCACTAATAAGAGATATTAAGTAGGACATACGGTTGTGCTATCGTTGCATCACCCATACACTTATATAAGTGTATGTCCATCCCATCTCTTAGAATATCCTCCATAAAAAATAGGTCCCAAATGCATCCTAGTATCATGTGGGATTCACATCCCATTGCATGAGTCTACCCTATATTTACACCCAAAGGATTTGATGTGCATCCTCTAAGGTCATCATCATCTCACCAGTAGAAAACTTGAAAGTATGAATCTCATTGTGTCATTGCTTGGCCAATGCTATTAATAAACAATGATCCTCGTGTAATATGTGCTAGTCCATGTAATATACACCAGCCTTCTCACCTTCAAGATCGTGACCAATTGTCACCACCGACTATGTGTGAATATCCTCTAGAATGATCTTAATCGTCCCGATGCTCTCGCACATTGAATGAGAATGGACTCTCCTGAAAATCCTCCAAAAAACACTATTAGATCATAATTATTCTATTCTAACCTACACAAATTCCTCTAAGAATAACCAAATTATGCTAGAGCACCCTTTGATACTCTAGCTTGTGCAAGTGAGCCCATGCACTTACATGCTAGCACATTCACGATAGTGTGTCCAATTTAACACTAGCGCATCCACTTTAACGTTAATGCTCTTACCTTGACGCTAGTGCATCCAACATGCTAGCGCATTTGTCTCATCACACTCATGCTCTTAGTTTAACACTAGTGCATACACTTGTACGCTAGTGCATTCCTCGGGCTATGTTAGCGCACTCAAGTGCATGTGCTAGCATTCAAATTCAATTTCTTCCTACACTCAACTAGTATTAAATACATAAAAAAATTAAGTTTTTTTCCATGACTTATTGTGGAACCCTCATTTGGCCACCACCGAATTGAAAAACATGGTTTGCACAATGTTTACGTTGCATTCATTGAGCCATCTTTATCAAATGTCAAAGCAAAAATCTCACTCAATTAGCAAAAGGAGTCTAATAGCAAAAATGAGTCACAATGTTTGATGCCCCTCCCACCCATCTATTTATACCCTAAAAACCCTAATTTCTCCTATTTTTGGCCTCCATGACCAAAACCATTCCTTTTATTTGTTGTTCCCCTAGATGTTTGTCCACATTTCTTCTTTATCATGTCACGTAGTTGTTTGTTGCTCTGTTGCGATGCCCACCCACTCGTGGGGGCACTCCAATCAACTAATTTGAACTTGTTGGGGCATTCAAATGCTTTCCCGTGGCTCATTCGACATTCCATATGACACAACTTTCATATGTTCGAAACAATACCATTTTTCTTGAGTCTAAGAATACAAAAATCTAAAAACTTCAAAAATCATCAAAGTAAAAAACACATATTAAATAATAATAAAAATCCTATTTTTTTGCAAACACATTAACAATTTCAACCAACCAATATAACTTGACAACAACAAGATTTTAACTCCTACCCTAGTGATCATTCCAATCATCTCATGACTATCATGATAAATCATCTTCCCCTTGCATGTCAATATCCTTGCTAGAGGCAAGTTGAATCAATCGTCTCCCTCGTGTGCATCCTTGTTTAGGGAAATATCGACTCTCATTCCTTCCCATGCATTTTGGCATCCTTACTTGGGGGAAACGACCATTATTATTCTCATATTAATCTTCAATGCGGATCCTGCAAGATTTTCTTGAGGAGTTATTTAACTCCACTCTTTGGTCCGATCCTGATCCCTTTATATTTCAAAGTGTCCTTGCTTGAGGGCATTTTAAATCTACTTACGTATCACTTTGTGGCATGCATTAGGGTGATTTAACAAAAATAGAAATATTATTAAACCCTACATATTGCATAGTCACAATGCAATAATAAGAAATCAAGTATAAATATGACACACACAATAAGCTAAAGAAATATGAAACCCTAGGTGTAAGAGAGGGAATAAAATACTTAGTTGATTTCATAATAAATCACAAAGTGTCTTTGATCTGAAAATTTTTGAACATGAGGAAGAATTTGTAGCAACTTCACTTAGAAAATTAAAAACTATTCAAATAAGTTGGAATAGGATGTCGGACTGGGTCGGGACACACAGGTGTTAGAGTCTACTGGGCACTTGTGGACTGTAGAACCTCACAAACTATTTTTTCTTGTGTCTCACCAATATCGCCAACCTGATGTTTGTCGCTTGTATGTCACACTACGCTGTAGGATTTTCCCGTAACCTAAAAAAAATGATATATAATGTAAGTAGATGTGTGGATGGAAAAATGAACTTCCCCTCTTATATGTGTATGCAAAAAATGCAGTCCCTTGTCCCTTGAATGAAGCTAGATAGATGCTTTGATTCTCTTGAAATGCCTTTGGATGCAACCTTAGGTGATAGTAATAGATGCTTAGATCTTGGTCCTTTATTATGGTCACATAGATTTATATTTATATGATTCTCTTGGTTGAATTTCACAATTAACATCTAAAACGCTGACCACCGAGAAAACAAGATGCCCAAAAGATAAAAGAGCCCCAAAAGGGGTGATCAAGATGCAAAGAGGTCGGGGGTGCCCAAAGGGGATGAGGGCGCTGGTGTCCAGAGCTAAGAAAGATAAATAAGTGAAAGTTAGACTGGGTAGTGGGGTGTGCAAGACCATAGAGAAAGAAAGAAAGTAAAGAAAGAGGCCAAAGATAGATTTCAATTACTAGTTTTCTTGTTTATGAATCATATGAATAGTGGTATGTGATTAAGACCTAGAAATGTACCCAAGTGCGTGATTTAGTGTCTACATTTATCTCTAATTTATGTTGTTCGAGTGAATAATCGATAGCATAAAGTAGATAAGAGATGCGTACTGATAACCATGTAGATCAATGGCGAAAGTGTGCCGAGGAGACAAGAAAAAGCGTGGAGTGATAAAAATGAAGTGTGGAAGCTAGAGAAGAGGAAGTGACCTTATGGGTGAAAGCGTATGTGTTGTGAAATGTTGTACTTGTTGTCATTACTGCTTGATGTGTTCAATGATGTGAATGCTGCTTCCCATAAGGACATACCTGCAAAAGAGGAGAAAAGAGTAGTCAAATATGTGTATATGAAAAATTTGATCCAAATATGTAAAAAGTGTGTAAAAATGTGAAAAAGAAGTAAAAGGAACATGTGCACCTGATACGTGATGAGTGAAAAGGGCTATAAAGTGTCCCAAACGTTGTAGAAGAGTGAGTTTTTTGGGTGATCTCATGCCAAGAATGAGTTCTTGTGGCGATCTCAAGCCAAGTGCGAGTTTTTTGGGTGATCTCATGCCACATGCAGAAGAAGTGTTGGGGATAAAGTTCTAGTGTTATTATCCAACCCCTGATTGCTTCTTGACGATTTATACACCATTGCAGATGGTATGATCCTACTTTTTCCCAATTTGATCTAGTTTAATCCAAAACAAATAGAAAAAGGAGATAGAATGCATTCTCGATTACTACAGGATTGTTCTGTTGCTATGGAAACCACTTGTGTAAACTAATGTGAATGGTACCATTATGAGAAAATCACTCTAATCTGTCCCTAGTAATAGGTGCCCAGAAAGCTCATGATTTCCCGGGCACCTATGTCTATATCTCGCGTTGGTATCTCAGACTTGTGCTAAGGACCCAAGTCGATTCTCGAGCCCTTTCTCAGTAATCGTGCACGCTTTGCTATTCCTCTGTATTGTGCATCTTTGGTAGATGTGTACTATTAAATGGGGTGATTGATACATATAATCTATGCCCCCTTGTTTGGGGTGCATGCGACGTTGATAGGGGTATCTTGTCCAAAGGAGAGGACCGAACAATGATTTGAAAGGGATACCCTACACGGGAGAAGGGAATGCACATGGTAGAAACCAAGGCACACACAAACAAAATAGCTAGAAACATGTGTTAGTGCAATCAAGACAAATACACATATAAAAGACAAAGTGTAATCTAACAAACAAGAATAAAATGTAGACCGCAAAAAATGGGTTTCAAACATGAGACATCGCTCACCAAAATAAGGGCTGAAGTGACCAAAAGCATACAAGTAACAGATGAGCAAGACATAGGGAAAAGACTACAAAAATTGGCAAATAATGATGAATAGTGACAAACAAAGTATCAAACAACCATGGTGGAAAATGGTTCCTACAAATCAAATATTACACACGAAGCACTGTTAGCATGTTAGAAAGATAAAAAGTATGTCAAGACATGTATATATCAATATAGTAGTGAGCTAGAAATAATAAGTAGTGTAAAAGAAACAATAACACTGCAAAGTGTGTACAAAAGTAGATGCACCTAGGAGCCGCTGTGGGATCTGGTATGAGGTACAATGCCAAACATCCATGTTGCATGTAAAGATCTTTAGGCAATCTACATTAAAAACTAGAGAACAAGTGAACGTACATGTGTATATGGAAAAATAATGTCATATTAAGTATCCGGATAACATAGTAAGAAAAGTGTGACATGCGGGCATCGATTAAGCAAGAATAAATGTAACCAAAATATGTAGTATGATGTGAATGAGTGAGATGAAATGGTATGCACTATGAATGTGATAGGAGCAGTGTGCCCCCGATAAAATTTGGATGAGTAGGAGATGAGGCTCATTTATAAAAGACCCCTCAACAATCAAGAATGAACCATAGAACAAGAGTGCGTCATCGGGAAATGGTTTAAATATGTGCATTAGAAAGATATTATCATGAAACATAGAACATGAAGAATGTGAATGAAATGAGGTTCATTTTAGATTTGGACCCTCAGTAGTATAGTATGAACCATAGAACTAGAGTGCGTCATAGGGTAGTGAATATGTGTGATAATGTAATGTCGTGAATGCGCCAAGTGTGAAATGTGTAGTGTGTGAGGTTCATGAATGTAGTATGCACTCAACAGTCAAGTGTGAACCTTAGCACGATAGTACATCATATGGTAATGATGATACAAGTATATTAAGATGTTTAATGATGCTCGAAAGATGAAATATGAAGCACAGAGCGTAATAGTAGAAATGCAAGGCACATAATAATGCTAGGAGGGGGAGAGATAAACATGGTGCCCCCAAGTGTAGGATGATGGAGATTTATGTAGTGACACGAGAGATACCATGCCATCATGGGAGAGCATCATATGAGTCATGATAAGAGAGAAAGCCAATAGAATGGTAAGCAAAAGGAACAATAGGACCATGTGATGGTGGAAAAGTTTGAAATGTGTCTTGATCATCAATAGAAAGAGTAGTTTCTTTGACAAAACGAATTGGGAACAAAAGTGTGGAGTAGAATGGTGAGAAATATTGATTGGTGATAACTTATGCAAGATTTATAGTCCTGTAGAAGAATTGCTATGAGAAGAGGGTGGACTGATTTTGAGAGGAGGTTGTATAGTTTGAATTAGTAATTCTATAGATGACTTGAGAGGAGGAGGTGTTAGATTTATTTTGAGAGGCAATTGTTTAGGCGGCTCTTGAGTTTCCATAGAAGGAGCCTTAGAAATGATGGCATGATTCTCATTAGACATAGATGAATTAGATTTAGCAACCCAATGAGATTTAGCAATTGGAGATGAGCATGTAACATTATTTTGTGTAGAAAATGAGATAATACCATAATGCTTAAGGTGGTCAATTTGTCACTTAAGAACATAACAATCATTGTCATTATGTCCATTGATTTGATGATAATTGCAATATAGATAACCTTAATATTTTACAAATTGATAAGGAGGACATAAATGAGAAGATGAGAAGATGATTAATTGATGAGTTATGAGCTGCAGAAGAATATCTTGTTACTTAGTATTGAGATAAAACTTGAGAGGTGTCGGTAATGGTAAGACTTGAGGTTCAATGATATGAGCACATGTAGAAGACATATAATTAGGATAATATGTAGAAGAAGAATAAGTATGGCCTTGAGAAGCATCCTTAATATTTTGGATTTTAGATTTACGAGATGTAATCATGGATTTGATAACTGAAATTTATTTTGAAATAAGAATGTAAATATTGAATTGATTTGCAAATAGATTGATTGACATTAGAACTAATAGAGTCATCGGAGAGATGATCAAAGATGGCACTAACTTGTGAAGGTGGCATGTTGATAGGAAGATACATAGTGTTTAGGGTTTTTGGAGAGCATATTTGCAAGATGGGTGCATTTGAAGAAATTGAAGCAAGGATACTTGAGAAACCTTATGAACAATGAAAGAAAAAATGAGGATCCAAGAGTGTTAAAATGAGTCAGGTTCACCAAATGATTTTATGAAAATAGAAATATTTATTAAACCCTATATATTGTAGAGTCATAATGCAATAATAAGTGATGAAGTACAAATATGACATAAGCAATAATATAAAGAAATATGAAACCCTAGGTGCAAGAGAGGGAATAAAAGACTTAGCTGATTTTGCAATAAATCTTGAAGTGTGATGGGATAGAAAATTGTTGAGCAAGAGGAGGAATCTGTCGCAACCACACTCAAAAAATTACAGACTTGTCGGTTAAGGTGGATGGGGTGCCCGAACCGGGTTAGGGCCACTTGGGAGTTGGAGACCGCTTCGGGCACCTATGATTGTGCAAAACCTTAGAAACTAATTTTTCTTGTGTCACACCAATGTTGCCAAACTTTGATGTTTGTCACCTATATGTCGCACTATGTCCACATGATTCGCCTGTAATATGCAAAACAAATGATCTCTAATGTAAGTATATGTGTGAATGGAAAAATGAACTTCACCTCCTATGCATGTATGTAGACAATGCAATCCCTTTTCCCTTGAATGAAGCTAGATGGAGGCTTTAATGCTCTTGAAATTCATTTGGATGCAACCTTAGGTGATAATAATAGATTCTTAGAGCTTGGTCCTTTATGCTTTATATTTATATGATTCCCTTGGTTGAATTTCACAATTAACATCTAAAAGGCCGATCACTAAGAAAATAAGATGCCCAAAAGATAAAAGAGGCCCAAAAGGGGTAAGTAAGATACAAAGAGGTTGAGGGCGTCTAGAAGGGACAAGGGCACTAGCGTCCTGGATAGGCACTGTGTTTAGAGCCAAGAAATATAAAGCAATGAAAGTCATATTGGGAGTGGGGTGTGCAAGACCACAAAGAAAGCAAGAAAGCAAATAAAGAGGCCAAAGATAGATGTCAATTACTAGTTTTCTTGCTTAGGAATCATATGAATAGTGGTATGTGATTAGGACCTAGAAATGTACCCAAGTGCGTGATTTAGTGTCCACTAGGGACCTACTTAATTGCCTTCCTTTCAAGTTGTGTTGCATTGTTGATATTATTTTTGGACTGGAATTACACATCTTTCATAATCATCTTGGCTTCTTCAAAGCCATGGTGCATACTTTTACTGTATCTTAAGTTTGTTTTACTTTTTATCTTTTCTTCATTGTGTGTGTATTTTTTTACACACATAATTGTCTACACATCATGATTCCTTCATATTCATGGTGACAAATCTATTGTACAACAGCAAAATAAAGTTTCTCTAACTTTTTCTAGCTAATGGAAAGCTCATGCTACGAGAAAATCCCTCCTTTCCTCCTATTCCTTTCCTTCTTTGTATCAATGGCTTTCCACCACTTAACCGTGTCACCCATCTTCTTGAGGGGAATCCTCTTAACATCCATACTCACCGGGCATCCAAATGCTTCACTAAGGCATATCAAGTAAGTCCACCATGCTTCCCTATCTTCCGGTCGCTAATCTACATGTGTATACTATATTTAAAATGCTATTACTTTGTAATAACAATTTAAAGATGAACAAATGTAGACACCCTAAAAATACATACTTATTTCTAGCCTATTATTAGTTATCCATATCATTTGCATAATCTACTAATCCAAATTATTTTATAATTAATTAAATTAATTGTAATTATACTTAAACTATGCTTCTTAGCTAGTTTAATTAAATGGTTAATTACCTACTCATCCTCTAATTAAGCTCCACTTCACTATTCTAATCACCCCATTTAACTCCACTTCTAGAATCCTACAAAGGTGGAAGCAGAAAACTTGCATGTACAACCACCTCCCGGATCCAAACCTATTGCTAACTGAAAATTTACTGCTCCTCAATGGATATTTAATCCATTCAAACTGCTATATAACATCCTCCAATGCTATTTTAGGAATATTCATTCAAGATCCCATTAAAAACCTTCAACCACTCCATGGTCTCTCCTTCAATTATAAATAATAAGCCATGCCTTTCAAAAAAATCCTTGGAAGCTTTGTGTAATTGAATCGACCTTTACTCATTTGTCATTCAAATTTGCATCCTCATGTTTATTTCCTTTTAGCATCATTCATTCATTTGGAGATCAATTTAGAGCATCCAAAATCCAAAAGCCATAAGAAATTCAACAATTGTGTATACACTTCAACAGCTTTATGTTTGAGGTTACAAAAAGAGCTTAGAGAAAGGTTTACTTGTAGATTATTTACTTGTCTTTCACTTTGCTGAGTTTTCCCTTATATAAAACATGTATGTATAAAAGTACATGTAAGGATGATAAGTCTTGGGGTGAAGAGGTGGAGTAGATAGATTATAAGTTGACGGTGAACGGGCTAGGCAAGCAAGGGGACAAGCAATGTGGAAGAACACGACGATCTAGGAGCAAGCTAGGGATGAGATGTGGGTGAGCTAGGCAAGTTGAAGGTGAGTTGGGTTGAGTAGGGACCAAACTGGGGCAATTTGGGCGAGTAGGGAGCTAACTGGGAAAGTTAGAGGTGCGATGGGTTGAATAAGGAGTGAACTAGATGAGTTGGAGGAGAAAATTAGGTCGAGCAATTATCGAGTTGGGTGAGTTGGATGAGTTAACTATTGTGTTGGGTATTGATAGAGTTGAGGGTGAGCTTGTCAAGTTGAGGGTCACCACCAAGTTGGGGGCCGGATGAATTATATGAGTCGTGCATGTAACTTGGCGGGCAAGGTGAGAAATTTGGAAGGGGTGAGGTTGGAAAAGTGAGCTTGGTCATAAGAATGACCGAGATGGGGACTAGGTGTGTCGATTTCCAATCCGGGGAGGGATTGGGAGGAAAATGATCTATTGGCCATGGGGTGCGCGGGGAGTGAAGTTTTCCAAGTCGCACATGCAACTTGGTGAGGTGGGGTGATGGGAGAGAACATCAAGGGGAGTAAAGAGCTAAATGAGGGTGGTGGTAAAAATGGTGTGTGTGAAGTGAGGAGTGAGTGGAGTCATGAGTGCTACTCAATAGGGATAGGTAGTTAAGTCATGGTAAGGAGTGGTGGAAAGTTGATATGATTCATAAGGGTGAATCGATGAGGTTAAGGGAATGCAAGTAAATTTCAAGTCATGGGGCTGAATCGGTCGAGGCATGGGAGGAAGAGTCGAGTTGGAGAAGTGAGACGAGCTTGGTCACTAGTGTGGTTGAGATGGGGAGGGTTTGTAGGTGGATGAACAAAGACGATGAGGTGAGCCAGTCCTGCGTGCAACAGTGAAGGATGATATCGAGTTGGGGATGTGTCTTGGGGTGAGTTGCCTTGGTGACTTGCTAAGGTGTTCCAGGGTAGGGAAGCTAGTCGCAACAATGATTCTCGTAGGAGGGATATCTCTAGGATGAGTGGACAATGAGAGTGAGTAAGGTTGTGGGGTAGCGATCTCGATCACTATCATGACCGAGTTGAGAATGGGTGTAATTTTGGTAGTGGGTGATGGTGGGAAAGGGGCGAGGAGGGGTATGGAGTGTATGGGAGGAGCTAATAGGCGAGGGTAGTTAGAGTGGATGAAGGGAAATTGAGTGGGGTGTCGGTCACTAGAGTGATTAGGGGAGGAGGAATAAGGATGACACAGGGTGAGGTTATGGCAGCGGTAGGGTAAGTCAAGATCGGTTGCTAGAGTGATTGAGTGGGGATCGGGGTGCATAGTGGGGTCGCTAGTTTGGAGGGATGTGCCATCGATATTAGAATGGAGTTTGGAGGGGAGGGGAAACTTGAGGCCGAGTCATGCAGTGGCTGGGTGGTGGGGTGAGGTGATGGGGTAGGAAAGGGAGAGGTGAAGGGGGTGGATTGAGAAGCTCGTTGAGTCGCTAGAACGAATCACCGGGGCGAGTTGGGGAGGAGGGTTAGGTGAGGGGAGATGAAGGGGCTAGGTTGTGCATCTCGGAGGGGTGAGTTGGAGGAAAAGAATTAGATGGGACCGAGTTGCAAGGGTAACATGGTCGAGGTGGTCTATATAATGAATGAAGAATGGTGGGGTGTAGAGAAGGAGTGTAATGCAAATAACATAAAAATGAAAATGATGCAATGCAAATGATAAGAAACAAATACCCAAAATTTTTATTCGGATGAAGTGGAACATAAATACAAAAGTGTCATGGTTACAATGAGTGAGTGCCAATGTTATATAGGTTTATGAACATGGTTTGAAAAAAATGTTAGTAAACACATGATGAGCCCGAAGACACACGAAAGAAGACAACAAGTGAGATAAAGCATGAGCTTAAACAAGGTCTACACCGCACAAGGTGACATACTATTTATTTATTTTGTCAAGATCTAGTGTGTGCATATATGAGTTGATTACCACTCGAACTAAACCGTCAAGAAGCTATAAATGAGGACACACTAGCCAATGTGTGGGTGTGTGTAAGAAAATACCCGTGTGTAATATGGATAGGGGATGATAATTTTGAGTTGTGCATTTCTCCGCCGCCACCAGAAATCATAGCATTGACAGAGATACATTTTATTCTATTCAAAAATAGTTCTCTACTCTTGCGCTTAGGTGCCCATAGTCCTTATAGAGATGTTGGGAAAGCCCCTTTGAGAGAGTTATTGATATCACTTTTGTTTTGTTGATATTTCGTCTACTTTTCACTTTTGTGTTCTTTTATTTATTAATGTTTCATTATTTTCTTGCTTTTGACATGATATTCAACTCTCTCTCTTAGGGGTTTAGAACTATTATGACTCGATGGAGGAGGTGGAAAGTGAGTATGAGATTCCATTGGCTAACACACAATAAATAAGAGCTTTTAGTGTTTGCAACAATATTTTTAATATGTGTACAATGAAGGGATCTTGCAAATGGTGAAGTCATTCTTAATAAGTGCTAAAGACTAGGTTCAAAAGACCAGAGTTAGCCATATGAAAATAAACATGAGGGTGTCCACACCGAGTGCTTCATGCCTAAAGGCATTGAGACACCTACATACAAATGAATTGTGGACATATGGTTTTGTGGATGAATTAATAGGTACACATGGATCGATCAAAATCAACAATGCATATAGATATCACACGATGTTTTTGGTATTTTGTATCTTTTATATTGTTTTTGTGTTTTTGAAAGTTTTTAAAGACTTTTTTAGAAATATTTAATTTTTTTGTGATTTTAGGCATAAAAGCGTCACAAATGCATGACATTTAACGACTCAATTTCTTCATTACCATCCATGTCAACTAACTTGTAAGCCCTTGAACCCATATTTTTGAATGATCACATATGGTCCAAACCAATCGTGGCAAAACCAATCGGGAAAACTTGGAAAACTTGGCCTATTGGTCAGATGCTTGGGATGAATTTTATTGGTTCTCTTTGACAACAAGGTCACTTAACTCAAACTCGTAAATTTAGAGCTTTTTGTGATAAGCTCTTTAAAGACCCATATTTCTTATATACAAAATAATTTGTTATTTTCTCATAACTAAATGTTTTCTCATCAACTATATCGCAAGGGAGAAAATTTTATGAGGGGTTATCTGCTGTTAGTCTTCGTGCGGGGCATTTCATTGCTATTTGACACGATCTGTTGTTGAATGTTCCCGACTATGATGCTCCTACCCAAATCGTTAAGCCATTGGAATGGAATACCAGTCAAGAAATATTGCTTTACATGATATTATCCTCCTCTAAACCCACTTGTAATGCATCGTAGAAATAAATTTTTGAGTATATTTAATAAATATATGGCATAATTCTCCACATTGTAGGAAGGGTAAAGTATATTTGTGATGGATATAAGAAAATATGTTAATGCTGAAATGTGTGTGCACTTCCACTTCTAAGTTATACTTGTGTCTATTTTAATGTTGCATTCAAAATCTAAAAATCTATACTAAACAACTCTATTCACACACACACACACACACACACACACACACACACACACACACACACACACACACACACACACACACACACACACACACACACACACACACACACACACACACACACACACACACACACACACACACACACACACACACACACACACACACACACACACACACACACACACACACACACACACACACACACACACACACACACACACACACACACACACACACACACACACACACACACACACACACACACACACACACACACACACACACACACACACACACACACACACACACACACACACACACACACACACACACACACACACACACACACACACACACACACACACACACACACACACACACACACACACACACACACACACACACACACACACACACACACACACACACACACACACACACACACACACACACACACACACACACACACACACACACACACACACACACACACACACACACACACACACACACACACACACACACACACACACACACACAAAGGTGTATGTACAAAGGTGAGAATATTTACCTCGCATGTTTATAAAATGGTATACTTAAAAATGTTTTAGGTACGTATATGATATGTTTTTATATTCGTTTATAAATGAATTTTCCTATTAAAAATTAATAAAATACCAATAATATATATAAAATATATATCAAGTATATAATTTAATTTTTTTAAGGGTATATAAATGATTATTTTGTATTATCTGAATTTTTATATTGTTAATTAAGTAGATGATAAGATAAAGTTTAAAAATTAATTTATATCATTTTTAAAAAAATAATGTAAAATAAGGAATAAAAAGTGCAAAAGTAAATCTAGCGAATTCAAAATGTAAATAACATGTAGCCAAAAATTATGTGAAAATAAATTATGTTCTTAGAGGCTTCATTGATCTTATCATATCCACAACCCTTAAAAAGTTGTACCTTCAATTATTAGATTTACATGGAATTTGTACCTCAAAAAATGGCTAGACACCATCATACACACCATCGATTATCCATTTGATTCTTCTAATACCATTGGACTATCCATTTGATTCTTCTATTAATTTGGATTAACAACTCTAGAAACATTTTTATCTTATCTTATAATTAATACATATTAAATTGAATGTGTAGATATGTTTATATTGAATATATCATATTATATACATATTTTAAGGTAAGTAGATAAACATGTTTGAGTTGACTTATGGTAATATATTTAGGGAACAAGTTGATTAGATTATTAAGTTATTTTTAAAGTGAATAAATCAAATCTAAAAAAATAATTATGGAGATATATTATTGTTGATTGTATTTTTATTTCCTTGTAATTAAGGTGTATATTTTATATTTTCTAATTACTTATATATTTAGTGACTAGATTAACAATGTTAAGATTAATTCTATTTTAATCAAGACTAAAATATATATGAGCATAATGTATGTAGATATGTTGATGCTTTCCTCACCATTCCAAAAGGGTCCCTATTTCCAATGTGTGCTATGGATTTAGCATTCGACAGGGAGCTTATAGGACCAACCATGTATTTTAGTATGCATGGTGAAGGACAACCTATTAGCCGCTATGACGACATGTAAGGGGGGTCATGTATTAAAGTAGGTATAGTTTATTTTGTCCAAGTTTGTATTATTTTTTATTTTATTGATCAATACTACGTAGTAAGCTTTTGTAATATTGTAAATGTAGGTGATATGTGATCATTTGGGATTTGTGGTGAAGACAAGACTGCCATACTTGTGGCATAGCAAGGCCAATAACCCTTTTGTTAACTTGCAAAAAGAATACAAGGGATTGTTTTGAGAGGAGGAGGCCATTCCATTTTTCAAGTTAGTTGTTCTCCCGAGCATTGTTCCACTCCTCAAGAATGTTACATTGAATTGTCCAAGCAAGTTAAAGACAAGCTAGGGAAAGTAGATCCTTACCTTATACATCTAGCAGATTGTATGGTTATATGGATAGAGGCATGGGATGAGTTCAACCCACCTAAGGAAACAAATACAAATGCCAAGCCCCATGTGCTTCCCCATGGAATAAAGTTTAACATGACAAGTAGTAGAGAAACTGATTTTTGTAAAGTGTTAATTTAAAAGTTCTTACAATTGATATTCTTGTTTTTTATTTTATGTAATTGGAGAGAAGGGAGAGGTATACTAATATTATCTAAACTCACCCTAGAAAGAAATTTTGGAGTATATTTAATGAATATATGACATAATTCTCCACATTGTAGGAAGGGTAAAATATATTTGTTATGGATATAAGAAAATATGTTGATGCTAAAATGTGTGTGCACTTCCACTTTTAAGTTATACTTGTGTCTATATTACATGTTACATTCAAAATATATACTAAACAACTCTATTCAAGTTATATATATAAAAGAGGCCAACATATATTGAGTGAGTATATACACTTGTGAGAATATTTACCTCACATGTTCATAAAATGTTCTACTCTCGTATTTTAGGTACGCATACGATATGATTTTTATATTTGATTGTAAATGATTTTTCCTATTAAAAATTAATTGAATACCCCACATATATAGTCCTATAATTTAATTTACTTTTTAGGGGTATATAAATGATTATTTTTTCATCTAACAAATTATTTGAATTTAAATATTTTAAATTAAGTGGATGATAAGATAAAGGTTAAAAATTAATTTATACTATTGAAAACAAATATAATGTAAAATAAGGAATAAAGAGTGCAAAAGTAAATTTAGTGAATTTAAAATGTAAATAACATACAACCGAAAAATTATGTGAAAACAAATTATGTTTCATTGATCTTATCATATTCACAACCCTTTAAAAGTTGTACCGCTTTGATTAAATCTACATGAGATTTGTAACTCGACCTTGAATGACTAGACACACAATTGGATATCCATTTGATTCTTCTAACACCATTGGACTATCCATTTGATTCTTCTATTAATATTTAAACTCTAAGATTAATACATATTAAGTGAATGTGTAGATATATTAATGTTGAATATATTAATTTTCTAAGTTAAAATAGCACATTTTGTACATATTTTAAGGTAAGTATATAAACATGTTTGTGTGTGTGTGTGTATAGGAACAATTTAATTAGAATATTAAGTCATTTTTAAAGTGACCAAAATCACACCCAAAAATAATAATCATACAAAGGATGGAGATATTCTTTGCTAACTGCATTTTTTATTTCCTTGTAATTAAGGTGTACATTTCATATTTTGCAATTACCTATATGTTTGGTGACTAGATTAAAAAGGTTAAGATCAATTCTATTCTAATTTGAAGACTAAAATACATATGAGCATAATGTATGTAGATATGTTGATGTTGTCCTCACCATTCCATAAGGGTCCCTATTTCCAATGTGTGCTATGAATTTAGCATTTGACAAGGAGCTCATAGTACCACCATGTATTTTGGTATCTTTGGTGAAGGCCAACCTATTAGCCGCTATGATGACATGTGGGTAGGGTTGTGTATTAAAGTAGGTATAGTTTCTTTTGTCCAAGTTTGTATTATTTCTTATTTTATTGATCTATGCTATGGGATTATGGGTGAAGATAGGGATGCCACACTTGTGGTATAGCAAGGCCAATAACCCTTTTGTTAACTTGCAGAAATAATACAAGGGATTATTTTGGTAGGAGGAGACTATTCCGTATATTGTAATAGTGTAATAGTTGTTCTTCCGTATATTGTAATAGTGTAATGAGTGAACTAGTAATGCATTTAGAGACATATGTAATGATTTGAGAATGTAGCTTGACAAAGTGATTTCTATTAAAAAGATAAACTATGTAGTGGAAGCCTCAAAAAGCATAATAAGAAGTCAAAAGGTATGAGTGATTTAGAGAGAATCAAATTTTCACTCAAATGTGTCAGTCCATTATAAGGGGAAGAGGCATTTATTCACAAATATGGCATACAATTTTATTGACCTAGCTATGTGAGCCTAGTAAATATGAGGTTGGAGGAAAAGGAAGAAGGAGGCCACCAATCGATCTCAATTGTACCACTAATTTTGAGGTCAATAATTTTTATAGTGACAATAGTTAGTGTAGACACTCAAAATCCGCCTACGCAATTTTAATACTTAACTTGCACTAACTATCCTCTTTCCCGTCATTTCTGTTATAATTAGTGATTTCCCATTAATTAACTAACACTCCCTTCCATTTTGGTAAATTAACAACACTTCGTTAATTAACTAGCTTTTATCCCATTCCGGATGCTAATTAATGACACTTCGTTAGTTATAATCCTCCTCGAATCAATTAATTAACTATTATTAGTTAATTAAGCCCTTTAATCCTTTATTCAATCAATAAACCCTCCGATTGGTTAAATACTTATTTCAAATCCTCCAAATCCTACCTATTTCCCTCTAAATCATCTCTAAATATCTTTCAAATCTTATTCTAGCGTATTAATTAATCCTAGTTGATTAATGAAATCATTTCCAACTCCCATGAGTTACTCATCACTTGTTAATTTCTCTAATCAAAATTATTTCTTCTAAATCTACTTTATCCTTTATCCCACGTGCACTAGTTTGCAAGCTTCTCCCAAATTGGAAAGCTATATAAAAAGGAACCTCTACCTTTCTTCACACCTAGCACCTTTACAAACATTCTGATTACTATAGGTAGATGATAAGAGACTTCTCCATTGTTGGAATAACAACTTCATCTTTACATCCATTCTCTCATATTTGAGTAGTAAAGGAAAATCCAAACATGACCATTAATCCATTTTGGTAAGAACCTTTCCTCACTTGGAGACATCACACAAATTGATTGCTTATAATATAAATAGGTTCATAATTGAATAAAAATCATACATTACAAGAGTAGGAATGGATTAACATTAGATGTTTTATTCATGTTTATGCATCAGAGTAGCTATTTCCTTTAAGCTTTTATCATGATGTTCATGTTAGATTAAATTTTCTATTTGGAACTACTGGGTCTTATTTTCATTCAATTAGCTTAGTTTATTTCTCATGAATACATTTGGCACGACCAAAGTGGGACTTACTCTATCCCATACATTCATTTCAAGTTTTTGTAGTTTAGTATCAATTTTGCTTACTAACCCTCTCTTTTTAGTATTTTTAGATAACTCTTGTGTTTCTTAACTTTTTTATTTGAGTTTGCTTGATTTTTTTACTCTTTGTAGGTATAAGGGAGGTGAGGTGCTGCCAAAATTGAAGCAAATTGGCAAAGATTTGAGCTTTTTGACATTCTTTTTATCAAAATCCCGTGTTTTTTAAAGTTACATAGGTTTTTAATGCTAACGCGGGATTTTAACACTAACATAGAGCTATGTTTAACACTACCGTAGGGATTTTTATGCTATCATAGGGCTATGTTTAATGCTAACGTATGGTTAGTTTAACATAGACGCACAACTAGTTTAATGCAGCGCAAGAGCTCTTTCGATTCCATAGGTTTTGCTCACAAACTCAAAACGACTCAGTATTTTTTTGTGTTGGAAAGGTATTGAAGCGAAATACACAATGGAAACATAAATTTAGGATTTTGACTTACAAAAATTTAAGGAACCTTTATTATAAAACTAGTCATTTTCTAACATGTGTAATGCTTTGATGAATGTTGTATTTCCATGCTTTACTTGATTTAGACCAAAGCTTGTGTATGCTCTTCTCTTGCACCTTTTGTTAATCTTGAGAATCAAAAATCCTTTGATATCTATCTTTTTAACATTTGGATTAACTTGGAAATTTCATTATTCATTTTTCTTAAGGGAATGGACCTTTTACAAAGAATTTTTATGGTCCTTTGATATGAAGTTTTCCATTTCTAGCTAGTTGGGTTAATTATTGTGTATGATATTCTCTTACATATTTTGACAATATTAAGAATCAAAAGTGACTTTGATCTTCATTTACTAATATTTGGGTTTACTTGGAAAATTTATCATTTCAATTACTCAAGGGAATTAATCTTTATAAAGCATTTTTAATGGTCATTTGATTTAAGTTTTCCATTTCTATCTAGTTGGATTAATTGTTGTGTATGATCTTCTCTTGCATCTTTGGATGATCTTGAGAATCAAAAACAACCTTTAATCCTCTTTTATAATATTGTGGATTTCTTGGAAAACTACTAACTTTTTGAGTGCATGACCTAATTCACTTGTCAAAGAATCAAGATCTAAACCAATCCTAACTATAGTGTGTTACAGGTTTCCAATGGTGTACTAAACCACATTTCTAATTCAAGATAAAAAACACACCACTATTCAAAACACTATATTTGCAGGTTTAGTTAAGGGTTAAGGCCCGACCGCTTTAAACTGTGGGAAGTATCTTGGCATAAGCCATAAAAATCATTATGAGGATTACCACAAGAACCCTAAAGTAGTCCACACCTTGAGGGAACTGGTGGAAAAAATAGGAAGTGCCCCAATACATAATTGACTAGTTCAAAACCCATGTGAGAAAAGCTTCAAGTTACCCGTATGAGGATTTTATCATTAATTTGATTGTGGGGTAATGGTCAATTGTCTAGGATTTATTCTAAAAGATGTACCTCTCTTAGGTAAGAATTGGTGAGTGTTGAGAACAAAAGCCTAGGAAACCATTTGGCATTGGGGCCAACTTGACTTTATCCATTGTGTTTTAAAGAGATCTCATAAAGCAATGAATTTCTCGAAGATCAAAACCTTGTTATTCAAACAAGGGGAGAGTCCATTAAAGTTGGAGCCGCATGTTATTCATCACAAAACTTACAAAAATTAATTTGTCTTCGTTTCTACCTTGTTTTAAATAAGGCAAAACTCTTCCAAAGTTAGGCTAAGTATTTTTCATCACCACTTGGTCTATCTCCTTTGTTTTCTTGTTGCCCTTTTGGGACAAAAGAGAGCATATATACGTGGTACCGCCAAAAATAATTGTGTCCACCACTTTTGTATTCTACTTACATGACCATGTCGTAACAGAATGTAAGTGTTGAAAGTGTGTTGGTACATCTTCATGTTTTGGTAGGCCCTTGTCTTGATACCCACGTCAAGACTATCTCATTGTAGCTAGGTTGTCTCATCATTGACTTCCTCTTGAGTTGTTATGCTGCTCACATCATATCAATACAATTTTTGATACTTACATTTTTTTCCTTTGTGAAACTTGATTTAAGTCTCTAAGTTGTATTGTTACGCTACTCGCATAAATATAAACTTCTTTCTATACTTAGACCTTGTTTTTATTCCAACATTGCTGTGAGTTTTGAAGAGTGTTGTCGTTACGCTATTCGCATTGTGTCAATACCATTTTGATAATAACATCTTGATTTTACTAAAAAGCTAGATTAACGTATCTAAGCCGTGTTATTGCTTGCTGCTCACATCTATAGCTTCCATTTTCAAGACTTGGACTTTGTTTTTGTATAAACTTGTTTAGGTATACCTTTCTTGAAACCACTTCAACGCCATATTAGTACTTAAGTTTTGTTTATCCCAAACTTGATTTAAGTATTGATATTGTGTTGTCATTTATTGAACCAAACTTATCTTTGAGACGTAGGGAGTAGTTATTGTTGTGATTGGATCCTTGTCTTGAACTTTCTTGATTTGTCCTAGATACTTCTTACCATATAGTTCCATATCATTGGATTATTATTTTATTCTTTGATTCCTTGATTCATATTGCCTTGATTCTTTGGATTATTTTCCATTAGTTATTTGACATTCTTTGTGATGTTTGTAGTCGTCATGCTGCTTGATTTTTCCTAGGGTCCTTGTAGTACATGTACACATTTTTCAAACCTTAGCAAAAAAATTTCCTATCAAGAAACTTTTGAGACAATTTGAACATTGGAAAAGTTTCCTTTGCAACCATTATGTTGCTAAATTTTGATCAACCATTTTGACATTTACACTTGCAACTTGTTGTCCAAACCTTGTTGGATTGTCAAAATTATGTCATCAAGATGTTTGTTTTCCTTATATTCCCTTTGTAAAATCACATGAACATCCCCATATTTGTAAAATGTCTAGTTGGTTACTATTATGCTACCCGAATTGACATAGAACTTCCTTCCATTTAAAGGAGTTCAATCACACTATCTAGGTCTAGGAATTTGGACCCAACAATGCCAACCATGACTGATTATCACATGGTTCCTCACACTTATGACAATAAGGAACCTAGGTTTCAACATTCAAATAAAAGGATTCCCATCACGAATAAACCTCGATTGGTTCTTCATGCTAGAGAACTCGTTCAATTACCCCTTTCCCCCTTCATCTCATATTAGGTGGTATGATTCTGATTATTCTAATCCAAACTATTATTTTGATTCCCATCAATCTCCTAAGCCTCATCTAGTCAACTTTCTTCTAAGGAATAACCAGTCTCCTAAACAAAGTTTTCCTCCTCTAAGGATTTGTGTTGCCACAAGTTCCTCACATCATTCCTCTAATTCTACTCTTGAGTCATGGTCATCCATTTCTCTCAGTAGGACCCCATTTATCAATGGCCTCAATGATGTCTTCCTCTTTTGACAATTCGTGTGACTCGAGTTCCTCCAATCAAACATCTAATTTGACTCTTGAGTCACGATCCTCCCTTTCTCTACAAGACCTCCTTTATTACTCACCCGAATGACCTCTTCCTCTATCGAAGATCCATCTCGAATCAAGATTCCTTCAATCAATCATCCAAGTCAATCCCTATGCCGCAATCTACCGACTTTCTACACGATCTTATTTTTCTACCTACACTATGTCATCTTCTAGGAAAACCAATACCAACCCATTCCAAATCCCCATATTTTTCCACTCGCAAGACATATAAATTTAAATCCACTTCATCTCTTGAGTCATATTATTCTATCAATCAAAATCCAATCCCTCTTTACCCCAGGTTATGTCAAAAATTCCCATCATATTCATTGTCAAACATATTCTAAATCTTTCACACTTGTTGGACCTCTTTCTTCCAATCAACCTACTATGGTCGACCAAAAATGACCCATACCGATTAATTTATTTCGCAATGGATTAGAGAATTCATGGGGCTACATGGGAAATTACTCTAAAGGATCACGAGAAAGGATTATCTTTAGACCTCGATGCATTCACGTATTTTAGGGAATAGGTTGATCCATTTTTCAGAAAACAAAGGAAGATCCTAAGATCATCAAACTTGATCCTCCTCTTATTATTCCATCTTCACATTCCTCATTGTATAATGAAACGAACATGTATATCCTTGATCCCTATCCTATCTTCTCATCACCCAATCATTACTTACATATCATGATTCTTAATCACAATCTCTCCTTGGCTCACCTTCTGGGAGCACATTATCTTCTTCTATATGTGGGAAACCTCCTAGTAGCCCTTCATCTTTAATTTCTGGTTGACCTCTAGGTAACCCATTATCTTCTATTCTTGGGCCACGTTCGAGTAGCTCTCTATATTCTATTTGTGGGTCACCTCTAGGTAGCCCTTTATCCTCTATTCTTGGGCCATGTCCTAGTAGCCCTTCATCTTATATACTTGGGCCACATCCTAGTATCCTTCATCTTCTATCTATGGCTCACCTCCTAGTATCCCTTTTTCTTCCATCTTGGGGCCACATCCTAGTAGCCCTTCATCTTCTATCTATGGCTCACCTCCTGGTAGCCCATCCTTTTCAATCCTTGGACCATATCCTCTTTGTTCATTATATCATCCTTTTATCAAAAATTATGGCAAGCCCACCATCATCCCTACCATTCCTATCATCAATCCTAAACATCCAATTTCTTCTCCCACTTCTCGGGATCAACAAAATCACACATTAGCTTATATGAAACCCAAACAATTTCTTCATCAAGCTAATATAAAAAATATAAAGAGCTCCAAAGATCCCAACAATTCAAACAACCATAAAGTTAAAAATCAAATGTGATTCAAGAATGCACACCAACATAACCATCAAGTATGACGTAAAGTGCATAAACCTATGGATATGGAAATCAAGCTCCCACATACAAAATCCATGTTTCAAGATAAGTCACAATCATTTATTAAGTATGAGTTCACCACGATCATCAAGATTAGAGATAATATCACTCTTGATACATAAAAATTACTCTCTTATCAAATAAATCACAAACATCATTGTTGGATCATATCAAACAGAGATCAATTTTTAGTCCCAATTCCCCAAATCAAAAAAATTCAAAAATTCAATTTTTTTAAAACATCAAAAATCCAAAACCTTGGTAAATCATTAAAAATCCAAAAAATTAGTAAAAATACAAAATACCAAAAAATTTGGTAAAATACATTTATGCATCTCAATCATTTACAGACACAACGTCCTAAAACATTGAAAATTTTCCTACAAAATATCTTTCTTTGGTCCTCACTTCCTCTTGCGCACGACTTGCAGATCATTTTGATCTACCTCCATTAAAAAATATGGTTTTATTTCTATGTCTGTACTCCCTTGCATAATGATTTACTTGGTACAATTTCATATAACACGATTGATTTTTCAAAGGACCAATGTGTCCTCCGTTTATTCACCTTGCATGTATCCTTGCTTGGGGTGCCATTTTTAACCATTGTCGTTAACTCAAACATTTGGGAATTGAATCTCGATAACAAAAACATTGGTGCAACTATCTTGAATGTTGTTTATTTGAGTAGGTTTAATTATTCTTATTTCCTTGTTGGTTTTCTTGTTTACTTAGTCGTACTACATTGCTTTATGTATGTTGATTTGAGTCGGTCTTTGCATATATATATATATATATAAAGAGATGATGATGTAGATCATACAAGAAAATGATGAAACAAAGTTTCTCATTGAGCTAGCTGGATGAAAGCTATTTCCATTTTCTTTATCTCCACTTTTCTTCATTATCATGTCCTTATATCATTTTTTCTTCAACAAAACCTGGGTAATAGGGATCATATTTATCCCCCCTCCCCACCTTGTTTCTTCTATCCATTTCCTTCATCTTTTTGATCATCGATCGACCTCTTTCATCACCCCATCGACACTCGAGGGGCATCCTTCATTCTACTAATTTTTCTTCTATCCCTTCAAAATTTACTTGCTTATAATTGTCTACTATCTTTGAAGTGGCATCGCTTATGCCACCCCAAAGAGGGAAAATGTAGACACCTAAAATCCACCTATGCAATTTTAATACTAAAATTGTACTAACTATCCTCTTTCCCATCATTTTCATTATAATTAGTGATTTCCCGCTAATTAAATAACATTCCCCTCCATTTTAGTCAATTAACGACACTTCGTTAATTAACTATCTTTATCCCATTCTGGATGCCAATTAATGACACTTCATTAGTTATAATCCTCCTTCAATTAATTAATTAACTATTATTAGTTAATTAAGCCTTTTAATCCTTTATTTAATCAATAAACCCTCTTATTGGTTAAATCCCTCTTTCAAATCCTCCAAATCCTACATATTTTCCTCTAAATCATCTCTAAATAGCTTTCTAATCTTATTCTAGCCTATTAATTAATCCTAGTTGATTAATTAAATCATCTCCAACTCCCATGAGTTTCTAATCACTTGTTAATTCCTCTAATCAAGCTTATTTCTTCTAAATCTACTTTATCCTTTATCCCACATGCACTAGTTTGCAAGCTTCTCCCAAATTGGAAAGCTATATAAAGGACCTTGTTGGTCTTCAAACTTGCACCCGTGTCTCGGATATGGAAGAACCGAGTCATTTGTGACAAAAATGGAACCGTCCCCAAGTTGTGGGACCTTGCGTGTTTGGGACGGATCTTCGTAAAAGGGCGGTTCCTCTATCTAATTCTATTGCTACTGCTACTCCTAGTGTTGAAAGGGAAAGTGAAGCTAACAATGCCAAGGGACCGGGGATAAAAGGATAACACAAAAGGAAACCTACACTAAAAGGTGATAACACCAGAAAAGAGGGATGAACACTATATGTTATGAGTGAAAATGAAGGGAAATGTGTGAAAGAAGGCTAGGTACGTGTAGCACAACTTAAAACATATTTACCAAACTAGTTTCATGGAAAAAACAACTAAATAAGGAGCTGCAAGGGACGTAGAATGACACAACGAGCACACAAAAAAAGAAAAGGTAACAAAAAGGAACACAAACACTTTAGGATAGAGAATAGTCACAAAATAATGCTTCTATTACTTTCAAATGCACAGAGCTATTATAATGGTGAAAGAGGCTGATATCCACATGCAAGAGCCAGATCTAGAGGTTTGCGACTCAAAGTACAAAAATATGAAGTCCTTAGCAAAATGCGTAAGGATCCAAAATGTCCAATGTTAATAATGAGCCCAACTCTTACATTTATAGATGAATCCATGGAAGAAGAAGAGAAGGAGGAAAACCTGAATTTTAAATACAACCACCAACAATAAGCATTCAATGCCTATAAATCTACCTACGAAAATGTCAAATACGTTTCCCCAAGTTTGTTTGGTGTGTTGAAGAAGGAAGGAGGGTGAATCATATCAAATTGGGTGGTTGGAGCAATTAGATCTACTCATTAATGCTCAAAAATACATTTCCCATTTCTCACCTACCGATCCACCAAGAATTTGAATTTGAATATTTAGCACTATAGCCCATGTTAACAACTATTGATTAAGACTAGGTGCACGACAATCGAGATCTCAGTAGCAAGAGATAGAGTTATCGAAGTTTTTCGAGTTGTCTATGCACGCAAGACATGTGGTGTACATGGATTGGCTGAAAGGATGGCCAACTGTGCAAATGTTCTTGTCATTTCTACCACGTGTCACTCATTGTTTTGTTGCAAGGATTTAGCACCTTGTTAGCGCACTTTAACTAGTTGCGTGTCCCATACTCAAGTGTGTTGTAGAATGATGTGGCATAGAAGGGTGCGAAGGAGGGTGTGAAGATAGTGCGCATGGAAGAATGAGGCGTGGGAAGGAGAAGATGGAACAAAGAGGAAAAATAACAGGAAGAAGGGGAAAGCATGCAAGGCGCGTGAGGAAAAGAAGGGGGGCGTGCGAGGAAATGTAACAAAGGGAATGTGCCAAGTGATCTTGAGCGCGTGCAACCTCGCAATGAAGAGCTCAGAGCTAGAAAGTGTATATAAGTTATTTAAATAACTGAGAGAGTTATTTGGATAACAATTTTGGTGAATTTTGGGGCCATCTTCCTGCTAGATGAAGGAAATTAGTAGCCTAAAGCATCCATTAGGCATGGAGTCTATTATATAATCATGAAATTCTGATCTCGTAACTTTGAAGAACTACCCCTGAAGTCACTTGAAGGATCATTTCTTGACTTTATTTTGAATCCTACAAACTGCTGAAAATTTCTAACATCCTGGAAGCAAAAGAAGAGCGTACGAGAAATACGTGAGAATAACTATGTACAAACAAACAATGTGCATGCAACGCACTTATAAGAATTGAAACTACTCTAATATATACAAAATGATGTAGTACACTTAATGGAAAGGTTTGAGATAGATCCCATTTACTAGGATTTGCAGCATGCCTCCATCAAGATGAGTTAACTTGAAAGAGTTAGCCTCTTTGCATGAACTGATGATGTATGGGCCACTCCAAAGTGCATCAAATTTTGAATGACAACCTGATTTATCTCTCACAAGATCCCTTTTAAGACTAAGTCCCCAAATTTGAAATCTTGAGGACTATCCTTTCTGTCAAACCATTTCTTTGTTGCTTGCTGATGTCTTTGTATTAACTCGATCATGGCAGATTTCCTTAATTCTTCAAGATTAACTAGCTATGCCATTCTGGATGTTCCTCTGGTCTCAGGCCTTTGAATTCTAGCTACTAGTAAAGTGCCAATGAGTTAAATTCTAGCGTCAAATGAAGGGTAGCCCCCTTTCCATAGGCAAGCTTGTAAGGTGAAGTTCCTATTGTTTTTTTAATTGTGAATCTATCTGCCTAAAGTATGCACGAGACCTTTGTATGCCACTGCTTTTGGCTAATGTTCATTTTGTGCTTCATAATCCTGATCAGGTTCTTGTTTGTTGACTCTTCCAAACCATTTCCTTGAGGGTAATAATTGGAAGAAGTCTTTAAATAGATGCCTAGATTTAGAGGCCAATTAGTTATTTTAGTGCCAAGGAAGGCTTTTGCATTACCAAAGATAATGGTTTGAGGAATGCTAAACCTTGTGACTATACCTTTGCTAAAGTAAAGGATGACTAACTCGGTTGATTATTTGAGTGTGACAACTTCTTTCCATCTGGTGAAGTAGTCCATAGCACTCAACACCCACTTGTGTCCAACGTTATAAGGTGGATTGATCATGCCTATGAAGTTGAGACCCCATTGCACAAAAGGATGATCATCTTGGATTGGTCGGAGTGGAAGCACTGCCAATCTCTTCTTTCTTACAAAGAAAGCACATTCCTTGAATTTTGTGACCCACTTGTGTTATCTCAAATAGGGTAGGGCAAAATATTCCTACCATTATGATATTTATTGCTGTAGTTTTGGCAGAAAGTGTCCACCAGAGAATCCATCATGAAATTTCGCTAACACATTTTTAGTCTGCGTGCCATTGATACATCTTAACAACACGCCATCAATATTTTTCTTGAAGAGAAGTCCATCAATCAAAACATAAGGGATAGATTGTAACCTTAGATGTATTATCTTTTCCTTGTTTAAGCTAGGAGGGTATGCTCCCTTGGAAAGGAATGTGATCATGTTGTTCATCAAGTTTCGTGTGCTAGTATCTCGTATTCTACTCAAGTTCTACACATGGGAGATCCTCCTCTAAAAACAATGAAGCCTCAGGATCATTCTGCGCATCCTCAACAATCTTCTTGTAGAGTGCACTACCTCTTACTAGTTTTGTGTCTTTGATAGTCACGTCATATTCCATGACTTTGGTCACCCATCATGCTCTTTTCATTGATCTCTGCTCCCATGATGAAGTGTTTGACAAAAAGTGGGAGACTAATACTTTGAAATGATTTTTGCAAACATACTTGTGAATTTTTTGAGTGCGTGCATGATGGCGAAGACCCACTTCTCCGTGTGACTATAATTTAATTCATAATCCTTTAACATCTGGCTAAAGGAAGCTACTAGTTGTTTTAGCCCTTGTTCAATTTCTTGTGTTATGACAACAACAACACTCACATCAGCGCCATAAGCATAAAGGATTAAATCCTTTGAGTAATTTAGGTTGATGAGTGTTGGCATGCAAGAAATTTATTTCTTGATTCTATTGAAGCTCTCTCTCCTTTTCTTTGTTAGTCTAAAGGCTATGTCCTTCTTGAGCATCAGGGTGATGGGCCAAACTAGACCTATAAATTTAGGAATGAAGCGCCTAATGAAATTGATCTTACCGAGGAAGGATTGCAAGGCCTTTTTGTGTCTTTGGTAGGGAAAGAGCCAACACTACTAAAATGTGCTTAGGATCAATTGCGATGCCATCCTTTGAAACCACATGGCCCAAAAGCTTTCCCTGTGCCACTGCAAAATTACACTTCTTAGGGTTAAGGGATACCCCAAATTTTCTACATCTTTCAAATAATTTCTCCAGGGTATGCCATATGATCCTCACTTTGATTTGAGAAGATAGTTATGTCATCACAAAGAAACCAAGATGAACTCATTGATATAACCTTTGAAGGCAAAGTCCATGGTGTGATGCAATGTAGCACCCGCATTCGATGCAGACTAAAGGGCATCTTTCGATATGCATATGTTCCCCACTTGGTTGTAAACACTATTTTGAATTGATCCTCTTCCTTGACCAAGATTTGATTGAAACCTAAATACCCATCTAACATTGAGAATATTTGTGCGCCATCCACAATCTACAGAATTTTCTCCATTGAAGGCAAAGGATAATGATCCTGTAGAGATTCCTTGTTTAAATCTCTGAAATAAACACAAAGTTTTATTTCACCATTCTTCTTGCGCACTGGAACTAGATTCGCAACCCAAGTAGAGTACTTGATGGGAAAAATAATTTTTGCCTCAATGAGTTTAGATAATTCCTTTCTCATAAGGGGATCTATCTTTGGATTGACTGGTCACTACTTATTTGATGGGCTTGATACCAGGATCAAGGTCAATGGAGTGTTGAGAAACACTTGGATCAAAACATTTGAGGTCTTCATACTCCCATGAGAATATATCACTGTATTTTTGACAGAGAGAGATGAAGGCCTACTTTTCATCGTGCGTGCAAGATTTACTGAGCAATAACTCTCTTCTGTGTGCAATAGTGACCGAGAAGAAATCTTCTTGTGTGACGCATAAACGTTTCTTCACCCTTAAACTCATCATCATTGCTAAAAATTTGCTCTAAGGTGACCAACCCTTTAGGAAGATTATTTGAATTTAGTTGAATCACTTGGTCACCATAGTTTTGTGCAAGTAAGTCAGCTTGCATGCTTGATGAGAAATCAGCTTCATTTTGAATGAACTGGATGATTTGTGCATCATTGTCAAACACTTTCCAGCTGGTATTGTTGTTTGGAATGGATGGTCTAATCACCATCTTAATGTGTTGATTGTTTCCTTTGACAAAGTCCTTAGCATGACAGAATTATGAACCAAGCGCAGCCATTTGGTCAGCTTTCCTTATTCATTTTGCACAGTACCACTTGTATATTTAGAGCATCAAAGCTCTCAAGGAGGTCCCAAACTCTATGTTTATAAGCTTTGAGAATCTTATTATTTTCCGAAACTTGTTGGTAACCTGGTGAATAACCAATTATGTATCTCCAAATATTTGGAGCACCTTAATCTTCTAATTTTTAGTAATAAGAAGACCATGCACCAACACCTCATACTCTACCACATTGTTATAACATGTAAACTGCAACTGACTTGTGAACAATTTTTTTCTCACCCTTAGGAGAAATGAGGATGAATCCTGATCTTGTGCCATTTTTGCTTCTAGATCCATCAAAGTATAGCTTCTATAGACCAAGGTTTTCTTCCCTTTTTTGAGCATGCGCAACATCATAACTTCTTCTTCAAGAATGCAAGTAGGCACCAAGCCCGGTTTCATAAGATTCCAAATCTTCAACATATGGGTCAAACTTATGGTGCTTATCTCCCATTCATCAAGTACTAGATCAAGAATAGAAGGTGGAAGAGGATGCTCTTCATGAAATGAAGCTAGTTTTTCTTGGATTAAATAGTTGGCTTGGAGAGGAGATGGGACATATGACTCTACATGATAGAAAAATATAGGCCTAGCTTATATGGTAAACCGGGTACCATACCTTATCTTGAGTAACATATGAGACCAATTAGAAGACAAGTAACCACCCACTTTTTCCGTAAATTCTCTTAATAGACATAGGGAAAACAAAGTAGGTAAGTCAATGATAGATACATCTTGACTTATTGTTAGATTTGGACATGCATAGAGGGTTAACTCAAGATCCTTGATGATTCCTAGGGTAGTAACAATTGAGCCATCAAGTTGTAGGACTCCTTTTGTCAGGGGGCTATACTTGAGACCTAAGACATCAACTATCTTCTTGGGCATAACAAAAGTGCTAGCGCTCGAGTCTATCATGCAATTATGCACTAGGTGTTTGCCTATGATCAATGACATATAAAAGGGTGGAGTTTTAACAATATTACTTACTTGTTTCTCCTTTGTTTGAAAAATATTGATAGAAGCGTGTGGTTTGTGAATAGTTGGATCAGCACCCGTTAAGTTGGGACAAGGCCTCATGTAGCAGATCCCGTTGAGATGGAATGGTTAGAGCATCCCACATTGTGACATTTATATTTGTCTTCTTCATCTGGTCCACAATACTAAATGGAAGACCCAATGACTTGTGCATTGAGGGACAACAACATCATTTCTTGACTGTTCAGGCGTGGAAATAGGGGCTTTAGCCAAAGCTGAGGCTTGACCTACCAAAGGATGGGTGTGTGCCACTTTTGGAGAAGCTTTGCACATGATCTCTTGTGTAGGGAATTGAGCACTTTTACCACCGGATGCCCCGGCTGCATCTTTCTCGCTTCTAAAGATCAGCATGTGTTACTTTGGGATTGTGACATGCACACTGTCTCTAGCATTCGTTCCTTGTATTGTTTGAAAATTAGTTGTGCGGTTTGCTTGTATCCTCTATAGCTCGGTTGATTACACATAAGTCCTCAACACTAGAGAAAATTAGATTGGAGTCATGAGAAACTTCTAGCCTTTCTTGGTTATCTACATCAGTGCAATTGTTGAAGGTTCACGGCTAGAATCCTTTTGAATCATGTAGGCTTGTGCACACACAAATTGGCACAATAATATTAACTGTGAGGCATGTTTCAAGGGAAGCACCCTTCTAAATCATGCCCAAATTGTTCTGCATACTAGAACAAGCGCATGAATTGTTGAATTAGGTGTTTGGAAGAGAGGGTGCGGGAGGAACAACTTGCAAGGGAAGATATGTGTTAACATGTCATCTTTCATTCTTTTGGTTGGGCACGTATCTTTGGTTTCCATATTGATTCCACCAAGGTTGGTTGCTTTGGCTATGCACCTGATTAGATCTACCTATATAGGCTGCGTTTATTGCTTCTCTAATGATATGACCTTATTTGAAAAATTTCTAATCAAGGTCTTCAATTCCTCATCTTCTTTCTGCCGCTCTGAATAGTAGGATGTTGATGCAATAGGTTTACCACTTTTCTCGGGAATAGGGATAGGGACCAAATAAGGTTGGGGTGCTTGTGACATTTATGGGAACAAGGGCATAGGTGGTTTAAGAGCTATCTTTCTTGCTTGAATAAGACTATTTTCTGCCCTTACTGCAATATTATAAGTGGTTGGTAAAGTCCTACCTCCCATGGATTAAATCATGACTGAGATATCGTTGTTCAACACCTTTAGATAATACAAAAAGCATGTTGGGCTAGAGGTATTACCACAAGAGGGATTATGTCCCAAGTCTTCTGAAATCTGATGTTGAAATCAATCATCCACTCGTTGGGTGTCCTCCTTGTTGTTATCAGTTGCTCCACCAAAGATAGGTGATCTGAATTATCTTCAAATTAATTGCAAAGAGTTGTTCCAAGATCATCCTAGGTGGTAATAGATCCAAGTCTCAAGCCTTGGTACCATTGAAGCAATTTCCTTCGCAAGAGGCTACAAGTAGCCTGACTGCTACATCATCATGTGTGATGAAATAGAGTGAACATACGTTTGCTATATCTTGGATATGATCTTGAGGGGTGACTTGATTCTCACCAGTAAAGTATGGAATACTTTTGAGTGCGCCATTTGGCATATCATGTTGCACGACAGAACCATGGGAATTCCTCTGGTGAAGTTAGAAAATTTCCTTAGTGGAAGAGGTGGCTGATGCGCCATAACAGGGCACACTGGTTGTCTATTGTGAGGAGGAGTTGAATGGGCATGACACACTAGAGATGAAGATGTGCACGCGGCTTTCTGAATGAATTATTCTTAGGGATAGCTAGAGGTACTCAAAATAATCTTCGAGATGCTTTGCTTCTCCTTGTATGCACTCGTCTCATGAAAAACACTCAAATACTAAAACAAAGATCTGTAAATGTTGGGAGTCACTAGATGTGTTAAAATGAGCCTCTAAAGGCTAAAATATTAAGTCCACATACCCGAACTTAGAAATATGAAATTTAAGCTTTCATTGTTGGTCCCACTAGGTGTGCTGGAATCTATTGGTCTTCAAACTTGCACCTGTTTCTCAGATCTGGAAGAACCGAGTCATTTATGACAATAATGGAAACATCCCCAAGAGTTGGGACCTTGTGTGCTTGGGACATATCTCCAAAAAGGCCGTTCCTCTATCTAATTCTAATGCTACTTGCTAATCTTAGTGTTGAAAGGGAAATCTAAGATAACAATGCCAAGGACCAGGATAGAAGGATAACACGAAAGTAAACCTACACTAAAAGTCGATAACACCGAGAAAGAGGGATGAACACTATCTGTTCTAAGAAAAATTAAGGGAAATGTGTGAAAGAAGGCTAGGCACGTGTAGCACAACTTAAAATGTATTTACCATGATCAGTTTCATGGAACACAACTAAATAAGGAGTTACAAGGGATGTAGAATGGAACAACGAGCATGCAATGCAAAAGAAAAGGAAAGAAGAAGGAATGAAAACATGTTAGGATAGAGAATAGTCACAAAATGATGCTTCTATTACTTACATAAATGCACAGAGCTATTACAATGGTGAAAGAGGCTAATATCCACATGCAAGAGCTAGATCTAGAGGTTTGTGACTTAGAGTACAAAAATATGAAGTCCTTAGAAAAATGCGTAAGGATCCAAAATGTCCAACATTAATAATGAACCCAACTCTTACATTTATAAATGAATCCATTGAAGAAGAAGAGAAGGAGGGAAAGCCTGAATTTGAAATACAACCACATATAATAAGCATTCAATTCATGTAAATCTACCCGTGAATTTGTCAAATACGTTTCCCTAAGTCTGTTTGGCATGTTGAAGATGGAAGGAAGGTGAATCAAATCGAATCAGGTGGTTGGAGAAATTAGATCTGCTCATTAATGCTCAGAATTTTTTTCCCATTTCTCACCTACTAGATCCGCCAAGAATTTGAATTTGAATATTTAAGCACTTGTAACCCATGTCAAAATCTATTGATTGAGACTAGACGCGTGCCGATTGATCGAGCTCAGTAACAAGAGATATGGATGTTATAAGTTTTTAAGATTCATCTGTGCACACAAGACACATGGCACACATGGATTGGCTGAAAGGATGACCAATTGTGCAAATTTTCTTGTCATTTCTACCACATGTCACTCATTGTTTTGTTGCAAGGATTTAGCACCTGTTAGCGTGCTTTAACCGGTTGCGTGTGGCATAATCAAGTGTGTCGAGAATGACATGGAAAATAAGAGTGCGAAGGAGGGCACAAAGATAGTGCATGCAAAAGTATGAGGTGTGGGAAGGAGAAGATGGAACAAAGCGGAAAAAGAACAGGGAAGAAGGGGAAATCATGCAAGGCGCATGAGGAAAAGAAGGGGGTGCATGAGAAAAATAAGGGGGACGTACAAGGAAATGTGAAAAGTGATCTTGATCATGAAAAACCTTGCAATGAAGAGTTCAAGCTAGAAAGTGTAAATAAGTTATTTAAATAATCGGGAGAGATATTTGGATAATAGGACCCTCTACCTTTCTTCATACCTAACACCTTTACAAACATTCGATTACTATAGGCATATGATAAGAGCCTTCTCCATTGTTGGAATAGTTACTTCATCTTTACATCCATTCTTCTCATATTTGAGTAGTAAAGGAAGATCCAAACATGACCATTAAGCCATTTTGGTGAGATCCTTTCCTCACTTGGAGACAACATACAAATTGATTGCTTATGATCTAAATAGGATCATAATTGAATATCAATCATACATTACAAGAGTAGTAAAGGCTTATGATTAGATGCTTTATTCATGTTTATGCATTACAATAGCTATTTCCTTTAAGCTTTTGTCATGATGTTCATGTTAGATTAAATTTTCTATTTGGAACTACTAAGTGTTAGTTTCATTCAATTAGCTTATTTTTTTCTCATGCATATAGTTAGTATGCCAAAAGTGCAGTGGTGATCATTATATATATTTTTCTTTATCGAGTGGAGACAATAAATTACAACTAATACAAAAGTGATATTTAGTGAGGTAGACAATACCCACCGAATGTATAGTGATGATCTAACCCATTATATGATTTTTACTTACCTAGTGAGACCAAACCAGCGAAAGTAACATATTTGAAACAATTATTAGAGCCCCATGCCACACTTTTGGTGACTTAGATTTTAGGTTTGAATCTATCCACGTTAGTTTATATGATCTTAAATTGGTGATATGTTCCCATTCATTTATATTTTCTTATTGGATTGGTGATGTGTTCCATCCCTTAATATTTTCTTGTTGGATTGGTGATGTGTTTACATTCATTAAAATTGGTTTCAAATTGGGGTCTACCCCAATTATTATTCAAAGTATGATTCATTTTAATTTATACTATGTATATATTAAGGGGATAATGTTGGATATTTCCAATGTTGCTACATCATAATTTGTGATTTGGGTTATTGATGTTGAGTTGTTTGTTACAACTCAACTTTAGTTAGGAAGTTATTAGGTGATTGTGTAGATATATTTTTACTAAGATAGTACTAGCATGTTGATATATATAATTATGTTAGGTACTAATGATTTATTATCTTACTACATTTCCTAAAAAATAGGAATTAGCAGATAGGCATGAATTTATCATGAGGGAACTATGATCTATAAATGCATTTGAAGAAAAAGAAATATGTTTGAGATAAGATCTATGTAAATATTATTTACATTTTCATTATGAATATGTTTTTTATAACTATTTGTTTGAGAAATCATAGTAAGGATTTATTACATAATAATGCAGAACATCATTCACCTATAACACCCTCCAACAAATGGAGTTAGATGAACTATTTCAACTCGACTATAATATGCAAAAATGTACTCTTTTCTCAATGTACCAAAATCATGCAATTCTTTCCTATAGGCTCAAATAAGTTCATTGAATGATATAAAAATGTTTGATATCCCTCATCCAACCTACCTTAGTCATTCAAACCCTTGGAAACCACAAAAATTGATCAACTTACTCTCTTTTGCAAAATTTGCTTATTTTGGCTTCTTGAGAACATCATTTAATGGAATGTATGTGACATGATGATCTACAACACCTATGAAGAAATTAATAATGGTTTTGATTACCATTTAATTAGTTTGAGGTGTGGGTAAATTTGTTTGATCTAACTCCTATAGCTTCTCCTACTTCCGTTACAACTTACCTCCCCAAGCTTAGTCTTTCCTATCAGCCCTATCTTGAAGCAAATTCCACTTTGTATCTTTGATTGGATGAATCACTTTGTCAACTAGGTAGAATTTAGAACACAAATTTGGGAATAGATCTTGTCTACAATGTTTTTGCACCTCCTTATTTAGAAGGATTTGCAAGAAATCATAATTTTAAGCCTCTAATTATGCTCCCTTGTCCTCATAATGTACCCTCCAACTAGATTGTCAAGATTTTCTCCTTGGTATGAGTTTCTTATGGACAAATTCCAATAGATTCCTAGTGAGGGAATAATGTAGGTGATATATTAAGGGTTTTGGCATTTTAAGTGGGGATTAGGTCCTCCAAATGTTTGAATTTCTATAAACCCTAGTAAAACCCTACATTGTGAACCCGAGGACACATTCCTCTACCATTTACTTAGAAATGATTGTAAATCCTTCAAATAACTTTGAAAAGGTCTGTAAAAAGCTACTAGAACCTTCCTATCTTACCAAAACTGTTATTTATTCGTGGAAGTGAATTTTTGAGATGGTTTTCCACCGTATTTTGCTAGGTTTTTGTCATAGTTCCATTATCAAGCCACTAGACCACCTCTACAATATTCAAGAAGGGTCCGAGTCTTCTTTTAAGGGATTAAGATGTGTGCTTTCACTCGATAATGCCATTCTTCCCTCCAATCCACAATCTTATTCCTCATGCACAATTGTATCCCATTAACACTTGTAATAATAAGTCACAAATCCCTTTTTCTCTTCCAACCTCTTCAAACATAAAACTCACAAACTAAACACATAAATACCACCAAAATGGATCATTTAAAATACCTCTTACATGTATTGAATCCTTATGGAATTAAGAATTGTAATTTTCTAACACATGCATAAACACACTCATTCACAGTAGTCATACATCAAGAACACAAAATTCTCTATTTGGAGCTCCAAATTTGGTTTCCTTCTATTGATCAATAAGTTTCAAAATAATTACAAGATGGATTTATACTTCCTTGAATCGAGCTCCCCATAACCGATATTTCTTGGTCATATTCAAGCTTTTACAAGATAATGGTCACATTACAAGATGTGTAAAGGAGCTAAACCATGATTAGGAGTTACAAGCTCATTCATTACCCTAATAAGGATTGGAGTCCACATTATAACTTGAAAAAACTACCAAATTCTTGAAACACACCTATAAACCTCTATACCTACCTAAGAAGCAAAAATTGGCTCAAGAGAAATTTAAAATTTAAAATTGCTAAAAATGGAGGGAAACCTCCAAATTCAAAATTTGAATCTCTAGAGCCCAAGAAGACCACCTGGATGGATCTTGAAACAACCTAATAACTATATAAATCCAAAATTTTATTGCTACTTATCAAACTAACCTTGGTAATGATGATTCTAAATCATACTACCAAGGAAAAAATAAGCTTCCATGGTAGTATACTTGTAAGCTGGGTCTTTGCTCTTTTTCCCCCTTTGTTTCCAATTATATATCAGCATTTGAAGGTGCTCCTTGATTGCATTCTTGCCTTGTTTCATCAATCCCATCTATGCCATGCTCCTTATAAGTTTTGGCATGCTTAAGAAAATCATCTCCATAGGCTCTTGAACTAAATTAAGACTATATACAGTCCTTATCAACTTTTGCTCAAGATTATATGCTTGGTTTATGTCCTCATGAAATAGTCCTTGATGTTCCTTGACTATTGTATCATGCTTTAATCCTTCTTTATCTCTTTGGATCACTTCACCTACAAAAATGAGAAATGGTGGTATTTTCTTGATGTGTTCATCTTCACATGACTACTCTTTCATGATTTCTAGTGCTTGAATTGCATACACATCATTTAAATCAGTGTTAGTTGGAAAAATATGAGTCTCTCCTTCACACTTGGCTACTATATCCTTACCATACATATTCTCCTCTTGTCCTTTCACTAGATGGTCTTCTTGCACCTTTGTATTATCATACTTGGCATGATTATCCTTTTCCATGGTAGGACTCGATTGTTTCTTGTTTATTGCATGGGTTGAGTTGTAATCCTCCTTGAATACCTCTAGAAGCTCTTCCCTATTTTTATATTTAGTATAGGCTTAATATCCATCTTCATTACCCTTCATACTCATTCTCTTTTGCAAGTGCTCTTGGTATTCATGCTCTCCACTTATCCACTGCCACATTGTCTTGACTGTGCTACCTCTGCTCTTATTCACTTCACCTTCTTGTCTTTTTCTGAAAGAATAACTTGAATCCCATAAAAATCACCCTTGACTTATGTTCATGCCATGATTTATCATTCTTTAATGGATTCAAGGTGTGTCTAGTTCCATCCTTCACAAATGTGTATGTGTTTGCCTATCCATCATGGATGGCTCTTATGTCAAATTTCCATGTTCTTCCCAATAGAAGATGACATGCATCCATGGAAATATATCACATAAAATACGAGCATGATATCTACCTATTTGAAATTCAACTAGACACTGTTGATTCACTAACACATAATGCTCTCTTTGTACCCAAAAGATTCTATATGGATTATAATACCTTACCTTATTCAAATGTAGTTTTTCTACCATTTCAAAGGTGGATACAAGATTATCAATATCTCCATTGTCAATAATGAGATTGCAACACTTACCTCTTTCCTTGCACATTGTTCTAAACAAGGTTATCATCCACACTGGTTCTTTATGCTTACTTGCATTCACCATAAATATTCTCATCATCAAATCTTCTCTAGTTTCAGGCTCCTCTACCAAGGATGGTGATGCTACACTCTCCTTTTCATTTGCATGTGATTCTTGGTTTCTTACTTCATTAGCCATATTGCTGCTTGCTTGAGGATATTCAGGACATTTAAATGATCTATGTACAAAAATTTGTTGCACTTGAAGCATTTGCTAGTGAATTCACCTCTACCTCTTCCATATCCACCTCTACCTCTATATGAATATCCACCTCTTGAGTATCCATCTCTAAATGAAATATGTGTTTGTGAACTAGTCACTTCTTCTTCATTTGTTTACTTCTACTATTTGTCCTCTTCATGTTTTCTGATCTCTTCCTCTTACTCCTCTTCCTCTACCTCTCAAATACTTTGAGTTTGTTTTCTTGACAAATTTTCCTCTGCCCTTAAGGCTTCCTAATATGCTTCCTCTACTGATCTCAAATGAAATAAACTGATTTCATATTGAATATTCAACCTCAAACCATTCACATACCTTGCCACTTCTTCAACATCATCCTGTATATGACCAGACCTCATAGCTAGTTTATAGAATTCATCAGTATAACCAGATACACTTAACTCTCTCTGCCTAAATTTTTGTAATTTATTGAATAAAATGGTTTGATAGTCTATTGGAATGAAGTTATATTTCAAGTTGGACATCATATTTTCCCACTTCTTGATATTTTCTTTATTTCTGTTGACTCTTTCTTGTTGCACAAAGTCCCACCATATTGCAGCATGTCTTGTAAGCTTGGTGATGCAAATTTCACTTTCTTGTTCTCTGCAATTCTCTCAAAGTCAAAGTACTTGTCCATCTTGGATATCCAGTCTATGAGTTATTTTGGATGTAGGCCACCTCCATACTATGGCACTTTCAATTTTGATTTTGTACATGCTCCTATAACTTCCTTCAGAGTTTTACATCCGTTCTCTTGATCTTGCCACTTCTCCTTCTCTTTTTTCTTCATCACTATCCTTATCTAATGCCTTCTCGCCTTCTATAAGCTACTTCCAATGCTCCTAACCTCTCTTGAATGTTTGTAAATATTGCAAGCCAATCAACATCTCTTGGATGCTCTCTATTTCCTTCTCTCGCCCACTCTTCTTGGTGACATTTTGTCAAATTCTTCACTTTCCTCTCAAAACCTTTCCTCTTCACCGCTGCTGCTTTCTTTCTCTCTCAGTAACTTTATAAAAATTTCTTCTCCTTATCTGCTTTGATACCAATAATGATGCAGAGCATCATTCACCTATAACACTAAAAATGGAGTTAGATGAACTATTTCAACTCGACTATAACTTGAAAAAATGTACTCTTTTCTCAATGTACCAAAATCCTGTAATTTTGTCCTATAGGCTCAAATCAGGTCATTGAATGCTATAATCATGTTTTTATCCCTTATCTAACCTACCCCAATCATTCGGACCCTTGTAAACCACAAAACTTGATCAACTTACCTCTTTTGCAAAATTTGCTCATTTTGGCTTCTTGAGAACAACATGTAATGGAATGGTATGAGACAAAATGATCTACAAGATTTATGAAGAAATTATTAGTGGTTTTAGTACCCTTTAATGAGTTTGAGGTGTGGATAAATATTTTTGATCCAAATCCTAAAGCTTCTCCTACTTCCTCCACAACTCACCTCCCTAAGCTTAGTCCTTCCTACCTATCCTATCCTCAAGAAAATTCCACTTTGTATATTTTGATTCAATGACTCACTTTGTCAACTAGATAGAATTTAGAATACCCATTTAGGCATATATATTTTCTACAATGTTTTTCACCTCCTTCTTTTGGAAGGATTTACAAAAAATCACAATTTTAAGCTTCTAATTAGGCTCCCCTATCCAAATACATTACCCTCCAACTAGAATATCAAGCTTTTCTCCTTGGTATGAGTTTATTATGGAAAAATTCCAATAGATTTGGAATTTTAAGTGGGGATTAGGTCCTCCAAATGTTTAAATTTCTATAAATCCTAGAAAACCCTACATTGTGAACCCGAGGACACATGTTCCTCTACCATTTACTTAGAAATGATTTTCAATCCTTCTAATAACTTTTAAAAGGTTTGTATATGCTACTAGTACCAAAAACTATTTTTTGTTCGTGGAAGTGAAATTTCATGATAATTTTCCACTATACTCTGCCGGGGTTTTGTCCAAGTTCCATTATCGTGCCATTAGACCTTCTTTGCAATATTCAAGAAGGCTCTAAGTCTTCTTTTAAGGGATTAATAATGCATGCTTTCAATCTCCATAATTCCATTCTTCCTCCAATCCACAATCTTCTTCCTCATCCATAGTTGTATCCCATTAACACTTGCAATAAAATAATCCACAGTTCCTTTTACTCATCCTACCTCTTCAAACATAAAACTCACAAACTACACACATAAATACCACCAAAATGAATCATTTACAAGACCTCTTACCTGTATTGAATCCTTAAGGAATTGTTAAGCACTCAAATTTCTAACAAATGTATAAACACACTCATTCATAGTAGTCATACATAAAGAACACAAAATTCCATATTTGGAGCTCCAATTTAGTTTCCTTCGATTGATCAATAAATTTCAAAAAAATTACAAGATAGATTTATACCTCCTTGGCTCAAGCTCCTCATAACTGATATTTCTTGGTTATATTCAAGATTTTACAATATAATGGTCACATTACAAGATATGTGAAGCAACTAAACAATGATTAGGAGTTATAAGCTCATTCAATACCCTAATAAGGCTTGAGTCCACATTATAACTTAAATAAACTACCAAATGATTGAAACACACCTATAAACCTCTATACCTACCCAAGAAGCCAAAATTGGATCAAGAGAAATTTAAATTTTCAAATTGTAAAAATGGAGGGAAACCTCCTAATTTAAAATTTGAATCTCTAGAGCCCAATAAGACCACCTAAATGACTCTCAAACAACCTAATAACTCTATAAAGCCAAAATTTGATCCCTACTTTCCTAAACTAACCCCGTAATGATGCTCCTACATCACATAATTTATATTCATATTTAAATATCAATAATCTTTCTATTGAATATCACCGTGTAGATATGCTTCTATAATATGTATTAGAATTTCTTATATGACTAGGGAAACTTTAAACTCATAAGTGTTAATTCGTTAATCTATAATATGTGTAATTGGTGGTATATATGAGTGCATGTATATGAATTCTTTAAATTAACATTATAAATATTTTTGATAATATACCTATTTGGCCACCCTTTAAAGGACTAGTGTTGTAAAGAAAATATGAATACCTCATCCAATTTTTTTGTGAATAAGTAATTAAGATTTAAGTGCATGTATACGCATTCTTTAAATAAATGTCATAAATAATGAGCCTATTATAACTCTTCCGCGCCATTTGAAGGATGAGTGCTATTAAAATATTCCAAATATCCCATCCAAAATTGAATTCAAATGGATAATTAAGCTTAAAATAATGAATTCCAAGTGGCAACAATAAATTACAACTACTACAAAAGTGAGATTTAGTGAGGTGGACAATACCCACTTCGAATGTATAGTGATGATTTAACCCATTATATGCTTTTTTATTTACTCCGGTGAGACCAAACTAGCCAAAGGAGCATATTTGAAACAATTATTGAGCCCCATTCCACACTTTTGGTGACTTAGATTGTAGATTTGTCTCTATCCACATTAGTTTATATGATCTTGGGTTGGTGATATGTTCCCATTCATTTATATTTTCTTGTTGGATTGGTGATTTGTTTCGTCCTTTAATATTTTCTTGTTGGATTGGTGATGTGTTTACATTCCTTAAAATTGGTTTCAAATTGGGGTCTCGCCCCAATTGTTATTCAAATTATGATTCCTTTTCAGTTATACTATGTACATATTAAGGGGAGAATTTTGGATATTTCCTATGTTGCTACATCATAATTTGTGATATGGGTTAATAATGTTGAGTTATTTTTTACAACTTAACTTTAGTTAGGAAGTTATTAGGTGATTGTGTAGATATATTTTGACTAAGATAGTAATATTATATATATTGTGTAGATATATTTAGAGAGAGAGAGAGAGAGAGAGAGAGAGAGAGTTCTTATATGAATCTATAAACTTTAAGCTCATAAGTGTTAATTCATTAATCTATAATATGTGGAATTGGTGGTATATATGAGTGCATGTATATGAATTCTTTAAATTAACATTATACATATTTTTGATGATATACCTCTCTGTCCACCTTTGAAGGACTAGTGTTTTAAAGAAAATATGAATAACTCATCCATTTTTTTTTTTGAATAAATAATTAAGATTTGAGTGCATGTATATGCATTCTTTAAATAAATTTCATAAATAATGAGCCTCTTATAACTATTTTTACTCCATGGGTTAGATCATGGGGGATGAGAAGTAATGTGAGGTGGGATTGGAATTTCTCCTATAAGTCCCAAAGTGTGTTTGTGTAGGATGATAGGGAAGGGGTGAGGGAAATGGGATAGGTTGGATAGGATAGGGTTTGGTTGATAATTTAGGATTAGAGGGGATAGATGGATGTGTGCCCCCAAGTGTAAAGTAGGGTGACCTATGTGGATGGATGGATGGGTTCAATTTTTCACCAGTGTAGGGTATGATGAGAAGTGAGGGGTATCTATAATGGATTATGCCCCTAGTAGAGTGCTAAGGCTGCCCCTAGGTCATGATGATGACAGATTAAAAAGGGAGAGGATGGGGATTAAAGGATTGGGGATTAGTAGATGGATTGTGGGATGAGCATGAGGATTGGTAGGATCAGGTTGTGATTGGGTATTGTTAGTGTGAGGTTTATTCCCGAGCTTGATTACTTCAAAGTTGGGAGGACGGGTGATGGGAGTAAGGATGCCTTGTTCATGGATTCCTAATATTTTACAACGATGTTTGATGTTGGTAAGCATATTTTCAGCTACATGGAAGGAAGTGAATATGGAAGAGGGTGAAGTGATGTTGTCACCATTAGATTGGGGGATGTTTGTTTTCTCATCCACTAAGGGGCCATCAAAATATGGGGGTTTAGATTTGGATTTGTTTGGATGTTTAGGTGGGGGAGAGTTTTGGATTTGTTGGATTTGTTTGGATTTGTGGATGGTTGGGATGGATGGAATTTGGATTGTTTATGATGATGGGGTTTAAGAGAGGATGTGGATTTGGATAGGGGATGGTTAGGTATAGGATGAGGATAAAAGGATGGTGGAGAAATAGGTACAAGGACAAGAATTCATTTGTTAAAGAGGTTTTGGACGTAAGATTGGAATTGTAGACATCGATTAAGCGAATGTCCATGGGTGCGATGGAAGTCACAATAATAATGGTCCCTATACCAAGATGTCTTGGGAACATTAGAATCATGATGTTTGATGGGTGGGTGAATGATCATGTTAAAGGTTTTAAGATGATGGAAGATGGTAGTCAAGGATTCACCTAAGGAGGCGAAGGAAATTGGGGTTGGTAGGAGATATGGTGTGGGTAATAAGGGTGGGTTAGGTAGGATATGTGTAGGAGTGGGTAGGATAGGAGAGGATTGATTGGATTTGGATGTAGGTTTAAGATGTGGATTAGATGGTTGGGATTTGGATGGAAGATTAGCCTTGGGGGATTTAAGAGGTTGGTTTGGTTTTGGAGTGGTAGTGGATTTTGGCTTGGGATTGGATTTGGTTGATTTGGGAGAGGTGGATGGTGTAGGGTTGGTTTGTGTAGGATTAGATGGTTTGATTTGGGATGGAGTGGATAAGGTAGATGTGGATGAAGAGGATGTGTTAGATTGGTTGGATGTAAAGGGTGGAGTAGATGTTGATGAGGGAGATGGGTTGAATTTAGGTGATGTTGGTTGAGTTGAGGTAGAGGGGGGTGGTGTGGAAACCACATTGGATTTAGGATATTTGGGTGACTTAGGAGTCACATTGGATGGTTTGGGATTGGATTGGTGATTGGTAGATTTATTAGATGTGGATGGAGAGGATAAAGGTGGCATGGGGGCCATGTTGGATGAAGTAGGATTAGGGGATGAAGAGGATGTGGGTGACTTAGGAGTCACACTAGATTGGATGTAAGTGATGGAGGCTTAGGAGCCAAATTAGATGTTAGAGGAGGGGACTTAGGACTATCTAGGATAAAGTCCATGGGATGAGATTGGGATGATGAGGATTTAAGACTAAGATGAGAGGTGGGGGATAAGGATTGGGGTTTGGTTTGATCTTGATTGGATGTGGATGGGTATGTATAAGGTACGTTATGATATGTTTTGATGGGGGAGTTGGGGATTATATTTGTTGATGGGGATTTGGAGGTGGATAGTGGTGATGAAGGATTAGACTTGGATAATAGGTTAGAAAATTGTAAAAGAAGGTTACTAGGTGTTGGTGGTGATTTGGATTTTGGTTTAGATTTGGGGTTTTGGAAGTGGATGTGGTGGACGAATCATATTTGGTTAAATTTTGGAAAAGTTCGAAAAGGATATATTTATTGGTGGAAGGGGATGATTGGAGTTGATCAAAATCAATGTAATCACTTGTGTGTGAAGAAGAAATATGGTTAGGGATGTTGGATGATGTGGATTTAGGATTGGGTGTGATTGGTTGTGTGGATGGTGGATCATCTTGATCGGTGTCAATAAGGTCCTCACTATCATAAGTGGATGTGAGGGAGGATGGTTGAGAAGATGTTTGGCTAAGGTTTGATTGAGGTCAAGAATTTGTTGGTTAAGATTTTGGATGGTTAGAAGGATTGTGGGATACACTTGTGATGGGTTAGGAGATTTTTGGATATAAGATGTGAGTGTAATAATTTGGTTTTTTACAGTGATTAGATAGTAATAGGGATGTCTTGATCAAAGTGGGAAAGTAAAGGTTGATGGGTGGGGGATTTGACTTTGATGGTGTTATCCCGTAAAATTGGCAAGGGTAATTTTACGGGTAACCATACCAAAATTTTGTTACGGTCCTCGTCGGGGACCCCTCTGCGTCAAACGTTGCAAAACCCTTTCCCGGATTAGCCATTTTTGGTCTTTTTGGCTTGGGCGCACCTATTGTTTGTGCAACACAGGGTAAATCTACGCCCCCTTCATATCCTTTGGTGCACCCTTTGGCGTGTCACACATTTTATTGCGCCTCACCATGTTGCGCCTTTCTTGCATGCGCCAAGGCGCATGCGCCTTCGTGTCAACAATATTTTTGTTGCGCCACGTTTTGGTGCGCCATGGGCGCACGTATTGCCATGTTGACAACACTTTTATGTGCACCAAGGCGCACATAACAACGTGTTAACACACATCTTGGTGCACCACAGGGTGTAAGTTTTGCAATGTCGACAGGTGTTTTGATGCGCCACTTCAAAAAGTGGTTGGCACATTTATTACGCCTTTGCCTATATATAGGCGCATCCACCCTGTCATTATCACCAGTCAGAAAACACGTGATTGATCTTTTTCCTCTGCACCTGTCAGCATGCCTGTCATCCTCGTGTCACATTCGTGGACCCTGTTTCACCTCTCGCATTCTATATATTCCGGGTAAGTGGTCCTCATTTTTCTCGTGTTTTGGTTTTGCTGTTGTTTGTCTGATTGAGTGGTAGGATAAAATAGATCTGAGAACCATGAAGCTCCTCCTGCTTTCCTATTTTTCCCTCCCAAATCCGTTCCCATCCTTTTTCCAGATCTGCTGGTTAGGATAACTCTGCCCCAAAAGCAAAATCCAAAATCTCCTTCCTCCCCCCTTCACCACTTGAAGCAATGTGAAGTAAGCCTAAAAATCGTGATCTGTCGGAGAGGGAAGAATCATTTTCCAAAAACTACGTTTTCCCTTGGCACACGCGCAACCCTTGTAACAAGAAGCACAGTCGCACCTATGGCACACCGGCTTTAATTGTAGCACATGAGCTCTCTGCGCTTTGTGAAAACTAGTCTCCGTATGGATGCAGTGCTTTCCTTATCACTACAACAAAAATGTCATATGCTGCACGTAATAAATCTACACCCTTGGGCGCACCCAACTCCCATGTCGCATATCAAAAACCTGCGCCATAGGCGCACCCTGCACCCATGCAACACCGGCATTACTTGCGCCGAGTGTAAAACTGTGTTCAAAGGCACAGGCGCATCCCCCTATTACACCAACATCATGTCATGCAGACCTCCCATGCGCCGCGCCAAGTTCCCCTTTTTCGCACCTGAAGTCTATGTTACACATGCTAAACTTGCGCACCTTGGGCACCAAATCCCCATGTAACATGAAAAATATATGCGCCTATGGTGCATCCTGTCCCCGTGCAACATGAAAAATCCATGCGCCCGTTATAAAACATGCATAAGTGGCACATGCGCACTTCTGATTGCAACAAAAAAAAATGTCATGTGCAGTATCCATGCGCCTTGTGCCCTTTAGTGTTGATTTGTCCCTTGTAACACCATTTTTCTATGTGCCACACTATTTAGCCCTGCAGCCTACAGTGTTCATGCGCCCTACGCCCTGATGCCTTAAAATTGCTAACTCTTCCTTCTGTCAATACTTTAATGGGAGATCAATCAGCTAACATGACTCTCCTGCGTTGGGTTTCACTTCTTCTTCTTGTAGATCAACAACTAAGTTCAGAACTACATATGTCTACATCAAGCAAGAGACCTACCAAGTCTAAGGGCAAAGCCAAGCTTACAGAGGAAGAAATGAAGTACAAATATCAGAGGGTCAGGATGCCCGAATCCCAGGCAGAGTGTGACCTGGACATAAGAGACTCAGAACTTGGTCATATCGATATGGAGGACTTCTGGGCCAGAACCAGAAGGGTCACAGGAAGTCCGTGGATGGACAAGCTGGTAGGCAGTGGCCTACATTTTGCTGGAGGGATCCCGGTCAGTGCTGTGAACAACGAGTTCATGATGGTAGTAGCCCGCTGCTACAACAAAGACACAAGGTGTGTCCAAAATGAGAAAGGCGAGGTCGTGATCAACCTCACTACCCGGCACTTTGAAATAATGCTTGGCATTCCTCACCACCGGCACTTTGTGGCCGTAAGCCAAGAAGATTGCACCAAGGCTTGGGAAGATAATGAAGATCAGTGTATGTAATTAATGAATGAGGTATACCTGAAAAACAAGAAGGTGGTGACCAGATGGCCACAAGTCATTCATCGCAGTGATTTCTCAGAGGAACTCAGTGATACCATCACATTCCTGAGTAGAGTATTTGGGCTTCCTGATGCCCACTACTTTCATAAATGGATGCTTAGATACCTGGAGACAATGAACAAGAATGTGCCAGATCAACGCTTCGAGTGGGCGGAGATCATAAGCAACACTATATCCGAGCAGCTCCAACAACTTACCACAATGGGGAGGTTCTATATGAACTCCTACGTAGTTTATGTTGCGGCCTCAGAAAGAGATTATCCAGCGTTAATGCGGTGCGGGGTTTGGCCCCAAGTAAAAATATATGAATACTATCCAGAGCTGAAGCTGGAGAACAATATTCCTCAGTTTACAAAGATTAACGATGCCTTCTTCTACGGCATCATCGTCTTTTTTGAGGCCAAACATGACTCACGGTCGTACGACCAAGAGCATTGTTGCAGCAACAGAGAAATGGGGGGCCTTGTTCACTCAATTCCCCACCTTCACTTATCTAAGGGCAGCCAACTTCTTGGGGGAACCAACCAAATTGCCAAGATATGCCGGCCCCAAGCTGATCCTGTTGGAGCTGTCAAGACAACTCATAACCTATCACGAGAAGTGCTTGAAGAGAAAGAAGGGTGGAACTCCTTTCCCCCTCACAGTGGGCAGGTACACTTGTCTCTCTCACCACAAAGCATGGGAGATGTTTGCAGAGCTGGAGCTGCTAAATCTAAAGCACAACTTCCCGGCAAGGCCCACTTTTGACCCAAGGAATTGTCTACCCAGGGCCAAACTCGATCCGATCCACATTCCACAGATCGAGGATATTTATATCGACCTGTATCATGAGGTCGAGCTCAGAAGGAAAGACCATTCCTGCTTAGCCTTGGCTGAAATCATCCAGTACGGCGTAGCCATCATCCCAAAAGGTTATCAAACTACTGATCAAGAAGTTGATCAGGTATATCTTGACATGGGTGGGGACGACTGGCCATTCGCTGTCATTGACAGAACCAAAGCACCTCAGACGATAGAAGAAAGGGTCAAAGAAACTCTGTGAGAGAACAGAGCACTGGTGCAGGATGAATGGTCTCATCTACCTCGGGGTTGATTTCACCACTTCTCCATTGGGCAACGCACCTTCCAGACCAAAACATCTACCAAGGAGCAAAGGTAAAGATAAGGAGGGCGAGTCAAGCTCTACCCAAGAAAAGACTCCTGAGAGTCCCCCTTCCGCCGCACAAGAACAAGTTATAACTCTGGCTTCTCTAGAGAAAGAAGCGGCCGAGGATGTTCCGATGGGCACATCCACTCAGGATGTTGCCACTACTGCAACTATTGAGGTCCCTTCTATCTCTTCTCCCTCTCCTCCTTCCCCCTCGAGTGACCCAAAGTGACCATTCCTTTGGTCGTGTCCTCTCCCCCATCTTCTGCTGTTCCCCCTTCCTCATCGTCCATCTTCTCTTCTCTCGGAGCTGTCCCCCACCATTTCTTCCCTCATCTCTCAGCTCCCTTCCATTCCCATGTCTACCTCCCCTGCAGTATCTCTTCCTCCCGTGAGCACTTCCTCGGCCTCCCTCTCAATGCCGCCTCTAAGTGTCTCCACGCATTTTCCTTCTACTACTGCAGCTGCTCCCTTTTCTATTTCCGGCCCCTCTCCCATAAGTCCAACATGGATCTCTCAGCACCTGAGCCAACAAAAGAGGAAAGTTCCCATCGCACCGATGGACTTCTCCGTCATCCCATCAAAGGGGGCCAAGAAGCAAAAGCCTATAACCCGCTTCTCTCAGAGTGCGTCAGGAGAGAGAGTAATGGAGATAGCTTACCCCAATCCTTTAAAGGATAAAAAGGATCTGTCTTCAACAGATTATACAGTGACCCAAGTCACAATGGGGACATCTTCAGAAAGCCTTCAAGGAGAGGCCCTATCTGCAGTTGACGCCCTTTGCAAGAAGCTCCAGGAAGCAAAGGAGGAAAAGAGGTTGTTAAAGGAACAAAATAAACATCTCCTCCACGCCTTGCAGAAGATGGGCAGTGCACCTCCTACTGCCACCGAAACTCCTGAGCCTCTGAGCCAGGACAAGATTAATGAATATGCCAAAATCGGTGAGCAGGGTATGGCAGTTTCCCCCTGGAGGAGACAAATCCTCAAAGAAAGTGAGGGAGTGATCGCCAAGTTCACTAGATTATATCAAAATATCAATCGGGTGAACAAAGAGCTCCAGGTGATAGTAGGACCCATCTCAAGAGCTGGACCATGCCAGGATGCAGCATGAGACCTTTCAGAAAATGCTCGATTGTTCAGTCAAGATCTGGTCAAGTTCGGCGTCTTTGGACACCCCAGAGCCCTCAACAAAATCCTTTCTACTCTGGATTATCGGGTTGATCAATTGGAGTTCATCCTAGAGAAGATTGACAAGATAAAGGAGGAAGCCCTGGATGCAATGCATCAAATGGAGCAAATTGTCCTGAGAATGTCTCGAGCTTGCTCACTCCTTCTTTCACCTTAAGAAAGGTAGAGGAAACTATTCGGATCTTCAAGGAGATCGTTTCACAAGGGCTAGGACCAGAGGTCACTTTCACTGCTGGCCTGTCGTGACTTCATTGGGTACCTGATAGACGCGTGGAAAATGAATATTCCAAACTCCCAAAAAATCTCATAGATGAGCGGGAGACTTGCGAAGCTATCAGTGATCGACACAAGGATCCTTCCTAGGATCAACTTCAACCCATGATCACCAAGTTCATGGAGTACCGTGCCCAGTTCCACATCTCGTCACCTGAGCAGCAACAAAAGCAGGATACCCCCTTTCAGCCACGGGATGATGATGAATAATCTCTTTCTTCCCAACCTTCTCCTTGTAAATATCTAAAGTATGTTGACACAAATGATGACATCATCCATGTTGCACCATGGGATGATGTCATCCACAAAGTTGTCAAAAGTCAACAAATGACTTTGAGATATTTTGTAAGATATTTTTGTAATTAAGTGGTTGGTTCGTTTTTGCCTTCTCTTCTTCTCTTCTTCTATAAATACTTGAATACTTGTTGTATTCAAGGGTGGATATTTTTCAGATGAGAAATAGAAGTAGGAAGAAAAGATTTTGAACTTTTTGTAAAAATGAATATTAATACAATATTTAGACTTTGTCTTTGAATACATGTTTTACATCGACCTTTCTTATGTTAGATCTGTGTGATTGTTTTGTTGAATCTACTTCTACTTTGTTGTCATTTATTCATCAGTATTGCTTTGTTTGTCTATGCAAAGTAGGTTCGGCTCTGTATACTACCAACCCAAATCATAGACCTTCTGACCTTTCTACTTTGGAATTCATTTCTTTTCTCCCTTCAGATCTTTCCTATCTTCCCACTCCATTTCTTTCCCTTCTTTTACAGTTGGAAATACCTCTACTGGGATGAGATCCCAACCCCTGAAGGTAGAATATTGTGAGACTTGCACAAGATTCCTGCTGGTAGAATAGCAATAAACCAGTTTCACTTTGCTGACTCAAAGAGGGGCTATGCCCTGCACACTGTTGGCTCGTTTATCCATAGATCTATCCATGTGACGATAGATTTTCAAACCAATAGTTTTTGGCGACTCTACTGGGGATCGAACAGATCTATCAGATCTATGATGGTGGTGTGTTTAAAAAATCAGTGAAAATCAGAAAAATCATTACCTGTTTGCAAATCTGAACTTTTGCTTAAAACCCAAAATTTTTTGCAAAAGTGACCCAAACTGAAAATTTTCTTCAGAGATCCATAGATCTGGGCTAGATAGAGATCTTTAGTTCACTGAGTTTTTACAAAAATCCGTATTTTCCATAGATTTGAGTTTTCGACAGTTTACCAAAATTTTCAAACTCTTTGAAAAGTCAACTCTAGATCTGAAAATCAGCTTACTAAGTTTTACCATCATTTTATCCTTGTTAATCAAACAAATAAACCGCAATCGGTTTTCAAGAGGAGGATAAAATTTAAATATTCAGAAAAGTACATGCTGCTGATTTTTGTCAGAATAATCAGAAAATCAGTAGGTACAGCCAAAAAGAGTTCTTAAATCCGCTCCAAAATTACAGATCTGGAAGGTACACTGGTAGGTGAACCATTTACTCGTAGCAGGAGAGCTCGTGGAGAAGTCGATCTTACCTTCGACCTGCTTCAAAGGCACAACTTCAGTATAACACCGGCTCGCTTCTCATCACTAGTTCAGCTGACCGGTCATCCAGGAGTGTCTCACCTCCACGAAGGAAGCATCTCTCATCAGGAACGTCTACATCACTTTGTAGTGCCTTGACTTGCTCAGCGAACTGTGCTTCCAGCCCGCGTTCTTTTTCCAGCCGTCCAAATGGCAGTACCATGGGGAAATGCTATGGGCCCCCTGGCTTTGCCACATCCTGTTCACGCGCTCCCACATGGAAACCGAAAGAATTTTCCCAAATTTGATGGGAGCGGAAACCAAAGCATGGATTCACACATATCTACATTCATCATGTCATGTAGTATCCTAGATGTGACCCATGAAGATGTGTCGGTTCACCTTTTTCTAGAAACTTTGCAAGGGCCCGCAGCAGAATGGTTTCAGCATTTGCCGGCCGGATCTATTACTAGTTGGGCCACCTTGCGGGCTGCTTTTGAAGATAGGTATAAGCCTTCAAGATGCGTTCACGTTACTATCAAAGATCACTCACCTAAAGAAGGAGGCCAATGAAACTATGCGTGACTTCATCACTGTTTCAATTCACTGATCAACCGTGTTCCGCCTACCATGCTTCCAACACCGGAGAATCAGAAGTGTTTCTTCGTAAATGCTATGAGCTCGAAAGTAAGTTTCTTACTCCTACAAGAACAAGTAGCTACCTTGATTCTCACCTATGCTACTTTGCCATCCGAATCGAAGATAACTTGCTAATATCTGGTGAATTAAAAAGGAATCGTCCAAGCTTAAGCTTCGAGCCCTTCTCCCACTACTTCATCTGATCCGGCATTTCAAAAGATGGCGAATGACTTGCTCGCATTAAAGAAGCAGTTGCCCAAGCTTCCCCCAGTTCCTCGTACCAGGATATTCCACGAAGAACTTTCACTCCCAACAGTGTCCCGCATAGGCCGCGTTTTCCTGCAACTACTCCGCGGTTGGCGCTTGAGGCTCCTCCGGTCAACGCTTTAGCCGAAATCGAAGAAGAAGAGAAAAATTATGAAGAACCTTCATCTCAAGGTGAAGATGATCAAGATGTCGGTGAACCGACTGTGACTCTACTATCGGGTATATGGAATTTGATGAGGAAGAATCTGACGAAGAAGAGGGTACCCAAGGATATGCAAGCGGACAATCATATGTTGTTTTTACCCGCTCGCAAGGAAAAGAAGCAGAGGTCACTGCCAATGTGCAGAAAGAGAAGGCTACATCATCCACCCAACTATTGCTAAAAGAGGTAATCCTCTTCCTGCTCAACCCCCTGTTAAGTCTTTTACAAAGAAATCTTTTCCTCCCATCTCTCCTCCAAATCAGCCTTCTTCTATTTCCATGAAGACCAGTAACTTTACCCTACCATCGCGAAATGAAGGACTCATTCCTCCATCAACGCAACCCTTGGCCACATTTGACATAATTGACCATGCTAAAAAGACCAAGATCCAAATGTCTGAAGCTGAGTACCTTCAGTCAAACCCCGAACAGCTTGTAAGGTTGACTGAATACATCCAAAGTCAGGCTGTCATAACTAATCAGGTTTCCCCAAAAGGAATCCTTTCCACCCCTCCTTCATCCCGCATAAATGTTGCCTCGACTTCCACATCAGGCAAGATAGAACCTTTCTACCTCTCCCTCCTAATCAATGGCCACAAACTAAGCAACTGCATAATTGATTCTGGAGCTTCCGATAATGTCATGCCGGTAAAAGTCACCCATGCTCTGGGCCTCACCCTTACCAAGCCTTTTGGCCGATGTTATTCCTTGGAAACCAAGCAAGTTCCGCTGATCGGTCAAATCAAAGATGCACAATTTGCGTTTGCAGCATTCTGGAGAAAAGGGTAAAAATGACCGTCCTTGTTGCCGATATTCCAGCAGCCTATGGAATTCTGCTGGGAAGGAGTTTTTGCAGTGAAGTTGGGGGAGATTCATATGGACTGGTCTAAGGCTAGGATCCCCATCAAAGGTGTAATGCAAACTTTGGAGCCTGAATCGCAAAAGAAGTACCTGGTTACTAACTCCGATGACCCTAAAGCCCAAATTCTCTTCGAATCATCAGGGATGGGAAACTATTTCTTGTCTACCGAGTCTGAAAAAATGGATGTCCTCATCCAAGAAGGGGATCTTAACAAGATCTGGACTTTGCAGTTTGATGGCAGTTGCGCGACTAGTGGGTGTGGCGCTGGTGCCGTGCTTATATCTCCCGAAGAAGAGATTATTCCTCTCTCTTTCAAGTTACAATTTTTCAACACAAATAATACTGCTGAGTATGAATCCTCTGCTACTTGGCATGCAAGCCACAAAGGAAAGAGGGATCAAGAATCTTAAGGTACAAGGTGATGCAGAGCTGGTCATAAATCAAGTTAAGAGGATATACCAAGTGAAGAATGAAAGGCTCAGACATTACCGCAACGTGGTGTGGGACAACATCGAGGAGTTTGATGCTTTTTCAATAAAAGCCATCCCAAGAGCTCAGAATGACATGGCCGATTCATTGGCCATTTCAGCATCCCTCATGCTCCCTCACCCAGGTTTGAAAATAGACAAATATACCATTGAGGTGGTTTTCCACCCAAGCGTGCCGGACAATTCTCAGCATTGGCAAGTATTCAACAATGACAATCAACTCATTGCCTTTCTAGAAAAGGTGGAAAATTTTAGTGAACTTCATTTTGAAGGATCCACTTCTACATGCCGCGAATCAGTTACCGATCAAAATGAAGAATCAAAAGGAAGCGACGGCATATGCCAGCTCAAAGGAAATAAAATCCCAAAAGGCCTGGTCTCCCTAGAGTGGTTGTTCGACAGGCATGATCGCTTTGTTAAAAAGAAAAGGCGAGATGATCCTAACTCCTCCCCAGAAACCGAACCGGTCAATTTAGGTTCGGTAGAACATCCGCAGTTTGTGAACATTGGAAAATGTTGCACACCCGAAGAGAAGCGGAAGTTTGTCAAACTGCTGAAGAAATACATGGATGTATTGGCATGGTCCTATGCCGATCTAAAGTCTTTTAAGCCAAGGACGTCCAACATGATATCCCATTGAAAGAAGATGTCAAACCTTTTCGCCAGAAGCAGAGACACTATAACCCTAAGATCTCAGGTACTATCCAGGCTGAAATTCAGAAAATGCTTGGATGCCGGATCATTTTCCTATCCATCACAGTACTTGGGTGGAAAACATTGTGCCAGTGTGCAAGAAGAATGGCGAGATACGCATATGTGTAGATTTTCACAACCTGAATCAGGCATCCCTGAAGGACAACTACCCGCTTCCCATAATGGATCGGGTTACTGCGGTGTAAGCTGGATCGAAATGTTGTCCATGCTTGATGGTTTTTCGGGCTACAATCAGATTGAAGTCTCACCTGAAGACCAATTTAAAACAACATTCACTACTCCTTGGGGTACGTTTGCTTACAGCAGGATGCCTTTTGGCCTGACCAATGCTGGTGCCACTTTCCAGCTGAGTGCGATGGACTTCACGTTCAAAGGTATGATGGGGAAGGTCATCGTAGTCTACTTAGATGACTTAACTGTGTTCTCCAAACAACGAAATGATCATTGTGATCATTTGGAGCAAGTATTGATTAGATGCCGAGAGCACGGGATCTCCCTGAATCCGAAAAAGTCCATTTTTTCGGAGTCACAGAAGGAAAATTGTTGGGACATGTTGTTAGCAAAGAAGGGACAAAGATAGATACCAAAAGAGTTAAGGCTATTCAGAGCCTTACTTTACCTACAAGCAAGACCGGCGTTCACTCTTTCTTCGGAAAAGTGAATTTTCTCAGCGCTTTGTTCCCGACTTTGCTGAAAAGACTCGTCATATACTAGACATGATGAAAGGGTCACCAACTTTCCGATGGAGCGAAGAAGGGAAGAAGTCGTTTGAGGAAATAAAAGCTTCCGTCGCTCACACGCCAGTCCTGGTATGTCCCGATTTCTCCAAAGATTTTATTATGTATAGCTATGCATCCGAGCACACTGTGTCGGCCATCCTAATGCAAAAGAATTCTCAAAATGTTGAATCCCCGATTGCGTTTATGAGCTCTCCTCTCAAGCCTCATGAATTAAAGATGTCTCAGTTAGAAAAACATGCCTTCGCCATGTGGTCAAAGTAGTCAAGAACTTCAGGTATTACATTCTAAACTCTCATACAGTAGTGCTTTGGTCCCTGACACGGCAGTCAAGTCAATTTTAACTCAACAGGAGTTAGGAAGCTTGCGAGGGAATTGGATTGCAAAAGTCCAAGAGTATGATCTAGATATAAAACCAACCAAGTTAGTAAGAGGCAAAGGCCTATGTCAACTTATGGCTGAAAACCAAGATTCAGAAGTTTCCTAGGAAAAAGATGATTGCACCCATGGAGCACAAAGCCAGCTGGAGAAACCCGATTCACCGCCGATGGTCCTATTTGTCGCAACCAGCGACGAGTGGTATTCCGATATTGCTTTCTTTCTCACCTATGGCGAATGCCCAGCTCATCTAACTACAAAGGAGAAGCACGCTATAAAGCTCAGAGCAGCCAGATATATCATCTGGGATGACGGTTTATACAAACGGAATAGATGGCATCTTCTTGCGATGTGTTGACAAGCCACAACAAGTGAAGTTACTTGAGAGTTTTCATAATTCAGCCTGTGGGGGCCATTTCTCCTCTTCCGTGATGGCACACAAGATCATCCGGGCCAGGTACTATTGGCCGACGCTTTTCCAAGACACAGCCACCTGGGTAGCAAAGTGTGAACCTTGCCAGCAGTTTGTCGGCAAGCCCAAGTTGGCTGCTTTTCCCCTCAGGCCGGTCATTGTCGACGAACCATTCAAGCAGTGGGGAATTGATTTTATTGGTGCACTCAATCCCCAATCGAGTGCCGGACATAGTTATGTCTGACAGCAACAGATTATTTCACAAAATGGGTAGAAGCCATACCTGTCAAACATGCCACTTCCGAGGTTGTTTGCAGTTTCATCAAAGAAAATATCATTGTCAGGTTTGGCATTCCAAACAAGATTGTTGTTGATAACGCTTCCAACTTCTCCTCACGAGAAGTTGTTGGTTTTTGCTATGAATACGGAATAACTCTGGCTCACGCCTCAGATTATTACCCTCAGGGAAATGGTCAGGTAGAATCCAGTAATAAAAACTTAGTAACCATCATACGAAAGCTAGTGGATGAAAATCAACGAATGTGGCACAAGTCATTATACGACGCTTTGTGGGCGGACCGCATCACTCCCAAGAGGTCTCTCGGCATGTCACCTTTTCAAGTGTTATATGGCACCGATGCTGAGCTTCCCATTTCTGCGGAACTCCCCTCTGCTTGGCACGAGCAATCGAAGATGAGACTTTCCAAAATTCCCTTGAAAAGAGGATCATGTATCTAGCAGAGCTCGAAGAAAAGAGAGTAAGAGTGGTCGACAGGATCACCGAACATCAGAATCAGGTCAAGAGATTGTTCGATAAAAAAGCTAAGCAAAGAGAGTACTGGGTGGGAGACCTCATCCTTTTGTGGGACAAACGAAGAGAGCCAAAGGGCATGCATGGAAAATTTGATTCCCTATGGAGGGGACCTTTCAAGATCAAACAGCTCAACGGAGAGAACAACTTCTATCTCTCGTATCCGGATGGAACTGGACTCCCACTTCCCTATAGTGGGCAGCATCTGAAAATCTTCAGGAAGTAGAGCTTGCTCTCTTCTTTGTACAGTTTGCTTCAGTTGTGTGTTTGTTTTTGTCGTGTGTGTTTGCTTTTGTTGGTTGTGTGTTTCCTTTTGCGGTCACCCTTGTTTTTGACTCTGTACCCAATGGATAGGCACGTGTGGATCTGGGATTCTCTACCCCTGATTTCCATTCAGAGATAGTCCCCAGAAAGAGCCAGTTGTTATCCCATAAAATTGGCAAGGGTAATTTTACGGGTAACCATACCAAAATTTTGTTCTGGTCCCTCGTCAGGGACCCCTCTGCGTTCGAACGTTGCAAAAACCCTTTCCCGGAAATCTGGTTTTCCGACTTAGCCATTTTTGGTCTTTTTGGCTTGGGCGCACCTATTGTTTGTGTAACACAGGGTAAATCTGCGCCCCCTTCATATCCTTTGGCACACCCTTTGGCGTGTCGACACACATTTTATTGCGCCTCACCATGTTGCGCCTTTCTTGCATGCGCCAAGGCGCATGCGCCTTCGTGTCAACAATATTTTTGTTGCACCACATTTTGGTGCACCATGGGCACACGTATTGCCATGTTGAACACTTTTGGTGTGCGCCAAGGGCACATAACAACGTGTTAACACACATCTTGGTGCGCCAAAGGGCGCAAGTTTTGCAATGTCGATAGGTGTTTTGATGCGCCACTTCAAAAAGTGGTTGGCACATTTATTACGCCTTTGCCTATATATAGGCGCATCCACCCTGTCATTATCACCAGTCAGAAAACACGTGATTGATCTTTTTCCTCTGCACCTGTCAGCACGCCTATCGTCCTCGTGTCACATTCGTGGACCCCGTTTCACCTCTCGCATTCTATATATTCCGGTAAGTGGTCCTCGTTTTTCTCGTGTTTTGGTTTTTGTTGTTGTTTGTCTGATTGAGTGGTAGGATAAAATAGATCTGAGAACCATGAAGCTCCTCCTGCTTTCCTGTTTTTCCCTCCCAAAGCCATTCCCATCCTTTTTCCAGATCTGCTGGTTAGGATAACTCTGCCCCGAAAGCAAAAATCCAAAATCTCCTTCCTCCCCCCTTCACCACTTGAAGCAATGTGAAGTAAGCCTAAAAATGTGATCTCGTCGAGAGAAGAAGAATCATTTTCCAAAAACTATGTTTTCCCTTGGCACACGCGCCCTTGTAACAAGAAGCACAGTCATGCCTATGGCACACCGGCTTTAATTGTAGCACATGAGCTCTCTGCGCTTTGTGAAAACTAGTCTCCGTATGGATGTAGGCGCTTTCCTTATCGCTGCAACAAAAATGTCATATGCTACACGTAATAAATCTGCACCCTTGGGCGCACCCAACTCCCATGTCGCATATCAAAAACCTGCGCCATAGGCACACCCTGCACCCATGCAACACCGGCATTACTTGCGCCAGTGTAAAACTGTGTTCAAAGGCGCGGGCGCATCCCTATTACATCAACATCATGTCATGCAGACCTCCCATGCGCCGCGCTACAGTTCCCTTTTTCACACCTAAAGTCTATGTTACACATGCTAAACTTGCGCGCCTTTGGCGCACCAAATCCCCATGTAACATGAAAAATATATGCACCTATGGCGCATCCTATCCCCGTGCAACATGAAAAATCCATGCGCCCGGTATAAAACACGCATAAGTGGCGCAGGCACACTTCCGATTGCAACAACAAAAATGCAGCCTGCAGTATCCATGCGCCTTGCGCCCTTTGGTGCTGATTTGTCCCTTGTAACACCATTTTTCTGTGTGCCACACTATTTAGCCCTGCAGCCTGCAGTGTTCATGCACCCTGCCCCGATGCCTTAAAATTGCTAACTCTTCCTTCTGTCAATACTTTAATGGGAGATCAATCAGCTAACATGACTCTCCTGCGTTGGGTTTCGCTTCTTCTTCTTGCAGATCAACAACTAAGTTCAGAACTACATATGTCTACATCAAGCAAGAGACCTACCAAGTCTAAGGGCAAAGCCAAGCTTACAGAGGAAGAAATGAAGTACAAATATCAGAGGGTCAGGATGCCCGAATCCCAGGCAGAGTGTGACCTGGACATAAGAGACTCAAAACTTGGTCATATCGATATGGAGGACTTCTGGCAGAACCAGAAGGGTCACAGGAAGTCCGTGGATGGACAAACTGGTAGGCAGTGGCCTACATTTTGCTGGAGGGATCCCGGTCAATGCTGTGAACAACGAGTTCATGATGGTAGTAGCCCGCTGCTACAACAAAGACACAAGGTGTGTCCAGAATGAGAAAGGTGAGGTCGTGATCAACCTCACTGCCCGACACTTCAAAATAATGCTTGGCATTCCTCACCACCGGCACTTTGTGGCCGTAAGCCAAGAAGATTGCACCAAGGCTTGGGAAGATAATGAAGATCAGTGTATGCAATTAATGAATGAGGTATACCTGAAAAACAAGAAGGTGGTGACCAGATGGCCACAAGTCATTCATCGCAGTGATTTCTCAGAGGAACTCAGTGATACCATCACATTCCTAAGCAGAGTATTTGGGCTTCCTGATGCCCACTACTTTCATAAATGGATGCTTAGATACCTGGAGACAATGAACAAGAATGTGCCAGATCAACGCTTCGAGTGGGCGGAGATCATAAGCAACACTATATCTCGAGCAGCTCCAACAACTTACCACAATGGGGAGGTTCTACATGAACTCCTACGTAGTTTATGCTGCGGCCTCGAAAGAGATTATCCAGCGTTGATGCGGTGCGGGGTTTGGCCCCAAGTAAAAATATATGAATACTATCCAGAGCTGAAGTTGGAGAAATAGTATTCCTCAGTTTACAAAGATTAACGATGCCTTCTTCTACGGCATCGTCTACCTTTTGAGGCCAAACATGACTCACGGTCGTACGACCAAGAGCATTGTTGCAGCAACAGAAATGGGGGCCTTGTTCACTCAATTCCCCACCTTCACTTATCTAAGGGCAGCCAACTTCTTGGGGAACCAACCAAATTGCCAAGATATGCCGGCCCCAAGCTGATCCTGTTGGAGCTATCAAGACAACTCATAACCTATCACGAGAAGTGCTTGAAGAGAAAGAAGGGTGGAACTCCTTTCCCCCTCACAGTGGGCAGGTACACTTGTCTCTCTCACCACAAAGCATGGGAGATGTTTGCAGAGCTGGAGCTACTAAATCTAAAGCACAACTTCCCGGCAAGGCCCACTTTCAACCCAAGGAATTGTCTACCTAGGGCCAAACTCGATCCGATCCACATTCCACAGATCGAGGATATTTATATCGACCTGTATCATGAGGTCGAGCTCAGAAGGAAAGACCATTCCCACTTAGCCTTGGCTGAAATCATCCAGTACGGTGTAGCCATCGTCCCAAAAGGTTATCAAACTACTGATCAAGAAGTTGATCAGGTATATCTTGACACGGGTGGGGACGACTGGCCGTTCGCTGTCATTGATAGAACCAAAGCGCCTCAGATGATAGAAGAAAGGGTCAAAGAAACTCTGCGAGAACAGAGCACTGGTGCAGGATGAATGGTCTCATCTACCTCGGGGTTGATTTCACCACTTCTCCATTGGGCAATGCACCTTCCAGACCAAAACATCTGCCAAGGAGAAAAGGTAAAGATAAGGAGGGCGAGTCAAGCTCTACCCAAGAAAAGACTCCTGAGAGTCCCCCTTCCGCCGCACAAGAACAAGTTATAACTCTGGCTTCTCCAGAGAAAGAAGCGGCCGAGGATGTTCCGATGGGCACATCCACTCAGGATGTTGCCACTACTGCAACTATTGAGGTCCCTTCTATCTCTTCTCCCTCTCCTCCTTCCCCTCCTCGAGTGACCCAAGCGACCATTCCTTTGGTCGTGTCCTCTCCCCATCTTCTTTGTTCCCCTTCCTCATCGTCCATCTTCTCTTCTCTCATGGAGCTGTCCCCCACCATTTCTTCCCTCATCTCTCAGCTCCCTTCCATTCCCATGTCTACCTCCCCTGCAGTATCTCTTCCTCCCATGAGCACTTCCTCGGCCTCCCTCTCGATGCCACCTCCAAGTGTCTCCACGCATTTTCCTTCTACTACTGCAGCTGCTCCCTTTTCTATTTCCGGCCCCTCTCCCATAAGTCCAGCATGGATCTCTCAGCACCTGAGCCAACAAAAGAGGAAAGTTCCCATCGCACCGATGGACTTCTCCATCATCCCATCAAAGGGGACCAAGAAGCAAAAGCCTTTAACCCGCTTCTCTCAGAGTGCGTCAGGAGAGAGAGTAATGGAGATAGCTTACCCCAATCCTTTAAAGGATAAAAAGGATCTGTCTTCAACAGATTATACAGTGACCCAAGTCATAATGGGGACATCTTCAGAAAGCCTTCAAGGAGAGGCCCTATCTGCAGTTGACGCCCTTTGCAAGAAGCTCCAGGAAGCAAAGGAGGAAAAGAGGCTGTTAAAGGAACAAAATAAACATCTCCTCCACGCCTTGCAGAAGATGGGCAGTGCACCTCCTACAACTGCCGCCAAAACTCCTGAGCCTCTGAGCCAGGACAAGATTAATGAATACGCCAAAATCGGCGAGCAGGGTATGGCAGTTTCCACCTGGAGGAGCCAAATCCTCAAAGAAAGTGAGGGAGTGATCGCCAAGTTCACCGGATTATATCAGAATATCAATCGGGTGAACAAAGAGCTCCAGGCGATAGCAGGACCCATCTCGAAGAGCTGGACCATGCCAGGATGCAGCATGAGACCTTTCAAAAAATGCTCGACTGTTCAGTCGAAGATCTGGTCAAGTTCGGCGTCTTTGGACACCCCAGAGCCCTCAACAAAATCCTTTCTACTCTGGATTATCGGGTCGATCAACTGGAGTTCGTCCTAGAGAAGATTGACAAGATAAAGGAGGAAGCCCTGGATGCAATGCATCAAATGGAGCAAATTGTCTTGAGAATGTCTCCGGGCTTGCTCACTCCTTCTTTCGCCTTAAGAAAGGTAGAGGAAACTATTCGGATCTTCAAGGAGATCGTTTCACAAGGGCTAGGACCAGAGGTCACTTTCGACGCTGAATCCATCAATAACCTGCTGGCCTGTCGTGACTTCATTGGGTACCTGATAGACGCGGAAAATGAATATTCCAAACTCCCAAAAAAGCTCACAGATGAGCGGGAGACTTGCAAAGCTATCAGTGATCGACACAAGGATCCTTCCCAGGATCAACTTCAACCCATGATCACCAAGTTCATGGAGTACCATGCCCAGTTCCACATCTCGTCACCTAAGCAACAGTAAAAAGTAGGATACCCCCTTTCAGCCGTGGGATGATGATGAATAATCTCTTTCTTCCAACCTTCTCCTTGTAAATATCTAAAGTATGTTGACACAAATGATGACATCATCCATGTTGCACCATGGGATGATGTCATCCACAAAGTTGTCAAAAGTCAACAAATGACTTTGAGATATTTTGTAAGATATTTTTGTAATTAAGTGGTTGGTTCGTTTTTGCCTTCTTCTTCTCTTCTTCTCTATAAATACTTGAATACTTGTTGTATTCAAGGGTGGATATTTTCGAGATGAAAAATAGAAGTAGGAAGAAAAGATTTTGAACTTTTTAATGAAGAAATATTAATACAATATTTAGACTTTGTGCTTGAATACATGTGTTTACATTAGACCTTTCTTATGTTAGATCTATGTTTGTTCTTTGAATCTACTTCTACTTTATTGTCATTTATTCATCAGTATTGCTTTATTTGTCTATGCAAAGTAGGTTCGGCTCTATTACTACCAACCCAAATCATAGACCTCTAACCTTTCTACTTTGGAATTCATTTCTTTTCTCCCTTCAATCTTTCCTATCCTTTCCCACCTTCATTCCTTTCCCTTCTTTCGTCAGTTGGAAATACCTCTCTTGGGATGAGATCCCAACCCCTGAAGGTAGAATATTGTGAGACTTGCACAAATTAGATGTGGGTGGGATGGATTAGGAAAGGGGATAAGATTGGGGTAATTAGATGGATGGATTGGGTTTGATTATGTTTGGATGGGGGTTTGATTTGATTATTTGATTAATGTTTTATTGGTTGATTAATGTGTGGTAAAAATGATATGTAAGCAAACAACACACATGCAACACACAACCTAGCTAGTCAAGTGGGTGTGCAACATAAGCTATAGCCCACTTTCAATACCACACACGAAAGTGGTGCTCATTGAGCTATCCCACCTTTACGTTGATGTGTGATCAGCTAGCGAGTAATCTTTGATGGTTCCTTCCCCTATAATATAGCTTGATTGTGGCTGAAGGATACCTATGCTAGGATAAACAAGGCTAGTTAGGGGCATCCCCTATATACCTTGCGGTACGTGGGGCCCAAATCCATGTTGCAAGGATGATATATGAGGCCTGGGTTTTGGGACATGGAAGCCCCTCACTTCACACTTCCCTTAAAACAAGAAAGCACTTAGCCAATAATGACAACACTCCAATAATTTTTATACCCCACTGAAACACGGGGTGTGTCTACATGCGTGGAGATGAAGCCCACAGTCACGAGACCCCTAGGACTATGACAAGTGTGTGGATATAAATTTCATGTCATGTTGCCCCTAAAAAGAAAAAATGGAATGCTAGCCACTTTTGATCCTCAAGATCATCCTAAGACGCAAGAGGAGAGCATACACGGTTTCACCTTTGGGATATAACAAACACACAATATACAAGAAAATGAAAACAAAATATAAGATGATATATAAAATCAAATATTTTGGGTCTTTAAAATTAATGGGCACCATAAATGTATATGTTAAAAAAATTAGATAAAAGTTAGAAACTAAAAACAAATCAATTGATTCCTAAATCTAATCTATTCAACAATACTTCAGATTGAGCTAGATGGAAGGGAGAAAGAAGTGCAATACCTTCACTTACCAATGAAGAACTCCCTTGATGCTTTGGATGTGCTCTTGATGGTGGATTGGATGTTCTTGCTTTAGATTTTGGAGACACTTGGGAAACACCTCCTTTTGTTTTTTTGAATTTATTGATGCTTGATAAAGGATGAATTGATTGGAGTTGATTGAAGATGGATTGATAGAGTGGATGGATTGATTAGATGATAAAAATGGAAAAGTTTGGTTATGGATTCTTGAGATCTATGGATTGGCTTCCATGGAGGGTGGCATTCCAATTTATAGTTTTTGGAATTGGAATTAGAATTGGAAGGCTAGGATATTGTCAAGTAGATGGAAGATCAATGGTTAGTATTGAATGAGAAGATAGATAATTCTAGAATTAGAAAATTCTAGTGTTATGGAGACATATTCATTGAATTAAAAATTCAATGGAGAAGAATAGAAAGTTAGAGAGGCTTCTAGAATTAGAAGCTTCTAGAAATAGAGGAGGTGGGATTAATTCTATAATTAGAAAATATATAATTATGGAGAAATATCCATTGAATTTAAAATTCAATGGAGAAGAGTAGAAAGTTAGAGAAGCTTCTAGAATTGGAAGCTTCTAGAAATAAAAGCTTCTAGAAATATAAACCTCTAGATTTAGAGGTAGGGGATATGATTAGTTTAGGATTAGATTAGGTTAATAAATGATGATTAGAGGTGAGGTTAGATGGAAAGGTTAGGTGTAGGGATATGTAGGGTAGGTGGTAGGTGAGATGTAGGAATATTAAATTCCTATAAATGTTAATGAAGGAATAAAATAAGAAAATATGATATAATAATGTAATAAAAGGGATTAATGATGGGATAAGATATAATAATGATGATAAATGATAAATGGTGATTCAATGGTAAAGGGGTAAATATGATAAAATGGATTAATTATTATATGCATTTAGATGATGTTATTTACGGACAAATTAGTCGTAACTTCAAGCATGTTGACATTATAGATGTCTACAGGTGTAGAAACATAATTTGGTGTTTATAGGTGTAATAAAATGAGAGAATAATTTACATGAGTGCTTAAGTTCTCTAATAATATCCCACAATTTGTTACACACCTAAAATATGTATGTAATTTCTTATAACCTTCTCATCCCTTAATGAGAGAGGAGGAGCATTGATTTTAAGGCCATGAAGTGATTTTATGATGGTCAAGTCTTTAGATTTTGATGGTTTTAATAATGATTCTTACATTCAATATTTAATAAGAGTTGTAATGTGACTAGTTCCTATCATAGTTTAAAGAAAATTTGACTGAATAATAATAAAATAGATATATTTAAGCAATTGAAATATAGATGTGGTCTCACACAAAATACGTTTTAACGATTTTAAAAAATTGTGGGTCAAATATTAAGAGTATGGTATTGAACTATAATGTACTCTATATAATTTTTATAAACATCTATAATACAAACACCTACAAGAATTCATACATAATTAATCAATAAAAGCTCAAAGTAAAGATATAACACAAACTTACTAAGAGTAGCATGACTACCACAATTTTATCAAGAAGTTCTGAAGTAATTTGTATGGAAATAAAGAATGGTGAAATAATACATCTTCTTTATCTCTCTATAACGGGTAACCTAAACTAGGATAAAGAATGACATGTTAAAGATTCAAACCTTAGATTGTAAGTTGATATAGATGTAAAAATAGGAAGGTGATACTCCACACTCTATAAGACTTATAGGGTACCAAATCCTAGACCTAAAACATGATAGTGGCGTCTAACTAGATCTTGAAAGCAATATGATAATATTAAGGTTATAATAATTTTGTAAATTATATAATATATAGGTAAGGGATACAAGAGGTTGCAAAGAAAGAGTCATAAGGATCAAGGGTTGTATACATTTGAAGTCCAAAATGGGGTATTATAAGGTAGAAACCATTATATAAATATAATACAACAAAAATAATATCCTACCCTAATCTAATTTATGCATGAAAACATCAAAAAACATCCCAATATAAAATAAAATAAAGAATGAGAGAGGTTAGAGATACATATTTGCATGAAGACACCATTAACGCATTAACTTCCCCCATGATAGGTATAACCTTAGGAGAGAGTTCATGTGGGGGACCAAAAATTAATAGAGGAATACCTAGGAACACCTCTACTTGAAGACTTCAATGACTCTATATGTTAGGTATACCATGTAGAAAGTGAAACTCCTATTCTTGTGGATCATAAGTACCCAATGCTCTAAGTGTGAAATCTAAAGAAGAAAAATAATCCCATTTAAGACCTTCAAATCTTTAAGTGCATATTAGCAGTGTTAGTAAATTGAATATGATGATATGTAATGAGCGCTCATATACTATGTATAAATATCCATGTCATATAATTTATTATTTTTCCTTGTTAATGCTTTCTACCATGGTCAATTATGTCGGATATGACAAACAACAAACTAAACCACATCGACCATGGTCGATGTCTTCGACTAAGGAAATATATTCAATGATATTAATCATGGTCAATGCTATCAAATAGATAAATGTGGGAATTTTTAGGAAAAAGAATAAATTCAACTGAGATGGAGGGAACTCAAAGGTGTTAAGAGGGTGAAATGATGAATATTTGTATGTTTTTAATGTAAGTATGAGGATGATCGTAAGAGTATGTCAAGGTGAAGTTGCAAGGAGATTAGAAAACTTGATTTTAGTGGCACAAAAACATGTAAAATATGATATAATTGGACTACCTATAAAATCTCTCTCATAAGTACCACTACTGACTAGACCAATGTAACCTTTGAAGGATACAAAACCATTTCTAACCATTCCCCACTCCCGGTGGTATCCTTGAGGACCATGCTCTTGATTTAATGAAATTTATATCTATGTAACAACACCGCTGATGAGATAAGTATAAAAATATTAAAAATATCTAGATAAATAAATACAAGCAAGAGTGAATGATATGAGATAAAGGTGAGTCAACTTATAATTGTAGGTCTAGACCGATTCAAGGCTAATGAACAAGATGGAAAGGTAGATTCTCGTATCATGTAAGCTCTGCTTTCTGATTTTGGAATATGAAAATCTTAGGAAATGAGCACTTGGCATAAGACATGTCCACCTGGTGTTGGTGTCTATGTGATAACTTTGGTCCTAGTTATTTATGTGTCGCTCCTTTTCACTTCTTATTCATCAAGGTTGCATCAAGTTCTCTACAAGTCTTCTCGATTACACATGTACCGTAAAATAAACCCTAACTACCTACACAATACTCAAGCGTGCATTAGATGAATAGAAATATATATATGCTTAATTCAAACTAGACTCAATGGTCTCCCTAATGTGATTGCCACCAAGCATTGCACTACATTTTAGACTCAATATAGTTATTGTGTGTGTGTGATTGAAATAATGTCCCTTTAGATAGGATGCCCTAGTGCCAGTCGAACAAAGAATAGTAGGATACAACTAATTTTTCCCAACACAAATGTGTGGTATGGAATTCATAATAAACCCTCCTATGTAGTGAAGTATGCAGTTCCAAAATACAATCCTTGGTGTAGTAGATAGAAATTTTATTCTTAGAGGCTTCATTGATCTTATCATATCCACAAACCTTTAGAAAGTTGTACCTTTTTTATTGAATCTACATGGGATTTGCACCTTGAAGAATGGATAGACACCATCACACACACCATTGGATTATCCATTTGATTCTTCTAACACCATTGGACTATCTACTCAAATTATTCTATTGAATTTTTCTAGTCAATTGTTCTTCCTGAGCATTGTTCCACTCCCCAAGAAAGCTATGTTGAATTATCTAAACAAATTAAAGATAGAATAGGAAAAGTAGATCATTACTTTATACATCTATCATATTGTATGGCTACATGGATATAGGTATGGGATGGTTTCAACCTGTTAAAGAAACAAATGAAAATTAAGTGTTTATGGGTGTAATGAAATGAGAGAATAATTAATGACAAAGTGCTTTAGTTCTCTAGTAATTAGGGGGATTAAGCCCTAGGTAAATTAAGCAACCGCTTAGGGCGCCAGAGTGCTGGGGGGCCTAAATATAAATATTTTCATTATTTTTGGCTATTATTAGAACTTAACATTAATTTTTTACTTGAAGTCAATATTAATTGACCCTTTTGTTGATATTATTATAAAGTAACATAATTTTCATGCACACACAAAAAAGATACTATAATATTTTTACAAGTAAAAATATATGCATATTTGTAAGCTCATACAATTTTTTGGTATTGTTACCCATTCTCTAATGTAACTCTAGATAATTCAAGTGTGTAATTTTTCTTAGAAAAGGTTCATGTATTTTTATAATGTCATTAGTATAGCTAATAGAGGCAAATATAATTGAAGGAAAGAATTATTTAATTATTTGTTCCTAATGTTTTGGGGGAAATGTATCTTTTATGGAGGAATTAGTAGGCTTGGCCCAGTATACCACTCTTCACCATACTATGGGAGGTAGCTAACATTTTTTATTTCTTTGCGAAAAAATGGTGTTTTGTTCAAGTTTTGAGTCTCATCACTTACTTGATATTGGTAAATAAGATGAGTAACTAACCTTGTATAAAAAAATTGTATTTGTTGCATTCTAAGCACCTCTTGTGATTAATTCTCTCCATCCATATAATATTACCTATTCTTATTTGATAATTTTATAAGATAATTTTATTCCTTTTGTACTCCAATTTCTCTAAATTAGTGATTTATTATGACCATTAAGAAAATATTAAAATACGATAGTGTATGTAGCTTTTATTTATATATTTTATGGGAGAAAATTATTAACTAAAATTGTAAAAGGGTGTCCAATTCAATTATTGCCTAGGGTGCTCCAAACCTTTAATTTAGATTTGTTAGTAGTCTCCCAAACCTTGTTACACACTAAGATTTATATCTGATCTCTTCTACCCTTCTCATCCTTCATCTAGATTGGGGAGCCTTGATTTTAAGGTCATGAAGTTTTCTAATGATGGTTAAGTCCTTATATTTTGGTGGCTTTTAATAACGATTCTTGTGTTTTGATATTCAATAAAATGCATAATGTGACTACTCCCTATCATGCTTGGAAGAAAATTTAATTGAATTTTCAATATGTGTGTGTGTGTGTGTGTGTGTGTGTGTGTGTGTGTGTGTGTGTGTGGTCTCACACAAATTAAGTTTTAATTGATTTTATTTATTTTTAATTCAAATATTAAGAGTGTGGTATTACAAAGACAATGTACTCTATAGAATCTGTTGTAAACAACTATAAGGAAAAATCCTACATGTGTGCATACATGATAAATCATTGAAAGATCAAAATATATACACACTTTTCTATATACTTACCAAGGGTAGTATGACCACCACAATTTTATTAAGAAGCTCAAATAATTTGTATGCAAATAAAAATGGACCAATAAAAGATCATCTTTGTCTCTATATAATGTCGTAATTTTAACTATAATAAATGAGGCCATGTTAAATATGCACACCTTATATTGTAATTTGGTAAGGACACAAAAATAGGAAGGTGATACTCTACACTCTATATGCGGTATAGAGTTATAAAGCCTAGACCTAAAATAGGGTAGTGGTGTATAATTAGCCCCGATAGAATTTGATGACAATAAGGTTACAAAAATATTATAGGTTATATAATATAGATGTAAGGGATCAAAGAGGATTCAAATTAAGAGTTGCAAGGATCGAGGGTTGTATACTTTTAAGCCCCAAAAGGGGGTATTATAAGGTAAAAACTGATAAATAAATTTAATGCAATAGATAAGAATATGTTTCCCTACTCTAATCCATGCATGACCACATAAAAAAATATCCCTATATAAAATAAAATAAAGGACAAGAGAGGTTAGAGATAGGTCTACCTACATGAAAACACCATTTACACATTAACTCCCCTCAAGGTCGATAACACCTTATGAGAGATATGGTGTGGTGAACCACAATTGAATAGAAGAAGAAGAGGCCAAATTACAAGTGTTGCCTAGTTACACGGCTAGTAGAAGAGAAGAGGCCAAATTTAGTTGTACTCCACGAGGCTAAAGTTAATGTCCAACATTTTTAAATTACATAAAACAGTTGCAGAAGAAAGCAGTGTGGATAGCAGTGGAGGCAACTAGTAGCTCGAGAGGATTGGAAAATATGTGCAATCCAAAAAGTTATAAGGACATGATTCTTTCCCACTCCCCTAATTTTCTGAATTTTGTCTTGAGGTCTTCAATATGAAATCAATCAACATTAAAAAACCCAAGATAGTCTTACAATTGAGACATAACTACCAACAACGAAAAAGGCCTTCCATGGAGAAACCACGAAAATTTATTTTCTATTCACACACAACAACAAAGTGAATGCAAAGAGAGAATGAGATGAAGTGAATCAAGCCCGTGGATGGTATAGTTGGCGGCTTAGTTGAAATAGGAGTCATGGTAAAAGTTGTGGCGAGTGTTGGAAGGGTTGTAATGGTGAAGGAAACAAGGACTTGCTCTAAGAAAGCGATGAGAATATAAGAAATCTTATTAAGGAAACAATTTTTGAAAGAATGAATCTCCGAACTTATGCAAATCAAAAGGAATGTTTTGATGTGGGAAAGATGATATACAAAAATGGGTAGAAGGCCACAAATTGGGAAAGCCCAAAAAGTCAAGACATGAGTCGATTGAACTCCCAATAGCCAAAAGAAAGGTGCAAAGAAACATCAATGAAATAGTTGTTAGACCAACCGGAAGACATAACTAGATACTTTGGGAACTAGAGGGATAAAGCTTAAGTGTGCCAAAGTCCAAAAATAAACACAACTTGAATTTGAAACGCGTCAAAAAAAAAACCATCATTGACTTCATTTTGGGTGGGTGGGAAAATCCTCTCCCCAAGTGGCCATTGAAACCCATATTAGAATGTCAAAGGCCTCAATCATAAATGCCTCTCATAAGCGCCGCATAGTAGACAAATGGCGAAGAGAAGTGAATAGATTTAGTCATATTCCACAAGACTACGAGCTTAATGTCTAACATTTTGAAAACATAAATGTATCTTCACTTGCAATAATCGAAGGCATGATGACCAATCTATCTTGGAAAGACTAGACATGTTTTTTTGTAAATCCAGGACATGGAACTAAAAGTTTGAAATTCCAATCAAGGGAAAAATGGCGTGGAAATCATACTGCAATGTCGAAACAAAAATAAATATTAGATGAATAGAAGGGAAAAATTAAGGAACATAAAGCCACAAAATGACCGTGAAATCATGCGTTTAGAAAAGTAGTGAATGGCGACCAAACCTCAATAGATATATGAAAAGAAAAGGAAAGGATAAAATTGGATTTATGCCTATCATTTTCGAGGGCTGTTTAATTTGAGAAGTTAATTATATTTTGTATCGAACAGAGGCATCATACTTCAAAACAGAACTCGGGAAAAACTCTAAATCTATGCAAAATGGCTGGGAAAACTATGCGGTTGAGTGCAAAAAATGTGACTATGCGAGATAATACATGTGAAGACATGAATGAGTATACTATTGATTGTAACTTGAAGTAAAATTACATTAGCAGTAGCAAGTGAGGTAAGTAACTGGGACAGGTAATTGAAAATAGAGTTATAGTAAATTGCTTGTAAGTTTTGCAAGTGCTAAAGCATTTGAAAAGTATAAGGCTGATTTAAGAATGGCTTTGCTATTAGTACCTTCACTGTTGTATCCAGAAGTAGTTGTAGGTGTTCCAGAGATATTTTTACATTTACAGTGGTCACAAAGGTGGATTGGGTGCTCCATAATCTCTTGTCTATGCTTTCGCTTCACTTTCCTAGGTTTTTGAAAAGGTATATTGCCGGTTCTTTCCTTCGTATTTTTTTTTCAATCATATGGAATTCTGCTGCAAGTGTCTGGAAAATATATACCTATCATCCATTAAGTGAAACAGAAGTTGGTTTATTTTTGAATGAGAATGCTATTAAATAATTACCGTAGGGAGTGTGAGGCTTACACAAGCTTTGTCATTGGGCGAGTTACCATCTATAATGTCGATGATGAATTGGTTTCCTATTTTTGGGTATGATGTACAAATGACAACTATGGTCGTAGTTGCATAATGTTCAATAGTGGACAGTAGATGATGGATGCTTGAATTTGGGATGAACATATGCTAGGGAAAATAGAATCAATAGATTCTATGGTTGTGGTTTCAATGATTAGCAATATAAAGTCACAGTCGCAGTGGTCATAGTCACTTTTTGGAGTAATGGTAAAGTTTGTTATGCGGATGGATTTTTGTGGGATTATTTTATGTTCATGGATTTTAATGAAAGATGCCATAATGTTGACAATTATTGTCATCTCACCTTTTTTATGTCCTGTGAGGTCCACACACAACATTTCTTTTCCTTGTTGCTTGTCGAGGACTGTTTTATATACAACCATGATGTCACCCTCAAAAATTTCTCTGAATTTTTAGTTATTTACATTGTCAATAGTGTTTCACATGCAATTTAGTTCCAGAATAGAGTTACTTCTATCCTTTCATTCTCTTGAGAAACAAATAAGGGGTTAGGGCTAGGAGGAATACCTATTGAGTGTTGGTAAGGTGTGCACGTACCGTAGAGAGATCAGACTGATTGTGAAGAGCTCCTTTTTGTCTGGGAAGGACTACCTATAAATAAGAATGCAAGACCACCAGATTTTCGTTAAACAATAAGTGAGGGAACTACCTTGGGCCCAGGAAATATTAGACTTCCTTTCAAAGGTGGTCAGTCCCCTTTTAATACAAATCGATGCACATGATAATAAAGAAGCTATTTCAAATCACGATTTAGGTACCTCGTTACTAAAAGCAATAAAGACTAGACTACCAAATATAAAATGTCATGTTGTTTGTTTGGTCACCGGTTATTGATACGTTGAGATCAAATTCTGAGGATAGACAAGGCTGGATATGAGATTGTTTGGAGGTAAATAGGTGAAAGGTTGGTTTTGGTATAAGTCACGATGATCGATGCCATCAACGGATAACCAACTCATGGTTATAAAACCGATACCCGGTAGAGGATAACCAATATCGGTAGGGGCAGTGATTTAGGGGCTTTTAAATGGAGGTTGGTTATAAGGTGGTTATGGGGTTTATAAGGTTGGTAGATGGTTGAGGGGAGTTGTAGGGTGATAGAGAAGACTCAGAGAGTGAGAAATCTGTCTTTGGGGCAATATAGAGATGGATGAATGAAGGTTAGGTGCAGGTGGTCTACCGGGTGGTAGATCCAGGAGTGAGATTATAATCACTATGAATAAAAAGTTCACAAAGTAGTGTCTAGAAGCATACAAGGTAATAAAAGAGACTACTTACTAGTTTCTGATGCGGATGCAAGTCCAAGGAATGCAGTGGTGAAGGCAAGGCTCAGTTGGGCTGATCCAGCAATTGGAAGTGAGCTAATGAAGCTATCCTCTGACTCTCCCAATGCTTGGATGACTGTGACAGTGATCTAGTTGCTCGATTCTGCCTTGGGCTCAATACTCCTCTCTGCAAACTCTTCCCTCCTTCTCACTTGTCTCTCCCTTGCAAATGGATTCGAATCCCTTCATTTTGGTTGGGGGAGGTCATTTACAGGGAACCGATGGCGGTTACCTAACCGACGCCGGCCGCGTAGGGACCGATGTCGGTTAGGTCAAAGTTGGATATTTTTAGTAAAATAGCCAACTTTCCCTCCTTTCCCTGAGGGTCGATTGTGGGCTTGGTCAAGTCATTATTAGGTTTGTTTTGATGCGGGTGAGGGGTGATGAGTCATGGGTGTGGGTCTGGACCAAGTCATAGGTCTTAATTAGGTTAGTTTAGGGTTAGGGCTAGGTCATAGTGAGGTGGCGAGGTGAGGTGGCAAGGTTGGAGATGTGGATTTATTACTTATAAGGTAATTAATAAATAATTCAGTGTGTAAGGTTTTAGGTGGTGAGGTAGGGTTAGGTTGCGGGATGAGATACGGGTACAGGGTGTCGTAAGACCCAAATTTGGTGTCTACATTTGCCCCTTGTTGTCATGTAGCTTGTCTTGTAAAGTTGCACTGACAATAATAAAAAGTGGTTGCCCCAGTTAAGGGTATAGGTAATCCCCCTCAAATCTATCACAGATTGAGGCGACATGAAATCAGGGATAGGGTTGATAAAGGGTAAATGATGATGAGATGTTGGTAAGATGGTGGGGTAAGTTCAAGGAAGCCGACGCACGTTAAAATGTAGTAGTGCAACTAGGGTACATGTTTTGAAGAGCAAACAAGCAATTCATAGGCAAAGGTCGATAGTTTATCCAAACAAGGCTGATATAATCCTGGTATCCAAGGCATAGGAAGTAGCTCCAGGGGATATAACGGGTAAGGTACGGAACGTTTAGGCATGTTCAACAAGATGCAAATGGTTGGTTTGGTTGAAATAAACATCACGGTCTTGGTCTAGGCAAAAGCTGGTCAATTTGAACAAGTCAAGTATCCTAGTCGTGCTAAAACATGAACAGGTGAGCTCGATTGAACAAACAGGTACATGATGGGTGGAGATAATTTTTGATTTGCGGGCCTCGGTCAAGGTACTTAATTGGTGTGGCCGTGGGTCGGGCCGATTGGTTGGTTGCGGCCTTGGGTCGGGCCAAGTGATTGGTTGCGGCCTTGGGTCGGGCCGGTTGGTTTATTGTGGCTTTGGGTCGGGCCAATTGGTTTGTTGCAGCCTTGGGTCGGGCCGATTGGTTTGTTACGGCCTTGGGTCGGGCCGATTGATTTGTTGTGACCTTGGGTCAGGCCGATTGGTTTGTTGCGGCCTTGGGTCGGGCCGATTGGTTAGTTGTGGCCTTGGGTCGTCGATTGGTTGTTACGGCCTTGGGTCGGGCCGATTGGTTGGTTGCGGCCTTGGGTCGGGCCGATTGGTTGGTTGCGGCCTTAGGTCGGGCCGATTGGTTGGTTGCGGCCTTAGGTCGGGCCGATTGGTTGGTTACGGCCTTGGTCGAGCCGATTGGTTGGTTCGCGCCTTGGTCGGCCGATTGGTTTGTTGCGCCCTTAGGTCGGGCCGATTGGTTTGTTGCGGCCTTGGGTCGGCCGATTGGTTGGTTCTGCGCCTTAGGTCGGGCTGATTGGTTGGTTACGGCCTTGGGTCGGGCCGATCGTTTATTCGCTGCGGCCTTAGGGCCGGGCCGATTAGTTGGTTGCGGCCTTGGGTTGGGCCGATTGGTTTGTTGCGGCCTTAGGTCGGGCCGATTGGTTGGTTGTAGCCTTGGGTGGGCCAATTGATTGGTTACGGCCTTGGGTTGGGCCGATGAATTCAAAATAAGGCTATTTAGCAAAGTCGGGGTAGGCGATGTGGTGAGAAATGGAGATTGGTGGATAAGGGCAGGAATTAGGTTAAACTAAGCTTGTAACTGATATCGGTTATGGGTGATCGATATCGGTCAGATGACCGATATCGGTTAGAGGGCGAAAACCTATAAAAAGAAAAAATACGGCATGTCATTTTCACTTTGTGAAATTGAGTGCCAACTTTTTCTTGTTTGAGTTTTTGAAGTGAGTGGGTTGTGTGTTTGGGCTGAGTTGGCACTAGTTGAGTGGGGGAGTGAGTTATTGGTAGGCCCCAGAGATCAGGAGGTAGAGTTTGATTTGTAAAGGACCCTGCTGAGGAGATTTGGAGCTATGGCACACGGAGGAGTAAGAGGTCTAGAGGTGCTTTGGAGGAGTTGGACCACCACCACCTATCCCACCACGACGACATGTAGTCATACCGGTAGGCTCTGAACCCCTATTTGTGTGAAGTTGATGAATTTAGCTAGGATGTGGGTTTTGGGGTAGGAATCCAAAATTTGATAAAATAATGAATAAATGAAGGTAAATCATAAAATGGAGTGGGTAGATATGTTAGGTAGGCCAAAACGGCAGGGTGGGTAAGTTTTTAGGCAATTGTTCAGGTAGATGGGTAGAAATAGGAAAAAAGGGGATTTGGGGCCATTTTTGGTCCGGCCCCGAAATCCCACAGTGACCGATGTCGGTCACTAGGCGACCGGACATCGGTCACAGCGTAAGTTGTGTAGATTAGTGGGTATAGAGACCGGTGTCGGTCATGTGTCGATCGATGTCGGTGAACAGGGGATCATTTTCAAAAGTTCCCTAAACATCTCTAAATGGTGTCAATGCAAAAGATCATCTCGAGAGCTTTCCAACGACTGTGAGAACGCGACAAACGGACATCGGGAGCTCTAGATATGTTCGGTCAAAGTTCGGTCAACGGGAAAGTCAACTATGGTCAACTGGTCAATATTTGGACCAATCGCACTGTGACACGTGGCTTGCCAACACTCGTCGAATTCGCTCGATTTGCCTATCGGGAGATGACAAGTGGACTACAGGTTTATTTCTATTCCACATTGCATGGGTCGAAATAATATTTGGTAATGCCACTTCTCAAATGCCACAAATATATATATATATATATATATATATATATATATATATATATATATATATATAAATGTTTAATACATTAATATTAAAACATGTCAATGCTGACCATGTGGGTGGTGAAGCGATTGTTTGGGAGGCATTAAGCCCTGCCACGTGGAAGAGTAAGATGAAGCGGTGGTGTGGGGGCTTAAGCCCATGCGTGGAGGAGTCCACGTGAAGAATGGAGCAGGTAAGGTTTAATAAACCTTACCCAAACAAAACAGCCACTCTTATGGGATATTAATCTCATTAAAAAAATTCAAATCGGCTAAAATGGGAATATTTAATCCCATTAAAATGTGTAAAGCCGCTTCAATGGGGATTTAATCCCATTTTATATGCAAATCGGCCCTATTTGGGAATTTAATCCCAAATTTCATGTACGGGTAAGGCTAGGCTAATATTAGCCTAAGGATAATATTTTATTCCATTATTTTGGGGCCTTATTTTTGTATAAATAGGGGACCCCTCTCCTTTGGAAAAACACACGGACACAACACGAGCTTATTATTTGTTAAGCTTGTTGTGGACATTGGTGCACACGGAGACACCGATCCCGAGCTTATTATTTGTTGAGCTTATTTGCGGGATGTGTCGACATGGTATTGTCTATTGGCCTATTATTTTAGGCAATATTAGATGAAATATTTGTGGCTAGGAGTTATTCAAACTACCTAGTCGGCCCATAGCGCCACACCAAGTACTTGTAAATCCTGGATTGTCGACCGGAGTGCTAGCTTTGCATTATTTACGTCGGGAAGGCCGATCACAAATTGGAAGGAGATTGATGCCGTGAGAAGGTGGAGGTCGGGTGCTATTTTTCACCCTTGTCCGAAAAAAGCTGGTGTATCTTGGTAGGCAAGTAAAATTCCATTAGGTTTTCTTGTGAAAGTACTATTGTAACTTCAAGTTTTGACTAGTGGAACGGTTCAATCACGAACCCGGAGGCGTGGCGGTTGCCGAACTCCGTAATCAATCTGTGTGCAATTAATCGTTATTGTCTTGCATTCTTTTAAATTGATTACTTAAAAGGATTAAATTATCGACAAATAATTAAAGCCTATAAGGGTCCGATATCGTCGTAATAATCAAGTTATTTTCGGATCGATCGGTGCATAAAAATCGGACATAGACTATTGGTGGGGGCGATGGCGGTCAAGGTGACCGTGCAGGTCTACACCATGGGTAGGAGGTAAGGTTGTGAAATTTTTGTGTTGGTTTGTTGTAGGTGGGTAGAATAGATTTTGGGGTGAAGGGGAGAAGGTAGAGTCATTTAGGAAAGGTTATTGGGGTGGGGGTAATCGGGTGGTTGGGGACCGTTCGGGTAGGATAGGTTATGGGTTGTGTATGAATTAGGAGGGGTTAAATTGGTTGAGGTATGGTTAGAGGCGAGAGTAGAGCAGGTGGAGTATGAGTGGGGCGGTTGGTAGGGTGTGGGATAGGTAAAGGGGATATTGTAGATTTTTGTTGGGTGGGGTTATTGATGTTTGAGGGAGATGAGGTGTTTTAGGTTTGATTGGAGTGGGTAGGATATTTAAAGAAGGACCATAAGAGTGAGAGGAATTTATAGATGTATAGGGTAAGATAGGTGGGTGTAGATGTGCTTATAGAGTCAGGTTGTGATTGGGTGGGTGAGTGAGTATAGAGGGTTAAGGTAGTTGTTTTGTGAAGGGTAGGCCTGATGGAGTGGGTTATTTTGCAGCACGCCAAAGAATCGATTTACGATGCAAGATTAGATGCCGCCTCTACTGGGTAGATGTGGCCACATGTGACTGCAGCGCAGTGGGTAGTTATACGGGAGGTTGGACTCGGTGGAGTCCAGAGGTATAGGGCTATGGATAGGGACCACAACCTGATGGTTGCCCTCATCGAGAGATGGGATCTGTAACCAATGCCTTTCATCTCCCTACTGAGAGATGACAGTCACCTTAGAGGATGTGTATCGCATCCTGAGACTATCGATCATCGGTGAGGAGGTGTTCCAGGTGATGAGACAACGATGGATAGCATCTTACATGTATTCAGGGATGCAGTCCCATTGATTACGTATCATAGTGCGAGCATCTGCTACGGTGATATGTATCGCGCGCATCGAAAGGAGACATGACTTGTCGTGCTGATGATGATCGGTATCACCTGCTTCACCCTCCCTGAATCGAGGGAGGAAGCTTCCCACAAGCTCTGATGGGTGTGTTACATGAGATGGTGGAGGAGCACACCTGCTACGCATGGGCACCAGTGTATCGGTGTGCAGCTATCTGAGAGAGCTCTGGGGCTATTGCCATATGAAGCGATTCGGTATATGTTCGACATTCTTGTTACACTGTTGGGCCTACGAGCATATCATGTGTTTACGACCAATAGGGTTGCCCCAGCCTGGCCAAGGCCACAGGTAGTTTATAGATATGGGTTTCAGAGGTGGTTGGGGGTCGTGGGCCAGCCACGAGCAGTTATCACAGGGTGGGATGTCACTTATTACAGACATATGCTAGAGGGCCTGACTGCCTTAGATATTATATGGAGGCCATACAGAGGCCATCAACCCCGTGGAGGAGCCCGAGCACAGCTGCGTTGGATCCAGTATATCTTCTGGATATCTGGACGGAGACCCGGGGAGTATGAGAGGATCCCTCTAGAGAGGGTACGATGGCGAAACTGTAGGATTACAAAGGATGAGCCACCTCCCTTGCCACAGATCGAGGGAGGATGTAGAGGCACCACCGCTGTCTGTAGCCATTTGACCCAGTCTGGGTAGCAGAGAGATCGGCCGATGATACGGTGGACGACGCCGAGTTACAGGTTCATTTTTGGTTTGGTGGGCAGGGCAGAGGGCAGCCATGAGAGCACAGCCCACACAGCCAGATTGGCCGGTTGTTATAGTAGAGAGGGACCGTCTCTTGGTCAGGTGTAGTTATTATAGGGGCAGCTTGCTGCTGCACAGGCATAGATCGAGTGTTACGAGGCGCTTGGCCCAGCACGAGGAAAGGTATAGGGACAGCACAAGCAGCACAGTCCCTGTTCAGGCTCCGATGGCAGCTCCACCGCCACCACAGGTACAGGCTCAAGGTCAGGGTGTACAGCGAGGCGGGCCCACTTTATTAGGAGCCGGGACCAAATTTCCACCAGCCATGGTGGCATGGGCCCAATACATGGAGGCGAGAGTGGAGGCCCGTTATTATCAGGACGTACTAGATGGTACCAGTGCCGATTATCAGCCATATGCGGCTCACAGAGCCGAGACTTCCCGAGTCACAGGTCACAGGGGGCCGCAGCCACAGCTGGTGGGTCAGTGATAGGTAGGAGGCAAGATCCGAGACCGGGGCCAGCTGAGGGACGAGCCGAGGGAGGGGGAGAGAGCTGAGTCGTACCAGGAGCGGAGATGTTTTTGGGTAGTTGATTTTTTGATAGAGACACCGGTCTGCGAACCGAGTGTGCATATAGAGGCCTGCGTGCCCACATAGGATTTATGTATTCATTTTTGTTGTATATACCGGCTTACAGCCCGTATATTTGTATAGTTCTTCTGGCTTGTGAGCCGAGTATATTTTTGACATGAGAGACCGACCTGCGAGTCGAGTCAAGATTTTGACAGAGACAACGGCCTGCGTGCCGACTTTGTATTTTTTGGATTATAGAGGCCCCATGCAGGCAATTTGTATATGTTGACATTGATTTGAGGATATATATAGATGATGAGTTTGATCCACATGGTGTGTATAATGTTTGATTTGATACATATATTATAATGTTTCATTTGTTTTGTTGATGATTTTGGAAGTTGAGGTATATAGATGACGTTGATGATGTTTGGATTATATGCAGATGTGTTGAAATGTTGATGGTATTATGATGATGGATATTGATAATGATGTCGTTATGTAGGGAAAAGAGGCGGGTGCCAAAATTTTGTAAAAACAAAGAAAAGGCCTGGGTATAATCAAAAGGAGACAGTTTGACCGATATCGGTTAGATAACCGATGTCGGTCACTATGTGACCGATACCGGTTAGGTAACCGACATCGGTTATGTTAAAACGAGCTTTTCTAAAAATAGAAAAGCTTGGGAGGTAATTTTAGATTCTTATTTTTAGAGTCATGCAACATGTTAAATATGAGGATGCGAGGTTGTTGTCATCCATACAGGGTAGTTGCATGGGAGAATTGAGTGATAAGGAGGAAAGAGACAGGTAAAGTGATCGTAGGCTTGGATTAAGAAGGTGTAAAGGCAAGTTATAGTGAAGAGTCTGGTGAACATGGCTGAACAAGGAGAAGCATCCAAAGTGGGCGAGAGAGAGAGAAAGACAGTTCCACCTCAAGCTGCTGCATCCCAAGAGGTATAAGTTTTGGTTGGAATAAGATTTTGCATGCTTATAAATAGGATGTGGTAAGATAAGTGGGTAAAAAGGTGATAGGTAAGGGTTTGGGATGGGATGAGTGTTATAGGGTAGGTAATCAGGTGTTTAAGATATGTTTGTAGGTACAGAGAGGGGTAAACCAGCGAATAAGATATCATAGGTGGTGTTTTTGAGTAGGATGGATATTATGAACAGTGACCGATATCGGTTTGGGCCTAACCGGTATCGGTTAGGTAACTGATATTGGTTCTTGTGGTAAAGTCGCAACTTCGATAAAAACACTTGGGGATTCATTTCTGCTTATTGTTTTTTGGTTTGATGTGCGAGCAGAGACAAGGTTGATGATGAATGATAGGGTACCAGCGTTGTTGTCACGGGTCCGAGCGGATGTAACACCAATGGATTGGGTATTAATAAACCGTGTGGGGTTAAGTGGAATCCGCTATTATTCACGAATCACACGCAATCATGCTATGTTGCAGGCATTGATTGAGAGATGGAATCTAGAAAATAATACCTTCTAGCTACCAATAGGGAAATGACAGTGACATTAGAAGATGTGTTTCAAATTTTGAGACTTCCAATTACAGGAAGACCAGTGTATCAGGTAGGGCCCAACGCGGCGTGGGGGAAGCGATAACGGTAGTATTTGGTCAAGCCGCATGAGATTTGACACAGCGAGGCGTGACATTTACTTATGGTATAATGTTTGCATGGCACACCCTAAGGCAACAAGGTTGGCCGTGGTATTAATGATAGTGGTGGGGTATTATGCATTACCTAGAGTGGACGGGGGAAGATTTCCAAAATCATTTATGTGTATTATTCGTGAGATGATAGAAGGTAGCGTTACTTTCACATGGGCACCCGCATATATGGCGGAGCTATACAGGGGTTTATGGGCATGTAGGTGAAATCACAGGACTACACTAGATTATGCATACTTATTACATTGTTGGGCCTATGAGCACATTGTGTGTGTGTGACCAATAGGCCGACCAATCCAGCAAGAGAGACAGGAGTGCAGAGGTTGGGATTCAGGCGATGGGTCTAGACAGAGCAAGAGGCAAGAGCCAAGATTGTGACAGATAATGTCGAGTATTATAGGAAAAATTTGGAGACGATGATGATTGCGGATATCCGTTGGAGACCTTACGGGAACTACATGGTGATGGTGAACATAGCCGAGGATTTGAGGGGTGTAGAGTGAGTGAGGTGGATCATAGGACACAGGCCAGGAGAGTACGAGAGGATTCCTCTAGATCACGTGCGACGACAATTTAGATTTGTTCAGGATATACCCATGGATCATAGACCATACAGAAGGATCGACACCGAGGCACCATTCTCACCTCCATGGCCAACTCTTCCAAAAGGACCAGAAGAGATAGCAGCTAATCGTGGGGTAATGGATGCAGGAGCGAAAGAGTCTTATAGATTATGGTGGGCAGCAGAGCTGCGAAGTACACACGAGAGGGCCGATCATCTCGACATAGTTGTGATTACCACAGAGAGAGACCGCCTATAGGGTTTAGTTCACCAGCTTCAAACACAGGTGAATGAGACCACGGGATTGTTAGAGGCTTCACAGTCTTGAGTGGAGAGACTAGAGGTAAGAGTCCTCCACACGAGAGGGTAGATTCGTATGTTATAGGAGAGATTGGTGGATCAGTGGGAGGAACCAATAGCAGTGGTACCTTTGAGTACGGAGAGGCCAGGTGAGCGGCGTCGACGATCACCATCACTACCTGGTTCGGGACGAGGCACGGGGTCTAAGTGAGTTTCATACATAGGGGTAGAAGAATAAAAAAAAAGATTCCGACTGTAACGCGTCGATGATAGAGAAGATGTATTTGTTTAACATCTAAATAAAATGGAATATGTATGTTGATTTGAGTTTGTGATAATTATAAGAATATTTGTGTTTTGAATGTTTGGATTGATAAAGGATCAAGGTGAGTGTTATCAATAAAAATACGTGAAAATATTTATAGTTTTAAAGAAAACACAACACATGATAGGTTATGGTAGGGGATGGTCGAGCTAACCTTGGGAGACCCCATGTCTCCTAAGTGCTGCCTACATAGCCCATTACACAAAGCAAGGAGGGGCCTCAGACCGATGTAGTTCTCCCTTAGGACCGGGAGAGGTGAATTCGTGATTTGGTTGTGGTTAGGCAATTTGTTGGTTGGTAAAAGTTTGATGTTGGTAGAGTAATATTGTTGGTGTTGGTGTGGGTATAGGTGAAGTGAGTGTTAACTTACCCAAGCATAGGAAAACGTGTCCTAATTAAGATCAACACACAATCCTAGATTCAGGTAAAAGAGGCAAAAGTGTCCCATAGTTGGAAAGGGCTAAACAAACCATGTATTATCGTAGGATGAGCTTGAATCCCTAGTACCTTGCATAGGAGAGAAGTCGATAGGTGAAAAGAGTTGTATAATCACAATATATCGGATATACACATGTCCCTTGAGTTTTGTTATTTTGAAGAATGGTGAGGTGAGGTGGATGGTATAGCTAAGGCGTAGAGGACTTGTTATAAGGTGATTATGCTGACGGAAGAGAACCAAACCAAAATAGACAAGTCCATGACTCAAAAGTACTTTTGAATACTGCTTTGATGTTTTTGGATATAGACTGATCAATGTGGGAAGTCTACATGGGATATGCATTTTGTTGTTCTTGAGGTCTTCATGAAGCTGATCAATGCAAGAAGCTTCTGATAGAGGCTGACTTTGTATAGCTGTCCTTCAAGGGAACAATCTACTTATAGTAGTAGACGCGGCGTTGCACATAGCTATCCTTCGAGGGAGCAGTCTAGTTATAGTAGCAGATGCTTTGCACATAGCTGTCCTTCGAGGGAGCAGTCTAGTTTATAGCATGGAGGTCTAGATGTCTGTTTGGCATGAAGCATCTAAATTTGCAGGAAGTTTGACTCAAGAATATCCTAGAATTGTATAATTGAGAACTTGTTATTTTGATACTTTTAAGTCATGGACCAGACTAAAAAGGAGAAGGCCTCTTTAAGAGGAGGTGATGATCAAACCACGTGGGTTTGATTTTACTTTGAGATGCACGAAAAAAAGGTGTATGAGGTGGTAAAAGAGCTCAAGGGACAAGCGCAAGGTGGATAAGGAGTGATGTAACACTAAATTCAATAGAAGAATGGTCGGAGATGCAAGGCATTAAGGGGTTCAGGCTCAGGTTTACCATTAAGCGAAGCTAAACGATAAGTACCTGATCCGTAAGTGTGAGTGATAATGTAAGGCCCAATCTAATTAGGAGAAAATTTTCCACGTTTGCTCTTTTCTAGTTTGGTTACATGTTGATTCTCTTTGAGGACAAGATCACCAATTTTAAAGGTACGCTCATGAATTTGCTTATCATAAGCACGCTTGATGCACTTTTGATAAATTTGAAGGTGGTCAAGAGCGGTAAGACGACGCTCATCAAGAAGCTCCAATTGGGCTAACCGCTCTTGGCGGAAGTCATCATTGGTGAGAATATCCTGGAGAGATATTCTGAGGGAAGGGATTTGTATTTCGAGAGGCAAGACAGCCTCGGTACCATACACCAGAGAGAATGGTGTGGCATTAGTGGAAGTATGAATGCTGGTACGATAAGCCCAAAGGGCAAAGGGGATGTGATCATGCTAATTTTGACCAGAATCGTTAACGACTTTCATGAGAATTTTGGTTAAGGTTTTGTTAGAAGATTCGAGCTTGACCATTTGCTTGTGGATAGTAGGGTGACGAGAAGCTAAGTTTGATACCAAAGTTGTCACAAAGGGCTCGTAATAGCTTATTTTTGAAATATTTTCCATTATCGGTTATCAAGCGATGAGGAACACCAAAACAGAAAATAATGTGATGATTGATGAATTCAATAATTTTCTCCTTTTTGGTTGAAACGAGTGGAATGGCCTCCACCCATTTAGTGTAATATTCAGTTTTTTGTGATGATCCAATAGTGACGTTGCAAAGAAGGTGGATGAATCTCACCAATAAGGTCCAAACCCCATTGTGAGAAAGGCCAAAGATCTCGTGCGACCTGTAGCGGATGGCTAGGAGTATGTTGAAGGTTGGCATGTTGTTGACACATAACACAACACTTAACATATTCATAGCAGTCTTTATTAAGAGTAGGCCAATAATATCCTAGGCGAAGGATCCACTTGGCCATGGCAAAGCCACTAAAGTGCCCAACACAAATTCCATCATGGACTTGTTGGATGGTACGAGTGACTTCAGCACTGGTTAGACATCGAAGGAGGATACCATCGAAGCCACGTTTATAGAGGAGTCCCCCCATGACGACATAACAAGAAACACCTTTAAGAAAAGTGTGTTTTCCATTACTACTAAGGTCAGGTGGGAGAACAGAGGTTGTAAGGTATTCCCGAAATTGGTGATACTGTATCCTGCGAGTCGCTGAGATGCATTATTTACCATACAAACATCCTGGGACTAAGTAAGATGGGGCAAAGAGTTGTTGGACCAAGAATAAAATGTCGAATCGAGTTGGTGATGCAGAATTTGTGAGGCCAAGCAAGCCATAGTATCTACAAATTTATTAGTAGAGCGTGGAACGGTTTGGATAGTATAATGGGTAAATAAGGTCAAAAGTGAATCTACGTGACGTTTGTACTTTTGAAGTTCCTCATTTTTACATTGGTAGATGCCAAGACTTGATTTACTACCAATTGAGAGTCACCAAAAATGTTAATAGACTTCACACCTAAGTGTAACACAACGTGGAGACCCAAAACAAGGGCCTTGTATTCCGCCGTATTGTTAGTGCAGGGAAATTGAGCTGAATGAAAGAGGCATAGGTTCACCTCCAAGAGGAATGAGAACAACACCCGCTCCTCCGCCGTGTTGGAATTTATATCCATCGAAGAAGAGAGTCATAGGATAAGACGCATCATTGAGCGAAAGAGTTGCGATGAGTTCATCGGGGGAAAGTAAAATTGGTAAATTATTCCCTGGTAAAGGGGCTTCCATGAGTTGGTTTGCGATAGTTTGTCCTTTGACTGATTTCTCGGTGTATGAACTCAAGGTCGAGGTCGGCGAGGAGCATAAGCCATCGGGCGTGCGTTGGTTTAGATGAAGTTTGACATACATATAATGTATGGGGTCAGCGTTAGTGATTACAAAATTTTTGTGATTCAGGAGGTAATGTCGAGTTTGGTGGCCATGAATGATAGGGCTAGGCACAACTTTTCGACGTGTGTATAACTAGTTTCGTAATCCACAAGAGTACGACTTATGTAATAAACTCGCTTGTTCTCGATGTTCGAGTCACGATGTGAGAACATGTCTCCTACGGCATGGTCGGTGGCGAAAGGTAAAGGTAGAAAGGGTGATCGTCCCGAGGTGGGATAAGCACGGGTGGTGCAAGAGATAAGTATTAAGAGCCTCAAAGGCTTTGTGGCACTCCTCGCTCCATTGAAAGACAATGTCCTTTTTAGGAGATGATGGAAAGGTTGACATCGATCCGAGAGTTGTGAGATGAAATTATCGATAGATTGGAGTTTACCCCGTAAACTACGCAAGTGTTTTAGGTTAGTGGGTGGGGGCATTTCTAAAATAGCTTTGACTTTAGCGGGTCAACCTCAATGCCATGGAAAGAGACGATAAAGCTAAGGATTTTTCTCGAAAGGATGCCAAAGACACATTTCTTTGGTGAAGATGAACACAATATTGTAACAGGTGATTGAAAATAATGGTTAAAACATCGAGATGTTCACTGTGATGTTTGGATTTTCTGAGAAGATCATCGACATAATCCTCAAGGATAGTGTGCATAATGTCATGAAAAATTTAAGTCATATCCCGCTGATAGGTCGCACCAGCATTCTTAAGGCCAAACAACATGACACGATAGCAGAAGGTCCCCCAGGGGGTAATGAAGGTAGTTTTATGTTGATCGGTCGGGGCTACTAAAATTAGATTATATCCTGAGAAACCATCCATGAGAGAAAGCATCTCATGGCCCGCAGTGAGATCGACAAGTTGATCAATGCTAGGTAGGGGGAAGTCATCCTTTGGGCAAGCGAGGTTAAGATCCCGAGAAATCCATACATATCCGAAGTCCCCCCGTTGCTTTAGTGACAGGTACAACATTAGAAATCCATTGCGGATAGTCAATAGGTAAGATGAAAGAAACAGAAAGGAGTCGTTGAAGCTCTTCTTTAACCAAGAGAGCAATGCGTGGATGTATTTTTCTTAGCTTCTATTTAACTGGTTTGGAGTCTGGTTTCAGAGTGATGTTATGGACAACAATGTCAGGATCGATTCCTGGCATGTCGGCGTAGGACCAAGCGAAAGCTTGATTGCGGGCACGGAGAAAGGTAGTGAAGGCGGCTTGTTCTGATGCATCGAGAGATTGTCCGATCTTTACAATGTGAGGATCGTCCTCCATGTGGATGTTGATTTCTATAGTCGACTCATTCAACATGGTTTGGGTTTCAGATGGTAAGGTGCGTTGAATATAAGAGTCATCTCGCACCAAGGTAGGTGAGGATGGAGTCATCATCCTAGCACTCCACAACATTAATCAAAGGCGAGTCTTCTTCGATCATGTCTAGATATAAAAGGGGAGAGAAGATGGGTCCTCACCATCATGTTGATAAGTGAGAGGACCTAGGAAGATAGCATTCACGAAAAAAAAAAGTTAGGAGGGATAGATTTCGGTCTATCGACTCCGTGGGTGAAGATGGTAAAATGGGCGATGATTGTTCGGAATGGGTGACTTCGTCATCTTCCTGGATACAATTGACACGAGGTTTATTCAATGTAGGTGGTTCAGAAAACCCAAGACCACTACGATCTTTGTGTTTGCATGTTTTCATGGGAATAACCGTATGTCATCCTTGCTCATAAATAATGAAACCAAAACCTTTCCAAGCACAGCCAAGAAGGTGAGGGAAAACGACGGTTGGTTAGATATTGAAAATATGATTGGAAGGGAACCACACCAAGGGGAGGTTCGGGGGTGACAGAGGATGTGTCAACACCCCCATACGTTAGGTTGGTGCGGTAATTAGGTGGTCCGTAGGAGATCACCTCCCCCACACGATGGTCGTAGGTAGGATGCGCATGTAATTGTCCATACTCTTGTGGGGTATGGAAGGTGCTAACGTTGTATAGGTGGTACTCCCCCAACATAAGGCATTGAAAAACACCTACCAAGGGATCCGAGGTTGGGATGTTTTCCGCGGGGAAGGAAGAGGTATTCACGTTGGTGGTTTCATTGGTCAAAGGTGTGGGGTGCAATAAGGTCGATGGTTGAGGCGTGGTTGAAGTAGATGGTTGGGTTGGATCAATGGGTTTCTTGACTAGTACAAGCACATCATTAGGGTGGTATAACATATTGTAGGTTTTGAAGGGGGAAGTGTCAGCTGTGACGGTGTATGACTTCCCCTCATACTCAAATTTTATGCATCTATGTAAGGTGGAGGGAACACATCCCATAGCTCGGATCCAAGGGCGGCCTAACAACATGTTGTATTGGAATTCTCCCTCAAGGACATAGAAGAGTTTGGGTAAGGTACATGGCCTTACACAAATGTTAAGGATCACGGTGCCTAGGGTAGAAGTAATAGCATCGTTGAATGAACGCAATATGGTGGGGTTGGCACACATGCAGCTAGGAGGGATATTCATCTATTGGAAGGCTTTGGAAGAGATAATGTTTAGGCTAGTGCCCCCGTCGATCATAACACGACGTACCCAGATGTCCCGAGATGTAAGCCGAGATGAAAAGAGCGGGGTCAGGATCTTTTGCACCAAAGACGACAATTTCTTCTTCGGAAAACCGACAAAGAGCAGAACTTGTTGTATAGGGGGACGAGAGGTGGTCAGGAGGTAGGTTGTTTGGTGAGAGAAGCAACGTGGTTGGGTGTGAAGATGGAGGTGATGGGAAAGGTTTCGTTAGGTAGGACCTCTATCCCTTGAAGGATCTCAATTAGAGCTTGTCGATGTGATTCAGATGTTTGAATGAGATCATAGAGTGTCATTTTTATGGGAGATTGGTGAATTTGTTTGATCATAGTGTGATGGGCAACTCCATCAGAGACTGGATAGGCCGGTCCACGAATAACCACTTTAGGTGGTGGTGCGATCGGGATGGTAGAAGGAGAAAGAGAGACCACCGGTGTGCTCTCTTTAGCTTTTCCATTGTTTTTCTGACCTCGAGTAGCAATGCTAATCATGTTGATCTCATGAATGCGAGACGAGGAAGATGACAGGGATAAGTCATTATTCTCGAGAGGTGGGGTTACAATGATGATAGATTTTGGCGAGGCAGGGACAGGTGGTATAGGAGATTTTGGTAAGTTGTCCTTCTGAGATTTTCTATCCGAGATAGGCAACTGGTGAAGGATGGCTTTCAAAGCTTTGCATCCTTCTACATTGTGTCCTGGTGTGCGGTGGTAGGCATAGATTTTAGATTCATCATAACCTATAGGTTGAGGTTTAGATGGATCATAGGGTCTGAGTGGGGGTAGGGAAATGGTCGCATCCCCTACCAACATATCAAGGATCTTGGCATAAGATCCTTTGAGCGGGTCAAATGCAAATGAGGCTATTGATTGAGTGGGTAAGATCATTGATTGTTTTGGTAATGGTTGGGTATGAGTGGTTCGTATGGGTGGTGGTTTAGGTAAGGGATTTTGATGATTGGGTTTAACTAGGCGTGGCTTCTTCTGCACAGAAGTTATGTTTAGCTGGTTAGATGATGAGGCCACAGATGACGTGGTGGCAGGAAACAACCACGGGGAAAGAGGAGTGGCGGAAAACAAGTCCTTCGATGATTGAGTTTGCTTAGGGTTGGTAGGTAGGAAAGATACTTGGGGCGACGGTGTTGAGATGCCTGTGGATTTCTGTATGGGTGCAGAAGGTGCTGGTCGTGTTAAAGAAGATGTGGGAGGCATGGTGTATTGAGGTAAGGTGGAGGGGTGAGGCCCCAATATAGAAGGTAGGTGTGATAGAGAGGGTTGGTCGTACTGCACTGCAGGTGTGATCGGGGGACGATGGTTTTAGTTGTGGCGGAGGCATAGATTGGGCTCGAGGAGATTAGGTCTGTCTCTAGGTGGATTGCGGCTTTATTTTTGGATAAGTCTAACCATTTAGGTGGGTGCGTCAGCCGTATTGGTGAAGTCCCAAGCGTAGGGAAAGGTTTGGTTAGGTTAATAGAGGTGGATGAGGTATTCAGTAGAGATGAGGGGGTGGAGGTGAGAACATAGGCATTTTGAGATTTTGTAAAAACTTTGGGTATATGGTAGAGGTGTCTGGATTAGTCATTTGCATTTGAGTAGAGCATGGTGTTCTCAAACGTTCCCATAAGAGTCGTCTATCTTCTGGGGGATGACAATCTTCACATATGGACGGGAATTTTGGCATGGAAGAGAAGTGGGCTATGATTCCGGTCCATGAGGGGTGTGATACAGGGGGTGAATGAGGCTTTGTATCAATGGGTGTTAAGGGGTCAACCTCATTACTGGAAAGATTTGGGCGATGAAGAACTAATAGGGAGGAGGGCATGTTCTAGAGGATCCGTCATGATTAAGGAATTTGGTAATGTAGGCTCGAGGGGTTTCTCTTCTAAGGATGACAGAAAAAGTGGTGATTCATCTTCTTTTGTAGCAAGAATAGTGGAAGGAGATGTTTGGGAAATAGATAAGTTGGACAACATCTGCTCACGCCAGCCTTACAGGAGGTGGTGTAAGAAGGCTCTTCCGTGAGAAGAGAACTCTGGGTGTTTGGTTCCTTTATGGGTAAAGGAATAGCGGGGCTGTCCTCTTGTTCTGATGAAGGAGAAAGGGGCGAGGACTCCTGCATCGGTGAAGAGGCTCGATTCAGAATTTCTTCGATGGAAGCCCTTGGTTGGGAGTTGAAAATCACATGGATCTCATGCACACTCTTCTCCTTGGCTAAGGTTTTTGGGTTTGTGTTACTGTTAGATGAATGGTTTGGAAATGGTTTGTTGAATATTTTTAAATTTCGATTAGCAGGGGCATTAGGATTATCGAGGGTTATATCCCCTGCATCAACCATTTCCTGCACTATGTTTTTCAACATCTTGCGCTTTTGTGGTTGTCCCTTCACGCGATGGAAGTTACTGAAGTCATTTTCTTTATACCAAGAAGGTATAGCACGGGCGGAATCAAACCCGGAGTGAGGTTTAACAGGAGGCAAGGTGATAGCTCCTGCTTTAAGCAATTTGTCCAAGATCACTTCATAAGTTTCTCCTAAGGGAGTGTACTTGATGGGCTCGACTTTATACTTATAGGTGGATTTCAGCTGGGTATAAGACGGTGCTTGAGATTTGACCATTTCCATGTGTACTCCTTTTGATTTTGAAGTAGCCGATGCATGAGAGTTGGTGGTGTTGGGTTTTTTCATGGAGTCCTGGGTTCGGAAATTTGAGTTTTTGTTGCGCAACTTCAATTTCTCCTCCTCTAAGGCCCGAATCTCTAGTTTCCGAGCCATAGTAAAGGCCTCATCAAAGGTGCATAAAGTTTGAATTTGGACGGTGGGAGAAATGTGTTTAGCGCAGGCCCGTGTAAAAAGTTTGATGACCTCGGCTTTGAGGTAAGGCATAAGTAAGTTGGTTAATGAGGCCCCGCCATCATCCAACGAAATCTACGATAGATTCATCTTCAAATTGTCGGATGGCATAGAGATCGGTAATGGATACTTTCTTGGCAATATTGATGGAGAAATGATCCAAGAAAGATTGGGCTAATTGGTTAAAGGAGAAGATTGAGTCTTGCTGGATAAAGCAACGTACCACTCCAAGGCAAGTCCTGATAAGGACATGGGGAAGGTACGGAGTAGTAAGGCATCGTCATGAGCAATCAGATAGCAAGCATGTCTAAACGATCGCAAGTGTTGTTGAGGGTCCTCCTTACTATTAAAGCGAGTAAATTTTGGTAATTCCCATTGAGGAGGATATGTATGAAGGGGGACAGAAGAATGAATAGGCTCTGACAAACTTGCTCGTATGTCAGGGTGTTACGGCTTCCTGAAACAGAAGCCTCAAGATTTTGCATCTTGTCCATCATTTGTTTGATTAAATCATTGGTTGGGTTAGATGATGGTGTTGTCGTCGTAAACGGAGGAGGATTGGGCCAAGAGCCGCTACTAGAAAATGGTGGGGCTAAATGTTGATAAGGTATCGATGATGAATGTGTTGGGGCGGCCGAATAAGGGTGTCCTATATAAGATGTTGAGGCCACCGGATGCGTTTGCAGAAATGAAAAGGTGGGCGGAGCCTAAGAGGGAAAGCTCGTGTGGATAGGTGGTAGAGAACAAGTTATGAAAGAGGCAATTTGTGAGAGGGATGAGGTAGGGGAAGTGGATGGTAGTGATATGTGGGGCCCCAAATTAACCAAAGGAAAGCCAATTGGTGCAGTATGGACTATCAAATCCACTGAGCTGGGAGACGGGGCTAAGGATGAAGACAGTGAGGTGGAGTTATTAGGTGGGGAAGGAGCTAAGTGAGCGGCTATACTGATAGGCATACCCAAGAGGAGCTGACCGTCGGGTGTACGGTCAGGGGTATGAGACAAATAATACTATACGGCGCCAAGATTAGCATCCAAAAATTTAGCAAAATCCGGATCTCCGACAGAGATCTTGGGAAAAGCATTGGTGTCCGTAGGATTCCCCATAGGATGCGAAGGGGGTGACTCAGGCAAAGACACGGAACAAGCATGTGAAACCATGGCTGCGGCTTGTTTTCGGGTGATAACAACCATGGACAAGAGGATACATCGGGAATTAGTCAATCAGGAATAAAAAATGCAACAAAATGTTGGAATTGGTAGGTTCTTTGGTGTGTCGAGAATCAGTAAAACATAGTAACCGATATCGTCTAATAACCGATGTCGGTCGGCTTTATGTCAGCGTCGCTTAGGTATCCGATGTCGGTAGAAGAGGACCGGTGCCGGTCACTGTGAAGGCAAAGAGAGAATGTAAGAGGCTTTCTTGGTTTGGGGATAACAAGGCTTAGTATACCCACCAAACCGTATCAAGTGATAAGCGAGATAGGTATAACAGAAACAAAACTGAAAGAAAAACAAAAAACAAGCAAGATGCACAAGCAAATCAAGAGACTAACCCTAGGATTAGTTTTAATCACTTTGGGCTTATGCCTTAGACGCAAGATGATGTCAATCCTAAACAAAAGACCTAAGGGAGATGTCAAGTTTGTTTTGGCTTGTAAGGCTACCTCAATCGGGCGGAGGAATACCGCGGAAAGGGGGATGTTTGAGATGTTGTGTAGATTATGATGTGATTTGGTATGTGTTGTGCAGTGAGAGTAAGATTAATTTCTCGTCAATACCGTGGATATTACCCCCACGTGTATGACCTGTTACTTAATCTATGTTCACTAGAATTTAAAAACAATAGGCAAGAATGTGATGCACGTGTTTTAAACCCAAATCGAAAATGATATTTGATGAAGCAAAGAAAGAGGAGAGGTCAAGAAGACGACTTTCACTAATGCAAAGGTGCGAAAGTAAGACAAGTTCTTTTACCAAAATGACAAAATATTTTGAAAATATTTAGAAGAGAGAAACAACAAGTGTGCTCCCTACATGAAAACAAGCAAGAAAGAAAGAAACCCGAGAAGGGTCCCACCGGGCGTGCCAAAATGTTTCGCATAGAATTTAGTTCTAGAATAGAGTTACTTCTATCCTTTCATTCTCTTGAGAAACAGATAGGGGTTAGGGTTAGGAGGAATACCTGTTGAGTGTTGGGAAGGTGTGCACGTATACCGTAGAGAGATTAGACCGATTGTGAAGAGCTCCTTTTTGTCTGGGAAGGACTACCTGTAAATAAAAATGCAAGACCACTAGATTTTTGTTAAACAATAAGTGTGGGAACTGCCTTGGGCCCAGGAAATATTAGACTTCCTTTTGAAGGTGGTCAGTCCCCTTTTAATACAAATCGATGCACATGATAATAAAGAAGCTATTGCGAAATCATGATTTAGGTACCTCGTTACTAAAAGTAATAGAAACTAGACTACCAAATATAAAATGTCATGCTTTGTTTGTTTGGTCACTGGTTATCGATACGTTCAGATCAAGCTACAGGGATAGACAAGGCTAGATATGAGATTGTTTGGAGGTAAATAGGTGAAAGGTTGGTTTTTGGTATAAGTCACAGTGACCGATGCCGGTCACTGGATAACCGATCAGCGGTTATAAAACCGATACCGAGAGAGGATAACCAATATCGGTAGAGGGCGAAAGTGATTTAGGAGATTTTAAATGGAGATTGGTTATAAGGTGGTTATGGGGTTTAGAAGGTTGGTAGATGGTTAAGGGGAGTTGTAAGGTGATAGAGAAGACTCGAGAGCGAAAAGCCGTGTCTTTGGGGCAATATAGAGATGGATGAATGAAGGTTAGGTGCAGGGTACTACCGGGTGGTAGATCCAGGAGTGAGCTTATAATCACTATGAATCAAAAGTTCACAAAGTAGTGTCTAGAAGCATACAAGGTAATAAAAGAGACTACTTACTAGTTTCTGATGCGGATGCGGAGTCCAAGGAATGAAGTGGTGAAGGCAAGGCTCAGTTGGGATGATCCGCAATCGGAAGTGAGCTGATGAAGCTATCCTCCGACTCTCCCAATGTTTGGATGAGTGTGACAGTGATCTAGTTGCTCAGTTACAGTCTTGGGCTCAATACTCCTCTCTCTGCAAACTCTTCCCTCCTCACTTGTCTCTCCCTTGCAAATGGATTCGGATCCCTTCATTTTGGTTGGGGATGTCATTTAACGGAACCAATGGCGGTTACCTAACCGACACCGCCGCATAGGGACCAATATCGGTTAGGTCAAAGTTGGCTATTTTTAGTAAAATAGCCAACTTTCCTCCTTTCTCCCAAGGGGTCACCGTGGGCTTGGTCAAGTCATTATTAGGTTCGTTTTGATACGGATGAGGGGTGATGAGTCATGGGTGTGGGTCCGGACCAAGTCATAGGTCTTAATTAGGTTAGTTTAGGGTTAGGGCTAGGTCATAGTGAGGTGGCGAGGTGAGGTGGCAGGTGGAGAGATGTGGATTTATTAATTGTAAGGTAATTAATAAATAATTCAAAGGTGTAAGGTTTTAGGTGGTGAGGTAGGGTTAGGTTGCATGGGACAAGATACGGGTACAGGGTGTCGTAAGACCCAAATTTCATGTCTACAAATAGATATTAGTGTTGGAATTTCATTCCTTGGCCTACACATTATTAGAAGAAGGAAATCAATGAGGAGTGGATAGCAAAAATGTCGTCACGAAATTGAAATTTGTAAAGAGCATACCTCTTTAATGATTGTTGTGATGGGAGATCACTTGGGCGGTTGAAGTTGTATCGACATGGTGTCTCAACAACAAAAAAGTTACATAATAAGCAGAATCTATCTAAAATAATCTATGGTTTTAGTTGTGTACATTGTACAAGCTTAAGGAACAAATGCCTTTTAAAATGTATTTGGAGCTATATTTTGTATTTGCAATTGCTTTTGTAGTATGTATTTTGATTTGTTATGAAATTGGGAATGAAATGAAAAGTGCGTTATAGTCGGTCCAATATGTATGGCTGACTTCAAGTAGTAATTTTTGTAATATTCATATTCATCCAACAATGGTCTATTTGTGTGTTGTTATCAGTTGTTGCAATGGTTGGTACAAGGAGGAGTTGTTTTTTTTGCGCATTTCATTGCAAAGATGGGTTTGTTTGGTTTTTACCTTTTCTATGTCAATGTTGAAGTCTCCTACTATTATGAGTTGCATATCCATTGATAAAGTAGAGGTGACAACTTCTAAGATTCTTGTAATCTTTATTAGTGGGCTTAATGGCCTCAAATATATGTTTGCTATTTGTATATGCATATTCAAATAGGACATATCAATTGTAGTACTTTCAATGTGGGGTATACTAAATGTTTTGATGTTATGTCCATTGAGTTTTTTTATTGTAGCATGTAATAAGCCCATGTATATTCATGTTAGGAACAACATTGAATATTTGCAAAAGAGCTTTATCGGTTGGCATTTTGGGGTATGTGTTTCTGTAAGCGGTATATGTCCGATTGCATTATTGCAAAATCATGTGTTATGTGTTAAATGTGTAGTGCTAAAATTTTGGTATTGAGTGAGAAAATATGCAGGTGTTTGGGGCTTGTCTATTTGAAATTGTATAATGGTGCCCATTTTGAAGAATGTATAAGCCTATGCATTTCAGTTTCTACATCACTAGACAATACAAAGTTGGTTTGTTGTAGTTTATGTATAAGATACAATGATTCAATGTTTTTTACACGTGAAAGTGCTATGTATACAAGGCCATGGAAATTTACTTTGTGAGGGTTGAAATCCAGTGCATTCATTGTGAGGCCTTGGGCTCTATGTATGGTTCTGGCACAAGCTATTTGTACAGGGGAATTGATGGTGGGTAATAGTTTGTTTGCTAATTCGTATTTGTTTTGCAATTCTTGTTATAGGAGTGAAGTGCTTATTGATTTTTTCTATGTACATGGTTTTCATTTTGGTACGTTCACATTTACCAATGTCAATATTGCTAAATTCTATCCAAATTAAGCTTGGTGTTCCAATTGTAAAAGATTTGAATATTCCATCTGTGCCATTGACTAAGCCATCGCTTATGTTGTAGTTGCCACCAATCAATTTTATTCGAATGTCTTGTTTTAGCATTATAGTTTTTGGTAATACTAGTTTTTTGTTAGTTACTAAGTCATTTTCAATGAGGTTAGCTTCTATGTAATCAATTATAGTTAGTGTGCACATTTCTCCTCGTAGAAGCATAAGCATGTATATTGTATTGTTTTTGTGAAAGACGTTGGGAAGCTTATATCTAATGGTGCATGATTGTTTAAGATTTTGTTTGGGTGCAATAACCATCTTGAATCTAATTGAATCATAGTCTTGCCAAAATGTATATTGGCTTGGTATAAGTCTCCAGTTGGGCTTGGTATAAGTCTCCACGAGAAAATAGTGTTTACATTTACAAAGGGCTTGGTTGGCTTATGTATAATTTCACGTAAATGCTTATCTATGTTAAATAACATGCAACTTCCAATTAATGATACTTCATCAATTAGTAGTATCTGTAACTCACTGTAGTGTTTGGTCATTATATCTAGAGTATTTGCATTCAATGGCAACATCTTTTACATTTGATAAGGTAGGTGGAAAGCGAGAATGAGCGATTGCACCATTCACATTGTACGCTACTTTTCTAGTGTATGCTACGATAATGCCTTTCACTTTTAGGGGGTTGTTATTTAATTACCTATTGAAAAACTGAAAAATTGCTTGGTATATTACTTTTGCAGTGGAGGTTTTGCATGTGCATGCGCCTCCTATTAAGAATAAATGGAATGGGTCATTTGGAGCTAACAACTTTTTTGTGCTGATATCCTTTACTATAATATGTTGTTCTTCATTTAATTATTGTTGCAAGGTAAATCTTGTTTCATATCTATTAAAAAAGGGATTTTTCTTATGTCGAATATGTTGTTTGGTTGGTTATGAACTATTATATTTTTTGTGGAATATTGAAGGTCATTTTCAATGTCGTATTGCTCAAAGTTCTTAGGACCATTAGGTTCAGTTACATTTTCATAGTCGAATGTCAAGTTGGGTTCGTTTTCAATGTTGTAAGCAGCGGTATCTATGTTTCCCCATTGAGGATGTGCTTTTGCAATGAATTGGTTTTCATTTTCATTTACTAATGTCTGATACGCAATAAATGTTGAGCACCATGTGTCGAAATTATCTTTCAATGACTCTCTGGTTCACGAAATGGCATAAACAACATCAATTTCTCTCTATAATAGTTTTCAGTGTTGACATGTTTATTGTATCTTACATAACGTATGATTTTGGGTTTTTAAGGCATTTTATATTGTTGGCTATTTTTGTGTAGTACACAGAAAATTTTTCTAGGTAGATGTTCTCTAACTATATAGGCCTTGCATTGTATTTGTCATTAATTGTAGCACACAAAACATTTTCAGAATTATCATGTTCTTTAGCAAGAAACTTAGGAGGTTTTAAAATGAATGTCCTATTCGTAATTGGGGATGTGTTTATGAAAATAGTTTTACTTGGATCCATAATGAAATGGCAATGAAAGCACAATGTGCACTACTAGGCGCGTGGACATTTGTTGATAATTAAGTAAACTACTTCCTAGACGATGTATGAACTGCATTTCACTTTCATTTTTTTTTGCATCTTCACGTATTTTTTGAAAGGCAGTTGTCAATTTCTGATCTAATTTAGTCATGTATGATGTACAGTAAGTTGCAGCTGAATAAGCATCTAAAATGAACTATGCATCTGTATTTTCATACCATACGCTTGGTACTTTACTAGAAAATGCATTTGTCCACATATCATGTGGATGTCTCTTTAAGATTATGGTAGGACGAGTGAGTAGAGATTGTAATAGTGCAAGATATGATTTCCTACTTAAGTTTTGAGCTTCAAGAAATGCAGTAAATGTTATACAATGGCTATATTTCTTTGTTTGTAGGCCTTCGAAAAAGTGTTTTGCTATGTTTCTAGTTCCGACATCTGTATTTTCTAAAGGTTCTATAATCATTGTCTCATCCATAGGTGGTAATAGGAAATTAAATCTCTAATGTGAGTTTATGTGTTTTGTACACGTTTCTGTATGATGGTGGGTTTGCATTTTTGCCAAATTCATGTCAAGTAGTGATGAATTTGTAGAGATATATTTGTCTATAAATCTTTGTATTTCTTCATGTGAACTCTTGTCATAAACAGGAGCATCCTTCACCCAAAGCATAAAATGCACATGCTCATTTCCACGGTTTTGGAATTTGTTACAAAGAAGAAGTCCAAGACTTTTCCAAATAGAGTATCATTAGTCAACATCAATTTTTTAAATGCATTTATCTTATGATTAAAGTAACGGCTACAAATTACTGGGTTTTTCCTTATAATTACATCAATGTTATCACCGTCAATGTTTTCACCATGTCTTTTGTTTTTAGTGGATATAGCACATAGTGCGTTGCATAGTGGTGTCCACATGTGATCAACACTTGTTAGCGTAATAAAAAAATTTGGTGCACCTAGTTGTCTTATCATTGCAAATATGTTCTTCCTGGTTTTTGCTAAATAATCAGGTGAAGTTTGGATGGTTTTTAAACTTGTAAATCCTATGGACGATTTAAGGATGTTGGATAGTCCTAATTTTCTTTTAAGGTCTTTGGCGTATATTTTTTCCCCTTGTAATTGACCTTTGTGTATGCATATCCATGCAAAACTAGATACTTTTGTACGATAACTTTAATTGCTTTGAAGAAAAGATTCATAGTGTGAGTTGCAAATCATTTCTACGGTGCGGTAGTTCCCATTTCGCTATTTCTTGGGAATGGAATCTTTTTGTAATATCGTTGTCATGATGCATCCCATATTATAAAGTAGGGAAGCTCATTTCTTCAAAAAAATTGTCCTCAAAAAGGCCTAAGGGTTTGAATCCTTCTGATGGTGCAATTGTAAGAACATTTTTCTGGAGGTCTCTTATTGAATGGGCATTTTCATAAGCATGTACAACTGATTCTATGATGGGTTCAGCCTCAATGTCATGAGGATTGTAATCTATTTCTTCTATAGTTTCAATGTTGTCTATTACATTTGCAACTTGCTTTGCAAAGCTACTTTGCCAATGAATATTAACAACTACATGGTTGTCGATATACAGGGGACATTTACATAGTTCCATTAATGCATGCATGACGTAGTTAGGCCTAACATTTCCTATTAGATATGCACTTTTGTATTCCAACTTCCTTTTTATTTGAATTGCAATTGTTTCAGTTTCATTTATTTTCTTTGGCAATGCCTCTTGTGCCTGGTTAAAATCAACAGGCACATTAATAAGTGTTCCACTAAGACCAAATTGCGGTCTTTTGTATCCAAGTTGCCTTATTTGTGCAAATGGCATACGTAAAGCAACAAGTCTTTCTTCTAAAAGGCTTAATCTATGAACTAAAGTTATTTTTCCATTTCTTCTTATGTTGAAAGGAGCAGCAAATTTAGGAAGCAATTGATGTTGAATGGCATTATTGCATTGCTTACATATCTTGTCCCCCAATGTAAGTTTTTTATTGATATGTCACTACATACAGATAGAAAAGCATTGATAGTATTATTGGTAATCATGGTTATGTTTTTTTTGAAATGGAAACGTTCGCAAAGAGCATAGGATTGTGTTGGTGTATCTGCTATAGCACAGAGGTATGTTGCAATTGTTTTAGCTATTTGTTTGTTTTGTTGTTGCATTGCATGTTCTTGGGATTTTTTTCCTTATGTGGGCTTTTAAATGGTGCAAGCTTATAACAATACCTGCATTTTCATTTACAAGAGGGAAATGGTAATGTTGTATATTGAATACGCTTGTTTGACCCATTCTCATTGCTTATGGTCAGTCAGACCTCATTGGTGATTGCATTTTCTATTTTGTTTTCTTGTTTAGTTAGATGCTCTTTTCCTTTTTTTCTACTTATTTGGGCTTTTAAATGGTGCAATATTGTACCGGCGGCTACTTTTGCCTTTGCAGTAGGAAATAGTAATGTTGAATGTTGCTTAGACTTGTTTGGCTTACTTTTATTGCTTGTTGTCAATTACAGCTCACCGGTCATTGTATTTTCTATTGTTGTATGGGTAGTGGACGAATACATCAAGTTTTCAATATGATTTTGTATGGAATCTATTAAATGGAAATGACTTAATGGCTCATAATGAATATGCGTTGTATCTATTTCGTATGATATGACATTAAAGATTCTTTTTGGTTGCAAGCAAAAGTCATATACATGAACAATGCTTTTAGTTGTTGCTGACCATTTTTGGATTTTTGTTTGCAGAATATGGGAAAGCCATAACAAGCATAAATCGCTAGTTTCAATACCACTTTTTCATATGGTATTCCAACCAAAGCAATATATATTTGTGGATCGAAAACTTGATTTTTTGCTGGTTGGCCAAAGTTTGGGCTGCATAGCTCTAAGCATTTGATTGCGTATGTATCTTTTCCTAAAATTGCATTAGTCAAAGATTGTGCCATATACCAGTGAAGAGCTATTGCATTAAAATTTTCTATTGTCAAAAGATTAATTGCAGTAAACATGCTCTCACCACAATCATTACTAAATGCATGTGTTTTTAAAAGGCCATAGCTTTCTATTTCAGGAGAAATGACATTCCAAATAGGAGGTAGATCATTACAAGTATGTGATAACTTTGTATGGATATCTAGAATTTGTGGTGAGATTATTATCTTATAGAACAAAAGTTTGTAGTGGCCACAAGTTGGGTTTCTATCGTGGAATAATATTGAATATGGTGGTGTCAATGATTCTTTGTTAAAGTGAAGGTATTTTCTTTTGTGGGTGACTGACCATATACAAATTGAAATGTCAAGCCATTTTGACAACCAATGGATACAAAATGTATCACCCCATAGACCTATCTCAAAGCCATCTCTATTTTCATTTGCCGAAAGACTCATCCTATGCAAGTAAATGTCTTTCCCATATATCCTATGCATTGTAGTTGAATTAGATGATCATATTACAATGCACATCAATGTCAACAAATGATGGCATATTTTTTGTTATATACGTTTCAACATTAATTACTTCCTTTTCATTTGTGTCTTCATTACTTTGTGAAGTCCTGTTACTATTTTAGAAACCAAAGTGGCTTCACATGTTGTTGTTTGATATTTGTTATTCTATTTTTCTCGTATCACTACGACTTTGTTTTTCCTTACGCAATCTATTTTTAAGTAAATGTAAATTTTTAAACCTTGTTTCTATATGCTTTGTGATTTTACCCATTTTTTTAACGACTTAAGCAACCTCAATTTATGGCCTTGTTATAAAAAAGGTGGGTAAATATATTCATATAAACTAGGTACTATAATTGTAACCAATGTAATTTTCTACAAAATACAAACGCGCATGTATTGTATGAAGCTAAATTAAATTGAAAAGATAATGTAGATGGTGTTACATACCTTCACAAATGTACACGTAAAAGTAATGGAAGTTTATTACAATTTTGTTGGGATGTTATGAGGATTTGATACCTATGTCCAAATATATTGCATAGAACATAAGCAAATGAGCATCATTAGAAATACATATTTTAAAGATCTATATGTAGGTCTATGCATGGGGAAAAATAACAATATTCATACAAATTGATAGGAGAACCATATATAGACATATAGTAAATTTTGAAACTACTAACCTTTAAAATGATGCCATGGTTGCCATGTAATTGCCAATGTAAAGGTAACATGAATTGTAAATGCTCGATAACAATACCGAAGATGAAAAGAAAATATAAATATAACATTAACCAATTGGTGCATCAACAAGTACATGTTATATGTAAACCATGAATACAAAAGTATATACTTTTTTAACGAATTGAGGTAGATGTTTGTTTCTTTCAAGACATTTATTACAAACTATTTCAATATCTAGAGTGTTGTATGCTCTATAAATTTACAGAAAATAGGTAATTGGTATAGTAACTACCATGAAATTCACATTAGCTATGGTGTAACAACTATGAAGAAATCCTAAACAAAGATACTATCATTATTTCTTTTGTAGAAATTCTTAATACTACTTGTCAATGAATAGCTCAAAATATATATTGTGGAAGATGATGAGATAGATGAAATGAAACTGAAATAGAAACGTATTTTACATAGCATATACTATATCAAAGAGAAAACTATAGTAGAAATGTTTATAAAAAAGAATCCTTGCAAAGAAGGTTAAAATAGAGACAAAATTAGTTATTTTTGTGGTTCATATCAATCTGCATGATTGCTACTAGTTTGGAATTTTCATTTATTTATTTAATATACCTTATTTGGGGCCTTCCGCCTAGTCGTGGCCATAGAGGCTATTTCACATTAATTATAATGTGGTGGGACTGTTACTAGTTGATTATTTCTAATATGATGGCAATGTCTAAAGTAAGAACCCCAGTTTAATGAAGACTATAGTTCAACAAAGCAAATATTTTATTTCCTTGACTTTTTATTGGTGCTTTCTTATTCCTTCATTGCGGGGTTTGTATTTAAATGCATTTTTTTGTTTTTCATCATTCGTGTTCCTCTCTGCATCGTACACTGATTGTCTATATGCATGAGATCCGGTTGGCTTTAAGCACGAGTTTTATTTATGGACATCCACAAAACATGAATATGTAACCGGAGTTCAGTAATCGCTCTGTTAGATTGTAATTTATTTCATCCTTTGCTATTAGATGGTTTTGACAACTTCTAGTCTCAAGAACTTTTTCACAAATATTATAGGTCTAGAACTCGTACTTCCCTAATCTATGTTGATATAAGGAGTCGATTCCACCATTCCCTATTACCCATTATATGACCACATTAACTCTCGGGATTGCTATTGTTATGGTAGAACAACATAAATACTTGCATGCCTCAGCCCCTGGAATGGGATTCTTGTGGCCACATTTTGTATAGATGTCTACTAGAGCACTTGCAACTACATCTAACAAACCATTAGGCAGTCCCTGATACCACATATTTTTCAGGAATTCTTTCAAACAATTCATGTGCATTAGGTATGCTTCCACATTTTGTATAGATATCTACTAGGGTACTTACAACTACATCTAACAAATCATTATGCTTTGATGGTTGTAAATGCAAATTCTGCTTACTACACACAACCCCTCTGAATATTACATATCTTCAATTATTACAAACCTATATTTTCATGAGCATGGTTTCACAAGGAAAGACAATCCACTCTTTCATTTCTCATAGGTGATTAAATGACATTTGCTACACACAAATTTTCATAAAAACATATTTAAATGTATGTCAAGTGCAGAGTTTTGATAGATGCCTCAAAGAGTTTGACCAAGTGAAATAACGAGACAACTTCTCATGGAATACAATTATTGTTGCATACAGAAGACATGGTTATCCTCACAAGGCAGTCACACTGTTTCACCATATGCAACAAACAGGTCTTTAATCTGATCAGTTTACATTTTCCAACATACTCCCAACCTATGCCAAAATGGGAGCTTTGGAACAGGATATGGACATCCATCAAAGCATAAAGGAGAGAGGAATTTTATCAGATGTGGTTGTAAATGCCCTGGTAGACATGTATGCAAAATGTGGAGCCGTAGACAAGGCACGTGAACTGTTTGACAGAATGCCTCAAAAAAATGTGGTATCGTGGACAGTAATGATTGCAGGATATGCCCAAAATGGATTTGTTGAAAATGCGTTATAATTACTTAGAAACATTCATGCAATTGCAATTGGCAGATGTAAAGCCAAATTCCACAACCTTTGTCAGCATCCTTCCTACATGTGCCAAAATGGGAGCTTTAGAACAGGTATGGACATTCATCAAAGCATAATGGATAGAGGAATTTTGATTGATGTAGTTGCAACTTCTTGATAGACATGTATGCAAAATGTGGAAGCATAGACAAGGCACGTGAACTGTTTGATAAAATGCCTCAAAGAAATGTGGGCTCATGGAATGCCATGATTGCAGGATATGCACAATATGAATTTGTTGAAAATGCACGTGAACTATTTGATAGAATGCCTCGAAGAGATGTGATCTCAAGGAGTGCCATGATTGTAGGATATGCATAAAATGGATTTGTTGAAAAGGCCCATGAACTGTTTGATAGAATGCCTCAAAGAAATGTGGTCTCATGGAATGCCATGATTGCAGGATATACACAAAATGATTTAACTTAGATTGTAGATGAGTTGATGATATTTTTATAGACTTCTAAAACAACCCACTCAGCCAAGTTTAATCAGCTCATGTTTATATAGCATATAAATTTTTATTATGTACAGTTTAAAAATGCATACACATTTAATATTATGTACTGATTATGCATATAACAGAGATGCCATGGAGTGAGGAAGAGCAGAGACTATTTTTGGTTGGATTGGGAAAAATTAAGGGTGACTAAACAAGGATATCCAGAAGTTCTATTATAACCAAAACCCCTACACAAGTTGCCAGCCATGCCCAGAAATATTTTCTTAGACAAAGCAGTCTCCACAAAAGAAAATGTCGCTCCAGCCTCTTCGACATGTGCCCTTATACTCAAAATGTATAAATATCTTTCTTCCCATATCGTAAACAAGCTTCTTCTACCTTCTGTTTACTTCCTAATAATTTTTATTTCTCTTCTTTACTCAGGCTACAAGCTTCTCTGTCAAAGAGGATTCTCTGGAAAAGCAACAAGATATTTTGCCAAATATATCTGGGAATTTAGAGCTATCAATTGCAGCTGCTCCAAAGCTATCTCTATCCATATCTACAGAGCAAGATGGAGAAAGTAATATTGGCAATACTCATGAAGCACAATTATTGTTGCCATTATGGCCAGAATTAGCAAGAACATAAAATGTGTTTTATAACAAAGTTGGGGAAAAGAGAAAATGCATAACAAAGTGGACCGATATAAACTATAATCAAATATTTTTATTGGGAAAATGCAGAAAATCCAGAAGAAGCAGAAAATGGATGTGTCTATGAAAGCATACTGACATAAATTGAAGCATTCATTTAAAACCCTAGCAAAAAAGAGGAAGGGGTTTACCTTCGTGACATTCACAGACAAATTATAATGTTCAGTCTTATCGAAATCCATAGGCCCCCTTAGAAAACCCAACACACATTAAAAACCCCTTCGCTTTCGGACATCACCTACTTGCATGGAGGAGCTAGGCGCACACAACAAAAACGTCCATCAGTAGCTACCAATGGAATAAAAACATTGCCCCTAGAAATGGACACACAAAAATGACCAGAATTAAAACTTTAATGCGGAGGAAGGAAGGAGTTCTCGAAATGAGGAATTAACATTCCACCAATCAAATAAAACCTTTACATGGGCACTACCAAAAATTGCAAAAACAATTTACACGGACATTAGGTTTTTCATATTCTACACGCAATCTAAAGCAAACTAATAGCCAAAGGTGATTACAACAAAAGATTCGCCGCAAAAGGTACTAATAATATTATAGCAATGTGTTTTCTAACATACTTTTTGACATGATGATGAATATTAAAAACATAAAAATGAAATCCTCAACTCTTTTCTAACTTAAATTGAATGGGTAAACAAATATCACAATTGACTATGCAATGATATTGTTCTCTCTCTCTCTCTCTCTCTCTCTCTCTCTCTCTCTCTCTCTCTCTCTCTCTCTCTTTCCACTTAAGAAAATAAATAAAAAATAATGGATAGTGTATAAATTTATATGCATTGATTCTCAATTGCAAATTATTTAGTGAAGTGTTTAAAAAAGTATAGGTTTTAGCCAACATTTTAAGTTGAAAATAATAGGTATGAAACCCTATCAAAAATTCCTCTCTTCAAAAAACCATCTATCATACAAGTATAATAAACAACATTTGGAGAGAAGTTATTATTTTTGTTTTTAAAATCCATCAATCACAATATAGTAAATCTTCAAGTTTGGATTACAATGAATTTTTTTCATCTTATTTATAAAATATAGATATTTTGCGAAATAATTTATCGTGTGGAAAATTATTGGGTTTTCACCAACAGTATGGGGATAAGCCCCTCCTTCTTGTGTATGGGGAGGCTCCCATTATTGAATGTAAACTTTACTAATTCTATGGGTTGTCCAAATAAGTTAGGGATCATAAAGGAACACTTCAAAGAACTTGTGGTAAAGTGTTTGTATGAGGTACAAAGTAGGAATTTACAATGATGAGGGATAAAGAAGAAAAATTAGGAGAGAGAGAGGGTTATTGTTATGAGTAGGCACTAACAGAGTTTACACACAATAACCAGAGTAAGTCCACATTCAATTAGAAGAACACAATAATGCAAACCATGATAAGACAAAAAAATCATAGACACAAAATTCCATGAATTCATTCATCAAAGGCGCAAACACATTTCTTGGTTTTACAATATTATCATATATGCAAAGTTGGAAAAGAGAGAGTAAAAGAACATAAGACAAGAAATAGAAGAATTAAAGCTCTTATTACTTGATGTAGAAATGGAAATATCAACAACATACATTCAATCAACAATTTCCAACCCCTTAGAATGGAGAAACCATTCCAATTTATAGCATTTGAATCTATCCTTTCATCTACCCCCACATGAATCTTCACCTATCCTCATCACTCATGACCATTCACATTCCTAGGAGATGAAGCTGCAGATAAAAACTACACAAGACCGAAAGGTGAGAGATGTATATCGAAGGAAAATGATAGTTTTCTTCGGGAGACTAAAATCACCATATATTTCGATCTCGATGATCCGATGGATTTCTTAATTTTGTTGAGGATAGATATGTGGAAATGTGAAATAATTCTCCAACATGTAAAAAGGTATAGTTCCAAGTGGCACAACTACCATAATTTAATGCAAAGCATGGGCGCCCATATTTTATCCAATTGATGGAATGGCATGTTGTAGTGGATAAACTAGAGGTACCCTATTTTCTTAGAGAAATTAATGTTGGTGGTTGAAATTGAAATCCGATTTCCCTCTTCTTTTCTCTTCTTCTTCTCTCCTTATTTTTCTATAAATGTAAGAGATTTGCTCATTAAAACGATCCCTCTTTTATTGTAATGACACCATGTCAAAATGGTGGCCGAATTCCCATAGGTTTTAGACCTTGGATTGGTCTCTACAATGTATTTCCATCTTCTCATGAATGTAATCGACCGTGTATATTTTGAGCAATAGAATCAGATTTTGTGGCTATCTCTCTGCCCTGGTCTCATGTTTTATTTTTCCTTTCCTCTCTGTTCACATTTCTTGGCATGTTGTGTGTTTCCTTTACTTGCAAGATCCTTTTCATGTTTTTTTCATGGGGGAATGCATGGTCTACGTGGTTCTCATATGTGGTGTGTCTGTTTCACCCTCTCTCCCATGTTTTCCATATTTATTTTTCCCTTGTGGAGAGTGATTGACCCTCTTTCTGGTGCTATCTCCTTCCCTTAGTTTAGGATTTCCCTTATGCATCTCCTTCTCACCCCGGTCCCTTGGAATCATAGTGTTAGCGTTAGAAATAGGTAGAGGAAGCTGACCTTCTCTAGAGGTCTATCTCAATTCGTAGGTCCCACAACTGAGACAATCCCATGTTGCCTCATAATTCTTGGTCATTCATGACCATATCTAGGGTGTAATTTTGAGATACAATAGGTATCCATCTAGTCATGATTACATACTACTATTCATATGATTGTTAATCGATAAAAGTACTAATTAATCACCTGTCTTTGGCCATATTTGTTTGTTTTATGTTGTCCTTCTTGGTCTTACACTCCTTTTAGCCCACTGTATTGTCATACTTTGGCATTTCTCACCCTAGACAACAACGCCCAGCTAGGATGCCCCCTTTGTGTGTCCCCAACCTCTTTACACTTTTCTCGCATATTTTTTGGGTCCTTTCTAGTTGTATTATTTTCTTACTAGTATTTTAGTTTAATTACAAAATTCAACCAAGGAATCATATAAATATAAAGTATGTGATCATAATAAAGGATAAAGCACTAAACATATACTATCACCACCTAAGGCTACATCCAAAGGAATCTTAAGAGCATTCAAACATCCATTTAAGGGAAAGGGACTACATTTTTGCATACACTTCATAGGAGGGGAGTTCATTGTTGACATCCACACATCTATTTACATTTCTACATCTAGATATTTTCCCGTTATCAAGTGTGACTCACATAAGAGCCACCTAGGGCATGATTTCTTCACACACACATAGAAATACATTGGGTCTAAGATGTAGTGCAACGCTCGGTCGTAAGTTCACTTTTTTCGACAAATGAGGAAAGTCCGACCCCTCATTTGCATTACTTTATTTTTGGGATTTGATGCGGTTTGGGGTTTTGTAGGTGCTTTTTCTTACTTTGTAGGTTTTAGGTGAACAACAACAAATTTTAGTGACATACAAATGACCAAAAGTGAAAATAGGTGAACATATCGTAACCATTTAAAATTGAGTTCTGCAGCTCTTGGCAATCACAGGCACCTCGAACAGGTCTCTGCGCCCCAAGTGCACGTGAACCTCCATAGGTGCCCTAGCCCTAAAATTTGCGATGATCCTAAATTTTTCATGATTTGGTGCGATAGGTTTTCATTTCTGTTCATTAGTTCGTCACTTCCGCATAGTCCAAAATTAATTGTGAATCAACTAAGTCTTTTAATCTCCTCACTTGCAACTAGGGTTTCCAATTTTAATTTCTTATTTTCTTGGGTCATTTCTATACTTAATTATTTATATCATAGTGATGTTACATATTTATATTTAGCATTTTATTTATTCATTTAAATAAAATTGTATAATCATTTGGTGAACCCGACCTTTAAACACTCTCTTCTTATTTTTCCATCATGGCTCAATCTTATGGTGAATTTACTGAAGCCCATCTCCAAGAGCTCAATGATCATCTTCTTGAACATCCTAAGGATCTAGATTTTATTTTATTTTTTTCTCATGAGGAGGCCACCAATCTTACAGAGCTTAGTGTTCCTACATCCACTTCTTCTCCCTCATCTATCAGAACTTAGCCATTTGCTTACACTCTTTTTCCTACTTCCATTGTTCATGTTTCGCTCCTAATCTAACTAACCATTTCACTCCACCTCTTATTTCTCATATGTGGCAAGTTTCTTCTGTTGGAACTCAATACTTATCCTCTCTTTATCAGGACCTTCAAGTTCAAATTCATCAATTACAATAGGCTACTTCTCATGCATCTCCATATTTGGATTCCACATTGCTAATTCAGTCCCCTTTTACACCCACCATTTATGCTTATGTAATTAAACCTAATTTTTTCACTCTTAAGCTACCTATTTTTAATGGTCATGGTGACCCTCAAGACTACCTCCAAGATTTCACGTTGCATGCCTAGATTTTTCGAATAACTGTGGCTCTTTTATTAAGCTCTTTCCTCACAATCTTCATGATTATGCAATGCATTTGTTCTTGATAGGAATGAGGAGAGGATTGCATAAGAAAAACCAGATAATTAATTGCACATAGAATAATATATTTTCTTCTATGTTCTCACTATATTCGATCAATCGGGTTCATAAAAATTTATAGGATAACATATCTTATTATTTAGGAATCTCACCAACTAAGAAATCTCCTATAATATCTCAAGCCTATTAACATAATATTGTTTATAACAATATTACGTTTAAAAAAACAATATGTTATGTGTAATATATTGTTTGTTACAAAAATATATAACTAACCAACCATACTAACATACTAATTTACCCCTACGCCACATCTCCACATCTCCGCTGCGCGTACCCTAGCCGTGCCCTAGCCGCGCCTGTCGCACCTGCCCTAGCTACGCTTAGCCATGGTAGCTACGCTGCGTTCGCGTAGGTCTGCGAGCTCTCTACCATGCTTGGATCGGCCTGAACATGGGATTGGAGACACGAACAACAAATTTAAACAGGATGCCCTTCTCCTTGGCGGTGGCTTTGGGAATCCGCCCCTTGAGTGCAAAACTGATGGCGGCACCTGTAAAATGGGCATGGAAAATACAACACCAATCTCTTGGATTGACATGGCTTTTGATGCAAATCAAGACCCCCCTTCAAAGAAAATCCGGGATAGAGTTTCTCCGACCTGTCAAAAAGTAGAGGGTCTCTCCATTGAGACAGGTAAAGGTGGCTCGGTCTCCCCTACAAATCTCAACAATGACAATGAATCATTTAAAAATGACGGATCTTCTTTCAAGAGCATGGATAGATCCAACTCGCTTCAGAAAAGTGGTCGCACAGGAACCTCTGGTGGAGCTAAGTCCACTTCTTATGCTTCAGTGGTCTCCAAACAAAAGGAGAATACCAGAAATGAGCTCTTGAAACCCTCTCAGGAGGTCCCGACGCTGAAAATTGGGGAGGATCTTCTTAAAAAATTCTTAAGGAAGAGGAAAATCTCTCTCAGCTGGGTCTCATATGCAGATTCCATAAATTTTGGCCTAAGCTTTCTCAGCTCCATGAATGGATAGCCCAGAGATGGAGAGAAAAAATACAAGGTAAGATTGAGCTTTATCCCTGTGCTAAAGCTTACTTCATTGCAGTCTTTGAAACCCCTGCTGATAGGGATTTAATCTTTAGCCAACGCATTGGGTTTGGGGGGAACATGGGCTGATGTCCAAACCATGGTATCCGTCCTTCGACCCGTTAAAGGAGTCTTTTGATACCTACCCGATTTGGGTTCATTTACCAGGACTTCCGTTACAACTTTGGAACAGATCTTGTCTCATTGCTATAGGCGATACTCTTGGATCATGTGTGGCAGTTGATGGTAAGACCTCCATTCAAACACATACTACGTTTGCTCGTATCCTGGTTGATATTGATACCTCCAAACCCTTACCAGCAGAAATCAATCTTCAGATTGGAGAAAGGCTCTGGGTACAAAGGATTGACTATGAGAGACTTGCCTTCAGATGTCGGCGTTGCTTCCAAACTGGTCATGTTACAAATCGATTGTGAACATTCCAAACGAAAGACCAAAGCTGCTTGGTGGAAGGATTCACTTCCTGAACATCTCACAATTGACTCAGATCCGGCTGAGGATTCTAGTGCCCCCTTGCATGTTGACTCACCCGTAATGACTGATTCACAGGCCAACATAGCGAAACTTCCTACAGACTATCCTCCGCAGATTGTTGATTCAGTGTTTAAGGAAGTTTCGGCCCCCCTTCCTATGGGTCACATACACATCAAGTCCATTGCAGATGCTTCATTTGCATTGGATGCAGGAAATCTTGAATGGACAGTGGTGGATCGGAAGAAGAAGGGAAATGTCAAATCTAAACCCCCACCACTCCGGACAAGGTTTGATTCTTGTCGTTGTTAGTGCTATTATTGTTACATCTGGGCAAATGGCCAACTGCACAGTTGTTGGGCAGCTGTGTTGCTGTTAAGTTGTTGTTTTTAGCTGTTTTTGAAGCAGCTGCTTTGTTTTTGCTGGTTCTTGGCTGTTTTCTTTTGTTGGGATTTCTGGGGTTAAATTTTGCTTTTGAGCATTGTTGTAAAAGGGTATAGTCCCTTTCAAAAAACTATTTACCAATAATTAAAAAAAACATACTAATTTACCATACGGTAAATTTACTAATTACATGTGAACATTAGATTTCCTAACAATTCTATGATCTACTTGTTCACTCGATAACCTATTTTACTCATCTAGTTGATGCTTTTATTTCTCACTTCTCTATCAATATCAACTCTAAGATATCATATGCTCAACTTTCACAACTTAAACAAGGATCTAATGAACATCTAGTAGACTATGTCTTGCGATATAATTTTTTTAGCTAAGATGCCTAATGCACTCACGAACTCTCGAACTTCAAGATATATTTTTCCAAAGCCTATTGTTGCCTCTCAGAGAGTGTTATATTCGATCATTTATGCCATACTCTTAAGCTACATGAAACTAAAATTTTATCTATAGGCAAGCTTAAGTATCAGGAACAAGCTTCATATTTTACACGCTTACAAAATAAAACAACTTAAAATCCATCTACAAACTTATAGAAGCTAAAACCAATGTCAAAATTGTATCTAATACTAAAGAGCTTCAATGGAAACCACCTAAGTGTACATATACAAAATTAACTATCGCTTTGCATCTTCTATTGCCACAACTTATTGAAAGCAATATTTTTATGCTTCCTCCTCCACTCAATTTGGATCTCATCTTAAGAGTTGTAGTTATAACGAAAATTTTAGATTTGATTATCATCAATGCATTAGACATTCTACAGATTGATGTTTCAAACTTCACAATCTTATCCCAGATCTTATCAATAATAACACTATTAAGCTTCATGAGCCTAAGGCATCTGTACAATCAATGAAAATCATAAACTCAAAATCTTCAACAATCCTCTTCTAAAACACGATAAGCAAGTGGCTGAATCTTCACTAATCATATATATTGTGCAGTGCCTCCTCCTACATCAGGGGATCTTGATATTCTAGTTACTCATTTTGAGGTATCTCCATCGATTATTTCTTTCTCTGATTATGAATATCATGCTACATTCTCTTCTGATCGCTTACACATTAGTGCTTCTATTGGATCCAATTTTATCAATAACACTATAATTGATCCATCATTTCACATCAACGCATGTTCTATTACACTTCTTGTTGCTATTATCTATCCACTCTCAAAATTTTCATATTCGATTCCTAAATCATATGGTTTTGTCAAGATTTCAGTCATCGTCGGTCCTCTTTCCATGTTTGTGCCTTTTCTTGTGGCACCATTAGTTGAAGGGTGTGACATGCTCTTAGGTCTCCCCTGGCTCCATGAAACTCAAAGCTATTATCTCCATTAATCATTTACGTTTGAAATTCATTCACAAAAACAAGTCATTGATATCAATGGTGCTCTTCCATATACACCACGGCCACAACCTCCTCTTGAGGTTTCTATTACACTAACTAGATCATCTAGGTCCCCACCGATTCTTGAATCTAAAGCACACTCTACTCCTAGAAAAATCTCACTCCCTTAGATAAAACTATACTAATAATGAAAATGAGTTATTAGCTCTTTTCTATGCCATACATAAATTTCATCATTATATTAAAAGGTATAAGCCATTTATATATACTAACCATATAACTATCGTGTATTTAATGAACAATCCAAATAGTTAGAGGTAAAATCATTAGATTGTTACTTCTTTTACAAGAATTTGATATTACCATTATTGATAACATAGGAAGATATAACTTGGTTCCTAATTTCTTTTCAAGGTTAGATACATTCGAAGAGGAGGACCTAGTTGATGATAACTTCCTTGATGAATAATTGTTTTATACATGCGCAAACTCACCATGGTTTGCTAATAGAGTAAACTATTTAGCAATAAGAAAATTTCTTGATGATTTTACTAACAAACAAAGAAAATAATTGATTAGTGAAAGTGTTAATTTTAAATATATAAATGGTATTCTGTCAAATTTGGATTTGACTTGGTCTTAAGCAGTGTGTGTCCAAGAAGATGAAGTATATAACATCATCGAGTTTGTCATGATGAACCCGTAAGAGGCCATTACTCAAAAAAGAGAACTATCCACAAAATACTTGGAGCTGGATACTACGGCCTTATCTTCACACAAATTTGAAGAAATATATTTAGAAATTTGATGCATGTCAAAGGATGGGTAGACTTACTCTCTCCAAAGTGAAATGCCTCTTCAACCTTTTGAACATTAGGGGATATATTTTGTTGGAACAATCAACCCACCTCCATAATAGAAGGAATTTATCCTATTTTGGATTGATTATATGACTAAATGGGAAGAGTTACAAGATCTTCCACAAGCCGGAGAGGAAGTAGTAAAAAAATTTGTATCACAAAATTATGCATAAGTTTAGAGCACTAATGAGCATAGTTTCATATCAAGGGCCTCAATTCATGTAAAAATGATCAATTTTTTTACAACTTTACCAAATCAATCATAATAATTGATCTGCATATCACCCTCAAACCAATGGAAATGTGGAAGTGAATAATAGAGAGATGGAAAATATCCTAACTGAAATAGTTGACACTAGTAGGAAAGATTGGGAAAATAAATTACCAAAAGCAATTTGGGCATATAAAATTACTTGGAAAACCACCACTAGATTTTTCCCATATGAACCGGTGTATGGAAAAACCCCTTACTTCCCATTGAATTTAAACTAAAAACACTAAGAATATCAATCAAGATTGATATAGAATTAGATGAAGGACAACAACAAAAATAGTTCATTGAATAAACTAGATGAAATGAGGATGAAAGCACTTCATAGGACTAAGTTACTACAATATCGAGGAGACAATGGAATGACACACATATCGAAGGAAGGAGTTTCAAATAAGGAGACTAGGCTTTGTTGTTTGATTCTAAATACCAAAACTTTCTAGGAAATATTAGAACTAGATGGCAAGGACCATATGAAATTGAGAATTTTTGTGACAATGAATTGGTTCAATTACTTCCCATATATGGGAACACTAGAAATCTCTTGGTTAGTGTCCATATATTGAAAATTTATCATAAGACATTAAATAAATAGGTTTTTTTGGCAAAAAATCCAATCTGCAAAAAATGATAATAAGGGAATTTGAAAACCAGAAATGGAAGCTTTCCCATGAAACATCATACAACCAAGCAATAAAGTGTGATTTCTTGAATTTTCTAGCACAGGGATGAAGTTTCCTTTTTATAGGACACATGGAGTGAGCAATAAAAATTCACATCACTATTGAAGGTAAAAGTGCTTAATTTTCTATGTATATGATTATTAGAAAGTTAGAAGATAACATACTTATTTGAATGGGTGGGGAAAATCTTGGAATTAAATTTCATAAAGGCCTTTCAACATCTCTCACTTGACATAATTACATTTAATGAGGAAATAATCATCACATGAGTTGTACAGACGTTGATGAAGTGACAATTTTGCATGCATTATTTATTAATGTCACATTGGATTTATAATTAGTAAATTTTTGAAACACTATAAAAACTATCCTCCTCAAGCCAAATCACTTCATAAATCTAAAGCAAGAAGAAACCAAAAACCTATTTGCTTTGGAACACTTGCTCGCTTAGAAAATGGAACATAAGAAGTATTTTGAACTAGAATCTACTTCAATTATACTTTGCAAGATAATGATGTGGTGACAATATTTGAATGAATAGGATGGTTAGAGTTCATGAAGAAGTTCCAGGGTTATAAAAAACCATTGAGTGAAGAGTTTATCACTAAACTCAAAGGAGATAAAACAAAGGTAATGTGCAATAATTTTCTTGTTAACACTCATGTTATTAGTATGATCTTTGGAATTCCTTGTGAGGGAATTTTTGTTTTTCTAGACGGTCTACTTTTGAAGATCTAATTCATATTTTTCATGAAGAAGGGGATCCTGAACATGAAGTTATAATAAGTAAGGAAAAAAATTACAAAAGGAATTAAGGAGAAACACTCCCCGAGAACCTAGAGGACTGCTACATTCTACGTAGTCAAATATTTTATATGTGATGGTGAATATAATGTTCTCGGAAATGATAAAATGATACTTTTAATTCATTTATGCTAGGGTTTGCGAAACCAGGGAGCAAGATTAACTTGTCTAAATTTTTATATGATAGCCTCCCAAACATTGTAAAGAGGTAAAATGAGAAGTAAGTACCTCTTCGACATCAAGTATTGATTCAACTAATACGTCAACATTCCATTATAGGAAAGAAAGATGAAAAGGTATGGGACACATTATCTTTGAAAAAACACTAGAAAGGAAAAGAAAATCCCTTTCTTATACTTTCATACTAAGGTCTGAGTTAAAAGCAACTTCATATCTTAATCATCGAAAAATTCCTAATTTGTTAGCTCCATGGAAAATATGAAGCTTACCACCTTTGGAGAGTCTCGACTCGATTGCTAAAAGAACAAGATGATTAAGTAAAATAGGAGAAGAATCCTCCTCTGTTGTGCCAATGAGAAGAAAAAGAAAAATTGATATTACAAGAAGATGAAGACTTAGAAGATGAATCTAAGATATTAGGAAGTATAAATTTAATAACATAGGAAGATGTAGAAGTAGAGAAAATAATGTTTGATGAAATTAAATAATTGAGTGTATAGGAGGTTGTGGAACCAATGGCACCACCCTCTACCTCTCATGAAGAGAAAGGTAAAGATCTAATTGTGGAAGAAGAAGAACCTCAATCCCTTGCTTCAACAAGGTAGAATCTAAAGAAGGAACAATTCTAGAAAGTACTCATTTTCTCAAGCAAGAGGAAATTATCTAACAATAACATTAACAATTTTATTTCCTCCAATAAAAGGTAAAAACTAAAGAAACTCTCATTTCATCATTGCGAGAAACAAATAGGGGAATTAAAATTGCAATGTAAAGAAAAAAAAATATGAAATAATTCTTTCCAAAAGCAAAGAGCAAATTGATAGGGAAATTCAAACTGTATTGAGTTATAATGAAGTCAAAAGCATTTGGGATAACACATGCAGTGATTTATGAAGGTTAACCCTTAAAAATAAAAATATGACAAACGAGTTAGAGGAGGAAAGAAAATAGAAAAAGAAAATTCAAAAGATAAATTTAAAGTTAAAAAAATCTACAAGTTTGTACCATAGGAGAAACATTCCTTACTTGTAGAAGACCTTAATCAACATATATCATTTTTCTACAAGAGCAATTTTTCAGATGGAAGCTATCAAGAATTGCATATGAATTACCTTTTGATCGAAGGATGAAACAATTTTCTTAGAGGATTATACTCAAATCTCACATGAGCACCAAAATTTAATGTGTGAATTTCATTTGTGTAATTTTCTCCTAAGCCATATGTCTTATTTTCTAATCAATATGTATGTGGGAGAATCCTAGTTGAGAGAATTTTCATCTACTACGGAAAATCAAATTTCTTGGGATCAAAGGAGCGAATAATACTTTCAAAACGTCAAGATAGAAGGAATTTTCATGGGACCAAAATTTTCCAAACTTGAAGAAAAATTCAAAACATTCAAAGCTTTGACCTATCAACCTAAGATTCAATAACATCACATAAAGGATCTAAAGAAGAACATTGCCAATGTTCATAAAATTTCTCAACAACAAGAAGTTTTAAAGGCAATGGCAACTTGTGATAAAAGGTGTGATACCTTGAATATTCCTTTGAAAAGGAGGGAGACACTCTCTCCTAAAAATATCAAGTGGTATATGACAATGGCCATGTCAATAGTAAACATGATTTCAAGCATCTGTCAAATTCAAGGTTGAAAATGGATTGGAATGATATTTAGGAAACCACTAATTATTTTCCATATGAACTCACAAAAAAATCTTCTACATAGGGTACCTAGGAATTCATGAAATGTGAATAGAAGCTAGAGGAAAATGAAGGATTTTTTGTTTCAAAAGAAGAGACTTGGGAATATCATGATAGTACCTACGATTTAAGAAAATTTTTGGAGGACGAGATCCTTGATCCTAGACTATGGGAAATGATTTTCAAGAGGACTTACAAACAAGTAAGTGTCGGGGAGAATGACGAGCTCATTAAATGGTTAAATAATGACATTATTTATCTTCCCCTTGTTTGCATATGCATGCATTCTATTAATTTTTCCTAATCTAAATGAGATAATATATATATTTTACTAGATCCTAGTGTGTGTGTGTGTGTGTGTGTGTGTGTGTGTGTGTGTATTTTATCGACTATTGTGTTCTAACTAAATATCATGAAAAGAATTCAGTTTTGTGTATACAAGATCAAGAAAAGTATGATTTTGTCAAAGATGCAGAGTTCAGGCTTAGAAATCCAAAGCTGCTAAGCTTCGTAGTCTCTTTGTGTTTAGTTTGAATTATCTATATATGGTTTGAGTATCTTCATGTGGCTTCGAGTATCTTCATGTGGCTTCAAAGTTTGACCCTTTGGCTTGAGTCTACCCAGTGATTCAAATTTCTCCAAATGGCATTAACGAGCTTTGAGATATGGGAATCTTGCTAGCCTAGAATATGCATACATTCAAGAATAACAAACACTTGAATTAGGAAATACCAGTTATAGAACGGAGCATGTAATTTATTTTCATATATGTTTTTTTGTAACTAAATCCTAAAGATTCAATTGGTTCCCCAATTCTCTCCATCATTTCATCTTAAAACATGAAGATATTATGGAATCTCTTTATTAGTTATCTAAATAAGATAGATTCTAGGATTCATTTAGTTGTTTTACATGCGTCATTTGAGGGATAAAAATGATATAATACGCACTCACCGATTGTAAAAATGATGTCATAAATCAGTAATTTTTATTATAAACTTGTTGTATGATCTGGAACTCTTGAAGTAAATAAAATCGTTTCTCACGATGATCTAGTGTGCACGGTGTAGTTCGATCAAAGGAGAACAAGGGCCCACTCACCACAAGATTTAGATCTTTCGGTATTGGTTATTTTACTTTTGTGTTAATATATGAATGTGCTTATTTGTGTTTAGTACAATTTAGTTCCTATTATTTGTTGTTGTATCTTTTATTCCTGATTAATCTATGGTAAATTTATTAGACAATAATTTCCATTTAATAAACTTTCTTTGCTTTTACAATTTTAAATTCCCTACATTGTATGATTTAACTCCCAATATTTAAATCATGTTTTTAATTTAAAATCCAATAATTTCTAATTTTGTAAGTGTGTCTTTACTTCAAGCATTGTGATTTTTTAATTCAAGCATTGTGTGTTTCAATTCTGCAAGATTGATTATATTATGTACCATTTGTCTATAATTTTCAAATCTAATTTAGGTTTTATTTTTAGTATTTAAGACTTAGGAAACCATCCAAAACCGATAGTCCCACCAATAAATTGTTAATTTCATAAAGGAGTCTTATTGCATATAGCCTTAAACACTACCCTAGTCAAAATGACATCAACAATACAGATTGATTAAATGAGAGTCAACAGATTCTAGACTCATCAAAAATTATTTTTAATAGACTTATCAAACATAAGACTCCTTAAAATATATTCTACATAATAACGAGAAACTAAAATAGTCTTTAATACCCCATAACCATATTAAAAATTTATGCCAAATACATATGTCAAAACATCTTATAAATGCATATGCAATAAAATATCTCGGCCCAACACCAACTTTTCAAAAATTATGCATAAATTATGGATGGAATATGGGGCACGAGATATAAATGAGATCAAAGAATGCATGTGGGGCGGGAAATATACTAAAAGCTAGAGAGTTTGTTAATATAAGCATGCATTTGGTGAATACAACTTAAAATGTTTGTGAAAGAAGGATGACAATTAGATGCACTAGTTTTTAAAACGAGAAAATAATAAATATTTCTAAGTTCGAATTTTCAACAAGGGTTGCGGTGCAACAAGAGTACTCCGCCGCAAAGGCTTATGGCATGTGGAGAAGGGATGCGAGCATAATTTTTGAGTTTTTCAAACATTGATGATTGTTAGGAAATGCTTTCGAGGAGCCGAGTGGAAGTGAAGGAACACGTGGTTGTAGGGTATATCTTATAGGGAAATCTAAATGTTAAGGAATGTAGGCCAAATCTGAGCAATATGTGAAACTTCGTTGTTAATGCTAAATGTGAAGCTCAAGGGGGGTGAGAGTTGTTCTTATTCAATGTAATGTTATCAAGGTTTATTTCGTTGAAAATGAACTTGAAATTTGGATTTCAGGACCATTTCCAAAACATTACAACAAGAAAAGAACAATTTTTAAGGAATTTAGGAAAGCCAGAGGCCATATGAACTTCGTGGGTAAAGTTGACAAAAAGCTTTGCTGAGCATTAATATGCAAGTAAAACATTTGAATTATCAAAGCAGAGAACTGAATTGGGGATTTATTGTTGAAAATCACGGATTGTCATTGATGTCCAAGAATGTGAACTAATTTTAAATCGAAATATAAGGTGAATATAAAATAAATTAATTGAAACCCAAATTAAGGACACAATACTTGTCGTAAAAGTGTCTTGTTTATATGCAAAACAAGAAATTGATAAAGAACTCGAACTGAATACATGTGATAGTGAAAAAGCAAACCAAGGGAAGAATTTGATGTGGCAATAATATACCAATTTAAAATTAGGATTTATTGAATTAGATATGGAAATGGTGAACATAGTTAGTACCATGAGAATAGAGAAATCAAAACAAAAGAGAACAAAGAATTGACTTGAATAGTCCTACATATCGAAAGATGAAAGTCTGAAGTTAGACTGGAGTATAATAGACTGAAGAAAATCCAATTGAATTAGAAAGCCACATGAAGTATAGAATAAAAAATTAACTTATACAAATTGGGAAAAAATTATTAAGCGAGGCACGATGCACATGAAGACATATCTTGAAAATTGTAAGTTTTATAATATACTTGTCTAAATTGACTTTTATGTCCCAAATTCTTAAATTTGATTGCACTGTGTTCCAGAGCAGGTGTTCGGTCTCTTTCCACATTGCCTCATCATTGCTTTTAACAACAATTAGTTGGGTGGCTGCAATGGAAGTAGATTGCTCTAAGGAAGAAATTCGTAGAGACAAAATGAAGCTCTCCATCTCAAGCTCGCAGCAATTGTCTCTATTTTGGCAGTAGACACAATAGGCATATGCCTACCTATCGTGGGGAGAACCATCAATGCTTTTAGCCTGGATTATTTTTGCAATTGGTATCCTCCATGAAGTTATCTGGATTGGAGATTGGAATTATGAGGAGCAGATGAAATTGTCTACGCGGCGGCCATGATGAAGTATTTAGCTGTTGTTGCATAATACCTTAAAAAAATCCATGCTTCTTTGTTTCACGGCCTCAAACAAACTATGTGTTATCCGCTGGAATATACCAGAATTATTTTGGCAATGAAGGCATTACTTAGGACCAATAAGAATGGTTTTGATATAATTTTCCCAAAAATCTGTAGGTATAAATGAATATTTTTTGCAGCCAAGTGGCCTCTGCATGTGACAATATCACACACCACAACAAGGATGAATGAAATACATATTCATTACAGAAAACATGACATCCCACAATGAAACCAATGAAATTACATGCGAATAAACCATCTCCATAGTTTTCAAAGATAAATTTACCAATCACAAAGCAAATGCCACTAAAAGCCAAATTAGCAAAATTAATAGCAAATGGTGAGAACAAAAGTATCCTGAAGACAAATAGGTATGACAAATTACATGAACCTTTTTGGTTGGTCACATCCTTAATGAAATTTTTTTATTTAATGAATCGTTCAATAGTGAAATGTAATGTGCACAATTGTCTCCTTTCAGCCTGATTTCTACAATACATATGAAAAATAATCAATCCTAAAAATATCCCCCATCACTAACCTGTTCTTACTGTGTTTGGTTCAATTTAACATAATGAAATATTTATTATATTATTCAAAAACAATTTATACACATATATTTTATCTCCTAAATATACTTAATCTAAACTAGGTAGGTTGTTTCAACAATCCAAACAAAATTTATTATCATAATAATATGTTGTACAAATATAATTAGTCACTAACTAATATATCATGAAGTACTAATCATTAATTTGTAACAAGTTTTAGGCCCTCAAGAAAAAAGGATAAAAATAATCCTTATTATATTATACACACATGATTGCCATAAGTTAAACACGTAATTAGGATCCTAGAACACGAGAAAAAGATGTTGTTAAAGGTGAGATCTATCCAATCCCTACGAGAGGATGAACTCACCCAAACAACGTCTAAAACGACAACTTCATCATTCTCTTAGATTCACTTACTGCCAAATTTTTAGGATATTTCGACAACACTCTTTCTGAGACTTCGTACACACTCTAAGATCATTGTCACTCTATTATGGCTGGTAAATAAATGCAATCTCTTCTAAATCTAACTAATATTTAGCTTTTTAGTTCACCTAAGCTTGTGTATTTTCCATTATTATTGTGACATGATTTAGGATTTGATTATTCTCTATATTTACCTTATTTCTAGTCCTAATTCATCTTTACACAAAGTAATCAATTTTAAATTATATTTAATCCTAATTTTGATCTTACTTTAAGAAGGAAATGATTGATTCCATAAATTCTTAGTTATAATATCAATTTCATAAGAAGGATATAGGTGTTGTAAAATTAATTATAAGCATGGAAATTAAAATAGATCGAGTAAGTGTGAAATTGTGGTTAAAAATAAAGTATACCGAGATAATACTACATAGGTTTAAGATGGAGGAAAGTAAACATGTGACTCATCATTATGCATCATTCGAATAATGACAATGGAGGAAGAACAAAAAATAATCAAGAAAAAGAACTTTTTTATTGCAAAAATATCTAAAGAATAGTATCCCGAGACATAAGAGGTGATTGACAACATGTCTCAAGTCCCAAGGTATGCTAGTTTTTGGATTCTGTTGTATATAATGGTTTGTATTAGTCTTGATATTTATCATGTAGTGGAGTAGTGAGAAAATGTATGTCCAAATAATGGAATGGACATTGAATTGTAGTGGAGAGAATCTTCAAGTATCTTTGTGGGACTTATGACTATGCAATATATATGCTATTAGGGAAATCCTAATGAAAACAATACATTGAGTCTACGTGGTTCTAGATTCGATTGAATTGGAGATCTTTACTAATGAAAATATGCAAGTTCCTAAGTTTTTTCATTATTTGGTGAAGTAGTAAGTTAAGTGAGAAAAAGGTAAGTAAGATTTTCATACCTACAACAAAGCTATAATATATGGTGCAATACTTAAAATTTAGTTCCGTGGCACTTGGAGTTAAGAATTTGACCTTTATCCTTGCATTATTCTATTCATTTATTTACTAACTAAACTTAAATATTCGTGCTCAATGCTACAATTTGAATCCACTAGGTCATTACTTAGTCTTCATATTAACACTTTACATGAATCAATGCACCTTATATAGAACACATTTTTAGGCTCTTTGCAATCCACCCCTTGTGTTAAACTAGGTTTTAGCTTGAGTTTGGACAAGTTTGCGGGCCCATGATAAGTTCAAAAATAAAGGAAATATAGTTACACAATTCTAGATTTGTGGGTTTTAGGATCATTCATTGCGAGGACATACAATTTGATGATTTTAAGTTGTAACTAGTTGTCTAGAGCATAGATTGTACATCTTCTACATGGTACATTTTGTTTTACAATCAAATTCGAGACATAAAAAAATCTATGCATTGAATTCTGGTGAAAATTAAAATAAAATAATTTTTTTATTGCATTAGTTTGCGGGTAAGAAATCAGTCTAACTTAAAATTATATTTTTATTCATTCCATCAATTTACGGGTTAAAAATTCAAGTATTCAGATTTTAGACTTTGTACTTTCTATTGTTGCATTGATTTCTAGGTTAGAAATATCAAGAATTGTATAAAAACATTCAAAATATCATTCTGCAGAGGTGCAAAGTTGATGAGTCACAATGATAATGTTTGGGGTCACAAGGTCTTATGACCATGGTAGAATTTTGAGACTAATAAAATAATACTTGGAGATGAAGGAAGGATGGACATACATATTGTAGATTATGACAAACATCATAAAGAGGCCTTATTACTATTAGTTTCTAATATCTAATGATTTGATACCAAAGGTCCGGAATTCCATTGTGGAAAGTTAACTATGGACCTTTACGAAGGAAAAAATGCGACTTTAGTGAATATTTTGGTGCTATACTTGAATAATTTGTTGTTTTTAACAAGGATGCAAGAGGGTGGGTCATTGTCAAAACACCGCTTCAAATGAATTATCTTTGAAACTATATCACATTCATTAACAAAAAGGTAGATGATGATCTTTTGGTGGCATTGTATTCAACAATTTTTCATCCTCGTATGAGTCATTTGTGGAAGTGCTATATTGGATGGATGAAAGTCAAATTTTCCTTTTAATAAATTTTATTCCTATTCATTACAAAATGAACTAAGACAAGTTCAAAAATGAGTCCACGGAAAAAATGAGAGTAATTTTTCCACTCAATCCAAAAGGAAGTGGAAACATCAATGTGAAGGATCATCTTCTAAATACCAAGTAAAGTGTTACTAGCGCCATAAAGTTGGACATGTTAAAAAGATTGTCATAAGTTACAATATTAGATTTTCCCTACAAAAAATGCCATGGGATGCTTGACAAATATGGCGGTAGTTGTAGATGAACAATATTTTGAGGAAGAACATTTTCTACATTTTCTTATAGCAACATGCTCGAATGAAAATACTACTAGTTGCTAGATCATTGACACTAGCGCATCCAAAAAAATTCATGTCAAAGGGACTTTAATGTATCATTTACTTGAAATTAAAAATTATTTTGATTTAGTTGTCTTAGGTGATGGAGAGTCACTTGTAATAGAGGGAATATGATATATACACATTATGATGAATTATGCTAAAAAATATTCGTAAGGAATATTAGGTATGTTCATAGCTTTCCTACGAATCACTTATTTATTTTTCAATTAAGAAAGAATCCCAATAATTTTTTTGTAAATTCCTATGGGGAGAAGTGTCTTGTGTGAGATGTGACAAATTGATAGGTGATTTCCTAGGCACTAGGTGAAGTGGCCAATATAGGCTAGTTGACTATGCTAAATTCAACTCAAAAACATGTATGGAGGGAGACTCCACCAATCGGGATGTGGTAGAGGATGTGATTTTTCATGGGCTTGTTGAACCTACTTTGGTTAAATTACGACACTTTTTGTGGATGAAATATCCATTATAAATAATGTGCGGGCGGTTGAAATTGCTTAGGAGAAGAAAGTTCCTCGTTTATATGCATAATTGATTGTGGAAAATAATTTCACTATCAGGATGTGATAGAGGTGCATAGTGAGATGGAAAAAGCGTTTCACATATTCATGGGCATTGGCTTAAAAGAGAGTAGAGCATGGACACTTTTCTCATCTTTTTCCAAATTGTTTTTCGTATAGGGGGAATAAATGAGCAATAAGAAAAGATGGTTATTTCCCCTATCACCGCAAAGATGATTATTTCTCCTACTACAGATCTGGATGTTACTCCTATTGTAAATATGCTCACTCGGTGCTTCTATCCACATTAGTCTAGCTTGGTTGGATGATAGGTCAAAGCACTTTCCTAAAAGGAGAGTTAGATGATGAGTTCTACATGGTGTTTCTGAAGGTGATCATTTATATTGTAAATTATTGAGTCCTGCATGGATTCAAGAAGGCTCCACAAGCCTAGTACATTCTATTCAATTGACATCTCCAAAATTTGATTTTGAACTCTAAATATTTGGATGAACTTCTTAGAAAATGATGATACATTCATGGTCAATGATGAGTCACTCAACAAACACTTTGTGGACAACCTACTATATTCGATGACCACATGATTGGATCTCTATTTTGTTTTCAAATGCCTTTTAGGTCTCTAAGTACATGGAAGTTCGACATAGTACAACAATAAAACATCATAGTACTACTGACTTTCAAATTAATATCTCAAGAGTAGTCCTGTAGAGTTAATGACCAAACTTCTTGGTTTTATTGTATTTGTAAAATTTTAGAATAAACATGCCTCTGGTTTGGTCATTAAAAGGGATTATTAAAATATATTTATTAACTCTTAACAAAATATTAGTTATGTATTAACTAATGTTCGGTTGTAACCTCCTCAACCATTTTGTAACTATCTCTTGCATAATAAAATGAACACAAAAACTCAAGTGTGTGTTACTGGTTTCTCCTCATTCTTTCTTGGTCACGTCTTTTAATAAAAACCACACCCTTAATCCCAAAAGTACCGAAAAAATATTAAATAAATTTTAAAGCCATAAATTTAATTGAATAAATTTAAATTTTTAATTTTTAATTATTAATTACTTCATAGGAGTTTCTTAATGAGGTTGATCCGGATTATTTTTGAGAAATGTTTATTTTCCACATATGTGGTACGATCATTTTCAAGTTATAATTTATCTTGTGAGTGAAAACACGAGGTATAATTCATCCCATAGTGAAAACCCCACTTTTGATCAAAATATTAATTATTATAAACATGTAATATATCTAATAAACCTAATATATATTGATATATTATTACAAAAGCAAATTCAACCATATTTAATAGTAAATAATTAATAATTTATTACTTTTATCAATATCTCGGAAAGTGGTTACTTGTTACTAAGTACATTAGTATAAAATAATCACTTTCCATAAAAATTTATATATATTTATAATGGTAAATAGAGTTATTATTATTAGAATGGTTGCACATAGTAAAAAGTATTTACTATTATAAAATTATGTTTTTACAATATTAAATAGAATTATAACTAGCAAGCGCATGTCTATAATGCAATGTGAACGCCGAACGGTATATGCTATTTGATTTAGAGGGATAGTTATTACTTTTGTAGTTGATGTTGATAAGGGGTGTGATTGATTTTGTACATGTAGGAATACAAATGAAGCATTACATTTAAAGGTTTTATCTCTACATTTCGAATTTGATACAAATCCGTACATATACATTTGCAAATCTTATATCATGAGGGGTAGCGTTTTGCGGACTATTTTATTTGAACTAAACATGGATACATGAAGACTTTTGTACATTTTCCGATCTTATATCATGAGTGGTAGTCTTTTGTGGCCAATTTTTTTTGGCACTAAACATGAATACATTTGATACTGCTTTGGATAGTTAATTACTTTTGTAGTTGATGTGGTTTGTAATTATTTGGGGAAAATTGTGTTAGTGTTGCAACGTGTTTGAGACGGTGGTTGCATCGGTTGTTTGGTTGTTTTTTGTTGAAAAAGCCTTTTTTGTACTGTTGATAACATATTGATAATGGGTGTGATTGACAGTGGAAGTGTAGGAATATAGATGAAACATTACATTGAAAGGTTCTACATGTACATTTCAAATTTGTTACAAATTCGTACATATACATTTGCAAATCTTATATCATGAGATCTGAACTAAACATGGATACATGAAGACCTCCATATATTTGCAGATTTTATATCATAAGTGGTAGCCTTTTTTTGCCAAGTTTAATTGCACTAAACATGAATACATTTGATACCCCTTGAATGGCACTGCCGCTTTGGATACAAGAAGTGTTGAGTAAAGTAGTAGTGGAAGTGCTATCAAAGTAGAGTGATAGTAGTCAACTCCTCCTTTCTTCTTGCTCCAAGTGTTAGTACGTGTGCCATTGTTGAGTACCTTTCAAATGAAAAAGGAGGGGAAATGCCACGTACGAGTTTTTGCTGAGAGTGGGATAACATCAACGTGACTACCTCACTATAACATAAGAGTTGAAAAACATAGGACACGTGGGAATAAATCTCAAATAAATAAGGGAAAAGATTGTAATTTGTGAAAATGATAAATTCAAGGTAGACATAAACAGACTTATGATAAGTTGTAATTTCCAAGTTTTTCATTTCAGATTTCCTCAATTTTGCTAGAACCTTTTTTACCAAATGAAAATTCATGCATCATATCATCTTAGTGTTGATCATTTAGTTTTCTAGTTGAAGGGCCCATGCAGTTACACCTAGCAATGGTGTGGAAAGCGAAAAAATTAGCCCCAATAAAAACCTTTGGACCCACAAAACCCAAAAACCTTGTTTTCAAACAAAGAACTAACCTTGATAATTAATGAAGAGATAATATCCAATGGGAGATTTGCATCTGTGTGTTTTCCTTCAAAGTAGATCAGACTATATATTTCCCAAAAACTATTAGATGTCCTCCAAATACCAACGAAAAAGGGAGCAAATATTAGCCACAAGTATATATTAGCCAGCTTATGAGCATGACTGTTAAGGCTCTAGTTCCATGAGGATGTCGAGCTTGCTATGCCAAGTACAGACTATTATATATTTTCTATCTTTTATACCACACATAAAACAAGCGCCTTGATGCATAGCTGCATACCACAAACAAGGATTATTTATATGTATCATTCCGGTCTCCTTTTCCTTCTCCTTCGGTATGGAGAGCTTTAAAAATTGGAATAAAAAACCTCCAAAATTGTGGGAAGAATCTTTCAATATTGCAGCTTTCCTAATAAATAGAAGAATCGGGAGCGTTGTTAAGAACTCCAATGAATATATGCACCAATACAAACCAATAATTTTCTTTTCCATTGCGACTGATATTTTTTTGTTTACAAAAAATCTTAACCTAAATAGGCGGCACCCAAAAACAATTATAAAAAAACACAGGCCCAAATAGCACCTGAAAATAAAAAAATAATTTTATACAATTAATGAATTGGGTCTACTGAAAACATACTCCATTTCTGTGTGCTGTGTCTATAATAGCCGAAGGCGACAAGAACCCATCACCGCAAGTGTTGTGTGAATGCAACTCAAATATGACAGGAGCCACACACAACAACTGAAAAAAAGGGCCACACAAAACACCAATTTTGACACAATTTACCAATCCGATTTGGTTACATATAACCACAAAATTTGGCATTAGCTTATAACTACAAAATAACAATTCAAGCTCAATATGCAAAAGATAGAACTAATCCAAACAATCAATCACACAAAATACAACTATTAAACCCTACTTTCCACGAGAGAAATCACACTTTCTCGGAAACAAATCAAACATACTTTAGATACTGAAAATCCGTTGTTTTATATGCATAGTGCGTGTCTGGAATCGAAGAAAGTAGAACTACCACTTAGCAAAAAAGAAGGATCGAGCATGCATCTGCTAAAAACTGATTCGGGAAACTGCCGCATCCATGCAACTGCAAAAACTCTGGAATTGAAGAAAGTAGAACTACCGCTTAGCAAAAAAGAAGGATCGAGCATGCATCTGCTAAAAACTGATTCAGGAAACTGCCGCATCCATGCAACTGCAAAAACACTAAAACACCCGTCGAAACCGTCAAACATAATCACCTGTCAAAAACGTCCAAACAACCGTCAAATTTAACATAGTTGCAGAAACGTCCGGAGGTCCCTTACCATAGGGGGGACGCCTTCGGCGTAATTATTATTTATTTTTAATAATTTTACAATAGTAAATAGAACCAATGCATGTTTAACCCCTCCCTTTTGAATTATTTAACTAATTAATATCTATATATAAAGAGAAAATGATGCACACAAATAACTTTAAAACAAGATTGATAAATAACATTAAGAAGATAGATAAAAGGAGATATTGATAAAGAACTAAAGAAGCTATAAATATTTAAGAATATAAATAAAAAAGAAATTGAATTATAAATATTCAATGTTGTGAAAAGTTTATTAATTTTTAGAGAATTTATATATTGTGAAAAGTTCATTAATTTTTAGAGAACTTATATATTTAACAAAATTACATGAAACCTTAAATATTTTATAAATTAGTTAATTTTATGTTTATTTTTAATATTATTAAGTTTAAAATGTAATAGTTAAAAATTAGTTATATTATAAATATTTTAATGCCATATGGTGGTTACTAAAATTTGGGAAAAAAATGCTACCCAAAAATCTCGTTCCTTTGTCTCACTTGTCCCAGAGACTAGTCTAAACTCTTGTTCATGTGAATTCAAATGACCGACTTAATAAGCGAGAAATGTCTTTTTCTTTTTAATTCCTTCGACTTAAAAACTAAGGTGCTTGTAATGAAATTGGACATATATCCATGGACTCTATTTATAAATATTTTGAGTTTTACTCGGTGTTCCTTTTGACAAATTGTCCTTGTTTGGATTGAATCATTAATTTATTTCTTGATGCATTTTAAATTCGTTTTGCGATATCTTGTATTGTTCGTGTGCCATCATCGAGAGGCACGAAACGTTAATTTGCGAATAATCTGCCACAAATTCTATACAACGATTAAGGAAGATTGTGTTTGTTTTACTTTAATAATCATTGAATCATGTCGATGAAATAAATGCATGCCTAAGTACCTAGTTGTCAAGCAAAGGTTGCAAACATGAAAGTTTGCATATTAAATATCAGTGCGAGTTTGAGGTTGGTTTTATCTAGAAAATATTAAATATTACTATAAAAATCATCGATCTCACTTATACCAATTGTTCTTGGTTTGTCTGTACGTTAGTGAAAGTGTCATGATAGCTAGTGAGTTAGTTACGAGTTTGAGGATGGTTCTATATACAAATATTGAAGTTATCAAGAATGATTTTCTCACTTATACCAATTATTTTTCCGTAAATTAATAATCGTGTCAACTAGTGAATTAATTGTCGGTTTGAAAACAATTTTATTTAAAAATATTGAATATTTGAAGCATCACAATTGTGTGCCTTTCTGACTTACATTTTTAATTTCTTATGATTATTATTTTTCTTTACAAAATAAAAACCCATATTTCTTATATATGAAATACTTTTTGTTTTCTCATCCCAAATCCTTTATAAGTAGTTATATCCCTAAAAAAACAAAGTCAACAAAATTCATAGTGGCCTATCAAGGGTCTAAAAGGAACTCTATTAACTAAAACAAAGTCAACAAAACCAAAAATGAGGAACAATAAAATCAAATAATAAGTGGGGGCAGTGCTGGATTTTGACCTCCAATGTTACTTGTCACATTAAAATTGTAAATTATATAGATGTCATTTGATGTTTAAAATGTAATATACACGTCAAATTTGTTTTTATAGTAACTATTACAAAGTTAAATTTTATATGGATGTTGGTGTTCTTTGTAATATTCTCCCATAGTTATGTGACTTTTATTTAATTTTGGATAATAGATTGGACTAATCAATTTCATAGTTTTTCACAAATTCATTATTTCAAAAAAATTAATGTTGCACTAATTAATTTGAAGATCCATAAACATCATTAAAGTTTATGAGAATATTAAAACAAAATTTCAAATTACAATTTGAAAAAAATGATAGAAATCACACATTTCTTGCAAAATCTTAAATCTAATACATCTAGTCTATTATCCAATCTTTATTTGTAAGAAATCACACAAATTAAAAAAATCAATTACAAATCAAAATCAATAAAATACAGCTAAACAAGAAATCAAATAAATCTAAAAAAATCAAACAAAACTAATTAAAAATCAAAATTAATAGATGTTTCTATTTTATCAATGAGATATGCATATATTTATATTTCATTAATAAGATTTAAGAATATCTTATTTAAAAAAAAAAAAGATATTAAGATAATTCTATTATTTTTATTTTATTTACATTCCAAAACTTTCTATTTTCATTTATGTTATATTTGTCATGAATCTCACAAATTTATAATGTATAATGTCTATTTAATATTTAATTTATTAACTTTCTTATATATATATATATATATATATATATATAAGTCAAATTTTGAATATACATATCATTTTGACATTTAAATTATATATTTACCTGTCAATCATGACAGTCATATTTTAAAAGTGGCTGTATTTTGACATCTAAAATGACTAAAAACGTCTAAACGCCTTGCAAAATCCAACACTGACTGGGGTAAATTAAAATCTATTACTGTCAGCCAAATCTGTACAGTTAGAGACAGTTTAGTAAGACTTGGGAAAAAAATCCTTGGAAAGGAATGCCGCTGCAGAAGATAACAAGTGACCAATGGAGGAGGCGGCACCAGTTTGCGTTGCAGTTGGGTTAGTATCTTTGTCTATTTTAAACGGCAAGTAAGAATCTATTTCTGAGCGCAATCCCGGAGATAAATGAGGTCTTAGCAAATTCATAATACTGAAAAATCCACTATAACTTTGCATTTCGGAACTGAAACAGAGAAATAATATTTTTGGGTGAGCATGGGTAGCTCTGCAGTGGTGGCGTCGGAGGAAGTGGACATAATAATTCCAACCATAAGGAGCCTGGATTTTCTGGAAGTATGGAGGCCATTTTTTCAAGCTTATCACCTCATCATAATTCAGGATGGAGATCCTTCAAGAACCATCAAAGTGCCCTCCGGTTTCGACTTGGATTTCTACAACCAAGACGATATCAAAAGAATTATGGGCTCCAAATCTTCAGTTATCTCTTACAAGGACGGTGCATGTCGCTGCTTTGGCTTCCTCCTTTCCAAGAAGAAATACATCTACACCATTGACGACGATTGCTTTGTAAGTTCCGTAATACAATAAAAATATTAGCCCTGCTGTTATTTTTTTATGGATGTGAATTTTTTGGTTGGGTTTTTTTAAGGTGGCCAAGAATCCGTGTGGAATGCCCATAAATACTGTGGAGCAGCACTTGAAGAATCTGGTGTCGCCCTCCACGCCGTATTTTTCAACACCTTGTATGATCCATATCGCGAGGGAGCAGATTTTGTGAGGGGTTATCCGTTTAGTCTTCGTGCAGGGCGTCCCACTGCTGTTTCGCATGGCCTGTGGTTGAATGTTCCTGATTATGATGCTCCTACCCAGCTCGTTAAGCCCTTGGAACGGAATACCAGGTCGGTAACCTCCTCTAAACCCACCTGTAATGCACCCCTGGAAAATATTTTTGGAGTATATTTAATGAATATATGTATGTTATATGGCAGGATTCTCCACATTGTAGGAAGGGTAAAATATATTTGTTATGGATATAAGAAAATATGTTAACGCTCAAATGTGTCTACATTCAAAAATATATGCTAAACAACTATATTCATGTTATATATATAAAAGAGATCAACATATATTATTTATGATTGTGTTTTTATTTGTTTGTAATTAAAGTGTATATTTTATATTTTTAATTACTTACATATTTTAGTGACTAGATTAATAAGCTTGAGATCAATTCTATGTTAATTTGAAGACTAAAATACATAATGTATGTAGATATGTTGATGCGATTCTCACCATTCCAAAAGGGTCCCTATTTCCAATGTGTGCTATGAATTTAGCATTCAACAGGAGCTCATAGGACCAGCGATGTATTTTGGTATCTTTGGTGAAGGTCAACCTATTAGCCGCTATGATGACATGTGGGCGGGGTGGTGTATTAAAGTAGGTATAGTTTCTTTTGTCCTTTGTATTATTTCTTATTTTATTGATCTTTGCTAAGTAGCAAGATTTTGTAATATTATAAATGCGAGGTGATATGCGATCATTTGGGATTAGGGGTGAAGACGGGGCTGCCATACTTGTGGCATAGCAAGGCCATAACCCTTTCGTTAATTTGCGAGAAAGAATACAAGGGATTGTTTTGGCAGGAGGAGGCCATTCCATTTTTCCAATCAATTGTTTTTCCGGACCATTGTTCCACTCCTCAAGAATGTTACATTGAATTGTCCAAGCAAGTTAAAGACAAGCTAGGAAAGTAGATCCTTACTTTGTCCATCTAGCAAATTGTATGGTTACATGGATAGAGGCATGGGATGAGTTCAACCCACCTAAGGAAACAAATGCAAATACCAAGCCCCATGGAATAGATCTTAACAATGACAAGTAGCGAGAGAAACCAACTTTTTTTAGTGTTAATTTAATTTAAGTTCTTACAATTCTAAATTATGATATTCTTGTTTTTATTTTATGTAAACAGAGAGAAGGGAGAGGTATACTAATATTATATATAATTACAGATTTTACTTGATATGATTTTCATTATTCATTTTGAAATTTCAACTTTTAAAATTTAAAAGTGGATCTATTTATTTATTAATTATAATAATATTATTTGAAACCGAGCACAATAGTATAATTAAGAGGGCACATATATGACAAGTTCAATGAATAAAATTTGTGAGCATATCTATGAGAGGGGAAGAGAAAGGGAGTTTTAGTAAGAGAACTCTTCTAACTTTTATGAAAGGTGATAAAAAAGGAAATATTAATTTAAAGCAATTTTACTAATAAACAATGTATGTTGAAGATTATCATTTTTGAGTTAAAAAGGGTATTTTTATCAAATACATTAAATTATTAGGTAGGTATGTGTGTTAATTTTTTTAGAAATAATAATTAAATTTTTGAAATGATTGATTATTAATTATTAGTCAATTTATTAATATTGATTTTAAAATCTCAATTATTGATAACTTTTGTGTTTGTTGGATATTTTTAGGTTAGTATATCATAGTTTGTATTGAGTTATTTTTAGTTATAATAATATTAATATGTGGGTTGTGAACTTTAGTTTTTCTTACAACTCCATTTAGATTAGGAAATTTGGTGATTGTAATGATATTCCTAGATAGATTTTAGTTGAGATATTTTTGGTAGTTGATGCGAGATGACATGATTCTAGATAATATGATATAGAAAATGTATAAATATTTTCATGACCTATTGATATTATGAACCCGGTAAAATTATATTAATAAATTTGATTTGGTATTAGAGGAAGATGAGAGACCTTTGGAGATAATTGTTAGTGAACAATAGTTGCTTTATTAGTATAAATATATATTGTAGTAGTGTAATGAGTGAATTAATATTGCATTTAGAGGCATATGTAACGATTTGAGCATGTAGCTTGATAGTGATATCTATTGAAAAGATAAACTATGTAATGGCCTCAAAAAGCATAGTAAAAAGTTAGAAGGTGTGAGTGATTTAGAGAGAACCCAACTGTCACTCAAATGTGTCGATCAATTCTAAGGGGTAGAGGGGTTTATTCAAAAATATGACATCTGATGTTATTGACTTAACTATTTGACCTAAGTCAATATGAGGTTGGAGGAAAAGAAAGGAGGCCACCAATTGATCTCAAGAATGCCACTAATTTTGAGGTCAATAATTTTTATAGTGACAACATTAGTATGCCAAAAGTGCGGTGGTGATCATTATATTGTTGTTTATCAAGCGGAAACAACAATTTACAATTCTACAAAAGTGAGATTTAGTGAGGTGGACAATACCTCACCGAATGTATAGTGACAATTTAACCCATTATACAATTTTTACTTACCTAGTGAGACCAAACCAACCAAAGGATCATATTTGAAACAATAATTGGAGCCCCATGCCACACTTTTGGTGACTTAGATTATAGGTTTTTATTTATCCACATCAGTTTATATGATCTTGGATTGGTGATGTGTTCCCATTCATTTATATTTTCTTGTTGGATTGGTGACGTGTTCCATCCCTTAATATTTTTTTGTTGATTGGTGATGTGTTTTCATTCATTAAAATTGGTTTCAAATTGGGGTTTAGCCCAATTATTATTCAAAGCACAATTCTTTTCCTTTATACTATGCTTATACTAAGGGCAAAATGTTGGATATTTCCTAGATTGTTACATCATTATTTGTGATGCGTTAATATTAGTTATATTAGCATTATTTTTTTAGAAAAAGGGTAAATTGAGGGTTTTAGAAGGTCCCACAACCTTGTACAAAAATCCCAGTGGCTAGATTAAGCAATGAGGATTACATATAGAGAAACTTATGAAAATTCCAAAAAAAATGGGCAACCGAACTCAAAACCAAGAGCGAGAAAAACAAAACATCAAAGTAGATTTTCCGGATCGATAATAGCATTCTTAGCTGGATTGAACACGACTCTTCGGCCAACTAATCCGCTAGAGTTACTGATTCGAGCGAGTCTTTGGTGATGGCAGCCCTAGTGTTATCAGTGAAAATTTCCCAAGCTTTGAGAACAAAGAAGGAACGTTGAAGCTTGGCCAAGATGGAGGTCACCAACTCAACTTGGCGTTCTTCAGGATGGTTGGTAGTGTCGTCATAATTCCAATATTATCCTTTGTTGTGTTTCCAGTCGCAGTGTCTTCCCAGTTTGGAGCAGCTTCCATCTGAATATCCTGTGGGCTGATTTCACTATCATCCATGATGATATTTTCAATACCACGCTAGAAATTTATCCCCTCCTCCTTCAGATCCTCATCCAAGCCAATTGGATCGAGTCAGGGGAGTCAGGATACAACTTGGCTAAACCAAGCAGAGTATCTGAGAGGCGAGCTCCGAGCTAGAGGTTGGGGAAGAAGCAGTGAACGTAGCAACAACATCAAGGTCTTCAAGACAAGTCTTGTCAGGGGAGGTGGAGGACAAATGGGGGAAATAGGGGGAGCAAATCCCGTGAAGGAGGAACCCATGATGGCGTTATCAGAGTCGGAGTTAGAAGATACTTGCGAGCAGGCGGATCGACGGGTGGAAGATGGATGGGAAGCTAGGGATGGAAGGGGGATGAGGTGGGGGTACGGCGGGAATGACCATGCTTGGGGGGGGAAAGGGTCAACTCAGCAGGAGAAGCAGAGAATTTGTAGAGGAGGTAAAGAAGGCCTTGATGCAGAATGGGGCCTTCTCCCTCCCTAACAAGATTAATGGAGTGCTTGAGCGACTGGAACAGAAAGGTAACTAGGTTTATTTTCTTCCCCAACGTAAGTGAGAAATAATGAAGAAGTGGGGACCAAAGACCAACTTGTATCGCCCATCTATGGTGAAATATCTCACAATAACCTCTATAACTCTATCCCAAGGGGGAAGCAAGGATTCCCGAACATAACCAGAAATATATTTAGTCGGCTTCTCACCTTTGGCAATAAAATCCTGAAGCTCCACTTGCAAAGACCTCTTGAAGTAGACAACCCCAGAGGTAGGAAGTCCAGTCACCGAGGCGATGGCATTGGTGGAGATGGTGAAATGGGTATTTCCGGTTTGGACCCTACGGCGAGACCAGGTAGCCATGGCGCCGTAAAAACCAAAGCCGAGTATCCGAACATTCTTTCCAGGAATGTAGTTACGCCATTATCCCTAAGAATGTTCCATACTTCTTGGTCTTCCTGTAGACAAGTGCAAGAAGTAGGTTCAATCCTTTTGAGTTGCCCTCCCATGGTGAAGATTCTATGGAAATGAATCAAGGCAAGGAGACACAAGTTGGCTTTAAAAGGCTCATATTTTCTGGGAGTCTTCCACATCACCCATCCTCCTGTACCTATGATAATTATGATGAGAAAGGGTGTATCTCAGACCCAGATCCACACAAATGGAGTAACTCTCTTCCCACGTGCTCGGCTCCATAGAGTGTCACTTCAAATTATGTGATAATCATGACCACTATCATTGGCAAGGGTGCAGTGCTTTTTGTTAAGCTTGCTGACATAAGGAGCAGACTCCCACCACCACATGTTAGCTAGAAAATGAGCAGTCATTATGGGCAATTTGAAGGAGATTGGCAGGAAAATTTCCTAACCACATTTGTTGAGTATCAAGGAGGACACCAATGTTAGCCATGCAATTGGCCACCTTATTTCCTTCCTAGAAGATGTGCTGGAATTTGATCTGCTGGAAGTTCCTTTGGAGAAGATAGATGTTAGCAATAATATTTTTAATAGTCCATTGCCTTAGGTCTTCCGAGTTGAGGAGATTTATAATATTGAGAGAGTCACTTTCCACAATTAAGGGTTCATTACCAATTTTAAGAGTCAGCTCAAGCCCTTTAAGGATAGCTAAGGCTTCAAAGACGATGGTTGGTACCCGTGGTAAAGTTAGTTGCTTATAGCGACTTGAGGGGAACGAGAAGAATTTTGGAGGATTACAACCCCCAAACTTCCCGGGTTATCCTTAAAGCATCATCTGTGTTGAGTTTCATCCACTAAGGGGAGGGATCCACCAAATAGAAGAGTGAACTTGGGAAGAGGGTTTAACCACGAGAAGGATTTCCATCTACTGACACCACTCCTTGTTATTGCAGAATGGATTTTTTCCTGATATTTCTTCCATAAGCAGCCATTTAGATTGTCTTGGAAGAGAATAGCGATAAGGTTGGCCACCCTCTTAGGATCCATACACTGATCTTTGAAGATTCTCCTATTTCTCTCCTTCCAAATACCTCAGAGGCCATGGGGAGGATAAGTTTCCAAGCCAGGGAAAGGTCCGGGTGAGAGAAGGGGGAACACCATTGAATGAGGGTATCATGAATGGATTCGGGAAAGTCCAGACAACTCCAAAAAGTGACAAAAGCCAATTCCAAATAGCCTGGGAAAAGGGACAATGAAGAAGGAGATGAGAGGAGGAATCCAAGGCTTTGCAGCAAAGAACACAACGTGTGGGAAGGGAGAAGCCTCTCCTTTTTAAGTTCTCTCCCGAGAGGAAAGAATTCTTGAAGGAGAGCCGGAAAAAAGAAGCCAATTTTGGGAATAGACTCTTTGGGCCAAATTTTGTAGAGAGGAGGTCCAGAGCTGGTTCGGAGCTTGGAGTCGTAGGAAGCTTTAACAAAAAGGGATCCGAGGGGGGAGAGGGGATAAATACGATCATCAGCGGTGAGGAGAAAGGATTACGAGAGAGCGAGAAGGGAAATTCTCAAGCCGATTCAAAATTTGACTCGATGCTCGGTTGGCCTTTGACCAATCCAAAATGCCAAGAGGGGATTGAATTAGTCTCTCTCCTATAACCAATAACTTTTTGCCATGGTGATTGATGAGGGTTATTTTGATAGATTCCCAAACAGGGTTAAGGCATAGAGATTTTTCACCTATCCACCAATCCGACCGAGAGTTAATTAATATGCCATTTCCAAACCTCCACTTGGTTACAAAGCACGTAGAAGAGGAAAAGAGCTAGTAACCGAGTTCTAAATAGGCTGAGCCGCGGGGCGGGAGGAGAGAAGGAAATCTTCATCTTGTGTCAAATATTTAGATCTCAACAGTTGAGCCCGGTCAGTTACCTTGAGCCACTTTGATGAGGTCGTCAATTCTCGCCATTAAAAATGTCAATCCGGGTTGGTGTTCGAAGGCTATATGCATTATGAAAGAAGATCTTGGAAAGAAACTCCTTTAAATACAAACCAAACTTGCATAAAATAAATCACACTTGCGGAAATTAAAAGGCACACTTTTAGAAATTAAAAGACACACTTGCATAAATAAATTTTGCATGAAAGAAACACACTTGCATGAATTGAAATGCACACTTGCATAAATAAAGGCACACTTGCATAAATTGAAATTGCTAAATTGAAAATAAAGGAAAGAGGAAAGGACACCTGCAAGTTCACAAAAGAAATTACATAACATAAAAAAATAGAAATTTACAACAAAAGGAAAACTCAGTAAAAATAAAGAAATTACATAACATAAAAAAACATAAATTTAAAACAAAAGGAAAACTGCAAAAATAAAGAAATAAACATTAACACATTGATCCATCTTCCTTGGAATGAGTGGCCAGCTCATTCCTTGGAAGAGGATTTAATTCATACTTTTAATTCAAAACTTGCAGAAAAACTTTACTTCCAAAGATTGGAAAGAAAGAACAGATCTTGATTACTTGGGAAAAGAAAATTACATATCTAAGTGTGGAAGGTTGCATTTATAATTTATGCATCCAACCAACTCCTTATTTTAGGAAATACAATCTGATCTTATATTTATTCCAATCCTAACAACTAATATCTCCATCTCCACAAAATATGGAGAGAGATATATTATTAAAGTCAAATCTTATCTCACTTATTTTAGGAAGATTTGCTCCCAAATCTTCTCCTTACTTTTCGGTAACAAGAATCATAATGATTTTATTCCTCTATATTATTGGAAGGAGGATTTCCCTCAAAATATTATTTTGACCAAATACCTTTCTCGGATTTTCCATTTGACTTTGTTGTTTTTGATTGTGGAACTTTTGATGCTTGTCAAATACATTTTTTCCTCGGACTGCAATTCACTAAAAGTTATATTTCTCTTGATTGGTAAAACCTGTAGCAAATATGAATGAGGTTTTTGTTAAAAACATTTCTATGAACAAAAACTCTCTCATATTTTCCATTTGAATTTTTTGTTTCATTTATGGAACTTTTAGTGCTCGTCTAATACACGTTTCCTCGAACTACAACTCACTAAAAGTTAGATCTCTCTTCATTGGTAAAACCTGTAACAAATATGAATGATTTTTTTGTTAAACACATTTCTATGAACAAAAACTCTCTCATATTTTCTATTTGACTTTTTTGTTTTTGTTTATGGAACTTTTAGTGCTCGTTTGATACACGTTTCCTCAAACTGCAGCTCATTAAAAGTTAGATCTCTCTTGATTGGTAAAACTTGTAACAAATATGAATGAGGTTTTTGTTAAACACATTGCTATGAACAAAAACATCTCTCAAATTTCCCATTGGATTCTCTGAGTTTTCACAACCCTCAAAAACTTTTATTCCGTTGATGCAGTTCCGAACTAAATCTGCAAGTTTCGAACTAAATCGATTTGTCCACGAATTGAAAGTTCCGAACTAACGCCATTCAATTGATACAAAATATGGAACTAAATATGTGAGTTCTATAACTAAACCTGCAAGTTCCGGAACTAACTCTGTGAGTTCCGGAACTAACTCAAAACAACTATAACTTTTGCATGCGACCTTGGATTGAGATGATTCTTTTTTGAACTTGCATAATTTTTTGAGAGGAATCTGAATATGAAATCAGATTTGATTTTAAATTTATTGTTCATGATCAATTCTAGTTTTCCCAATACTAGCATTATCTTTCCTTTATGGCCTGCATACACAAGACTTTGCATATTTTCCCAAATAATCAATAGGATTAGTCAACAAAATAGATAAAAAATATTTATAAAGAATGAACAAGATATATATCTTATATTATATCTTAAACAAACTATAAGTTCCTAGATTACATTTAAATCCACTTTCAAAGGTAACTTGGAAGGACAAAATAATGGTAATTTATGGCCAATTTATGGCCTCATCACACTTCCCAGCCAATTTTAGCTAGCAGAGCAACATTCATATTAGCAATTTGTCTGATACCAAGCCCTCCCAGTGGGCTGACTTACACACTTCATTCCAAGAGACAAGGTGTATCCACTTTTTGTCTTCCACCCCCGACCAAAGAAATTTCTTTTGGATTCTCTCAATAACAGATATCATTGAGGAAGGCATTTTGAGAAGAGATATGAAATATATAGGTAAACTCTGAAGAGTAGCTTTAACCAATTGAAGTTTTCCAACTTGACTAAGAATGGCTCCTTTCCAAGCGGCCAATTTTTTTGTATCTCTCAATGAATGGATTCCATGATTCTTCGTTTGCTTGCCTTTGAAAAGAGGAATGCCAAGATAGGAGGAGGGTAAGTCCACAATTATGCAACCAAATATGTCAAAAATCCTCCTTTGAGTTTGAGGAGGGGTGTTTAAGAAAGATATACTGCTTTTGTTGAAGTTAATTAGTTTTTGAGATGCAAGTTGATAGTTTTCTAAAATTTCTTTGAGGGCATGAGCTTCAATCAATGAAGTGGCATTCAAGAGTAGAGTATCGTCCGTAAATTGGCTATGAGTGGTAGTTGGGGAGCTGGAAGTGATTTTGATACCAGAAATTTTAGATGACTCTTGGCAGCCTCAAGAGCTCTGCTAAGGGAGTCTACCATTAACAAGAAGAGGAAAGGAGACAGAGGGTCCCCTTGTCAAATACCTCTGCTATTTTTGAAGAAGCCTGCTAGGATGCCATTTATGAGGATTGAGAAGCAAGGGGTTGCAATGCAAGAAAAAATCCAGTTACACCATCTATTTTCAAAACCATAACTTTTTAGAACCCGGATCAGGAAAGTCCAGCTAACTCTGTCGAACGCTTTTTGCATGTCTAATTTGAGGATCATTCCTGCAGACTTCAAGTGTTGGGTAGAGTGGATGGCTTCATGAACAATGATGATACCCCCTTGGATAAAGCGTCCACTGATGAAACCATTCTGATTTGACGTGATGAGGTCATTCATCAGGGGTTTAAGTCTTGTAGCCAACATTTTGGTGATGATTTTGTAGGAGGTGTTGTAGAGGCTAATTGGCCTAAAGTTGGCAAAAGACTTAGATCCAAGAGCTTTGGGGGCAAGAGCAATGAAGGTAGTATTCCAATCTTTCAGAAGCGTGTTCTTGCTAGGGGAATTCATTTACCACCTTGAAGAGATCTTGCTTGATGATTTCCCAGAAGATTTGGAAAAAGGCAACAGGGAAGTCATCGGGGCCTGGAGCTTTGTCACCTTTCATGGTGAAGACCACTTTATGAATTTCCTCCATAGAGAAGGGCTTCATTAAATTGCCATTCATATCATCAGAGACTAATTTAGGAATGTGTTGAAGCATCTTGGACATAACTTTCTCATTGGGGGGATTCTCGGCTGAAGGAGATTAGAATAAAAAGAGACTAATTCATTAGAGATATCAATGTCAGAGGTTAAAATATTACCTACCGGAGTTAGCAGTTCTCTGATTTTTCCCTACTTTTGTGTTTAGAGGTTGTAATGTGGAAGTACTTGGTGTTGCGGTCTCCTTGATCCAGCCAAAGTGTCCATGATCTCTGCTTTTAATAGGTCTCTTCTTCTTTCAGGATATTATGGAAGTCGCTTAAGAAGATGCCTTTCTTGTTTATGGAGTTATTTCATTCTTCCTTGAACCTCCACCGCAGAGCTGAAATGTTAGCTATTTCTGAGTCATCTTTTGTCTACAAAGTTTGATATTGCGAACACTTTTCTCTTACAAATCTTAAGTCTGCTTTTTGATTTCCTTAAGTTTCTTGGAGAACTTAAACATATCGAGATCCCTGAATTTTGATGTCCCTCCAACTCTTAATAAGAGGTCCAGATGATTGTTTTCAAGCCGAAAGCTCGAATCGAAGGGAGAATTTTTTATGTTCATCTTGTTGTTGGCACATAGAATTAAGGAGTTATGGTCGATGCCACTCAAGCTAAGGAACTGAGAAAGAAATCAAGGTAAAGAGAGATCCAATCCAAAGATCCCATAGCCCTATCCAATCTGCTTTGAATGTGATTTCTGCCCACTCTGCGATTGGACTAAGTGAATGAGGTACCATGCAGGTCCATATCAAAGAGAGTCTCCCCACATATAAAGTCAGCTAGAGCTTCCATGCTTTTGGGGTTAGTAGGGGATCCTCCTTGCTTTTTAGAGGGTTATAGAGTGCAGTTGAAGTCTCCCATAATGAGCACTAGAAAAAAATTGCAATTTTTTATGAAATTTGAAATGTCCTGCCAGAGTCTTTCACGCTGGGATTCCAAATTAGGGGCATAAACATTGATTTCTATCCAAGTAGATTCAGAGTCTACCTCTTGGAAGAGTATGCACAAAAAGTTGGGTCTTTGAAGAAGGTAGTCACCTTTGATGTATTTGGGGTCCCAGAGAGTGCATAAGCCTCCCGAATTACCTATAGCAAGCTGGGAAGCAAAAGAGGAAGCAAGCCAAATTTTCAAGAGACTGTCATCCTTTTTGAGTTTGGTTTCTTGAAGCATGATAATGTTAGGAGAGTGGTTAAATTTCATATCCTTGAGGACCCTCTGTTTTTGCAAAGAGTTAAGACCTCTTATGTTCCATGAGATAACCTTCATTTCTTGGATTTGGGTTTACTCCCCACAACCATGGGGATGGTGCTCTGGGTTCCTTGGGCCACATTCAGGGCTGATTCTTGCTGAAGCTTGACATTTCCCAAGATACACCCATGAAATTTCTCCATTCCAATATCAGGTTTCTTGAACCTCCTTCAGGTTAGGCGGAGGTTCAAACTATCATCAGAGGTTTGAGTGGATGGGGAGATCTGGGAATCAAAGAGGGGAGGAAAGGTGGACCGAGGAGAGTGGATCTAGCAAGAGGAAACTCGAGCCAAGAATGGGGAGAGGGGGAAGGGAGAGGCAAAGGTTAGAGGGGGAGGGAGAAGGCGGGGCGGGGGGAGCAGCAAAATTGAGGGGGAACAACCACATAGGAGGGGGAGGGAGGCTAGGGGAAACCTCGTGGGGATAGAAACAATAGTGGAAAAAGGTTGGGGGGTGAGAGGGGTTACCAATTTGGAGTCGGTAGTGATCTCTCCTTCTTCAAGGAGGGCAAAGGGGTTGGAAGTAGGGATGACCAGGGGTCTCTTCAAGAATAATCTTTGGAATATATTTTCCTTTTTTCTTGGGAGAGGTTATAAGGGTTTTGGGCTTAGGCTGAGGCTTAGTGGGGCATCCGGTTGCTCTATGACCGATTCTTTTATAGATTGAACATGCTTGTGGAATATATTTGTATTCAATGGTTTGAGACCAAGTTCCAAAATCTGATAAGAGATCAATCAATTTTGGGAGTGGGAAACTGACATCAACATTGACACAAAAATGAGCATGAATGAATCTAGTTTTGGCCTTTGTGGCCTGGTCTATTACAATTAGAGGACCCATAGATAGAGCAATACCTTCGATGACTGTAGGGTTCCAAAGCTCTAGAGGAAGGCCTAGAAGATGAACCCATATTGGAGCCCGTGTCATTGTTTCTATGAGCGGGTTGAAGCTAAGCGACCATTTCTGATGTAGAACCCTCTTACTGTGAAGAACCATGGACCACCCAGAAGAGCTCAAGCAAAGTCTTCCTTAATCTTGAAAGAGAAGAGGACAAATCCGTTTGGCATCATAGCTATTTCTAGAGCGCCACAAGGGTTCCATTTCATGCGGGCCCATTTTTGATATCTTCGAGGGGGGGTCTAGGACCCATCAACTTACCTACTAGGGATATATCTCTAGAGGCAGCAATAGCCTCCGTGATGTGAGAGGGGATGTGAAGAGAGAAGGACCCATCAGAGAGCACGGGAGTCAACTTCTTCAATGGGAAGTAGAAGAGGACCCTTCCACTATTTTTTTCCATGCCTCGGGAGGAGGCCGAGGAGACAGCCCCCGAGTTTACGGGGTGGTACTCCCAGGTCTGTACTGCAGAAGGTTCCATCATCAAACCCAACACCAAGAGACTCGAAATTTAAAAAATTAGAGGGCGGAAAAAAACTTTCATGAGTTGTCTCTCATGACCTCAGTATGATCATTGAGAACAAACAACATATATACTTATATTAGCATTATTATTCAGAGTTATTAATGTTGATTTATTTGTGAAGTTATCGGTGATTGTGTAGATATATTTTTACTAAGATAGTAATGGTATATTGATATATCTAATTATGTTAGGTACTAATGATTCATTAGCTTACTACATTTCCAAAAAAATAGGCATTGGTAGTAGACATGAATTTATCATGTGGGAATTATGATCTATAAATGCATTTGAAGAAAAAGAAGTATGTTTACCAATTAGAATTGTCCATTATATTAATAAAATATAAGCGAGTTACATAGTAAGGGGTGACTAGATAACTCAAAATCCCAAAAAATGCCACGAAGGCAACAGAAAAATCCACAAAGACAAAAAAAAATGCCATAGAGGCACCAAGAGAATGCCACGAGGGCTTACATCAACATGCCCAAAGGGAAACCAAAGAATAGACCAAAGAAACATTAGGCACATGCCTCCACCGCTGCACCAAGAGGAAGGGAGGATCATCCCGAGGGTGGTATGAAAACTCCACTATGTGGCTCGGCATATGACAGATCCACTTGCTAGTCGTCCTGATCGGGATACCACATCTGAAGAGGCACCTAATTCCCCATCTGGTGGGTGGAGATCCACGCGAGTCTGCATGAATAGTGGTAGAGATCCCCACTAAGGATTTCTAACACCACCTTTCCCTCATGAGGCGAGAATCTAGCTAGGTCCAGAGGAGGATAGGGTAAAAGGACGTCCTCACGAGGAGGTAGAATAGTGGCTTCTCAAATGACTCCTCATGTGCGTGCCCAAAGGAGGTGGCTGCTGCGGAGGTGAAAGGTGAGGTGGTGGATATGACGGATCCGATGGGAACATGTTCATCATGCATGGTGCACTCCTCTAGTGATCGGCGGTTCTGGAGATGTGAAAATTCTAGAGCAACCTTGGCAGCTTGAGCTTATATACGTAGGAAAATAGTAGACGAGAATAATCACCTTTTCATTGGTAGAAAAACTTATAAAAATTGACCATTCTTAAAAATAAAGGCATTTCAAGATTTCCAGGATATGAAAAAAATATAGACATGAAATAAATGCCACAGACTAGCAATATAACAAGGCCATGGGCTAAAGTCTCCAAATAACGCTAGCACTAGACACCAAGGGAAAAACTCAGGATGATAAGGTTGAAACAAGGAGTGAATCCATCGCCAAATAGCTTGAGCCTGCTGACAATACCAAAAAAGATGAAGAAAAGACTCGGGGCGGGAACAAAAAGGGAAAGCCGGAGGAGTAATGCCAATGTTTCTAAGTCTTTCACCTAGAGGCAGACCCTGATAGATAAGACTCCAAAGAAAATGATTAACTTTGGGTTCCAGAAGAGGATTCCAAGTACGGGAAAGCTGATGAAGCCAGGTAGACTGAGAAGAATGTAATCCCCAACACTCATTGAGCTTATCAATGGCTAGAGAAAAAGGACAAAGAAGCTTATAAATGACACGAGTGTTATAACGCAAAAAAAAATGTTCGATTCCATCGCGGTCCCACCACCAAGAAGCCGAGAGGTTGGAGGCCAAGTTTATGAAGCATAACATATGGAAGGAGCTCTAAATTCTACAAGATAGATGGAAGGTCTGAATTGATCAACTTGAATTTAATTTTGAGCTTAGTCTAAGGAATCCAATCTCTATGATGCACCAAATCCTGTATGGTATGAATTCCCTTGTGATAGAGCCGAATGGATTTAATGTCAGGGGTTTCCACTAACGAAAGAGTGTTATCCATGACGACGGGAGACCACTAGATGTTCTATGAATTAAAAGAGAGGCCAATGGGAAAACCATCACCAACCCACCTCATAAGAGGCTTCACCTGCTCAAAATATTTCCAAATACTCTTCATGAAAAAAGTACCATAAATCTTGACAGGAAAAGAATTTATTATAAGAGAATGTAAACCAATTTTGTTTCATCTTTTTTACCATAAAAGCTCTAGGCTCAATACAATGTCTTAAAATAATTTTATGGCATTCAACCATAAAAGGCAACAAATGATCCATTTAGCAAATAGGGACATACTTTGTTGATAAAAGTCGATGATGCCCATGTCACCTTGATCTTGAGGAGATGACAAACATTCTAAGAAACTTTGTGAAAGCTAGCTGAACCAAAATTTTTACACCAAATAAAGTCCTGGAGCAACTTGGCAAGTCGGTTGAAAGAAGAACAAGAAGGGCACCAAAAGAAGAATAATAAACATGAGTAGAAACAATAATTTTAGTGTAAACTTAGAATTTACTAGCCATAGACAATGGCTCGGAAGACCATTTGGTAACCTTCTATTCTACCTGTTAAGAACATAATTCCACAAGGTAGAAGATTCAACATCAAAAGTAAAAGGAATTCCAAGGAATCAATTGTTCATTGCACTCAATCCACTTACGAGGATAAGCCTTTAACCATCTAGCGAGAGGAAGATAAATTTGGCGAAACCACGAGGTTTTAGCCATATGAATGCTAGAAAGCAGAAGCCAAACAAAAGCTGTTGTTGAGACAATCAAACACAAGCTGCCACAATATGTTTAGATTGACCACCGTCGAAAAGAATCATCTGTAAAATGTCCATTGATTAAGCGCATTTGGTGATCGGAAGAATGATCCCACGAATATGGCCTAAGCATTTTGATGAGAAATTAAGTATCCCGGGGCATCAAAATGAGGAAAAACAATGCCGAAGCAAGAGGAAACCCCTGTCGATGGAGTGGAAGAGGCCAATGGTCAAGGACCAGGTGACCATTAATAGTGAGAGCGAGCAAAGGCATTAGAGAAAAGCGTGGACACAATGGAAAGAAAAAAATTCTCCAAAGCCCAAGGATTTAAGCATAGAAAGAAGAAAAGGCCATTCGATGCGATCGTATGATTTCTCAAAGTTAATTTTAAGAAAAATGACTTACGAGAAGAAATACGGGCCCATTCCATGCCTTCCCAAACAACCAAAAGATTATGACAAACCCCATCTATTCGGGCCAAACAATCTTAGGTAGAATATCAAAAATGTGGAGAGCTAACGCTTTAGAAAGGATTTTATAGGAGACATTCAACAAAGTGATAGGCTACCAATTGTTGATTTGTTACGGATCACCCTTTTGGAATGAACTTGATGTTGCCTTGATTGATGTAGCTCCCAAGAGAGTGAGAATGTAGAGCTTCATTATACACCCAAAGCAAATCAGGTCCAACAAAGGACCAAGTTGCTTTATAGAATTTACATGGGAAGGCATGTCAAGGCCAAGAGATTTATCATCCACCAAATAGAGAAATGCAACATAAATTTACTCTAAAATAAGGGGGCTTCACATGGGCATGATCTCTTGGCATGAGTTATGATGACACAACATAAACGCATTTTTATAAAGAAGAGGCTCGCTCTATTGAATCTTCCTGAGCTTGAAAAACTAGACGATAGTGCTTGAAAAAAGCGTTAGAGATCTCTTGAAGCTTGGTTAGCCCCTAGTGAGAATCATGGATAGCCTTAATTTGTTATCGAGCATGCTTGGCCCAGAGGGATTTGAAGAAAAAATTAGAGGCTTTATCTCCCACTCAAAGCTAGTGAAGTCTCGAATGGATATGAGCATTGCAGGCTGAATGATATTCAATGAGCTTGAGCTTATGGCGATTATCTATAGCATGCACTTGAATTTGATAATCAAAAGGATTTTACTCCAGGAGCAGAGTAACTCTTCTAAATTATTTGTGCAAAGTCAAGTTAGCTTTTCGGTGGAGTCAAGCTACTGTTTTCCGAATTGGCGGAGGAAATTGGTGGTGCACTGAATAGTCACCTCCCACCATGATATCTAGTTATCCGCATAAGGTGGACATGGCACCATATTCCATATCTTGGCAATAAGTTGGATCGCTCCAGGATGACTCAACAATGACACATTAAGGAAAAATTGAGTAGTGGGAACCTTGGGAGGCCCTTGCGAATTAAACTTAAATGTGATAGGATGGTGATCTAACAAAAGCACATCTGACCAAACCTTGATAATGGTGGAGCCATGCATGTCAAAATTAAAAAATTTGTTGTGAAAGAAGAGCACAATCGAGGAATTTTAATACCGATCATATCCTTTTTGAAGGTTGGTCCAATTATACCAAGCTTGATCTTTAAATTCTATGCATAGGTTTGCAAAGGATTAAAAAGTCCCCAACGGATTTTAAAACCATTCTAGGCCATATGCTCGCCGAGACACGAATGCATCGGTAATGTGCCACATTTATCATTTGGTTGCTCCACCATATTAAAATCACCACAAACCAACCAATAGGTAATGGGTAAGTTATCACCTAACCATATCCACTAAAAAGTTCTCTTGGGTCCTTCATTAGGAGCATAAATGTTGATAATACCAAAAGACATATCATTAATAGTCATAAGCACCCAAATGAATATATTAGTGGGTTCCTGACCCCGAGGAAACAATTAAAGCCAAAAAATTCGGCGTAATGGAAAAACTAGCACCACCTCTGCCATCAATGTGCTTTGAGTATGAAAATGCACAAATTTGAAGCAATACACGTTAGCATAGTCGAAAGCAAAAAACCAAAAATATTGATTTCTGTAAGAAAATAACAAATAAAATGGTAATTATATAGCAAGCTAAATAGACAGAGAGAACTTTTGTGAGGGCTCTATTAAACCTCGAACATTCCATGACATGAAATTCATGAAAAATCAAATATGTCAAACCCCTACCCGAAGTCAAATCCATCCACATAACGAGAATTGGAAAATTTGTTGGCAAGAAGATCTTTGATGAATCTAAGTGCTCAACTTTGAATGGAGCGGCGCATGGCCCCATTTACTCCTGCGCATACCACGCGAAACCTCTTGAGGTGAACTTCACGAGTGCCGAGAGGAAGGAGGTTGATGCAACATTCCCAGTATTCTCTAAATTCATTGGAACAACTTGGCTCTGCGAGGTTGTGGAAGGAATGGAAACCAAAGGGTTAGGTTGAACCACCGGCGGCTCCTCCTTAGAAGGCGAACGGGAGGAAGAAGCTGGAGGTGAGACTTCATCAGATTCCTTAGCCCCCATATTCTTTCTAGAACCGACCACCTTCTAATCATTAGCTGAGGGGTTAACCTTAGATTTTAGTTTTGTGGGTTGCGTAGAGAGCACGCTTAGAACAAGCCAAAAGGGGGTAGTCTCGAATACAATGGTCAGGGACACGACAACAAAGCAGTATTTGAGAGATTAAAGTAAATGAACTTTTGAGAGATTTGTAAGGACCCAATTTGAATATTCAGATGGTCCCACGGTCTTTCACCAGGTCAACTTCGACACACACCTGCTTGTTAGGGCGAAAAGAAAAAAATGTTCTTATTCATGACAAATCACCCTACCAATGGGCTTGACAAACTCGGTAAGAAAGACTAGAGGTGCCTTTGGAAGGCACAGGAGCTCAATCCAAAGAGGAATTTTGAGTGACACTTGGCTGCTCAAACTGAAGTTCGGGGTCCATTGGGAAAGCACAAGAAGGGTGTTACCTAAATACTAGAAAAAATCTTAAGAAAAAGGGCACGGAGTTGCGAGGGTTTGTGGAAGGTAAAAAGATAAAAACCCTTAGCGACGTTATGGAATCGGAGACACGGATACCCGTGGACTCCCAATAGTTTTCATCCATTTACGTAGATAAGTTTCAAACGGGATCTGACCACGAAGTAGGCAACGAGACAATGGTTCTGATACCACCTAACCATAGGGTCTACAAACTCATCAAAAATAACTACATCCGGGAAGGTTCGAGTCCATACCTCATCGTATACTTTCGGTACAAATTTTCTCATGCGCTTGGGAGCCATTATCGCTATTATCAATAAATGTCTCATTGGGGGTAAGTTGGCCATTTATAGGTGCTAAACCACCTTAGATGTGGGAAAAGGCTAGAAATCACTATGATATGACCAAGGGAGACCGCAAGTAAAGCTAAGGAAACACAGTTTCCACAAATAAACAGGAGGAAAAAGCATTAGAAACCAAGCCAAAGAAGTATGTTTAAAATAAGATCTATGTAAATATTATTTAAATTTATATTATAAATATGTTTTTAGAACTCTTTGTTTGAGAAATCATAATAAGGATTGATGACATAATTTATATTCATAATAAGGTTTTTTTGCATTTTCATGGGTTTTTGAAATGTTTGTTTATGTATGCAATTTTCTTGTTTTATCGGTTGGTCGGCAATGAAGGTCGAATCGTGCAAACCATCAAAACATTCCTCAAAACCCTCCGAACATTCCTCAAAACCCTCCTCCAAACATAGATCTGCCTCCTGTGGCTCCTTCTATCCCCACTGAGCCAGTAGGAATGCAAGATAATATCATTGGAATAATCCAAGAAAATAAAATTGTCATTGAGAACCTAATTCAAACTATAAGACAAAATCATGCTACAAATCCATCCCGCATGACTTTAGCCAATACATTGCAAACATTGATTGGCGAAGTCAAGTCCGCAACCAACCAAATACATAGATGGAACACCTTTAGAAGTGACTGTAGGCGGTGGTATGCGGATAAACTATCCCATGCGGTCGTCAAAGACAAAAAAAATGGAAAAGACCTCATTTGTGCATTATTTACCGACCCTAGAACCAATGCCCCCCTACAGTTACTTGCAAACGGTTCCCAATCCATTGGTGCCATGATGATAGAATCAAAAACAATTTTTGGGACCGATGGTGGATGGTTTTTTATTATCCACCATGCAACAACAATGCGGTTCCTCTTTACTTTTTGAAGAAATTATATTGTGAGTTCATGCTCAATGAGGTCCCGAATTATTTTGACTTTTTAGACTTTTTGGTCGAGAGGTGGCTCTACACAGAGGACCCTAGTGCACGCGTAGGTCGGCCTAGGATCCCCCATGCCCCAAAACCCCACGCTTTTCGCCTTGATTATCCCTCCTACAGTGAAGGAGGTTGTGGAGATTGATACATTGCATGCATTGAGGGAGCTCACTGACACTCTCACCCAGCATAGCACCCAGATTGCATCCGGTGATATTGGTGGAGGTGCGAGTTCTAGTGCACCACACCACTGTGGATCATGTGGTCTTTGTATGCACTGCAGGCGAGACATCATTTGCTGGTTCACATGATTTCTTTTCTATAGATGAGATGCTGGGGAATGTTTTTGGAATTAGAGCCACTGATATTGGTCTTTCATAGGTAAATTTTAAATAAATTTAAATAATATATATATGTACAATAGTTTAATTCACATGTTTGAGATATTTATATATATATATATATATATATATATATATATATTTGATTGTACGTCATGTACATACATGTAAAAAACTAATTTTTTATTTTATTTTAAATAGCAAGAGCCGGTGAAGGAAACATCCTGTCAACATGCTAGCTAACTACTACGGTGGGCATGTTTCAAACGTAAGTTTCAAGTTGTACAAACTTACATTTTTAATAAATCATTTAATTGCACTAGATTATTATTATAATTTGTTTCACGTGTATGTTGTACATGTATTAATATTTTTCTCTTTTATACACAGGAGCCTGGCGGGTCATCATCTGCTCAGGGAACTGAGGCTACTGGCATGCCTCACATGAGTTTTACGCAGGTTAGTTACAAATCTCTTTACACTTTGTTTCTAATTCTTGGACCTCTGTACATGAGTTTCACTTTCTTATACTCAACCTATATATTATTTCTAGTAGGAAATGCCAATTCATTTGATATAACTAGCCATGTATGTAATCATATATTGGTTTTACATGTCTCGGAGTACCACCACACAAATAACTCCTAAAAAGTCAAGTAACTCCTATGAAACAAAGAACATATAAGCAAGATGAGTCACGATATATCTACACGAAATATTCTAAGAAATAAATAATTACAAGGAAAATCTATACCTACACAAAAACACCCTGAAGTGTAGCTTAGGTTGGTAAAAATGAGGGTCCTTGAAATAAGACCATATGAGCTACCCAAATTACAATGAAACTCTCCAAAAGTAGAGAACATGAGAAAAACCAATGGGAAAAACTCCTTTAATTTAGAGAAAAGAAGAAAGGATGGATAAAATGCTCCCTCAGAAGATGACTATGGGTTACCTTGATTAAATACAAAACTTTGTCAAAATCTTATGAAGATAGATGGCCTTCGTGCTAACATTTATAGATCCTATGTATTTAGCCTAAATAGAAGATAAAATAATAACATTTTTATTCTTTCTTGACTAACTAAATATTGATTTGTACATGTTTTTTGTATAGCTTATGACTGCTAGAGAGACTCCTCCATATATGCAGACTGTGGAGGCTGCTGTAGATACTGCCATAGCATCTACAGATCCACTAACTGAGGTACACAATTTTTAAATTTGTTAAATTTTGGAGGTTCATTATTTCTTATTAAACTTAAATCTACAATATCAAATTTTGTAGGTATATATGTGAAATATTTAATTTGAAAATTAATTATTTGTATGTACAACTTACCCCTCGTGAGTCTATTGTTGTCCCTGCGACGCGTCAACAACAAATTGATAGGGATCATGACATTGCGGTAAGATTTCACATGCATTTTAACTAAATTGTACAAGTTTCTAAATTTTGAATGTATTTTAAAATTTTGGGTGTTAAAAACTTGTTGTTTATGAATGTGCAAGTTAGGTTGCAAGCATGCTTAGAGACACCTAGGACCACACGGATGAAATCCGTAGTGGCATCTCCCTCCACTACATCCCCAGGTCGTGGACGTGCTACTTCTAGCAGGGCGAAGAGAGGGAAGATGTTTCATGAGTAGATTTATAGTCCACCTGGATGACACATATGTGGTCATGAGTAGATTCACAGTCCATTGTATATATATATAGCCTTTTGCAACCGCATGTGGTCCCATATGTACATTATGACACGTGCTTAGTTCGAGATGTATACATACATTATGAACTTATGTACATATATATTTTCGAGAGACGTGCGCGTACTGGAGCACCCTTTGTTTGATTCTTTTATATATATATATATATATATGTGTGTATATATAAATCATATTTATTTATATATATATTTTATATATATATATATATAATATATATATTATATATAATATATATCCATGTGGTTGTTTCATATTTATTTTGATTATTTTGGTATTATTGCTCTTGTGTGGGTTTTGATCTTTGTTTGGATTTAGTGTATTACTTCTAGTTATATATTTTCTAGTATCTTTCTTATTATTATTTGTGGTATATTTCACCATGGGCATTTTGAATTTTTATTTTTCAAACTAAAACAATATTGTTAGCTCTATTGCCAACTTAAGTATTAGTAACTAAAGCTTATTTGAGTTATGGTTCACATCCCTCCATCTTTTAACAACTCCCAAAATAATAATTCCATAACCTATGGATTTAATGGAATTCATCAATATCATCCTGTTGTATTTGGAAAAGTGTGCTTGAAACTCTGGTGTATTTGACTGTATCTTGATAATATTACAGGTATACCCAAAATTGGGTCTGCATTGTTTGTAACTTTTGTGTGTACATATGAGTTAATCCTTGAAGTAACTGTATTGATTTTCCAATCCTGTTCTTTTGTAACTCATAATAATCCTGAAATATTGTTAAATCTGAATGATATGTGGAGTTGTATCTTTATATTATTTTTATTTGCATCATAAGCTTGTATTGTTAGATGTGCATTCTTGAAACATGCCATTATAGTTGCAATCTTCTTCTTCCATATGAAACTAATACCATGAAACTACATTCTTTCAATTTCTAAAAGGATTTGAGATAAGGTTGATACAGTGACAAGAAGAGAGACAAAGAGATAGATGAAAATGATGGGTGAAGTAAAGAGTGACCATGGTTACAAAATCCCACATTGGATGGAGAAGTTAGTATCAGAGAGATAAGATGCTAGACTAAAGCAATTACAAGAAAGGATAAGAGAACAAGAACATATGTGAAAAAAAGAAAAGATAATGGAAACAAGGAAGAAACGTAGAGAAAGATAATTTTGAAGGTTATTAGGCCTCATGAATCAGACTTGATATATATGGTGAAGAAGAAGAAGAACTAGTAGGAGATGTGATTCAAAGGTTGATAGAGCTTTAATGAGGTACAAGAAGAGAGAGAGAGAGAGAGAGAGAGAGAGAGAGAGAGAGAGAGAGGAAAAGGAAAGAAGAAAGGAGGAAGAGAAGATAATTATGGTTTCACAGGAGGTCAGAGAGTTGAATCAAGAGAGTTGGGAAAAGAAAACCGTAGAAAAATTTATCACCCATAATATTATAACAAAACCAAGTGTTAAGGAGAAGGCAGAAAATAAGATTCATGAGCCCTGGATGTATATCATCCTAACAAGGACAAGATGACAACAAGAGATACCATAACAACCAAGTCATTGTAATTTAATTTAAATCAATAAGGAAATGCTATATTTTGCAAACGGTGGGTCGTGGCACCGAACCACCTTGCCGCACGTCCGGTGGCAAGGTGAACGCTAGAGGAGGCGATGTTTTGGTGCGCGAAAGGGTCATTGCTTCCGGGCTACTTCGTTCGGGCGTAGTCCCTTAAGAGCCCTGTGACCAAAATATTGTTCAACTTTAACGGGTGACTACTCGGACTCAAAGTGGCACTTAGAGAGGCCTCATCGATCCGAACCTCAAAGCATATGGACCCTCTACAATAGTCTCTCTCAGTTTTTTCCTTCTCATTTCGGTGCTCTCATTGTCCTACTGTTTGCAAACGCGTGAAATAGTGCAGTTGGAGCCAGTGTAAGGTTGTCAAATGCTATATTTTGCAAACGGTGGGTCATGGCACCAAACCGCCTACGCCGCACGCGTCTGGGTGGCCAGGTGAACGCTAGAGGAGATAGTGTTTTGGTGCGCGAAAGGGTCGTTGCTTTGGGCTACTTCGTTCGGGCGTAGTCCCTTAAGAGCCCTGAGACCAAAATATCGTTCAACTTTGATGGGTGACTACTCGGACTCCATGGCACCTAGAGAGGCCTCGTCTAATCCGAAACCTTTACGTATGGACCCTCTACAATAGCCTCTCTCATTTTTTCCTTCTCATTTCGGTACTCTCGTTGTCCTACTTTTTGCAAACGCGCGAAATAGTGCAGTTAGAGCCAGTGTAAGGTTGTCAAATGCTATATTTTGCAAACAGTGGGTCGTGGCACCAAACCACCTGCACCGGCACATCTGGGTGGCCAGGTGAATGCTAGAGGAGGTGGTGTTTCGGCGCAAAAGGGTCATTGCTTAGGCTACTTCGTTCGGGCGTAGTCCCTTAAGAGCCCTGAGACCAAAATATTGTTCAACTTTGACGGGTGACTACTCAGACTCCATGGCACCTAGAGAGGCCTCATCTGATCCAAAACCTTGGCGTACGGACCCTCTACAATAGCCTCTCTCAGTTTTTTCCTTCTCATTTCGGTGCTCTCGTTGTCCTATTGTTTGTAAATGCGTGAAATAGTGCAGTTAGAGCCAGTGTAAGGTTGTCAAATGCTATATTTTACAAATGGTGGGTCGTGGCACCGAACCACCTATGCCGGCACGTTTGAGTGGCCAGGTGAACGCTAGAGGAGGTAGTGTTTTGGTGCACGAAAGGGTCGTTGCTTCCGGCTACTTCGTTCGGGCGTAGTCCCTTAAGAGCCCTGAGACCAAAATATCGTTCAACTTTGACGGGTGACTACTCGAGACTCCATGGCACCTAGAGAGGCCTCGTCTAATCCGAACCTCGATGTATGGACCCTCTACAATAGCCTCTCTCAGTTTTTTCCTTCTCATTTCGGTGCTCTCACTGTCCTACTGTTTGCAAATGCGCAAAATAGTGCGATTGGAGCCGAGTGTAAGGTTGTCAAACGCTATATTTTGTAAATGGTGGGTCGTGGCACCGAACCAACTGCACCGACACGTATGAGTGGCTAGGTGAAAACTAGAGGAGGCAAGTGTTTCGGTGCGCGAAAGGGTCGTGCTTAGGCTACTTCGTCGGGCGTAGTCCCTTAAGAGCCCTAAGACCAAAATATCGTTCAACTTTAACAGTGACTACTCGAAATCCGTGGCACCTAGAGAGGCCTCGTCGATCTCGGAACCTCAGCGTCATGAGACCCTCTATAATATTCTCTCTCGTTTTTCCTTCTCATTTCGGTGCTCTTGTTGTCCTACTTGTTTTGCAAATGCGTGAAATAGTGCGTTGGAGCGATTGGAGCGCCAGTAAGATTGTCAAATGCTATATTTTGCAAATGGTGGGTCGTGGCACCAAACCACCTATGTCGGCACATCCGGGTGGCCAGGTGAATGCTAGAGGAGGTGGTGTTTCGGTGCGCGAAAGGGTCGTTGCTTCCGGGCTACTTCGTTCGGCGTAGTCCCTTAAGAGCCCTGAGACCAAAATATCGTTCAACTTTGACGGGTGACTACTCGGACTCAAGTGACACCTAGAGAGGCCTCGTCTATCCGACACCTTGGCGTATGGACCTGTGCAATATTATCTCTCATTTTTTTCCTTCTCATTTTGGTGCTCTCGCTGTCCTACTGTTTGCAAACGTGCGAAATAGTGCAGTTGGAGCCAATGTAAGGTTGTCAAATGCTATATTTTGCAAACGGTGGGTCATGGCACCGAACCGCCTACGCCGGCACATCCGGTGGCCAGTGAATGCTAGAGGAGGTGGTGTTTCGGTGCACGAAAGGGTCGTTGCTTCCGGGCTACTTCGTTCGGGCGTAGTCCCTTAAGAGCCCTGAGACCAAAATATCGTTCAACTTTGACGGGTGACTACTCGAATCCGTGGCACCTAGAGAGGCCTCGTCTAATCCGGAACCTTGGCATACGGACCCTCTATAATAGCCTCTCTCATTTTTTTCCTTCTCATTTTGGTGCTCTCGCTGTCCTACTATTTGCAAACGCGCGAAATAGTGCAGTTGGAGCCAATGTAAGGTTGTCAAACGCTATATTTTACAAACGGTGGGTCGTGGCACCAAACCGATCGCGCAGCGCAGACATCCGGGTGGCTAGGTGAATCCTAGAGGAGGTGGTTTTCGGTCGCGAAAGGGTTGTTGCTTCGGCTACTTCGTTCGGGCTTAGTCCCTTAAGAGCCCTGAGACCAAAATATCGTTCAACTTCGACGGGTGACTACTCGGACTCCGTGGCACCTAGAGGAGTCGTTTTCAAAATTTACAACTTTTTCAAAATTTACAACATTTTCAAAATTTACAACATTTTCAAAATTTACAAGTGACTTTTTCAAAATTTACAATTTTTTCAAACAATGTTCAAGCTTCTCTTAGCTTCGAGAATTTAAAATTCTCTACTAACAATGCCAACCACGTGAAGGTGGAAGCTTTTCTGGCACCACTAACCTAAACATAAAATTGTTAGTCAAAGAAATTTAAGTTTCAAATCAAAACCATATACTATCTATATACATGACACACAAAATACACAAATTTAAAATAAAATATATTCAAACTTAAATCTAGATCTTTAAACTAAAAAAATTATATATATATATATAAATTGAAACTTGAAATTAAATATATACCAGACATGAGCATTGTAAATTCATTCCAATGAACCATCAGGATCGGATCTACTCTGAATAGCAGACAAGATTGCTTCATGATCTGACTCTCGAACCTTCCAAAGAATCTTGTTATTAGGTCTTCCTCGATATTTATACAATGAATATTTGTCGCTAGAACTAGATGTGAATATAAGAGTATTTTCTGTGTGTCTCAAAGTCTTCAAACACCCAAACAGAGGAGTTTTTAATGGATACCGTCGAAGCCAAGTTCCAAAGAATTACCACCCCTGTAGGATACTCAATCTCTTCACCATCTATAATAGGAGAAGTCAACTTCTTTCTTTCCTCAATGCAACGACATAAGAAATAGTCTTCCTTCTTCATTGTCTTCCTGTCGCAATTACTGCAAACACATGTCCTACAAAAAAATAACCAAGGTTGAACAACTCAAATTTAAATTACATATTAAAATTTCAATGGACATAACTCAATACAAAAATTAAATAAATAACCATAAATACCTTGTCGCACCAAAATCAAAATTTCATCAAAGTCCTTGGATGTTGTAACTTCATCTACAGAAACAAGTTGTAATGCTTGTGGAGGTTGATAACTAGGAAGCGGAGTTAGAGGCCTACAAATCCATCCTTCCACCCATTCTTATGAATCACACTCAGCAGTGACAAATTCAATACAAGATGCACAAAAACATGTCAACTTTCTTGTCCATACACTTACCACGAAGTAGCATCTGAGCTACAAAATGAGTGCATATCACTGGACCCAATGAGTGTCATACAATCCTTGTAGTTAGCAATATGTTTTTCCTCTATCAACCAAAAATATTTGCAAACTGTGGAATTTTCTTGAGAACCTCGGGCCATGTTGTCAATACACCATTCCACTATGCTCTTTGCATCTTTTAATTTAGCACCATCTTTGTACTTCAACTCTTCTCTTGCAAGAGCTCTTTTCACACATGCCCCTACACCGTCATGCTCTCCTTTTCCATGTCCAGCCTCAGTGAAACTCCAAATATGTTGCACACCCATCTTGACATGCATTCTGCTCATCTAATAAAATATTCGTGCATTCTTAAACTGAGACGTGCAATTATCTGACCATATATAATGTTGTTTGAAGTGGATTTCCCTATCAGACAAGTTTCCATAAAATAACCGAAACACCCTTTGCAAATTCAATAGAATGAGTACGATCATCACTGATATAAAAGTGGTACTCTCTTAAAAAAATTCGATCATTCTCTATACTATCAGGAGAATGTAGAAATGCTATATGCACAAAAATGGCAACTTGTACTGAGTTGTAATATTGCGATTGAACCTCCATTTGTGGTTGTAATGTGTAATTCTCTGCAAAATTGACCACTGAAACAATAGTACCAATAGGAAATGTGTCTTTGCATAGCTTGAATTGTTCATCCAACCATCGAGCTCTATGTGTATGCCTCGCATACTCATAAACAATTTCATCCTTAAATTTTCTCATAAATTGAAAAATGGGCATTTGTTCTGTAACTAGCTCACACCGTTTCGACTCTTTTCCATCTTTCAACTGGTATGCAACTGATTTATATTTATCAAATTCAACTAAATTATGTCCTATTGTACCTTCAATTTGCTCATGGATGCAACTTTCCAATTTAGGTAATCCGCCGCATGTACTAACACTTCCATCTAAACAATCCTGACTATAAAAAAATTGTCCAACTTCTTTTTCACAAAATATAGTAGGAATGAAATCCCTGGAAGATATTGGTGGAACTTGAACACCACATTCAGATAACATAGTTTCATAATGAAAAATAGAACGAATACGTAAAAATTTAGCATAATGCATCGTAAATTCAACATGTTGCCTACAACAACAAGTGGTGCGAGCATGGTTGATTTTCACATGGAATGGTTTCAACATTTCAAAAAAACGTTGACTAATTTTAATTTCTAAATTCTCTTGTTCAAACTTACGAAAAAAATGAGTTTGAGTCATATCTAAGAAATGCTTTGGATGTGGTTCACGATTAGTAGAACTAACTCTCTGTTTTATAACATCTCTTGTATTAGGTGAAACTCTAGTGTTATCATGCCAAAATTTAATAACTTCTCTTATAGCATCAAAATTATTTTTGTCCTTACGCGGTGCTCTAGCAGAAAATGCCCAAAAATTGACATTATTGAGTGATTGAAGGATATTACGTCTTTCAATTGCTTTCATTAGAGTTTTTCGATTAACTTGCAACATTCGACTTGTTTGCGTAATCAAACGTTGTTTTTTTATTGATTCACTTACAACACTAGTAGCAAGTACATGACGCACAATATTACTATCCCTAGTGCGTCTCTTGACACCAACAATGTGATATGCATCATGAAGGTTTTCAACAATTGTAGAGGTTTGACCACGTATGTTAGATGTTATCAATCCTAAGGTGTTTAATGTAGGTCTCATTTTAATCAATTTCATCAAACTAACCAACAACTGACATCTTTGGGAATCATTTAAAATTTCAAAATGATTATCCCAAATTTTAGTGGCTTTTCTTCTGATTTGTCGTTCAGAAAGTTTGTCAAACATTGGTTTCAAAATGTTTTCATCAATTTCAATAAAAAATTAGGTTTCTTATGTAAAATCCTAGGAGGTGTTTTTGTCAAATTTTGCTTATCTACGATTTCAAACATGAATTTCCTTATTCACATTTTAATTGTCTCCTTGAATTTCAACATTTTCTACATCATGAGTATTTAATTCTTCTTCAACATTGATCAAAAACTTCTTCATCACGAGTATTTAATTCAACTTCAACATTGTGATAGAAACATTACCTAGTTCTTCATTGCTTACAATAGTTGGGATTGAAGATGAACCTCTTCTAGATTCACGAAGTTTCCGCATTCGCTCAAAGCATTTTCAATTTTGTTAGCCTCTAATTCGTTTGGTGTTTTTTTACTTAATGACTTCCTTTTTGACTTCATTTTTGTCTCCCATGATGTTTTGCTTCCGGTGATAAGAAAAACGTGCCTGGAAAAAGACATAATTTCACAGTAATTCATACGGTAAGGTCAGAGAGTAAAAATCACATGGTAATTCAGACATTGGGATGTGTGTAAATATGATTTATGAACCGCGAGCGCTTTATAAATTGCGAGCGTGCTTTATAAAAGCGCTCCATGCAGGTTTATAAAGCGCGCTTGTATTGTTAAAAAAACTGCGATCGCGGATCTATCTGCCGAACCTAAGCCTCGGAAAATCTTTGTTTTTCCCCAACCAAAGCTATGGAAGGTCATTATGAAGTGCAAAAGGTCAAAAAACCTCAAATCTGCTCTTCCAAAGACTTGAACCATGCTAAAAATTGAAAACATTTCACAAAAATGGTGCCATCACGTAGGGTAGACTCTTAGCTTTGTAGAAATATTGTTTTTAAAGTGAATAAAATAAGATAAATATCATTTTATAATTTCTTACTAACAATAGGTCTTTAAGACATTTTTTCCCGTGAATGTTCATGTCTACGTTTAAGACTGTAACTTTTGTTTCGCTTATCAAAATATGATAAAACTTATACCATCCCAAGAGTGGACAAATTCTATACACCTTAAAAAAAAAAAAAAATTGATTTCGATATTTTTTGATATAGTTATGGCGGGCAAACGGAAAGCGCTCCATTTTCTAAATATTTTCAGACCACTTTCACGGAAAAAATCATTAAAAAAAAATATTGCTAAAAAAATACAAAATAAAATCCATCCCAAGATAGACAACTACATCTAACGTTTCACTAAAGGAAAAAAAAAACAAGATTTGGTCATCCAAAATGCGGGCAAACGGACTACAATCTTATAAGTTTTTTCAAAAAAAAAAAAAAAAGTCATATAATTTTAAGTGTTTAATATAGCTAAACTTGTCTGTTTTTTACAAAAATTAGTATTTTAGAAACTAGATTCCGAATGCTACGATTCATATTTATATAAATTTTTCTAATTTAGAGTGCGTGTATAGCTAATAATCCCTACAAGTTGAGATTTCGCTGTTTTTTGCAATATGACGTCCACGGATGACCCTATATTTGTCCATCAACTTCCTGCACTTACCCCGAGTAGATATGCTTTTATAATATATTTTAGAATTTCTTATATGACTCTATAAAATTTAAACTCATAAGTGTTAATTCATTAATCTATAATATGTGGAATTGGTGGTATATATGAGTGCATGTATATGAATTCTTTAAATTAACATTATAATTTTTTTATAATATACCTCTTTGGCCACCTTTTGAATGACTAGTGTTGTAAAGAAAACCTGAATAACCCATCCAAATTTGTTTGTGAATAACTAATTAAGATTTGAGTGCATGTGTATGCATTCTTTAAATAAATGTAATAAATAATGAGCCTATTATAACTCTTTTTCTGCCATTTGAAGGACAAGTGTTATTCAAATATTCCAAATATCCCATCCAAATTGAATGCAAATAGCTAATTATGCCTAAAATAATGAATTCTTATAACTAAATAGTTTTTGGAATGGATGTAGAATTTTTTTGGTGTTTATAGGTGTAATAAAATGAGAGAATAATTAACATGAATGCTTAACTTCCCTAATAATATCCCACAATTTTTTACACACCCAAAATCTATATGTACTTTCTTATAACCTTCTCTATGTGATTTTATGATGGTCAAGTCCTTAGATTTTTGTAGTTTTAATAGTAATTATTACATTTTAATATTTAATAAGAGTTGTAATTTGATTAGTTCCTATCGTATTTTAAAGAAAATTCAATCTGAATAATAATAAAATAGATATATTTAAGCAATTGGAATATAGATGTGGTCTCACACAAAATAAGTTTTAACTCGATTCTAAAAAATTGTGAGTCAAATATTAAGAGTATGGTATTAAACTATGATGTACTCTCTAGAATTATTGTAAACATATATAAGAAAAACACCCACAATAATTCATACATAATTAATCAATGAAATATCAAAGTAAAGACATAACATGGACTTACCAAGAGTAATACGACAACCACAATTTTATCAAGAAGCTCAAGTAATTTGTATGGAAATAAAGAATGGAAAAATAATACATCCTCTTTATTTGTCTATAATGGGGTAACCTAGAAACTAGGGTAAAGTGTGCCATGTTAAAGATTAAACCTTAGATTGTAAGTTGATATGGATGAAAAAATAGGAAGGTGATACTCCACACCCTATAAGAGCTATAGGTACCAAATCGTAGACCTAAAATAGGGTAGTGGCATCTAAGTAGCTCTTGATAGCAATATGATGATAGTAAGGTTATATTAATATTGTAAATTATATAATATAGAAGTAAGGGATACACGAGGTTACAAATAAAGATTCACAAGGATAAAGGGTCAGAGTATACATTTGTAAGTCAAAACGGGGCATTGTAAGGTAAGAACCATTATATAAATATAATACAACAAAAATAATATTCTACCCTAATCTAATCTATGCAAGAACACATCAAAAACATCCCAATATGAAATAAAATAAAGGACGAGAGAGGTTAGAGATACATATTTACATGAAGACACCATTGGCGCATTAACTTCCCCCATGATAGGTATAACCTTATGAGAGATTTGATGTGGGCGACCACAATCGAATAGAGGAATACCTAAGAACACCTCTACTTACACTCCAATGACTCTAGATGTTGGGTATACCATGTGGAAAGTGAAAATCCTATTCTTGGGGATCATAATTACCCAATGCTCCAAGTGTGAAATCTAAAGAAGACAAATAATCCCAAATTTAAGACCTTCTAAGCTTTAAGTGCATATTAGTGAGTGTTAGTAAATTGAATATTATGATATGGAATGAGTGCTCATATACTATGTATAAATATCCATGTCAAAGAAATTATATTTTTCCTAGTTAATGATTTTGACCATGGTCAATGGTATCGGATATGACAAACTACAAACTAGACCACATCAACCACAATCGATGTCTTTGACTAAGGAAATATATTTGACGGTATTAATCATTGTCAATACTACCAAATAGATAAATGTGGGCATTTTTAGGCCAAAGAAGCAATTCAAAAGAGATGGAGGGAACTCAAAGGTGTTAAGAGGGTGAAATGATGAATATTTGTGTGAGTTTAATGTAAGTATGACACGATCGTAAGAGGATGTCAAGGTAAAATTGTAAGGATAATACAATACATGACTTTAGGGGCATGAAAACATGTAAAATATGATATAATTTGACTACACATCAAAGCTCTCTCATAAGTACCACTGTTGACCAACCCAATGTAGCCTGTGAAGGATACATAACCATTTCTAACCATTCCCCACTCCCGGTAATATCCTTGAGGACCATGCTCTTGATTTAATGAAATTTAAATCTATATAACAACACTTCGATGAGATACATATAGCAATATTAAGGAAAGATCTAGATAAATAAATACAAGCAAGAGTGAAATATATGAGATAAAGGTGAATTAGCTTGTAATTGTAGGTCCTGACCAATTTAGGGCTGATGAATAAGCTAGAAATGCATATCATGGAGGTCATGTAAGCTCTGCTTTCGATTTTGGAATATGACGATCTTAGGGACATGAGAACTTGGCATAGGAAAAGTACACCTAGGCACTTTGGTGTTTATGGGATAACTTACGTCTTTGGTTATTTCGTGTCACTTCTTATTCATTGTAGTTTGCATCAAGTTCACTACAAGTATTCTCAGTTACACATGTACCTACAAAAGAAACCCTAACTACCTACACAATACTCAAGTGCACATTAGATGAATAAAAATATGCATATGCTTGAGTCATACTAACCTTGACGGTCACCCCAATGTGATTGTCACCAAGTGTTGCACTACATTTCAGACTCAATATAGTTCTAGTGTTTGTATGTGATTGAAATAGTGTCCCTTGAGCTAGGATTCCCTAGTTCCAGTCACACAAATATTAGCGAACCACAACTAATTTTTACCAATGAAAATGTGTGGTATGGACTTCAGAATAAACCCTCCTATGTAGTGAAGTATGAAGTCCTTGGTGTAGTAGATAGAAATTTTGTTCTTAGAGGCTTCATTTATCTTATCATATCCACAAACCTTTAGAAAGTTGTACTTTCTTTGATTGAAGATCGATATATCTTCAAGATATACCTTATTTGTACCTTGAAGATTGGATAGACACTTGAAGATTGGATATACACCATCACACACACCATTGGATTATCCATTTGACTCTTCTAGCACCATTGGACTATCTATTCAAATTTTTCTATTCCATTTTTCTAGTCGGTTGTCCTTCATGAGCATTGTTCCACTCCCCAAGAAAGCTATGTTGATAAAACACTATATACAAGCAGAACCAAAATATAGTTATAAGCAAGAAACAAAAAGAGCATAAACTACAACAATACAAAGACAAAAGCGGCATAGAAACAACAAAAAGACCAAAAAAGAGCAGCAACCAAAATGACGCCCATCACCCAGTGAGTTGACTTTACTTCTTGACGCTCCGTTGATTCTCGGGATGGATAGTTTATAGCGAGGTGAACAACACCAATGTGGTGATGTGCATTGGGTCAGAAGCGTCCCGATTCTACGAGATGGTCTGACTCCTCTCTTTTTCATTCCCCCAAATAGTGCCAAGGATCCCGCTAACCATGGTAATGCTTCAAACATGCTGGTCTAAGAAGTCACTAATGGCATTGAAGATAGCCATGTTGTGATCATGTTGTCTTTAGCTCTCCCCAATCTAATGTCCAGAGAGTTCAGCTTCTTATAAATGTTAGCAATCTGATCCTTCCCAATGTCATTATCATCATCAATTTTTCTTTTGCCTTTCTAGCTTGTCCATGCGCTATAGGTCCTTCTTAAGTTGCTTCATCTCTTTCTCCAGAGACTCCAATCTATGAGGCACATTATTCCCCTCCTGATGCAGGGCCATATCCAAGCCAACATTGTTGATATGCAGCAAATTTTTGCAACTTCCAACTCTTTGGTGCTTCTAAGAACCCGTAGAGTGAGGGGTGTCAATTTTTGGAAGCTTGGGGTTCTTGGTCTTGGGTTTGGAAGGGGTGTCCAGTATGGGAGTGGGAGCAGTGGAGGTAGTGACATGGGGATCGCTGGGAGTGGTCGAGAAGCCAGGGAAATTTGAGACACAAAGCTTATGGAGCAAGAATATGAAGCCTTGGTGGAGAGGGATAGCACAGGAATGCTTCTAAAAGTCCAAAATGGAGCGCCGAAGGGAATTAAGCAGGTAGTGGGAAGCAGACTGCAAATTACCTTCTAAAATGATTTAGAAATACTAGGTGTTTAACAAGGACAATTTTGTATCGCCCTTCCAGAGAAATATACCTAACCATCATATTTGTCACTTCATCAAATGGCTTGGGAATAGAACTTACCCTAATGCCCGCAGAAACAAATTCAAGCTCCTCTCCCTCATCAGAGAATTTCTTAGCCTCAGCGACCCTATCAATCCTTTTGCTAAAAAAATGATAACCCTCCAATTCGAGGCCTGTAGCCTCAACAATCAACTCTTCATTAATAGTAACATGGTGGCCACCATATTTCACCTTTCTATCCTTCCATTCCATTGTAAAATGAACTGAAATATTGTGGATAAGTTAGGTGGCTAAGTGAGTTATATAATTAACTCAATTGTGATAATTAAATTAATTAAAATGTGTGCAAGTGGGCATGGTGGGGGAATAATATTAAATTAAATTATCGAAGGTGGTTTAGAGGGTTGCAACCTAATTTTGGGTGTCTACAATCTCCTCAATCATAAAACTTTCTTCATTACTAGCTTCAATCTCTACAAAACCATGCATTCCAACCCTTATCATAATGATCACATCAATCACTAGCTCATGCTTATAACCGATTTTGACCTAGAGTTCATCTCATAGAATTCCACCAAATTCCAAGCTATTTCTTATCAACTTGTTAAAGCCCCTTTTCCTAACAACTATATTCCTCATGAGAAATTTCTAGATGAATCCATCCATACTATAGATCACGAATTTTCTCCCCTTAGAATGTCACTTTTCTTTGATGGATCCAAGTGTCGAAAGGAGGAGGTACTAGTGTTATCATCATTCCTCCTTGGGATACCCCTATCCCCATCACTTATAAACTTAACTTTGAATGTACCAACAACATGGCTGAGTATGAATCCCTTATCTTGGGTCTCGAACCTACTTTCATGTTCAACATCCAGATTCTTGAAATCTATGGTGAATCTCAACTTATAATTAATCAAGTTAAAGGGACCTATCAATGTAAAAATGAAGTCTCGCCAAAAATATAAGGACATCATCACATTTCTTTTTGAGGCCTTTGATCAGTATAACATCCAATTTGTCCCTCACTCATCTAATCATTTTGCAAACACTATGGCATCTCTCACGTCTCTCATCCCATGGGAAACTAAAGAATCCAAACTCACTATTGTTGTCCACCACCTCAATTAGCCATTTCATGTCCATGAGATTCCTCACATCAATCACATTGACACCGATCCATATGATATCTAGTACACCTAAATCTTTTACTACTTATCTATTTCCAAAATTCCCTCCAACCTATCTAAAAATGGTAGGAGGTTATTTCTTCAACGCACTAACGACTATGTTATCCTTGGCAAAAACCTCTACAAGTGTGGCTTTGATGACATATTACTATGCATCCTTCGCATACAATAGTATTGGCCCGATCTTAATAAAGACTATCAGAATATGTTAAAATGTGTACTAAATGCAAGTATCATTCTAACCTTATCCATGTCCCTATCCGGGCATTACAACCGGCTCAAGATATGTGGAATTTATCATAGTGGGGCCTCAACCTCATTGGACTCATCAATTTACACTTCTCTAAGTGTCATCATTTTATCATCACCGCTCACCGAATACTTCACCAAGTGGGTGGAAGCCTTTCCACTCGTATCCACCAAAGCTAATAAAATTGTTCACTTTGTCTATTAACACATCATCTTCCACTTTGGTGTTCCCTATAAAATCATCATAGAGAACGAAAAGCCCTTACAAAAAAATACCTTAAGAATATTTGTGAATATTTCAACATCAAGCTCATCTTCTCTTCTTTTTACTATCGTTAATCTAATGTCCAATTTGAATTCACTAATAAAACCCTTCAAAACATTCTTGCTAAAAATTTTGACAAATCAAGACATAATTGGCACCTTTACATCCCCTTCGCCCTTTGGGCCTATCGACTAGTATTTACACATCTACGAGTACTAGTCCTTTCTCCCTCATCTATGGTTCTCAAGTTTTTATTACCCTCAAGTCCACATCCCATCTCTACATGTCTTTCTCCATGATTTCATCTCTCGATGATGACTATCATCGAATGTCTAGCCCAACTTGAATTTATATACGAGCATCACTTAATTTCTATTCAACATCATCATTTATATCAAGAATGTATCAAATGTGCTTATAACAAACATATCAAGGAATGCGATTTTAACATCAATGACCTTGTCTTAGAAGAAAATCATAATGTTATTACCTTGGAAAGGATCCAACATGGAAATTTTTCTCCTAACTAGACTTGAATGTATATTATCACACATAAGTATGGGTCAAGAGCCAATCACTTAGCCTCCTCGATGGTAAACTAGAAATGTAACCTATCAAATCCTTGCACTTTGCGACCTTTCTACTATTAACACACTTACCACCGTGATCCTAATCACATCCGAAGATCTTGTTTCCATCACTAGCCTTTACATCTCTCATCGTAATGATTTGGAATTATGTGGTCTATCGTCACTAGCCTATATATGACATTAAATATGGGCACCATGGATCTGCTCATAGGATATTCCTCGTATACAAGTTCCTCCATCTCGGTGGGAACCCCGCTATCATTACATCTGTTAGAGTAGGTATTTACCTTAGCTCATGTTCACCTAGGTACTTTATTTACCTTTATTGTATTTATCCTCACCCACTTATGTGTGTGGATATTTCATTTATCTTATTTAGATATTAGGAGATATTATCTAGTTGTTAGGTATAGTTCTTTCCTTGATCTATGGTATTGAATAGATCCTTGATGTCTAGTTCTCTCCTAAATCTATGGTCTTGACTAGTTCTTTGATGACTAGTTATTTCATTGATTTATGGCTTGATCTACGACCTTGACTGGTTCTTAGATTGTTATTCCTTGCCTATTTAAGCAAGGCCCATTCTCAATGTATTGCATTGAGTTCCATACACCCATTAAAATCATTAGCCCTTGGTCATATGAGGGCTTAAAGGTGATTCATACTAGTAGGTGCTTAACTTGAGCCCCCTTTAATTTTATTTGTGTGGTGAAGGCAACAACAATTTATTTTGTTTTAGTGGCAACTAAACTAAATAAGCGGTCAAAATATTAAAAAGCTTGTAACTTTTGATCGGTAACTCGATTTTGAGTGCTGTTTTTGCATAAGTGCTTGTTTTTTCATGATCTTTCCATTGGAGTTATTTATTTTTAGACTTGCACTATAATTATAAAGTTCCAAATATGGAGGAGTGTTGTAATCAATTGTGGATGCAATTTCGGCTGAGACCGATGTCCTAAATTTTTGGGAGTTGCAGTTTGTACCTATCATGGATTCTAAGAATGATATGCTTTTATATGAAGTATGTGGACTTCAAGAGGATATTGTAAAATTTGTGGAAGAAAATAGATCACTCAAGAAGTGAAATTCTCTTCTACAATCACTCATTCACGATAAGGATACAATAATACACTCCCTGCAGAACAAACTTGCTAGCCTACAACATCACCATCATATTATGGACAGCCATATCCATGCTCCTAGTCCACTTGCAGCTATTTCTCCTGAACCCACTAACATTGATCTGTCAGTCTTTGAGTTTGTTCCTACTCTTGATGCTCATACACCTATGAAGCTTGTTATTGCATGCTCTTCCACATCTGTGCCTATTACCGCATGTTCTTCCACATATGTGCCTATTACAGGTACCACATGTTGTGTATCCTACTTCCGCTCACCGCATGGATTTTTTAAGAAGCATACCACTGCATTCAGTTCTCGCATGCTCTGTTATATGGGTCTCACTAGAAAATTCATTGCAAACATTCACGGGTATTGCTTCCTCTATTCCACATGTTAAGTGAAATTATTGTTATGACATTGGTTTTCGAGCAGATACTTCATTGGGATCACACATTGACAGAGCTCCTTTTTTTTGCTCGACTCTTTCTAAGGATCCTAAGCAACACATGAGTTTTGCACCTTCACTCAGGCTTGAGAAACCTGAGATTTCAGTCTGTTAAACATGATCAACCTGACACACATTCTGATGTTCTTTTGCATGCACCCATTGTGCATTTTGCACCAAGTCATATGCAGCATCTTCTTCATCCATCCGTGTTGATTTGGGGTGGATATCTAATCACTCGTGGAGGTGACATAGGCATTCGTTGAGAGGACTCTATAGGTGTGGCTCCTCCACCATTCGGCCTCTTGCTCCACTTTCTATACCTTATGCATTGTGATGCTCCTTGTTTTGAGCATTTTTCTTTAGCAAGTGTAGTGTATCTCTCTTGTTTGTTGAGAGATTTTGTATCTGTATTTTCGACACTTTTGGCATGTTGACAATATCTCTTATGGGGGAGCTATTCTGGTGGATCCCAATGTTAGTTTGTCAGTGTTCGAGTAGTTGTTTTGACAACTCATATAGATTTGTAGTGTCACTCCACCCATTCAGCAGTATGGGAGGGTGTGGTGTTGATCTTGCTTCTTCGGGTTTCATGTCCTTGCCTTTTTACCTTGGCTTTTCTTGGATCATGACACTTTGGAGTTTGTGTCCTTACCTTGTTGCTTTGGTTATTGTTCTTGGATTGTGGCACACCTATTTGCAGCAGTTGATTGAATTATGTTTGGTGTTTTTTTACACTTTTGACATCACTCTGTTGTGACCTCCTTATATGGAGCTATTCGGTGGAGCCCAAAGTGTCGCTTGTTTTTGAGTTTTGTGATCGAGAAATGGATTCGGACCACACAGCACACCAAACTTCTTTGACATTGTATGCATTTTTGAGCCAAGATTCTTGGGATGCCTCTGAGCAGATCTTTACTCTCTTTACTTTTTTGTTACTAGTTTTGGGTACCTTACGGTGTCCCTTTTTCCCAGTTATTGTACATGAGTACCTCATCAGGCCTAGTTGTCGACTCGGAATTTGGACATGCCACTTCTATTTTGGCCCCTAGCTTCACTTGAGGGGGGGTGTTAGAGTAGGTATTTACCTTAGCTCATGTTCACCTAGGTACTTTATTTACCTTTATTGTATTTATCCTCACCCACTTATGTGTGTGGATATTTCTTTTATCTTATTTAGATATTAGGAGATATTATCTAGTTGTTAGGTATAGTTCTTTCCTTGATCTATGGTATTGAATAGATCCTTGATGTCTAGTTCTCTCCTAAATCTATGGTCTTGACTAATTCTTTGATGACTAGTTATTTCCTTGATTTATGGCTTGATCTACGACCTTGATTGGTTCTTAGATTGTTATTCCTTGCCTATTTAAGCAAGGCCCATTCTCAATGTATTGCATTGAGTTCCATAATTATATATGATATTGCTTCTCATTTATTTGCAAAGGTTTTATGTAAATTTATTCTGGTGAATTGCTTTCATCTTATAAATCGTGGCGTTTGATTAGCATCTCGTGTTCTTGGCTTGGTATGATCTCGTTATCGCCCTTTCAACATCCATCACCCTCTTATCTACCTAATGGAACCATGTTAAGGGTCCGTAGGTGTCTCTCGTCCTGACAACTTATCATACCCTCCCCAAGTGGTATACTTGGCTATCCCTAGCTCTATCAAAATTCAAATTTTTGGATGCTCATATAAAAAACAATCTTATCCAAAAATAGACTAGTCCCTCGAAGGAAAATTGTTTGTATAAATAAAAAATGATTATCAAAATTATAGAATGATTCCTCAAAAGAAAGCTATCATGCATTCCATCCTATCATCTAAAGTAAAAGTCAAAAGTCAAAAATCTAAAAGAAAAATCCTAAATCGTAGACCACTCCTTCGAAAGATGGCTACTATTTTACATTATGGTAAAGCAAATACTTCCCACATTGATCAACCTTCTTAAAATCCCAAAATCAAAAGCAAAGTATCAAAAACAAGCATCCTTGGAAATCTTCCCTCATCGATTAGCTTTCCCATCCTTCGTAAATTTTTTGCATTGATCGCTTATGCCATAGTGCTCAAAGTCAGGCATAGACTTGTGACTACCACCTAAGGAGAACCTATTTTACTCGTACTAGCTCCATCTTAACCGTTGTGTCATATCTACAAACAGCTTCTACAAGCACACTTTCCATCTTTCCTCAAGATCTTAAATGTGACTAACTATCGTTAGTTATATGTTAACACCTATCATTAGTCACAAGTGCATTCCTCTCGCATTGTTCCCTCTTATGATTTTCCTCTAATCCACTTCAAAATAACATTTTCTACATGTTGGTGCCATTTTTGAGCTTGCACCATGTTGCCCTAAATTTTTAAATCAGTATCTTCTCAAAAAAATGTTTTATCCTTTGATTTGATGGTTTGTAATTCTTCCCTTCGCTTGAAATGCTTTAAAAATGCTCACAAACTTGTTGTTTTGCCCTAATTTGAAAAAATAATCCAATTTTTCCCTTTTTCTCGTGCCCTAGTTTTTCCAATTTTACAAAGCTATGTCATTTTTCCCTTTTCCGATCATGGAAAAATCGAAATTGATCAAATCATATTTGTTTGTATTTGAAAATACAAATCCTAGATCGGGAATGTTGTAAAAACATGATTCAGTTGATTTGAAATCGAAAAAATCGCCATCCTTGGTGAAAAAATTCAATTCTAGGGCATCCTTTGAATTTTTTGTGTTTTGACAGTCATACGGGTGTCATTTTCCTGTCAAATTCATCCTCAGAAGGTATTGGCATTGTGGCGGGTTTTCATTGGCCGAGGTGCGGCGGGAAATGTTTCTAACTTGTCATTTTTTATTTTTTTCAAAGTGACAAATTTGGCTCCACGGCTCCGCCTTTTTCAAAGTTGCTTATGTGGCATGTTCTTATTGGCCGAGGAGAGGCGGGGAGTTGGATCTCCTTTGAAAATTTTGGCTTTATTTTACAAAATTTCTGAGTCAAAATTTTGCCCGAATCCCCACAGCCAACCAAAAGAGGACACGTGTCCTAAAAGTTTCAAAATGGAGGAGCGGGCCGGATTGGGGACTTAGATTTTAACTCTATTTTCCAAAAATTGCAAAAATCATTTCTAGCCCCACTCCAATCAAAGGAGGACATGTGGCATCAATTTTGAGTGGGTCGGTGGGCCGCGGAGGTAAAAGGGAATTGTTTCCCTTTTACGAAAAAGGCTTAAAATTAAAAGTTTGGAGCGTGGCCCCATGGCCAATCACAGGTGGACACATGTCCAACAGGGTTAGAGGGAAGTGTGGGCTGCGGAGGGAAATGGGGATTTTTTCTTTTTGAAAAAGGAGTTAAGGCAAAAATTTAAGCCGCGGCCCACAAGCAAATCAATGAGCGACACGTGGCAAGCAGAGCGAACAAGGTGGGTCGGCGGGTCGGCAAAGGCAGGAGAGAATTTTTTCCCTTTCGCAAAGAAGGCTTAAAATTAAAAGTTTGGAGTGCGGCCCGTGGCCAATCATAGGTGGACACATGTCCAACAGAGTCAGAGGGAAGTGCGGGCCGCGGAAGGAAAAGGGAAAATTTTCCTTTTGGTCAAAAAGACCTAGGGTAAAATTTTGGAGCATGGCCCCACGGTGAATCAGTGACAAACACGTGGCAAAGGTAGAGTAGGTCGGCAGCTTGGCATAAGGAAAATTGAAAATTTTCCCTTAGCAAAAAAGGGAGTTAAAATGAAAATTGGGCCCGCGGATTTTAGCGATAGAGGAAGCGACACGTGGCGAGGGAGAAATCGGGTGTGCGGGCCCATGGGGCAAAAAGTGAAAATTTTCCCAATTTCCAAAAGGGGTCAAAATGCACAAAATTGAAGCGCGATTTCAATGGGACCCACCATATGCCACGTGTCAGCTCCAAATTTCAAGGGCGGAGGGGCGGAGAAAAAAGTCAAAATTTTCCATTTTTCCAAAAAATGTGGAAAAGTCAAAAATGATCCCAATTTCAGTCCCAATTGTTTTTTGACATGTGGAGGGCCCAGATTAAAGGACAAAGAGCAGATCAATGGTTGTTGTGCATCCATTTGTTTTGACCACCATGAGCTCTAAGAAGCTTGAATCACGATTTTTGAATCAAAATTCATCGATTTGTAGTGATTTTGTGTCGCTTGGCCTTCCGGGATCATTGGCATCACTTTCATGGCTTAATTCTTTGATCTGAGGTGATTTTGAAATAAATTTTTCCCTAATCCATCTAAAAACGTGAAATGACAAAATCAAAAGTTGCAGAGGTAATTTGAAAAGGTAAAAAGGTGAAAATGATGAGTAAAAGGTGTTTGCATGCCTCAATGATGAAAAATGTGCCTCCAAGATGGATAATGATCTAGATATTTGTAATGATTTAATCTTTTTGGGCACACCTGGCAACCTATGAATGTTTTTATGTTTGATGTCATTTTCATTGAATCATGAGGATTGTTTTGTAACAAACTTGATCCCATGGCATATTCTTTGCTTGGGAAAGAAGGCTCCAATATGGCATGAGGTATATAATGCATTTTGGAGAAATTGTAAAGGAGGGGGAAGTTGAAAATCACGAGCAAATTCTGAGAGAAAGCTCATTTTTCTAAAACCCACCAAAGAACCAGAATAATTTCTTCTGTGTTGGATCTTCATGTATGTGAGTTGGTTACAAGTGTATAGCCATCACACAGCTATGAGATTGTTTATGAAACTCTCCCCTGATGAATCTAACAAGCTATTGAGTTCATCTATGTTTTTCTCGGGCAATATGATGTTTGTTATCATTTTTAAATGCCTCGCAAATAGTTTTCATTGTTCTTGTTGCAATATCATTGAAAGTCTTTAGAAATCACACAGAATCTCCATTTCTTGTTGATAGTTTAGTGGCATTTGCAATCTCATGTTTATAAGAGCCTTCATTTGATAAAGAGATAAACAAATTTAAAATCACTTTACCTTCCTTGACTGCAGAGATTGTTTGTAAGCCTTTGGGGGTACCTTAGGCATGATTTGATCAAGGATTTTTGTGTTTAATTGAGTTCTTTACTTCAAGCTTTTGTGGTGAATTCTCAAAGATTGTGTGAAGAGTGCAACCTAGGCTTCCATTTATGCCTCTTCTGGTTGAAATAATATCCTGATTATTTGAAGCATTTTATTTGATAGTTGTTCAAGTATTGTAGAGGTTGTCAAAGATCTAATATATCCTAGTTTGTCTTGTCAACACCCCACCAAAAAATTCATTCAAACAAACTAATCCTACCCATACTACCCCTGCATTGCATTGTGTGTCAACAAAAGGATCTAACCCATCTACAAAAATGCACAAGGCAAATCAGATTATATAATGTCTTCAGTAACCCTTGCCTTGCATTGAAAATATCTCCATGATCTAGGAGTGACAACTTGTGAAAGTCAGATTTGGAGTGTTGATCATATTTTCCCAAGGCCTTTTCATACTATTTGCATAAATTGAGGGATATCTTCATCTCCTTCACCATTTGGGGGTTACAATATAGGTTCTCTTACCTTGGTTGAAAAGGCACAACCTAAAATAGTGAGGGTCAAATCAAATCCTTTCAAAGTGCTATCCATCTCTCCACAAATCTGAGTGCCAATTAGATCACCTCCCCAACTACAAAACGACACACATCATGATCTATCTGACTTCAAGCTTCATGCCATATCTCTGATGCTGCTCAGACTGAAAAGGAGAACAAATTTGGGTACCAACACTACGTACACTTCTCTCTATGATAAATTATATTTTATCAAGCATTGGGTCACCCTATCAAGGTCACGCCCTTTCACACCTCACTCTCATGACTTTTAGATCATTCAATATAAATCCACCTTACATCATTTAATCAATATCCAAATACTAACATCATCTCGCATCATCTCTACATCTAGACATATATCCATCCAACACATATATGATTTATTGATGATTTCTATAGGATGACCTAGTCATACTTCATTAAGAAAAATTATGAGATCTTGTCTGAATTCAAAAATTTTAAAACATTGGTTGAAAATCACTGATCACAAAATTAAAAGGCTTGAAGCTAATAAAGATATGTATGTTAAGAAAGCATATCTAAACTCTAAAATTAGTATGTGATTACTAAAAATAATATTATATGCACATAAAATGACACTTGGGGATGCCTTTATGTATGTATTGGATGCGTCCAATACCGATTGCAACTAATATTTTTTCAAAGTTAGAAATATTGAAGTTTTTCAAATTTCAATATATATTGGCAATATAACATGGTTGATTATAAGCATATTTTCATTGAAGTTGGTATACAACTTATTTTTAAACCTATTAATGTAGGATTTATATATGGTTAAAAGTGAAATCAATAATGATTTATATTATGATTATTATGATAATGCATGTTTATATGGATATTGTGATTCTAACCATGTTGATGATGTGATACGAAACCTAAAACTAGATATGTTTTCAAGTTTGGTGCAGATGTCATCACTTGGAGTATCAAGAAACAACAAACAATATCAATCTCTTCTATTGAAATAGAGTATATAAGTGTTATGGAAGCAACAAAGGAAGTCATGTGGCTGAAAAGGTTGTTAGATAAACTCCATATGTAGTGCCCACTTCCCTTTAACACCTTTTGATATTGATCATGACACTGTCGACTATATTATGGACATTATTATAGTTTTGATTTAGTATGATGTTAGATGTTGGACCATGGATTATTGTTGATCTGATTTAGTTATGATGCATGATGATTATTAGAGACACTTCATATGTGGATGATGATATACTATTTGACATGGATATATTATGAATGTTGTTCAGACATTTGATATTTGGATATTGTGAGTAGACCTAGAAAATGGACATTGTATGATGATGCTATAGTTGTTTATATAAATTGTAAGTGATATTGTTGATTTCCTTGATGTTGTTGTGATTCATATGTATAGATGAGTTTGTGATTATATTTATATCATGTTGGATGTTCTGATATGGCCACGAGGCCGAAGGAGGTATTTGTTTTTTTTTTTGCAGGTTAAACTATCACAACAAACATCGAGGGATTGAGACCAACCACATTGGAATTCTAGATGAATTCAACAAGGTCACCATGGCAACATGTTTTGTGTGTGTGTGTGTTGTTTTTGTTAGGGATTCCCATGGGGGGGATTACCTTTGAATGTGACCAAGGGGCTTTATGTATTTATTAATGTGGTTTCTTTTATTAATGTTTGCATGTGTTTATTTAGTGGTTCTTTTACCCTTTTTCATTAGTTATTAAATGTTGTGATAATGTTGTGAATAATCATGTTGTTAAATTAAACAAATCAATATGTCATAAGATAGTAATTAGTGAAGTGGTTGGCTTTTGTATTAAATGTTGTAAGTATGTGTAAGTGACCTTGTAAGTGATGTGTAAGTTTACTTCGAGTGTGAAAGACTTCACCTTCTTAGAAATTCGAATTTGTCCTTGGAGGGTTGTGGGACAAGTAAAACTTGTCTCATAACTCTTAATTTTATTTACCAACCATACCTATGGTTGGAGGGTTGAATTTAGACCTTCTTTATGCATATTGATATGAATAATTGTAAGTTTTAATTGCACTCTTCTTACATTTTATTAAATTCAGTCCTTATGGGGTGTGGGCTTTTGGAGTGTGTAAGTTTATTGTCATAATATTCACCCACCACTTTATTGTGCATTGGAGAATGAATCGACTTTTGTGTTGGAGTTGAGGATGTGTGATGTGGCATCGTACATGGATCCACCTCATCCTCTTCTCTTTCCTCTTCTATAAAATTAGAACTCCTTGCTTTGTGTTGGGTTGTTGAACATTTTGCATACTTCCTTTTGGGAAAATTTTTGTTGTGTGGAGCTCTTGCTTTTGGAAGGAGATTGGAGACCTTTACATGGTTGTTGGTTGTTGATTTTAGACTGTATTTTGGCATTGGAAAGCTTGTTGTTTTGGAACTTAGACAACTCCTTCATGGAGAGGTAAGAGCTTGGCTCTTGAAATACTCTTTTTCTTTATGAATGTACATGTTATTGTGTGAATGTTTTAGCATGTTTGTGGGTTGTTTGGGTAGACCGCCTAGGAATGGCGTAGGATAAGGCTATGGGGAATCCATGTGGGGGATAAGGGAATGCTAGTGGCATCGAATTCTTGTGGAGGGAGTTGGGATTGGGTTTCTACCTTGGAAAATAAATGACATTGCATTTCTTACTTTGTGGGGGGCATAAGGAAATTTGTGGGGGGGCATAAGGAGGGATTGTGGGGAGCATAAGGATATATGGGAGATGTTTTATATTGGCGGTTTGTTACAGGTGGATACCCAATTCCCATTAGGAGGCATAAGCAACTTCCCCCATAGTTCCTTGCTCCTTTGGCTTGCTTGATGGAGCCTTAGTCTTGTTTTGTATGTTTTAATGTAGTTGTAAACTACATTCTGTTTTGAACTGTGTTTAAAATGTGAAAATTTTGCATGTGTGTTGTGGAAGCATTGTTGCCATGGGTTGTATCACATCTTTTATTACATTATGGTCGAGGCTCGGGGGCCAATGAATAAGGATGGCTTCTCCTCTTCATTGGATGTCTTGGTTGGGTGGAGAGCGTTGCCTTTCCCTTGCCTTTGTTGTGATCCAAAAGGAGAAATTTATGTTGTTGTTCTAGAGCAGAGGAGAAAGACAATTTGATAGTTCCATGTGAAATGAAATCTCATTATAACCTTTCCCACTTTGAAGTGGATGATCTGTCTATTATTTGTAATGGAAAGATACTTTGTATTAAGATATGAAAGTTATGTATTCCAAGTTGTGAAAGAGATATACTCTATTATGATCATCTGAAAGAAAGAAATTGGAAATTTGTTATTTGCATTCAAGGAATTGAAAGATATTGTATGGATTATGAAATTTGTAAAGTGAAATGAAAAAGAGATAGACTCTGTTTTTGCTTTGAAAGAATGTGAAGGAAATGTAATCTGTATGATGAATTTTGAAGTATGAAAGAAGGAAGTTGTAAGTTGTCCTTTGGAATCAATAAATGGTGTCCTATCTTTCTCAAATTGCAATGTTATATTGAAATCTGATCATTTAATTGTTATTGAAATCTCTATTTGAAAGAGAGAAACACATATGAAGGAATGGTAATATTCTGTATTTTGAAATACATTAAAAATTGGAAATCATACCTTGCATTTTATCTGTTAAATAGTTTGTTTGTATCAACTAAATGTCTTAGGCTAGAATGGAAATGAATCTCCATATTTGGAAGATGAAAAATGATAAATAGCCCTTTTAAATCTGATCTCTGTTTTAAATTTTAAAACTAGCAAATACTTCTCTACAATGCACAATTCAAACCTAGAAACAATAATCAACATTGAAACATTAAAATCTAGCATGTTATGTTATAAATGTACTCAATTGGGCTAAAACACATAAGGAAATATCTCAAAACTTAGCAAAATCAGGCTCAAACCGTTTTGCAGTCGTTTTCTATCAAGAAACGGAAATGTTCAAATTGCAAATCATTTAGAAAAATTGAACCTTGAATCCTCCCTTAAATCCATTTAGGAATAATCCTCCATGTCTATTTGACATGTTGAGAGAGGGGGAAGATCAAATTGAATAGATCTAACAAGTTAAAATTTACCAGCTCGCACTATATAAGCCTGCAGGCCGTTTTCTTAAAATTAACCCCTTAAACTTTATAAGAATCTAAAATTAATGATCTCTATGCAAAGAGGGCATGCAGAGATTTCCAGAAAGTCCTCGTTTGCCCAAAACTGATCTCTCTATCAAAATTTATGGCCTTCTAAAGTTTTCTTCACTTGGAGTTAAAATTTTGGGAAAATTTTCCTTGGCGCAAATGTGTTTTTTTCCCCGTATGGGAAAATTTTTACAAAAGTCTTTCCATGGCCCGCTAACCCGCCCTTTGGGAAAATTTTCACCCCTAGCCCGAAGGCTCGCTCTTGGGGGAAAATTTTCACCCTAAGGCCCACCGGCCCATAACTTGAAAAATATGAAGAGTTAGGAGGACTTCTTTATATCAATGGAAAGGTGAGGAAATTTCCTATCCAATGGGAGTAGTTTAGGAAAATTTTGAATGCGTTAAGTGTGAGAAAAACCAAGTTGAAACTTTAAGCCTGTTAGAGAGTGGGTTTGGTGAGGAATTTTCCCTCTGAACCTAATTAAAACTTCTAACCCTAAATTTTGGACCTTATGACCTCTAATAATTATTAATAAAAGAAAAGTATGTTCTAGTAGACTATAATTTTTCCGAAACCTATTAGTGACAATTGTCATCTCATAACACAGTTGCAAGAGATTCTTTGATTTTCCCTAACTAACCCTAGGTTGTTTCTTGGGTCTCAAGTGGATTGTTTTAGTAGGCATTACACCATATGGGATTCAAAGGAATCACTACTCTTGTAGGTGACAACCGAGTTGAATTGCTCTTGTGAATAATCCAATTCAACATCGTAGAAATAAATCATATAGATATTCATACGCACTTAATTCGATAGAAAGTCCTAAATGACTATATTTATCTCAAGTTATGTTTGACCAAGATCAAGTTGCAGATATTTTCATGAAACCATGGAGTGTTGTGAAGTTTTGCAAGTTTTGTGTCTTGTTAGGCCTTTCGGAGAGGTGTCATTGAGGGAGAGCATGCATGTCAATGCCACCTCTTAGCATATTATTGTAAACTTTGTATACTTCCTCCATTTTGTAAAAGATCGGTGTATGTGAGTCTTAAGCAAATGATCACAACATGCAAGTTTACTTGTAAATATCAATGAATCATTAGTTATGGGAGTTCCTTGTTTTATAAAAGGCTCTATAATCTGATGTAGGTCTCTATATGTAAAGTACTTGTCCTTAGAATTTTTTGTGTGGAAAATTTACATGATTTTCCTTGTTTACATGATAGCCTAAATCATTGTTGATGGTTTATGGATTGTAAATACTTTTGTAGAAAAAGGTACTTTGGCATGTTTTTTTCCCCACTTAACAAAGAGGGGGAGTATTAGGGTAATCATGTCAAGTGGGGACACCATTTAGGTAGGCCACCACTTCATACCCTTTATTTAAATTTTATTTATAAACTTTAATATATGTCGATCTCCACACTTAATTAAATCATTTGATTAAATTAAAAGAGTGAAACCGTGCACCCGCACTGTGTGTAATCGATTCACTCACCCTATTATATAGGGTGATCACTCATGGAATTGTATATTGTGTATTTGAGATTTTCATGTATGTTTGTGTGTGAAATATTATTTTCACATTATTTTTTACTATGTAAAGTATCATTGTGGGACCGAGGAGGAAGTGGAGGTGTTGGGTAAAATATTTGTAAAAATTATAATAAAAGTACAATGCTTTTAAAATGGGATTTTTACCTTCGGATTTTCTCTATATATTTTATGTTTGTGTTGTATTTTTGACTTTTGTTGTGTTAAATTTTATTCTCAGTAAATTTACTATACATTCGACATTTAATTATTAATTGTTGAATATATCTACACTACATTTGAAACTATAATTCTTGGACTATGTAATTATTAAAATGGATGAATAATTTAATTCAATTAATATAGTTAATAAAATATTTGTTCTCCAACATTTCTAACACAAAGTAATCCCTTTAGAGGTATAGAAATTTTCAAACAGTTGCTCACATATTAACCTCCATTGTCAGTTTGAATAACCTTGATAGATCTTTCTTTGTTTCTCAAAGAAGAGCCTTAAAGTCTCGAAAGTGATCAAAGACTTCATATTTCTGTTTGACAAAATACACCCAAGTGTAACATGAAAAATCATCAATAAAGATAAGAATGTAGTGAGCTATATTAAACGAAGGATATGGGAAAGGGACAAAAATGTCACTATGAACAAGATCCAAGTGACAAGAATCCCTCTAGGATTTTCCTTTGCCAAAACTTTCTTTGGGGTGTTTCCTAAGGGCACAACCCTCATAAAGAACCTTAGAAGATTTAACATGGGGTAAGTCATTGACCATCTTATTTTAGATCAATTGTTCAAGATAACAATAGTTAAGATGAGCAAAAAGCTCATGTCATAACTTATTAGCATCATTTGTATGAGTGAGTAAGGCAGTGGGTGTAGAATCGAAGTAAAGTGGGAGAAGGTGTATAATCATGACTGATGATCCACCTTTCCCTTAGCCATTGTAGACTCACTATGAAGCTCACAAATAATCAACAAGTTAGGATTAAATTCCAATCGCATTCCTTCACCAATATGAGTGATTTGGTAAATTGATAGGAGATTGGTAGAGAGATTGGGAATAATCAATATGTGGTTAAATGTTCCTCCATCTACTTCTACCAATCCACTATAAGAAACTGATATGGAGGTATCATCACCCAAAGTGATTTGGGACATGCCACATGGCTCAATGTTGGAAAATGCAACATGCACGTAACCCATGTGGTGCGAGGTACTAGAATTAATGATCCACATCGATGAAAGAACAACTCTAGCTACAATGACCTTTCCTTTCTTATTCTCATATTTATACTCATTATCTCTAGAAGACTCGAATTGAGCATTTTGTTTGATAAACATAGAACACCTATATTACTCTTCTTAATTAAATAAGTTAGACGTTCTATTTGTTTTCTCATACACTGATGCTCATCATGACCAATATTCTTGCAATAGGAACACTTACACTTTTCCTTCTTTGTTTTGGGCTCGTAAATATAAATGTTCGTGTTAGCTTAGGTTTGGGTTTGGTTGGTCCTGGTTTCCTTCTTCAATTGGCCGCTTTTCTATTTCTTGTTTTCCTTTTTATTTTCCTTTCCCTTACTATCACTTTTTACAAGGGCATATGACTTGGATTTAATTTCTCCCATTTGAATCAACTTATCCTATTATCGAATGAGTTGGGATGAAAAGTTGTTGAATGTGGGCATCTTCTAAATAGTCCCTAAAGATTCTTTCAATACACATTCGCATTCACATGGTACATTGGGTTGAATACATACTACACAAAAATTGTTACATGATGCAAGATGTTTGATAGTGCTCTCTAATAGTTCTTCTACAATAACTAGGGCGCATCAAATTTACACTTTCTCACATACATGTGATATTATTCCACTCTTTTCTACTTTATTTTCTCTTACCTCATTCACTCGACATATATCATGTCATACTTTTTATTACTCTAACACGATAATGGATGCTTCATGTGTAGTATCTATTTGCAAGTTAGTTCCAAACTATGATCATCTTCTTGTATGGTTTGTTTCTTATTTTACATGTTTGCTTTGTGCTTTCACTTGTTTGTGGGTAACTCCCTATATTACTTATTGGTTGCCACTCCATTGGTCTTGAGTGCCTTGATTTTCTTGCAACATCTTGATTGGGTCCTATGTATGTGGCATCCTATTTTGCCATGTTGGTATATTTGTGTGCCCTTGTATGCTTTTTCTTACACCTACTGTGTTGTTTCTCTATTTCTTACTACTAACACTTTGATAAGTTACTCTACTATATTACTATGTATGCACAATGGTATACATATACACACTCCCATATTTACCCATGAAATAATCCTACAACACATGTGCACATCCGTTATAGGTCCTCTTATTTAGGCCGCACCCACATTGCTCTATCTCATGCACCCCAAACAAGGGGGAAATCATAAGGTGATATCTCACCCTCACGGAAGTTCAGATCCAAAAATAGAATGACAGATACAAAATAAAATAATTCGAGGTCTAAAAAATGGCTTAGAAATAAACTTGGGTCAAAAAACATTTAGGAACCAAAACGTATAGAAAAAACCATAACATCTAGATGTTATGGCCCGTCAATACACTTTCATCTCGGGGAAAAGTCAACAATTTTCTCAAACTTGGCATATTTTCTCGTGACATCTATATGATTTTAAATTAGTTTCAATGAAAAAATACATGGTATAATTTAAATTATGGTGGCACCAAGGGTACATGCAAGCTAACATTGCCCCAGTACATTATGTTCTCATTTACAAATCCATTGGATCCATGTTCATCTGCAATGGCACTTATATGTGGATCTTAATAAGTATTGAGGTGATTGTTATCTTTGTAGGATTGAATTATCATTGCTCGCTTTTATGAAGGGATGCAGAGAAAATTTAACCCTCCCCATATAGTTCTCTTCACCATGTGGGGTGCATTTGCACTTCTTTCTATTCTCCTTGACACATTCCACTTGGGGATTGATCACCCCCAAGTCCTTCCAACCAATTATGACACAAAGATGAATAACTATATATGGCAACGGTAATAGGTAATCTCTCCCTCTCTCACAAAAACATCGATGTACACACTCCTTTGTTTTAATTTTATACTTACATATTTCTATTTTCATGCTAATTTCAAAATTTTTCAAGTTAAAGTTTGATTTCCTATACTATGGACATTGATTATTACACTTTCCTCTATAGTCACCCATCTTGGTAAGACAAACACAACCAAAATAAAGACAAATTCCAAGCACAAGCATAATACACTCTAAGTGAAGACAAAATGTGTTTATACACTCATGTAAGTTTTCCTTTAAGTACTCATTTTTAAATTCAATGCTTAAAGGGGACTATAGATTCTCATTTTGGTGATTCATGTCTTACAACAACACAAATTGTACAACACTTTTGCACTAGCACACACTTGCTCAATTTGATCAATTATGTTATCTCTAGTTATATTTAACTCATTCTTAATTGTGTACACTATTTGTTCATATAACGGTCATATTAATTCATCAAATCAAGTTTTAACATGACATATTACAATTCAAATTTTTAAAATACTCACACAATCATCCAGACCATAGTACCCCAAAAGGGTTATATCATCCATACACTATGGTCTGACTTGGAATATTTCATCCTTTTCTCTCCAACATCAAATTTTCTCAATCAAACCTCTATGTTACAATCCTAGTTGACTTTACTTGATTTTCCCGGATCCATGATTCATATATAAGCAAGTTGTTCATCTCTCGTTAAGGAGTGCATTTTTTTACTTGACACATAACATTATAATGAGAAAATAATAAGATCCATCACAAGAAAAGCTACTATAAGAATCCCTTGAGTTGTAATATACTATGTATATTCATTTAAGGCAGCCTTTACTCAAATTTGTTAGCACAAATAGCACATCATTTCAATAAGTTAGGGAAAAGGTCAAGTATAATCACATTATTACCAATTCATGATTATCAATTTGGTTGCATACATTCTAGATATCACATGCTAAGCAAGAATGACACAATTTTTTATCCCTCTTCGGAGTAGTGTGATGTCGACGGTGCACATGGGTTCTTATGACCCAAATAATTTTTTCATTGTATGACTCCCTCACCATATAGGATTTTGAAGATTCCATCAACTGCACAATGGGCATCACATAATGTCAAAGGCCTAAATTACATACAAGAGTAGATAGGGAAATAATGCATAGACCTAGAAAGTTTCAAGAGATGAAAGGAAAAGGTACATGGGCATATAGAAAGGGCCATAACATCCATATACTTTAGGCCATGCCATACACCTTGGTCCAGGAAGCTCCACATGGAAAATTTTCAAAGGAAAATTTTTATCAGACCATTTTTAGCCCTTTTCAGCTCATCGGGTCAACCCAAATTAGCACATAATCTAGAACATCAACTAAATCTTCTTCTCCTCTCTCATTACTATTACTTTGTTTCAATATCTATCACTACGTATCTTCGTTTCATGTCTTATCTTGATATTGCTGCAATTAGCTTTGGAAATTAGTTGATTAGAATAATATGCCATTAATTACTACACCCTATAAATTTAAGCATTTAGGTTAATGAGACAAAACCTTTCTACCTAGGATTGAACTATTAGATGGTTTGTTCTTATTAGAGTGAAGTTTAGTACTATGAATCTTTATGTATGATAATAAATAGTAATGGATTGTTTGTGGTTGATATGATCATTTATGTAAGTTCCTAAGCAATTTATTGATGAGATTTTTTCTACAATAGGACCAAGGATGGACTAAGATATAACAATTAATCTCATAATAGGTGGAAAAGGCATGATTTAAGGATGAATTCAATATTGATATTTTCAAGTGATAAATTACTAATCTTAGATGTATATACGCATATATTAGGTGGGTAACTATGAGGGTTTGATGCCTCTTCAAAGTATTTCTATAAAAGCATGGCATGGTCCATTTAACCCAAAAGTGCTTACCCCTTTTTAGGTCCCTAAGAAAAGAAGAAGAATACTAATTAATCCCTAATTATCCACACAATTGTGATTGCAAAATTTAAACCACAAAATGTGAAGTTGTAGACATAAAGGAACGTAATGCTAGAGGCAAGATCTATATCAAAACCACATAGGATAAAGACATCCATATAGAACAATGTCACCCGAGTGAATTTGTCTAAACATGCAACCTCCACCTACACTCAAAACCACACTTCCATATTTTTAACACAACTTGATGATAACTTACAACCCTTCCTACACATTTTCAAATCATGTTATTGCATCTCACCAAAAATTGATGAAATCATCTCTAACCCTATATTGTAATTTCCTTAGTTTTTTAGGACCGTGCAACACTATTTTACCAATCACAACAATTTTAACTAGAAATGGAAACAACTGACAACAAATAACTCAAGTAAAAGAACTCCAAATGATATTGCAAATAGCTCGAATGATATTTAATCAAAATCCTCTTTGAGGGGGAAACCTCCTTTAAGAAAGCTCAATACAATATATTCATGGATGCCTCATTGAGCCTCAACACCTTCTTATATACTAATTCCTATCCAAGAAACTACTACTTCCCACACATGTGGGATTATTCAAATATGTTGAAGGGACAAATTACAAAGCATATGCATCCAAAGTAACTAATCTACTATAAAGCAAATAGAAGGGTAGGAACACGAGTTCCTAACATCCCCTCCCTCTTGGAAAAATATTTGTCCTCAAAGCTTCAAATGTGGAAATTGGTGTTGAATGGAGAAGTGGTTCCCAAGTTGTGTCTTTAAGTTATATGTCATGCCACTAGATTAGGAATTTTGTGATGGAGTGGGAGTAGAGTTGGCATGTTCTCTTGTCTAGGATGGCTTCTGGTTCAAGAAGGATGGAGCCTTCATTATCAAGTCTGTGGTAAAGTGGTTTGTGCTTGGACATTGGTTCCTAGAACTTTCTTCAAATAGGAGACATGGAAAACTGGGTGAATTTTGGAGGAAGGTGGAAGCTCTAGCTTGTAAGAAACCAAACCAATTTTCTGGAGGACCTTATATGGCCCGTAAAACTTTGGAGAAATCTTATGACACCCTTTGAGCTTTAAGGATGACTACTTATAAGGTTGGAGATGAAGGAAGACCATATCACCTGGTTGGAAGGTGTGCTCGGAGTGGTGCGACTCACCTGCTACTTCATGTGGTTCTGTGCCATGTGGAGATTCACTTGTAGAGTGCTGAGAATCTGATCTCGGGTGTGGAGAGTAGTGTTGACTGCATGAACTCTTGAACTTCTAGGGTTATATAGAAGAAGGGTTAGTGGCTTTTGACCATAGACTGCTTCATATGGGGTCATTTTAGTAGAAGTGTGGTATGAGGTATTATACCACCACTGCAAGGGGAAGCCACTTTGTCCACTGGTGTTGTTGTTCTAAAACAAAAAAATGAAGGAATGTTTCTAAACACTTGTTGACAATTTCTATTTGGCCATCCGTCTAGGGGTGATATCTGGAGCTCATCTTCAATTGGGTGCCTGTGTATCAAACAAATCTGTCTAAATTTTTTTGGTGAAATTTGCATCACGATCAGAGATAATGGATGAAGGAATGTCATGCAAACAACAAATCGATCCATGAAAATATGGGTGACCATGGAGGCTTTATATGGATGGGTGAGGGAACATAAATGACTATATTTGGAGAGGTAGTTGACCACAACCAAGATCACTGATTTACCTCCCAATTAGGGAGACCCTCAATAAAATCCATAGAGATATTTGTCCATATCCTAGTTGGAATTGGAAAGGGCTCCAACAAACCAGAATTGTTGTTGTCTCACCTTTTTGTGTTGGCAGGTATCACATTCTACCACCATCTATTTAATAGCACCCTTCATTCCTTTCCAAAAGAAGTTTCATGTTGCATGCTCGCTCATAGGTTTTGAGAAATCTAGAGTGTCCTGCTGATGGAGAAGCATGGATTTCATAAAAGATAGCTTGATGAAGGTTTGTGCAATGGGGAAGCACTAGATAGCCCTTGTGTCGCAGAAATGCACCATCCCATGAATAATGTGGTATGGCCATGGGGTCATGGCCAATCACTGGATGAGGTGTTGTGAGGAGGGATCAAGTGCATACCCCTTTTTACAAATTCCAGCCAGTTTGGGATGGGAATGGAGATGGTCGACAAGGATGCCTGGTCCTTGAATGCACATGAGAGAGCATCGACCACAATATTGTCTTTACCCTTCTTATAGGTTATCTCATAATCATACCCCATGAGTTTGCTGGCCCATTTTTGTTGTGTTGGGATGAGACCCATTGTTCTAAGAAATATTTCAAACTCTGGTGATCTATTTTGATGTAAAAATGATTCCCCAGTAGGTATGGCCGTCATTTTTGTATTGCATGGAGAATTTCCATCATTTCCTTCTCATATGTAGACAAGGCTAAGTTTCGGCCCGAAAGAGCTTTGCTAGTGAAGGTAATTGGGTGACCCACTTGGAGAAGGACAACACCCAAGCCATTCCCACATGCATCACTTTCAATGGTGAAAGTTTGAGTGAAGTCTGGCATGGCCAAAACTGGTGTGCTACACATAGCCTGTTGAAGAGCCACAAATGCCTGGTCAATTGATGTGTTCCAGGTGAAGGCATCCTTCTTTAATAAGGCATTCAAGGGGGCCATGATCTTTCCATAGTCCTTGAAAAACTTGCATGTAGTACCCTAGTAAGTTCTAGGAAACCACGAAGGCTCTTGAGATTTGTTGGCCGAGGCCACTCCTACATTGCTCGATCTTGTCTGGATCGACATGGACCCCATCGGCAGAGACAATGTGCCCTAGATATTCCACTTCTTTGAGGCCAAAGGAACACTTGGATTGTTTGGCACATAATTTATTATCTGCTAGAATTTGTAATGCCCTGTCAATATCTTGAGGTGCTCGCCCATGTGTGGCTGTAGATCAAGATATCATCAAAGAAAACCAGGACAAATTGACAAAGGAAAGGTTGAAAGATTTTATTCATGAGTGCTTGAAAGGTGGAAGGGGCATTTGTAAGGCCAAATGGCATGACCAAAAATTCATAGTGACCATCATGAGTGTGGAAGGATATTTTTGGAATGTCTTCAGGATGCACTCAAATCTGGTGATAGCCGAATGAAGGTCAATTTGGAGAAAAAATTACCCCATGGAGCTCATCTAAAAGCTCATCAATGACCGGAATGGGGAATTTATCCTTGATGGTGAGGTAGTTAAGGGCATGAAATTCAATGTAAAGCCATCACGATCTATCCTTTTTGTGGACAAGAAGTACTAGAGAGGAGTACGGGCTGGTGCTAGGGCAAATGACGTCAGATTTAAGGAGGTCCCAGACTAGGTTTTCAATTTCAGTCTTTTACAAATATGGATAGTGGTAGGGACAGATGTTGGGGGATGCTTCCTAGGAGGAGTGGGATGTGGTGATCTTCATGTCGTGAAGGGGGAAAACCCATTGGTTCGATAAAAATAGTAGCATGTTTGTCGAGGATGGCTTGCAAGTCCGCAAGGTTGCTAGCGGTAGTGGGGGTTGGAGTTGGATGGAGTGCAACTGGGAAATTATCCCATGGGAGCCTTTCTTCAAAAGATTTTCCATGCAATGGGAGCTGATGATGGAAGTAGATTCTAGACAATAATCCCTTTAAGGTGTGCTTCTGGCCGTTAGCTGTGAACTACATCCAGAGCTCAAAAAATCCCATAGAATGGGTCCCAAAGTGCGGAGCCATTGTGCACCTAAAACCACATCACATCCGCCTAGAGGTAGGGAAAACATATCTGATCGCAAAGTGTAGTCACCTATCGTAATGTGTACATTCCAACATTTCCCTTTACAAGGAAATGTTCCCCCATTAGCAATCATTACTTCAAAGCTAGAACAAGGGTACACAAAGCAGTCTTCTTGCTTAGCAATGCGGGGATCAATGAAATTGTGTGTGCTACTTGAGTCAATGAGGATTGTGAGAGGAATATTTTTGAAGCACCCCTTGACCTTCATAGTTTGCGGGGTGGTAACACCAAGTGTGTGTAGGGAGATCTCTAGTTGATCCTCCTAGGGTGTGGAATCCTCTACGGGGCTTGGTTCATCTGGAGCATCCTGGAAGTCCTAGCTATCACCTCGTTGTCTTGCTCTGGTGGTGATTCCACATCTAGTAGGTAAAGCTTTTATGTGATACACCTGTGACCCTTAACCTATTTATCATCATAGTTATAACATAATCCCTTCTCCTTACGTGCCCACATCTTGGCCTCGGTGAGACATTTGATCTAGGTGTGGGATGTTGGCCGCTGGTTGGTTGGGTTCTTGGTTATGGATGACAATGGGAGTCGACGTTGCATTAAGATTTTATCTTCAGCCAACTTAGCCAGGCCCAAGGCTTCCATCATGTTAGTGGGGTGAAACATTTTCACCTCTGAGCGGATTGGCTCCTTGAGGCCACTAACAAAACAACTCTTGAAGAAGTCTTCTGTTAGCCCTTCAGTGTGATTAGCTAGTTTCTCAAACTCTTGCTGATACTCCCGAACAATACTAGTCTGGTGGAGTTTGGTGAGAGCTCTAGTGAAGTCCTTAAATTCAGAGGGACCAAATCTACCCAAAATGAGGGATGTAAATTTCTTCCAATTGGGTTCATCATTTGTTATGAGATACCAATGGTACCATTGTAGTGTGTCCTTTTCCAAGTGGTAGGAGGTGATTGGAACTTGATTGACAAAATAAGTGTCATGAATGTTGAAGAACTGCTTCGGTCTGATAAATCCATCATGTAGGATTTGTACCATTGAACTTGGGAAAGTCTAGCTTGGGCCCACAGATTGGTTGGAGAAGGAGTTGTGTGAGAAGGACTCCTCCTTTTGTCGTTGTTTGATCAAAATATCATTCTATTGATTCAATCCTTGTAACCTTTGAGCTAGCTTAGTGACCTGGGCTTTCAATGTTTCAAGTTCTTCCTCCATGAATTTTGTGCATATACGGTGACAACCATAACCAGGTTTTTTTGGAAATGGATAGAAAAACTCTTTCTAAAACATGTTTAGTAATGAAAATTTGGGATTTGAGCTCAAGAAAATGGGGAGAATGGACTTGGACAGGGTTTTTGAGCACTTTTAGGCAATTTTGACGGAGGAAAAATGTAATTTGGGGGTTGTAATGGTAAGAATGAAAAATTTTTCCTTCAGGAAAAAGGAGTGGAATAGTGAAAGGAATAATGTGTGTGAATTTCGGGGCAATCGGGTAAAAATGAAGAAGTTATGGAAAACCCTAAAAAATTGAAAATGGTGATTTCGAGTGATAGAAGTGGAATTAGGTCTCGAACCTCAACATATGAAATGTGCGGACTAGGATTTCGGGTGTTCCAGGAAAGTTTTAAGGCAAATGGAGCTATAATACGAAAGATTTGGATAAAAACATAATTTCCAATGTTGCTTTTTTTTAATATTGCGTTCATGAGCAGGAGAATTGCCAAACACCCACCAAAGACCCTACACACAAACTAGAAATGAAACCATACCTTAAATCGATAGAAAAAAATTATTTTGGCCCGATTTGGTTTTACACAGAGAAGAATGGTCTCGAGAAAATGATGAAGGATGGCTTCTGAAGCTCGTGGTTTGTAAATGAAGAACCACTTGGAACTTTCAAGGTTTATGTCTCGGCTCTAGCCAATGCCTGTTCCAAGTTTCCATGTCAAAGTTAAGGAGTGCATGTGGAATGTGCTTCTCTTTCTTTAGGCTCTGGATGTCTGCAATATTTTGTTTTTAAATTGGTTATCTGGTTTCTACCCGAAACTGACTGTCAGGGGATGGTTAATAGAATGCGAATAGAATGCAATATTGTTAGAAACGACACAACTCACAGCATTCTATCCAGATCTATAGAATAGAATGCAAACAAGATCTAGACCACTTTCTGATCACCAAGATCCCATTTGGGCGAGGTGAGAGCATACGGTGGGCAGAATTAGATCACCGCGATTTACTCCGAGAGATAAAAATAAAAATTGGCCCTAGAAAGTGCTCTTATACCAGATGTGAGGACCCTGCAACACTATTTTACCAATCACAACAATTTTAACTAGAAATGGAAACAATTAGCAAAAAGAAATAACTCAAGTAAAATAACTCAAATGATATTGCAAATAACTCGATTGATATTGAATTACATGCCTCTTTGAGGGGGCACCTTGTTTGTGCAAGCTCAATACAATATATTCGTGGATGCCTCATCGAGCCTCAACACCTTCTTATATATAATTCCTATCCAAGAAATTACTACTTCCCACACATGTGGGATTGTTCAAATACTGCCCAAGGGATGACTTACAAAGCATATACGTCCAAATTGACTAATCTACTATAAATCAAATAGAAGGTTAGGAACATGGGTTCCTAACATAGTTAGATCACATATACTATTGCAATTTTTCATTATAATCCAAACCCGATTCATGATATGTATGTTTTTTTGTTATCTACTATAATATGAACTTATTTGATCTTTACATAATTGTTTAATTATTTAATTAGAATAAAACTTGATATATGCATTACCAATTGGGAGAATTACATGTGACTTGTTTCCCATTCATATTATTGGTACATAGTGAAAAAATCATCACATAATTGGGGTGAGGCAAGGTGAGTCCATCTCAATTTGTGACTAACCCCTTTTCAAGGATACAATTGAGGAGGAACAATATCCAACCATAACACTATTATCACATTTATTTAGACACATATTTTAGATATTCTAAGACATGAACTAGATCTCATAACTATAATTCAAATTAGAGAATCATTGGATGGATTTGAATCCCATTAGATAGGTTTTAACACAAACCTATCCTCCTTCAAACGAACATGTCTTGTCTTGCACACACTTTTAGGTCCCCAAATTTCATAGATAGCTTTATGACACTCTACTAATTTTTGTATCTAGTCTTAATACACTATCATACATTATGAGATTTGTAACACAATAATGTCTTTCTAACCACAAACCATAAGTGTATACTTTCACTAACATATTTATCGGCAAGATATAATTACATGATTTAGGAATGTTAGGATTATTATGTTACTATTCTAAATTATATTTACACTAGTAATATCTAATTAGGAACATAAATGTAATTATCATATTACACTAAACTAGGGTTATGTAGACATTCAAATTTGGGAGCTTGTCCTTTTGCAATGCCAAGTTTGGCTATGCTCCCTTGCTAAGACAAATTCTCGCATTTGGAATCCAATTAGTACATATCTCTATCTCTTTCAAAACTTACTCATTTTTAAACTCATTTTTTTAATCAATTTAGGAAATATTATTTAGTCAAAGTAATAAATAGCCCTATAAATCATGCCCCCAATTTTTATTTAGAATCACATCTATCATGTCTTGTACCATACAATTTGGTCGAGATGAAATCTAGTCTTGGACGGCTTGTATAGTCTTGACCTTTCACATTCTCTAACTTTGTTTTTAATATAAATATCTTTATTATGTCATTTCTTCTTTCTAGCATCGACTTTATTACAATATTTCACCTACAAAAGGCTATATAAACAAGTCTATATCAATTTTTAACTCACATGGCATTATTACAAACTTGTATAGCAAATATCATTCCAAAAACACTCAAGCCTCTCTAACATCTTCCTAAATCAATGACATGTAAATTAGAGTAGCCCCTACTACATACCTAAAACTCAACCAAGTCAAAGAGTCTAGTGTCCTCCATTTCCAAGTGTGCAAAGATCATATAGCCATGTTTTAACAAGAGCAAAGTCACTCCAAGCATCATTAAAGGGTTTCAAGGAACAAAGGGTTATGTCACACAATTGAAGCACACCACATCATACTACTACATCGTTAGGTAAATTATATATTATACAATTAACCCACTATTCTTTATATCAAGAGACACGAGGCACCCATAGTGGGCTAACTTAGATGACACTCACACTTGCACATGCGCAATCTAGGAAAACTACACAAGGCTTGATCCTACATGAGGGCATGATAGTGCAACACTTGGATTAGTTTGGTCGGTTCTACCGCCAAGGGTAGTCCAAGGGTAGATGACACTACACACGTGATTTCTCTGTTTGGTTTTATAATTCTTTGATGAAGGGTATCAGAGGTCTCCATGGTTTTTACTTTATTCCATGCGATTACAAGTCATCCCAAGGTCAGTGTGAACAAGAGTGAAGCATATTTGCGCAGACAAGTGAACGGCATAAAAAGTTGCATGACCTTACTATAAGAGGGTCTAAGACCATACAAAAGGTCAAGACCATACGACATATCTCGACCCTATTTTCCAATATTATATGGGAGCATTTTCTAGATCCAAAATCAAGAACAAAACACCTATGAGATCATAATAACCTTTTTAACTAGTTGGCACACCCAAATAATCCATATACCGCTTTATATAGATAAGGATTAATCTTGTCTTGTGTATTTGAGTTGTCGTTTATCATTTATCAATTGTTACAAGTATTAATACATTATTATAGTTATGAATGGTTCACCGTTAAATTGATTAGATTAGAATAACTTATTATACAAACCGTACATCCTATTTGTTGTTGTGCACTTTCCATAATATAATTTAATTAGGGTGTAAATAGGTTTTAAAAGTCAAGTGGAAAATATAGGAAAGGGTTGATAGTAAGAATATTACAATAGACAAAGAATATGTTACTTTATCTAGTCTAATACACGACACATAAAACATAATCAATCATACCAAATATATAAAGGAAAAGGAAATGACATGGATACTTATCTTTTAAAGACACCATCGACGCATTAACCATTCTTAGGGTTAGTAACACCTTATGATAATTTTGTTGTGAGTGGACCATAAGAAGGATGGGTGAAATACCTAAGTAGACAAAAGTTGGGGACTCCAAACCTAAATAGACCAAAGTTAGGGACTCTAAACCCAAGTAGACCAAAGTTGGGGTCTCTAAACCTAAGTATACCAAATACAAGGACTCCAAAGACTTAGAAAAACTTACTGGTGCAACTCCTATTTTTGTGGCTTCTAGAAACCCAATGCTTCGAAGTAGACTTCCAAGTCTAAGTTCCACTAAACCTTAAACCTTTAAAACATTTAGACCATATTTGTGAGTGTAGATAGAGTGATTATGAGATGATATGATTGAGAGAAATGACAATAATGATGCCTATTTATAAGGGTACATAGCTTGAAATCACAAACTCTCTTAGCCAATGTGATCGACCATGGTTATGTAGTCACTAAATCACCCATATACTATGCACATCTAACCTCCGAATATTTCATTTATATGCATGATTCCTAAGCAAGAGAATTAATCATTAAGAACCATTGTTTTTCTTTGATATGAATTTTATCCTTCTTATCATTGTTACTTGTCTTTTATGGATTTACACATTATAATTTTGCACACTAGCCAACATACTACTCACCATGATTCCATTGTTTCATCTTTTTGGTACCCTATACTGTAATTGTCCATTAGGGATAGGAGTACTTGGGTGCTATTGTCCCCTCTTTTGTCTTCATTCTCCTTCCTCTAAATTTTCAAATGTTACGTCTTTCGTGTCTTTCTCTAAGTTTTCGATGTTATACCTTGGGTCGACTTTCACTTGTTAATGACAAAACTTAAGCAAATGAATCATATATATATATTTTTATATATACATACAAACACACACACACACACACACACACACACACACACACACACACTTGTATTTTCTGGATTTACACATTATAATTTTGCACACTAGCGAACATCCTACTCAATCATGATTCCATTGTTTCATCTTTCTCGTACCCTATACTAAACCTGTCCCATTAGGGATAGGAGTACTTGGGCGCTATTGTCCCCTCTTTTGTCTTCCTTCTCCCTTTCTCTAAAATTTTTAGATGTTACGTCTTTCGTGTCTTTCTCTAAATGAAAAAACTTAAGCAAAGGAATCATGTGTGTGTGTGTGTGTGTGTGTGTGTGTGTGTGTGTGTGTGTGTGTGTGTGTGTGTGTGTGTGTGTGTGTGTGTGTATCTATGTGTGTGTGTACATGTTTTATTTAACCTTTATAAGGGGCTAGCATTCAAGAGGCACATACTATTACAATGAGCTAATATTTTCTATCTACTACACTAAGGATTGCATTTTGACACCACATACTTCACTACATAGAGGGTTTATTCTGAATTCCATACCACACATTCACATTGGGACAAAGTAATTATAGCCCGCTATTCTCTCAGAGATCGACACTAGGGAATCCTAGCTCAAAGGACACTATTTCAATCACACACACACTAGAACTACATTGAGTTTAACATGTAGTGTAGCGTTTAATGATAATCACATTGGGATGACCGCCGAGGTTAGTCTCGATTCAAGCATATGCATATTTTTCTTCATCTAATATGCGCTTGAGTATCAGTGCAGTAGCTAGGGTTTGTTTTGAAGGTATAAGTATGAAAAATAGTGGTACAATGAATCTAACATGACCTATAAAGAATAAAAAGTGACAAGAAACAATAAAGAAAGAACCACAACCAAAGCCCTTTCGCAAAACACCAATGCCCATATCGATGCTAGCGCTTAAGTGACCTTGTCCTATTCCGTGCTTTTGTCCTTGAGATCGTTGTAGTCCAGCTTTCTAATACAAAGCTTTCACAACCCAAAATATTTGCTTCCATATCAATCTCCGCTTGAATCAATTCAGACCTATAGATACAAGATGAGTCATTCTACAAACCCTATCTATCACTCTTGCTTGTATTTCTTTAGCTTTGATCTTTCTTGAATATTGTTATATTTATCTGATCAACAATGTCCTTACATTAGATTTAATTTTATTAAACCAAGTTGTTGTAATCAATTAGTATAAAGTCATGTTAGATGGCATCGACTAGAGCCAATATTTTCAACTTGCAACTATCTAGCTAAAGGGTCTTAAAGAGGAAAGAACATGTAAATGGAGTAGAAAATTAGGAGTAGATGTGAAGGTGATTTGATGGGTGTTCAAGGTGTTGTAAGTAGGTGTGAAGGTGTTGTAAGAGGATATTAAGGAGGTAATACATGAGGTTGTAAAAGGGTAGTAAGATATGCTAAGATGGGGTATAACACATGGGGCACACAATGAATATCTCTTTCCAAATATTGCTAACCAACTCACCCGTTCTTGGTATATCCCTTAAGGCACACACTCAAGAGGACTAATGTGCCAACAACCAGTAAAAAAGAAATGTTAGTAAGAGCGAAAAATGAGGTGTATGTAGTTTAAGGCCCCCTCCCCACCTTTTTTAAAATCTTGACATGACAATACAACTAGATTGATGCTAGTAAATACTAGTTAGTGGAAAATTCACAAAAGGTAGTAATGTTATAAATTGATGTGGTATACATATAATCCATGACAAGGTCCTTGAGATTGGTATGCCTTGACATTTTTTATATAGATTTATGTAAGATACTTGTATTGGCTAGTTACTTATTTTCTCAGAACTTCAAGTGGAAAAATTCCAAGGCTTCATATGTCAAGTTAGTTAGGAAAATTCTAAAGCTTCAGAAATGCACTTTAAGTGGGAAGAGTCCAAAGATTGTTAATGCATTTCAATTGGGAAAATTTTAAAGATTGCTAAGGTTGAGTCAATAAAGACATCTACAAATCACACTTTGCTAAGAGGGTTAAATGCTCATTTGGTCTAAAAGACATTAAAAGTCATCAACATCATCATTAATATGTGAATAATCCAAGGGTGACCCTTTGACTAATCTTTATGAACAAAAAAATACACTTATTTTGTAGTTCAAGGGTCTAAGTGGCATCACATTATTGAGACTAAAATTATAACATCATAAAAATAACCCCAAAATTGACCTTTTGACTAACCTCTATGAAAAGGAAAAATACACTTATTTTGCAATTAAGGGTTTATGTGGCATCATTACAAAGGGCTCAAACTATAACAACATTAAAATCAAATACACATATATCATGATGAGAGAAAAGAGATGACTAAAAATAGGGATTTTTCTCGATGGGGTGCAAATACTTTGATGTATACTAGACCTTATACACTTTATTGAGGAGGTGCAAACAATATGATGTATACAAATTTATACTACCTTATATATAAATTGACATTTTGCTAATACCGCTCGATTCAATATTTTTTACTTTGTTGAATTAATAAATACTTTTACTCCTTTAAGTGAGGGGCTCTTATATTACCGATGCATTATTGAAACCAAAGAATTGGGATGAAGATACTTTGTTAAATATTGATCTTAGATTCATACACTTTGAAACTTTTGATCTTAGATAGAGAACAAACAAACAAACAAACTAGTTATTTTCGTAATTGTATACACCTTTTAATTTCTTCACTCGATAGAAATTTCAATTCATAAAAATATCTAAAAATTAATTGGTGAAAATGATAATATATCCTAAAAATTACACTATTTAGTGACATACAAATCCCCAAAAATATATGAAATGAAAGATATAAACATCTACATATTATATTATCTATTTAAGGAAAACCTTTACAATAATAAAGAATAAATTTTAATTTAAACAAGAACAACGATGTTGCTAAGTACTGCCGCAACACAAATTGCAATGTAAGGGCTGGTAGAATGTTGAAAAAAGTGTATCAATCGAGATGGACACCTTATCGCTTGTATTTGGTGAAACAATATCAATGTCTTACAAATAAATTCATGTGTTGGCTAATGGTCGCATTGCACAAAATATTTTGAAAATGCAACAATGAAAAAGCGCTGAGATAATCTTTAAAACGGCCGAAAACTTGGACATTGTCGGGTTGCTTAACCAACACTTGTCTTCATCATAGTGAGACAAGAATTGAGATTGCATCCATTCTTATCACTACAACAAAGCAATTTTTGTTGCCACGCGTTCAAGTCAACAACTTTAGGCTCCTTCAAATATAGCCACCCCACCTCATTCTGCTTGATTTGTCATCATTTAACATTCCAACAACTGCATCTAGATAAAGATCGGAAAGGATAGTTTTCAAGGCTCTTGTTCCTGTGCACCACCATTTTCTAGAGGTTTGTGTATTAGTTTAGTGCTAGTTGGGTTGTTACAATGTTGAAGGGATTGAAAAAGAGGAAGGGAATAACATGGCTCGAATTGAAAAAGAGGAAGGGAATAACATGGCACGAATTGTATTAATAACAAAATATATGAGTAAAGCATAGACATATAAATAATAACATTAGCCCTAGTATCACACATGGGAAGTTGTACATTCGATAAAGAATGAAAGATATATAAGAAAATGTTAATAGTTGTGATATGTACAACATATTGTTACTTGTTAGATCATATGAAACAGTGCCATATCCACACCCCTTCCCTATCTTAAATTTGGGCCTCCAATTATGAAATAAATTCCATCCACCCCTCCGAAATTGGTCAAAGAACAAAGGACAAATTTAAGAAATGGCAATAAGCTAGGGCACCCCATGTGATTGAACTATGTGGCTCCTTGCACCTCGGTCGGAACCCTTCATTAGATGACAATCTGGGCAAATAATGTGAAGATTCGAAATTGCCGCCAGAAGAAATCCATAACTAATTTAGACAAAACTAGAGGGCCGCCTCCCCCCTAGATCATATCTATCTAGATGGGGATGGGCTTCATTGCCCTCGTCCTACCGCCATATCTCTATATAGGGTGCCGACTAGAGAGAGTCGCCCCGATAGGGCGTCCCTAGATCTATAGGCCCCCCCAGATACTCTATATGGCCCCCAGATCCTCTAGATGGGGATGGGGGGTCGAGGAAGTTGAGGGCCTTCTCTATCGCATATCGCAGCGGCCGTCCTACGGTGGAGTATAATATAAGCGCTGGTCCCCCTCGGCCTCCTAACGTCGACACGAGGGCGCCCCCTATCTATATCTGGGGCGCTCTCCCTCGGCGGGCCCCCCCTCCCCCGCCCCCCCCCTAGATATCTGATCTGATCTCTATGGGGGCCCAGTTCGGGCGGCCCTATATAGATATGGGGCCCTATCTATATATGGGGCCTCCCCTATATAGATAGGCGATAGGCCCCCAAAGTTCTCAAAGCACGGAAACTACCAAATCTATAGTTAATCATTTAGCTCTTTGGGGCCAATGGTTACATTCTACTATTCCGCTTCAAACTTATTCTAGAGATGAACAATCACATCGGTGAAATTAAGTGGCATGATGCTCAAGTCATCGGTTATTTTAAAGCTTGCGCTTATTTCAATATAGCATTGTTGTGTCATCGAATCGACGTCCCATCAAGAATTCACATCACTCATGATTTTATTTGTTGTAATGACATTCCACACCACAATGGTTGATAATTGTGTGCACAGAATTGTGAATGTTCAATGCTGAGCGTCTTACTGGTGTAGTTTGATGCCACTGTCGGCTGTAAGAGTTCCACTTTATCATCTTAGATGAGTGACCCAGACATGTTCTCATTGGAGACTTGTAGTGCAATGGTGAGTTTGGTAAATTTAGATCCTTTCATGCCGCATAACTCCACGGCAGAGTTACGAAGGCGAGGGCCTTTTCTGCTGCAAATCTTTAAACCCAGTGTGCACTTGAAACAACAACAATGGAAGGAGGAGCTTTGGAGATGTAATTCATTTCGTGCGAGTCTTTGCGCTACTCGAACCATTGACGTCCTGGTGTTCACAAACAAACCTCGCATTTAGCTTGATGTCGAATACAAGTTAAGATTGAGGAAATGCAGCGCACATTGTACGTGACAAGAGGCCAACTGTATAGCAAGAACCTATGTTTCACTGGATTATATTTCTCCATTAGCTACATTCCGGTTTTGTTTTAGAGGTGGCTTTGGCTACCTAAAACTCTGAATGTCAATGTCAAAACCAAAATGGATTGCAAAGCTTTGATCAGGCAACTGCCTCTTATTGTCCAAAGGAAGATAGATACATAAGTTACACATTTTGCTTAGCATGAAACATACAAAGAAATGCCTAATATTAAAATTCAAGCTGCGTTGTTCCTTTTGGAATTCAAGGTTACCAATTGTTTTTGAAGCTTGGATGCTTTGTTTGAGGCCATGATCTCTGTCACAGATTTGTTTCTCTCTCTCTTTCAGCAGCTGTTGAGATACTACAAGTTGCTTATATAACTCTTTGTCATAAGCCTCGAGGATTGTTCTCTCATCTTCCCTGTTGCCACTTATTTTTCCTAGCTTCTTCACTGTCGCCTCCATCTCCTATACATTCTCAAGCTCAATAATTATAATGACATCATCTTTTTTCGAAATTACTGAAGGCTCCAATAACATCTCAATAACATAAGGTAAGTAGAGAGAAATTGATTCAATCTCAAATTTTAACACTAAAGCAAGATTTCAATTAGTGGTACACTCAAATTATAGTCTTTCATTTCATTTTTTTTTTTGGGTCGACAAATCCTATTTTTAGATTTGGCCGCTAATGGAACGGAAACTACTCAATAAGCCGCGAAAACACGTGTCCGCATCGGTTGATGGTGATTCTTTGGGCTGCCCGCTGCTGCGTCACGGACATTCCAGCTTATAACGTAAATGCCAATTGGCAGTCAACCGCTCTCACCGTCAAAACGCCATCTAAGCCGCACATAAGACCATCGTGGGTTTACCGGTCGAGCCGGTATAAACAAACAATTTTAATCTATCAATAATGTATTACAGTGGACACAGATTTTTAAAATGGATATGATGTGGGGACTTGAGTTTTTTTATCAATATTTATTTTGTTGCATTTGATGTTACACGGTAAATCAATGCTAAAAAGTGGGTAGAATCTTAGTCTAGTATAGAGTCTTTACCCACCTTTTTCCAGTTAATTTTTGTTTCAATTAATATGAGATTTTGGGCCAAGAAAGTGGTGATTGGGGTTGCACAGATTTATGAGTGCAATGTGGGGTGATAGATCTCACATACCCACTAGCTTAAACACATGAAAAATATGGTTCCAGATCGCTTCAAGTTGTAGTGGCAGTTTGACTTGTAGATATTTTGAGCCACAGCAACAATGGAGGCCAGTGCTGGTATGGTTGCAGGGTCTCATAACAGAAACGAGCTTGTTCTGATTCGTCATGAAGGAGAAGTTGGTGTAAGTGTCAGTTTTTTTCGGATTTGATTCTCCTGATTTCTCTGTTTGTATCTGGCCCAAGTGCATTACTGGCATTCAATGCATAGATCAAGATCCGGTCATGTAAAATATTAGATACAAGTTTTGTTGTTGTCTGCTTCTTCTAGATAACTGCTCTTGTTCAAATTGCTGTTTTGTTGGTTGGTCAAATCTGGTGATTGAATTACATTTGACAACATACGGAAGAAGCCAATGACTATTTTTCTGTTTCCGAAGTACCCGCATAGCAGTTTTAGCTTTTTTTAATGATAGTTTTGCTCTAGAATTCCCTTAGTATCAATGTCGCTCCATAGGTTTTCTGTAGAAACCCTCAGTATCAATATTGCTCCATAGAATTGTTGCGGAAACCCGTCAGTATCGTCAGTATCGTTGTTGCTTCATAGATTTGCTGTAGAATCTCCTCAGTCTCAATGTTGCTCCATATATTTTCTGTAGAATCCCCTCAGTATCAATGTTGCTCCCTTCATACTATGGCGCGAGCGGGGTATGGTTGGCGGGGGTAGCATATTGTTTGTTATGCCGGTTCATCAGATCAGACTAGGCTATTGACAAAAAGCAGTTATGGGAATCCTAAATACAGGACTGTGTTTTCTTGTTGCTCAATGTGCACAAAACAATCTCTTTCCTCGTGGGTAATCCTCCTCTAGTAATACTGGAGGATGCCCTCGATAGATGGATCTACCATATTATGGACTTTGGCATTACATTTGAGAACCTTGTGAAGGAAGTACAAGGCAATGCCGAAATGCCCAATATGAACCTTCCCTTAAAAATTTTCTACGAGAGATGTTTTCTAGAAATCACAACATCTCTGTTAGATTTCTCTAGAAGCTCGCTCAATACTTTACGATAGATGTGCTCTGCAAGATCTAGAGTAGAAGATTCCGCTTTTGCTGGAGTACCCAATTAGCAGTTCTACTTAAAATATCTTCATGATGATAGTTGTGCTCTTGAAGCCCCTAGAAGCAATTTTGCACCTTTTGCATATTGGCTTTGATGAAGCTCAATATTTTTAAATTGTCAGGTGCATCTGCCAAGTTGTGGATTTGTGGCATTGCATTTGAAAGCTTCTGGAAGAAGTAGAAGTCTACGATGATTATAGTGAAGGACCAAATTGACCAAGCAGCCATAAAACATCTCCATGGTAGATGCCCCTACAAGCCCCTCTGTAGCAATGCAACTTCTTTGGTATATTGAGTTGAGTAGGACCAGCATACAAATTTTTATGTCTTTCCGTAGGTTAACCCCTGCTGGCAATGGTGTAGGACACCCTTGGCAGAGTGATCTGCCAAGTTGTGGACCTGTGGCATTGTGTTTGGGAACATACTTGGAGAAGGAGAAGACTGATTGTTTTACTGAAGTACTCATTCAGCAGCTTTTCCTATAAAACTTCTCTATGATAGATGTGTTCAACATCGTCTCTATGATAGATGTGCTCTGTAGGCTACTACTAGTAGCAATGTTGCTCCTTTGACTTGAGTAAGACGAGTATATTAGTTGTTTCTGTCATTCCTTGGTGGGTACCTCCACTAGCAATACCGGAGGAAACCCTTAGCATGTAGATCTGTCAAGTAATGAACTTGTCGCAGTTGAGAACACACAAAAGAAGTTGAAAACTTTTAAGTATTTTGCTCAGTTACCAAATTAGCAGTTTCCCATAAAACATCTCTATGATAGATGTGCTCTAGAAGCCCCTGGTAGCAAATTTTGCTCATTTGGTTTATTCACTTGATGAAGATCAATACATTTGTTGAATGTTCGTATGACTTTCCTTGTCATTATTTCTCCATCAAGAATACTGGAGGACACCCTATGATAGATGTCCTGACAAGACCCTAGTTGCAATTTCGATCTTTTGGTATATTGGCTTGAGGAAGACAAGTATATTTTTTATTGTCTTTCCTTGTTGGCCATCAGACCATTAGTAATACTGGAGGACACATTTGGCAGGTTGATCTGCCAAGTTGTGGACTTATGTCATTGCATTCGAGAGCATATTGAAGAAGCATAAGGCTATGATCATTTGGTTGTGGACTTTTGGCATTACATGTGAGAGCATATTAAAGAAGCATAAGACTATGGTCATTTTGTTGAAGTACCTAATCAAAATTTTCATCATAAAATCATTTCTATGATAGATGTTTCCTAGAAGTCCTTTGGTATCAATGCTGCTCATTTGGTATACAGATTTATTGGGTATCCTCGCCTAATAATATTAAAAACTACAGAAAACCCTCGGCAGGTGGATTGACTTGTGGCATTGCATTTGAGAATATACTGAAGAAGCAGAAGACTAATATCGTCAATTTGGCAGTGAGCTGTAGAATCCTCTGGTATATTGGCTTGAGGAAGACCAACATACTATTTTTATGTTGTTTATTGTTGGGTATCGTTCAGTAGTAATATGGGTGGAAACACCTTTGGCATTTGGATACGTAAGTTATGAACTTGTGGCCTTGAAATTGAGAACATACTGATTCCTGAAGAAGTATAAGACAATGATCATTTTGCTGAAGTGTCCAATTAGTATATTCCTGTAAAAACGTTTTTTTAGATAGGTGTGCTCTGGAAGCCCCTTGATAGCAGGATCGCTATTTTGATGTATCGGCTAGTGGAAGATGTGCATGTTAGTTTCTAACCCTATTACTCAAGTACCTATACTATTCTGATGTATCGGCTTGTGGAAGGAGAGTGTATTTGTTTCTAACCATATTACTCAAGTACCTATTAGCAGTTTTCCATCAAATAACAGTCCTATGATAGATTTGCTCTAGGAACCCCTTAATAATAATTTGGTATTATGCAAGTTTATGGTGGATGTGAGAAGTTCAGGAAGGTTGGAAATTACCGGTTTATCGTCTCTTTCTTTTCTTTTGTTTGTTTAAGTATTGAAAGATATCTCTAGGTTATCTCTCTTCTTTGGTATTTGGAGACTATTACCAGTTGTCATCAAATCTGAATATCTCCGTTTTAGTTGTGATTTCAATGTTTGGGTGAGGGTCCCATAAATAGATACATCTTTACTAATAAAAATATTGTGCTATGCAAGATTGGAATATAAGTTATTCTTTGTTAGGCAAACCAATCTGGTTGAACTGCTGTCTATACTGTGCTCCTAAAGAGAGGTGGTTATTCATATGCAGCCAAAGCCTCTGAAAGATTTGGACAGTCAAAAGTGCCACATTTGTGGAGATAATGTGGGGTGACAGCTGACGGGGAGCTCTTTGTAGCCTGCAATGAATGTGCATTTCCAGTTTGCAGACCCTGTTATGAATACGAGCGTAAAGAAGGAAACAAGTCGTGTCCTCAATGCAAGACCAGATACAAGAGGCACAAAGGTCAGTGGATGTTTGGTTTGTTTTAAATCTAAAGTCCTATATTACAGAAAGGTTATATCAGAGCAAGAACCAGACAGCCTTGGATGATTTAAAATAGATTTTGGAAATTGCCTAGGATAATTTACAATAGATTTTGAAAACTGGACATTGGAATCATGGAGCTTTTTTTTCTTGATTTTTTTGGTATTGTTGACAGGGAGTCCAAGAGTGGAGGGTGATGAGGAAGAAGATGATGTTGATGATTTGGAGAACGAGTTCAACTATGCTCATGGGCGAAGGAGTGCAAAGCATGAAAGGGCCGACGAAATGGCACAGTGGCAGATGGACGGCCGAGGAGGAGTGGAAGTTGATTCAGTTACTTCTTTCAGACAGGAGCCCGTGTCTCAAGTTCCTTTGCTCACTAATGGGCAACCGGTATGTCTTCTAGTAACTTTTGAGAAATGTATGTTAACCTTTTTCATTTCCAATGCCTGAAGTCAAACTATTTCAAGGGACTAAACATTAATAAATGCACCTATATACAGCTTATTTGGTAATTTACACCTTTCTCAGACTGACAAGATGACTAGATGGGCTGATTTGCATTCATTAATCTTCAGTCAGCTGGATGATAATGTTTGCCCATAGTCAATGACCATATTTGATAATTCATGTTTGTCTATTAGCCTTTTGCTAGGAGGAGATAGAAATGACAATACCTTCTTGCAGGTCTCTGGAGAGTTTACGGACGTGTCTTCTGAGCATTTGGCTCCTAATGGTGGTACAGGTGGGAAGCGTGTTCAGGCATCCCCTTATGCTGACCCAAATCAACCAGGTATTGATTTGCTTACAGACCATGTATTTGCTTTATTGTTTCCAGGGTTGAGTCATAATGCAGTAAATGCTAATATTGGATTGGAATAATTTCTTTATCTGAGTTTTTTCCCATAAACTGACAAAACTTAAATGCTTTGGGCGAATATGATCCTGTGTTTTCATAGTTCAAGTGAGAATTGTGGATCCTTCCAAGGACTTGAATGCCTATGGACTTGGAAATGTGGACTGGAAGGAAAGAGTAGAAAGCTGGAAGCTGAAACAAGAGAAGAGTATGTTTCAAATGACTAGCGGTGGTCGGTATGCTGATGGAAAGGGAGAGATGGAGGGTACTGGTTCAAATGGAGAAGGCCTCCCACTGTAAGTAGGGAAGAGTTTAGTGGACAATATTTGTTAATTGGATATTTTGATAATTTGTTTTTCTAAATAAAGGTATGCCTCAATTTCTATTAAAGTAATAATTTATTTTAAATTTTTTTCCAATATTTTTGTATAATACATATAAGATCTGATAGAATTTGGAAATAATTTATTTATATTAGATTATCCTTAAACCTACAAAATTGAGTTTCAATACTGAAAATGATTCACAAAGCTTTTAAAAATGTATGGTTCCTCAGATATCGTCCAGTTGCAACCATTTTGTGAGCTCATGGTTTGGGGTGATTCAAAATTTAAAAATGAAAATGTACTGTCTTATTTTTCAATTTTGGTATGTGGAAGAACCTGAGAATGCCTTTTTGCCTTATTGTTGATACTGATGTGTGTGCGGATGTGGGGAAACCCCCAAATTTGGAGACAAGCATAAACTCAATAATCAATTCAATTCAACATATTATTGATCCACACAATCCTTACATATATAGAGGGAATACCTCCTATAATTAAGGAGATCTTCCTTATTACACATCACAACAATATATCCCTAATCTCTCACATTCCCTAATAATCTCACCAAACCCCTATTCTAATGTATTATTTGTGCTCCACTTATTATTATTCTACAAATATACACTCACAATATTATAATACACTCACAAATGCGCCCATGTTAGGACTAATTCCTAACACGGGATTTGTTCTCCATAATCTCCTCCCCACAGGTGTGCATTGAGGCTTTTCAAAGTTAATCCTTATGCTAGTAACAAGATTTGTGTGCTTTATCCAGATTTTCCTTCATTGTTTAGACTCTTCACATGTCCGTACTAGTATATTATATTATTTTTAAATAGAAATCTGTGGTCCCTGGTCTTCATGTAGTGACCAGTCTTCAGTAAATTTGACAAGTGCGTTCATCTATCAATAGTAGTTCCTTCTGCAAACAGACAATAATAAATATCTAGTTCTTGAATTCAAATATATAAATATGAAATGGAATTTTTTTAGCATTATGTAAATTGTAATGGTGTGTATCTACAATATCTGGTCTATTTCTTTGTCCAGTGGAATTTTTGATATGATTGGTGTGCCTATCTGTATGGCAGGGCTGATGAAGCACGGCAACCTTTGCATAGGAGTTACCCTATTCCTTCCTCCAAGCTCACTCCATATAGGGTTGTGATTGTTCTTCGACTCATCATCTTGGGATTTTTCTTTCACTACCGAGTAATTACTCCTGTGAATGATGCATATCCACTGTGGTTAGTCTCAGTGATATGTGAGATTTGGTTTGCCGTATCATGGATTCTCGATCAGTTTCCTAAATGGATGCCCATCCATAGAGAAACCTATCTTGAGAGGCTTTCTTTGAGGTTAGTTTATAATTTTGAGGATAATAATCCATGGCATGTAGTTGACAATGCCATGTAATCCCTTTGAGGATATACAAGTGAGAGGCTTCTTATTTAAGGCTCCTGAGAGATGTCATTTCAGGATTTACTATCAAACTTTTATGAGAGATCTTAATTTCCTTATTTTTAATCTTACAGGTATGACAGGGAAGGAGAGCCATCTCAATTAGCTGCTGTTGATATTTTTGTCAGTACAGTGGACCCTCTAAAGGAGCCTCCCATTGTCACGGCCAATACTGTGTTGTCAATCCTTGCCGTGGATTATCCTGTTCATAAAGTTTCATGCTATGTATCTGATGATGGATCTGCAATGTTAACTTTTGAAGCCCTTTCAGAAACTTCAGAATTTGCGAGGAAATGGGTTCCATTCTGCAAAAAGTACATCATCGAACCTAGGGCTCCAGAATTCTACTTTGCCCAAAAGATCGATTACTTGAAGGATAAAGTACAGCCTTCCTTCGTCAAGGACCGCAGAGCTATGAAAGTAAGTGCAAATTGATATACTTAAAGTATGTGCAAATTAATATACTGAAAGTAAGTTCTAGTTATTTTAATTGATAGAATTTGTAGTAATAGTTTTTATTTTGCTTCAATCTCAGAGAGAGTATGAAGAGTTCAAGGTCCGAATTAATGCTCTTGTTGCCAAAGCACAAAAGGTTCCTGAAGAGGGCTGGACCATGCAAGATGGAACTCCATGGCCAGGCAACAACCCTCGAGACCATCCTGGGATGATTCAGGTACCTATCATTGCTACCTATCATACCTAATGGGTACATTGTTTAGTAGTACTGTGTGCACTCTTGGATGCATTATCTTTGCCTTTTGTTATCAACTTATCATGCTACGATCCAGATAGGTTATTAGGTACTGTTGTGGTAGGCAACAATATTGGGTTTGTAAACATATTACGAATGTCATGGATTGCTGATTTCTTGCATACATATTCCATTTCAGGTATTCTTAGGTCACAGTGGGGCACTTGACACTGATGGCAATGAACTGCCCCGCTTAGTCTATGTATCTCGTGAAAAGAGGCCCGGCTTCCAACATCACAAGAAAGCTGGTGCAATGAATGCATTGGTATGTAGCTCTCTAAGCATACAAATTTCTTGTTTGTTAACATGGTAATATCCACTTGCGGAGCTCATTTTATTTATATTTCGGTGATACTCAGGTCCGTGTTTCTGCTGTCCTGACAAATGGTCCCTTTCTATTGAATCTTGACTGCGATCACTATATAAACAACAGTAAGGCACTGCGAGAAGCTATGTGTTTTATGATGGATCCTCTTGTTGGACAGAAAACATGCTATGTCCAATTCCCAGAGATTTGATGGTATTGATCGACACGATCGATATGCAAATCGTAACACAGTGTTCTTTGATGTGAGCCTTGTTTAATGCCAAGCATTGCCATTCTACATCATCTTGCAAAACATATGTATATATACTTAATGTGGCATATTAACTTTATGAAAATCTTTGCAGATCAACTTGAAAGGTTTGGATGGGATCCAGGGACCTGTCTATGTCGGCACAGGGTGTTGTTTTAATAGACAAGCGCTCTATGGTTATGACCCTGTTCTGACGGAGAAGGACCTTGAACCAAACTGTTTCTTTAAGTGCTGCTGTGGGCCCAGGAAGAAAAGCAAGAAAACAAATAAAAATTATGGCGACAAGAAGAGAACCAAGAGAACTGAATCCACCATCCCCATCTTCAGTTTGGAAGACATAGAAGAGGGTGTGGAAGGTGAGTCCCTATCAGATCATTGGTCCCTATTCTTTGATGAATGATTTGTATACGCATTTCTCATTTGTTGCCTTGTCTGCAATTATGAATTGCAGGGTATGATGATGAAAATCACTGCTCATGTCCCAGAAGAGCTTAGAGAAAAGATTTGGTCAATCACCAGTGTTGATTGCAGCGACTCTTATGGAAAATGGTGGGGCTCCTCAATCTTCCAATCCTGCTTCTTTAATGAAAGAAGCTATTCATGTTATCAGCTGTGGATACGAAGACAAGTCGGAATGGGGAAAAGAGGTACACTTAATAGAGTAGGAATTTCCATTTATAATTGACGAGGCATAGGATTTAGATAGCTTTCATTGCATCGGAGTTTCTCTATCAACTAAGTTGCATGAAATATTTTCTCCCAAGGATGCATAAACTCTTAATAAGAAAGCATCTGCTCGTATAAGCAATCCTATACCATGCTCTTATAGAGCCATTGTGCTGCTTATTTCTAATATGAATGAAATGCGCAGATTGGGTGGATTTATGGTTCAGTTACAGAGGATATTTTGACTGGGTTTAAAATGCATGCTCGAGGATGGATTTCAATATATTGCATGCCTTCCCGTCCTGCATTCAAAGGATCTGCACCAATCAATCTCTCGGATCGCTTGAATCAAGTTCTCCGATGGGCTCTTGGTTCAGTTGAAATTCTTCTGAGCAGGCATTGTCCAATTTGGTATGGCTACAGTGGAAGGTTGAAGCCCTTGCAGAGGCTGGCATATATCAACACCATAGTTTATCCTGTTACTTCCTGCCATTGGTTGCGTACTGTACACTGCCAGCTGTTTGTCTTCTTACTAATAAGTTCATCATTCCTGAGGTAAGATTGTTTATCTTGTGGCTGGCCATATGGAATCATATCTTAAACTATATTCATGTCTCTTTTGCCTTTTTTATCCTCACAGATATTATTTACTCTGATGTGCAGATTAGCAACTTTGCAAGCATTTGGTTTATTTTACTTTTTATATCCATTTTTGCAACGGGTATTTTAGAGTTGCGCTGGAGTACGGTTGGGATTGACGAGTGGTGGAGAAATGAACAGTTCTGGGTTATTGGAGGTGTATCAGCACATTTGTTTGCTGTCTTTCAGGGGTTACTGAAAGTTCTTGCAGGAATTGACACAAACTTTACTGTTACATCTAAGTCTTCGGATGATGATGGCGAGTTTGCCGAGTTATATGTTTTCAAGTGGACTACTCTTCTAATCCCTCCAACTACTTTGCTTGTTGTAAACCTTGTTGGTGTGGTGGCAGGTGTTTCATATGCCATTAATAGTGGTTATCAATCATGGGGTCCCTTATTTGGAAAATTATTTTTGCTTTCTGGGTGATTGTCCATCTTTACCCCTTCCTCAAGGGATTGTTGGGACGTCAGAATCGCACACCTACGATTGTCATTGTTTGGTCGATTCTTCTTGCATCCATTTTCTCATTGCTTTGGGTGAGGATAGACCCTTTCACAAAAACTCCATCCTCATCCTCGTCACAGCAATGTGGTATCACTTGTTAAAAGATTCTATTGGTTTTATTCCTTATCAGTGATGGTGGGCAAACTGCAATTCATTTGAGGGTCACAATGTCTCCGATTTGTTTGCATCATCTGTAGATAATAATTATTGAGATGAAGAGACCTTAAGAAGTTTAGATTGGTTGCTGTTTCCAGCAAAATGACCAATCCTCTATGATTTGCATATGAGTGGTTTTTACTCAAGTTTATGTGCTGCGGCCATTTCTCTGCTTAACAAAGACAACTTATGATATGCACCTGCCCATCGTAGAAGTGAATGCATGTCACAGATGGAGATCATGGAATATATATAGTTCCATTGTCAGGACCGCTATTGTTATCAGAATATTTATTTATTTATTAATTAATATTCCATGTCCTGATTTTCCTGAACCGGAAGAGCTCCTTGCTCAGGACGGTCAGGGGCAAGCACAGACTTTGGGAATCACCCCTCGACTTCCGATTACGACTCTGATCTTGCACACAACAGTGAAACTTGATCTCTGTTACCTCCCTGCTGAGTAACATACATCGTCTGTTGTATGCAATTAGCGATACCGACCCCACCATGCAGGTGGGAGTCTCCAGGGAATGCTCCTGGTGAACACCGTATTGCTTCCACCCAGCCTTAAGGAGGCCTCGTGGCTAATCTCCCCAGTCTCGAAGGACAGGGGCCAAGTGAAAGAGAAACTCTTCCAGCTGTGTGCTTGACGGGAAGGCATAGCCCTAAACAATCGTGCGTTGGCTCGTTAATGGCATTAGTCTTGGCTGAATTTTCTTGCTATTTTGTAAGATGGTAAACTATGTCCCGTAGACATTGTCTCGGTTGCTTTTGGTAGCTAAGTCATTTTATTGTGTGCTTACGAGTATGTAATTATACGAATCATAGAAATATTTAAAGAACGTGAATTTTGTTCAACTATCTAATTTTAGGGAAATATTATAACATTAAGAAATAGGAAATATACTTTTGTAGGCAAACTTCAAGGGAAAACTTAGATTATATACCACATTACATGTCAGTTTAGGTAAATTTAACAAATGCACATTTTACGGATTATTGATTCTCTTGACTGAAGCATTAGAAGAGAAGGTTTTTTTCTTGAATGTATAGATCCATTTCTTAATTCCGTGTGTTGTAGGTCATGTTGGCACACACCATTAACACATCTTAACTTCTATTTTATTTTCTTACCGTGTAAAATTCCCTTCCTCATAATTGTTTTGTAATATATTTTGGGTTTATATGCAATCTAACATACCATCAATAATTCACTAACATATTTTAAGATCCTTCACTTGGAAACCTTGAATCAATTGGATATTCCTTTTTTAAAAACTTGCTCCATTAAGCACAAATTACACACACATGCAAATAATAGAAGCAAGATTGACACAATAAAGTGGAGCACAACAAATATTATCTGGGTGGGACAAATCTGGGGGCATGGAATAGGTGTGGGACATGTAGGTATTTAATTCTCACACTTTATTTTCAACCGTCTATTCATGTCTTCATCTTATCTAGCAAATTAAATGTCATCCAATCAAGTCTTGAAAAAATAAAATAAATAATGTAAAACATCCCATTATATGAGTTTTGAATTTTGAATCAATTAGATTTTCTTTTTTAACTCCTTGCGTCTTCCCGCCCTCTCTTTGAGTGTAAATTGCAATCATGTGAATAATGTGAGCGACATCAAGACGGTAAAGTGGAGCACATACACTAGATATTGTTTGGGTAAGAGCATTTTGAGCAATGGAATAGGTGTGGGACATGCATATATTTAATTCACACCCTTTTATTTCCAACGTTGCATTGGTATCTTTATCGTATCTATCAAATTCAACAACATTCAATTGATCAAAATAGCAAAAGTCCATTTTATGTTGCTTATCATGTTGCCGCCACGAGGGCCTATGTCAAATGATGAGAACTACCGTATTTCATTCTAACCAAAGTATAGATATTTCCCATGGATGAAGGACATGGGTGACCATTCTTCCTTAGCTATAGCTCAAGACCACCCAATACCATGCTCTCATATTTCTCAAAATTATTAGTACAAGCAAGATCACGACTATAAAGTGGAGCACTTATAGCATATATTATTTGGGTGGGAACAATTAGGCCATGTAATATGTGGGAGACATGCAAGTAGTTAATTTCACAATCCAATTAAAATCCTTGACTCGTTATATATATATATATATATATATATATATATATATATATATATTATATTGTATGATGATAATATATATATATATATATATATATATATATATGTTTGACGGAAGATGCCATTATGATTGTTGATGAGGGAAAGCATCATCCTTACCCTAAACTAGCAATCGTACGTGGAGTGTACGATGAAAACGCCGAAGAGGATGGGATGAAGATGTGAATATGATGGGTGGTGATGGCAAGAAATAATGGAACATATTGTGCATTGATCAACAAGAAGGATTTATAAAGAAATATGTAACACAAAACTTTTCAAAAGTAGACATGAAGTTTGAACTTCTTTGATAGGTACAAATTCAGTACGTGACAACTAGTGGTTGTAAATTCAGTTTTCCATATTATTGCTTTCAAAAATGTATGTGTTCTTCAAAAAAATTGCTTGTAATTTGCAAACTGGCGTGAAACAAGCTCTTGGCCTGCTCAAGCTTGTCCTCATAGCCAACTTTCAATTCCAATTGTTTGTGCATAACAATTTCAGAAATCAACTCATCAATCACATGATCATCATTGTTGTTGGAAACCCACTTGTTTCCTCTCAAACTCCTCCTTAGTTGGGAATGCCATGTCTTTGTTGAAGGTGGTCGCCACCGCCACCTACAAATTCTGTAGTGTTCCAACTAAGCTCTGAATTCTGCCCTGAATTCTGCGCAGTTAACGTAATAAACCTTCTTATGAGCAAGGAAACTACAAGCAAAACTATGACATATGGTATTGTCTGCGAATCCGGGTTTTTGTTAAATCTATAAACAATTGACTATTGATCCTCAATTATTTTAGCTAAACTATTACTAAACTTGTAATTATTTTAGTTGTTTTGCTAATTCCAAACAGCCCAATGCATAATGACATAGAGCCCCCATCTTGTTGGCAAACAAATAATTAATTGGATAGAGATTAAGGCAACTGAAAATTCCATGAGGAAGTTGAGCACTAAAACCGAAACAAATGCAGTTTTCTACAAAAGCAAATTCATGTTTATAAACAGCTTATGTCAAGAACCATGCTACCTCTGTCATTACATGGATCAATTTTTTTAATCCACAGAAAGGCCAATAGCTAGCTAATGCTTCCTCTAAAAAACACAAAGTGTTCCTATGGAAAAAGAGTACCTGACAGAGAAGAATAGTCATTGTGCATACAATCATGCTTGACTTTGTCATCCCGACCAAAGAGTCTGTCAAATATCATCGTAAGAATGTATGTCAAATCTAAGCGATTATATTGTCAATTCATAGTCATATCCACCGTAACAATGACATACTATGAAAACGGTATTCTTAACAACAAAAAATCTAACTTAATAATAACCACAATGCAAAATGCAAATAACTACATTCCAAAATGTATTTATTAAGAAAAACAAGCCAAGTAATTCCACACCTTTTTATGCAGTGGTCTCTTAAATTCTGGCCATGCTGTAAAAGAAACAAGGCTAGGAGCGTTGTGGAAACTATTCAGTGTTTTATAATCAATATATTAATTGATTCTACTTTACTTGCTTTTTTTAATGTGTTCTTCTATTTCAGCGTCATTTTCTGTTCTCTTTCGCATTTTGTTTTTCAGTGCATGAAAATTCTTAAACTGTATCTCTACGTCATTCACAATTCTACTTATTTTTTTCAACGACTTTAGCTATTTAAATTTCAGTACATACAGTATCGGATGTACTATTTTCTAAAGCTCAAATGTATATGTATTTTACGAAACTACAACAAATTGAAAAGGTAATGTGAATGCTGATACATACCTTGACAAAAAAAATGCGGTTAAAAGTAATGTCACTTTCTTATTGCTTTGTGTAATCAATGAACTCACTGCCAACAACCAAATCCAAAATATTCGAATCCAAACTGCTGAAAAACTTATGGTGAAGCATAGACAAGGCACGGACATTTGGGGAAAAAGGGGAAAAGCGACAACCGGAAGAAAATACCAGCAAATCTTCAAACAAAAGAAAACAGATCCATTTAAAAAACAATAACTATTTCATTAAAGTTGAACCCTATGAAATGTGATACTCGAAAAAAAATAAACTAAACCAATAATTAAGACCATTCCAATGCTCCTTTTCTCCATGCATAAACTAAACCAATAATTAAGATAAGCACGAAAATAAAAGCTTCTATAAATGTATATATACCCAAAATATCAAAACTCATAGCCCACGGATAGAGAAATACTGTTTCCACATCAAAAACAACGAAAATTAGAGCTGTTTCAGAAGTCTATAAAAATATCATCAACTCAGCTACAATCTGAGTTAAATCATTTTATGCATATCCTGCAATCATGGCATTCCATGAGACCACATTTCTTTGAGGCATTCTATCAAACAGTTCATGGGCTTTTTCAAGAAATCCATTTTGTGCATATCCTGCAATCATGGCACTCCTTGAGATCACATCTCTTCGAGGCATTCTATCAAACAGTTCACGTGCATTTTCAACAAATTCATATTGTGCATATCCTGGAATCATGGGATTCCATAAGCCCACATTTCTTTGAGGTATTTTATCAAATAGTTCACGTGCCTTGTCTATGCTTCCACATTTTGCATACATGTCTACAGTTGCAACTACATCAGTCAAAATTCCTCTATCCATTATGCTTTGATGGATGTCCATACCCTGTTCCAAAGCTCCCGTTTTGGCACAGGCAGGGAGGATGCTGACAAAGGTTGTGGAATTTCTACCTGATTAAATGGCATTTGCTACACAAAGCTTTTCATAAAAACACATATTTAAATGTATGTCAATTATTGCAGCATACAAAAGACATCGTTATCCTCACAAGGTAGTCACACTGTTTCACCATATACAACAAATAGGTCTTCAACCCAATGAGTTTACATTTGCCAATATACTCCCAGCCTGTGGCAAAATGGGAGCTTTGGAACAGGGCATTTACAACCATCAAAGCATAAAGGATAGAGGAATTTTGTCAGATGTAGTTGCAACTACTCTACTAGACATCTATACAAAATGTGGAAGCATACCTAATGCACATGAACTGTTTGAAAGAATGCCTAAAAATGATGTGGTATCAGGGACTGCCTAATGGTTTGTTAGATGTAGTTGCAAGTGCTCTAGTAGACATCTATACAAAATGTGGAAGCATACCTAATGCACATGAACTGTTTGAAACAATGCCTGAAAAAGATGTCGTATCAGGGATTGCCATGATTGCAGTATATGTACCAGATGGATTTTGCAGGGATGCTCTCACTCTTTGATGTACTAAAACAGTTCATGTGCCTTGTCTATGCTTCCACATTTTGCATACATGTCTACCGTGCATTCTGAACTACATCACCAAAATTCCTCTATCCATTATGCTTTCATGGATGTCCATACCCTGTTCCAAAGCTCCCATTTTGGCACAGGCAGGGAGGATGCTGACAAAGGTTGTGGAATTTGGCTTTACATCTGCCAATTGCAATTGCATGAATGTTTCTAAGTAATTATAACACATTTTTAACAAATCCATTTTGGGCATATCTTGCAATCATGACTGTCCACGATACTACATTTTTTTGAGGCATTGTGTCGAACAGTTCACGTGCCTTGTCTACGGTTCCACATTTTGCATACATGTCTACCAGGACATTTGCAACCACATCTGACAAAATTCCTCTATCCTTTATGCTTTGATGGATATCCATACCCTGTTCCAAAGCTCCCATTTTGGCACAGGCTGGGAGTATGTTGGAAAATGTAAACTGATTGGGTTGAAGGCCTATTTGTTGCATATGGTGAAACAGTGTGACTGCCTCGTGAGGATAACCATGTCTTCTGTATGCTGCAATAATTGTATCACCTGTGAGCAATGAAAGAGTGGACTGTCTTTCCTTGTGAAACCATGCTCATGAAAATACAGGTCTGCAATAATTGAAGATATGTAATATTCAGAGGGGTTGTGTCTAGAAAAGAATCAGATTGCTTACTTAGTTGAGAATTTAAAATACAAACAGAGATATTTGCAAATGGTCTCATATGAACCGACTTATCTTCTGTAGAAACAAAAATTGAGAAATGCATGTATCCAAGTGTTGATAGCAAAGACAAACACGAGTCTGTCAAAACAAATAAACTAACAATAAAATATACGAAGGCAATGAAGGGAAAAGGAAGGACCAATGAAAAGCAAAGGAAATAAAAATGTGGGCAACATACATTATAGGTTGTGGGAACATGCAATCTGACTTTGGAGAAATAATGACATGCCAATTTAATCCGCCAGTAACAGTTCACCGCCCCACCGCTTTGCAACTAATACGAATAGCCGAAAACAATAGTACACTGCCAGAGGCAGGTGCACACAACGTCTCTGAAGATTACATATTTTAAATTATTGCAGACTTGTATTTTCATGAGCATGGTTTTCATAAAGAACATATTTAAATGTATGTCCAGTGCAGAGTTTTGATAGATGTACATAAAGAGTTTGACCAAGTGAAACGACGAGACAGTTTGTCATGGAATACAATTATTGCAGCATACAGAAAACATGGTTATTGTCACAAGGCACTCACACTGTTTCACCATATGCAAGAAACAGGTCTTCAACCCGATCAGTTTACATTTGCGAACATACTCCCAGCCTGTGGCAAAATAGGAGCTTCGGAATAGGATATGGACATCCATCAAAGCGTAAAGGATAGAGGAATTTTGTCAGATGTGGTTGCAAATGTCCTGGTAGACATGTATGCAAAATGTGGAACCATAGACAAGGCACGTAAACTGTTCGACAGAATGCCTTTTATAATTACTTAGAAACATTCATGGCCAAAATGGTGGTGTCATGAACAGTAATGATTGCTGGATATGTGAAAAATGGATTTTTTGAAAATGCGTTATAATTACTTACAAACATTCATGCACTTGCAATTGGCAGCTATGAAGCCAAATTCCACAATCTTTGTCAGCAGTGTCGACTCATAATATAATGATTGTTGAACAGTGCTAGTATTGATATTTGTCGGCATTTACAGCGGTGAACGGAGTATGCGGAAGGCATTGACGTGGCTGAACGTCGCAATTGCAAATGCAAAGTTTTGGCCCGGGTTCCCAAATGAGCACCAGGTTGCCACATGTGTCTGTTGCGATACAGTTTACGCGAGCGGGTTTGATACCTACTTTGCCACTCTGCTAAACCAGATCTATTGTTATCTACTACTCTGTAGTGATAGACTATATTAGCTAGCTTACTGGAAATTGTCCCCAGAATAGGCAGAAACAAACATCGTCCTAATTAAAAAATCAGAAAAACATAATTGAACTAATACAAGGATGGATGTAGCTTTAGCCGATAAGGATCTTACAGTTTTTGGGACTGAAATTTTTGGTAAGACTGCTTCATTCTCACAATCTGCATGCATAACAACATAAAAAATTACTTTGTCTAAGGGAAATTTGTAATGGAATGTACTTTTCACTGCGACAGTATGGCATGAGACCAGTCAGCCGGTGCACTGAAAGTCTAATATGTTCACATATTTTGAAATTTTAAACAAAACTAGTGTGAAGGAAACGGTAATCCAGGCTTTTACTTACAATAACTGGCCGAGCCTCCTCATCTCTACCCGCAACAAAGGCTATTCCCTCTGCAAGTTCTGCAGAGAACTCGTCTGCTATCAAATGCTCTGCATTTTATCAAAAATGAGGTTGAAATTTTAGCACGTCTAATGTTTGATCAAGCTTCCAGAAATTAGCTATATAACTTGAGACGAGACAAATAAAAATGTTACTAAAAGCTGTAATGGAACCCCAAATTCTAGTCCAGAACTTTAATTTGTACACGGATCAGAGTATGCATCATCCCTTTTCTGGTTTAGGCGAAGTCAGGGAAATAATCAGTCAAATCTTTGGATGTAAAATGACTAAAAACACTCCATTTTTGTACTGTGGAATTTCAATTTTCAACGAACGCACTAGGATTGAACATTATTTGTAATTTAGCTGTCAACATTTGGATGAGACAAAAACAATGCCATAGAAAGCTCAAGCTATCAATGTCTACAGGGTAGCATTCTTATTTTGCACTGAGGATTTAATAAAGCGATTGGAAAAAGTGGAAATGTGAATCACATCTTTCAATTTAAGATTAAAAATATGGACAAAAATAAAATACCAATGGGAATGCTGTCTCGCCATGTGAGGCACGCCCTCAGCTGGTTTTCACTTTTTTCGCACTGTTTCCACGGGCTTTCAGGAACTCTTTGAGACTACATCTCTTTGAGGCATTCTATCAAACAGTTCACGTGCATTTTCAACAAATTCATATTGTGCATATCCCGCAATCATGGTATTCCATGAGCCCACATTTCTTTGAGGCATTTTATCAAACAGTTCATGTGCCTTGTCTATGCTTCAACATTGTGCATACATGTCTACTGTAGTTGCAAGAACTACATCACCAAAATTCCTCTATCCATTATGCTTTGATGGATGTCCACACAAGTAGAGGAAGCTTGCATAGAAGACGGAGTATTTGAACCATGCTCGAGAGAGAAAATTTCTAGATGCAAAATTGGTTGAAAGCAAAAGCATGAGAGCTTTTTAGAGGTTTTCACCACCGAATCGCATTTTCAAGGCATTTTCAAGCATTTCACTATAATTTTACAGATTTTCATCCCATTGCTTTGAATAACATGTCGCATACCAATAAGATCGGTGAAGAATACAGAAATTAAAAAACAGGGGAAATATAAACGACCAGATATCTGATGGAAATTCAAACTTAGCGGACAAAATTTATTGGATGCCTTACCTCTGCCGCTTCCTTCGCACTGGTGAATGACAACAGATAAACATATCCGCATTTTCCGGCCCCCATTAAAACCCTAGCCCTCAGGGATTTCCAATGACACAGATCTCAAGAAACAACAACGTCGCTGCAGCACCCAAACACGCAACCATTTTGCCCTAAACGATAGGTACCACGCCTCTTTATCCAATACGACCTAATCCGACAGGCGTAGAAGTACAGGGGGAGATGGTGGCCTGTATGGATAGTGTACAGGAGGACAAGCACCACAATCTAGAACACAGGGCAAGCATGAATGAAAAGACCGCAACGAATGACAGTCACCGATGTCTGGACAGACGCTCTCCCTATTTCTACGACATCCCTGGTGTATGGCTCGCGATTGTCCATACATCGTCGACCAAACGATCTCGGCCCTCATTTGCGTCGTCCGTGTCAGAGCCCCTCGGCTTTCTAACATAGAACACGCCTTTCGGCGTAAAGATAGAGAGAAACCCTAATCCTAATTGTGCTCAAACTCACTACATTGGGATGCCATGTCCACACACACACACACACACACACACTGGGAAGATGTCATTAGGATTGTTGATGAGGGAAAGCCTCATCCTTACCCTAAAAGATAGAGAGAAACCCTAATCCTAATTGTGCTCAAACTCACTACATTGGGATGCCATGTCCACTCCACATATCCCTTTTCCTAAGTGTCTTGTGAGACACGCAAGTGAATTCCCCTTACATTTGCGTGTGTCCCAAATACCCAAAAAAGGATAAAATTGCAAAGAACAACTATTGACATTTGCAATAATGATACACCACTCCTTGTGTTCATAGATAACTCCAAAATACATTGCCTTAACGAATTGCACACCCCACCCTTTTTTTCTTCAAACGATTGACAAAAATTGCATGTAATTTTAGGAATAAAAAGTTTCGTATTGGTTCCCCGCTGTGTCCCCTCACCTTGTACTTCTCCACCACAAACCACTTATTCATCTCCCACTTTCTTCGTTACCTCCAATTTTACTTCTTTGATCCATCCTCTTCGGCATTTCCATTGTACATTTCATGTACGATTGCTAGTGAGTATTTGCAATTGATGCTTCTTTTTGTTGTGACACAAATATTGCATGTATGATTAAACATTCTTCAAAATTCAATATATCTAGAAATGGAAGTACTCTTAAGACAAGGTTACACCAAATTATTACTCAAGGAGGTATCCCTTGAATATTATTTCATACCATTGAGTGAATAAAATGATCCATAGGTTCCATCCAATGGTAAATGTCCCTTATTTGAAATCACTAATGAAGTAAACCCTCCATGCATTAGGGTGCTTAGTATTAAACGTGACTTATTCGCTACTTATTCATTCATCTTATAAAAGTTATCTAGGGCCCCATCCTATCTAAACATTTATTATGTATATCTAAACACTTACTATGTCATATGTTGTCTACCTAACTAAAAGAGGTCACAAGTTCGAATCATGAAAAGGGTAGGGTACATATGTTTTGTAATGAAAGCATAGTTAGGTGCCTTTGTATATTGGAAGTATGGGGTGGTTTTATATGTTATAAGCTACCTTGTTGGCTCAAAACAAAAGATATTGATATTGTGGACCCTAAAAGGACCTTTCCTTTCCTTTCTTTTCATACCTTTCTATACATCATGATATTATGTCCACACGTTTGTAATGTTGTACTCATTATATTTTAAGATCAAGCCTTGTTGATGTAAGAGCATCCATGCAATCAAGAAATCTCACATCAACCAAAACAAAGTGTTCACACATCTTTGAGTCACCAAAGGTATAAAGGATAACCAACAAGCCTCTAAAAGGCGGAGTGGTACCTATACATGGCTTGGAAATGGAACAAAATGAGTAAATTCTAATAGTAATTTTGAGTTAAACTTGGGTGACTAAGCAATTATTGGGGTAGTTATGCAATTTACGATGATTTCACAAAATTGTCGTAGGTAGTTTCACAAAACCATCGGGGTGGTTTCATACTTTCCACCTAAGTAAATGGTTTCCTTGTGATAGTTTCAAAATAGTAAGAACGACCCAAAAACATTCGGGAACCCAACTATTGGATCCGGAGTTGGCATCTATACATGTGGTTGTTCCCGCATACTTTATCACTACACATATTTCCCTCTTGCAATTCCCCATCCATCACTACCTCCATCTCATCATCCGCCTACGCCTCGATCCCTGAGACTCGGTGGTCTTGGTGGTGACAATGGAATCCATATTGGTGCCTAAAACGTCACTTGCATCGGCACTTGTCCTTAAACCTATACAGTTCCCTCGCTCAGCACCTACATTAAAATATACATGAAATAAAGATCCTATTGAAATTGAAATGATTTAGGTATCTCATACAAAACAATAAGAAAGGTCGGTAAAAGGTGATTGAGGTCAAAATGGGTCAGGTGATTGGTTGGTGTGGGTTACGAGTCTCATACAGATGCTTTGGGTAAGGTCTAGTAAAGATTAGAAATGGTTCTGGGTTTTTGGGAAGTGGGTATTAGCTCATTGGTCTGAGGTATATTTCATATTACACAAAATCCAATGTTGATGTCGATGTATGACCAATGATGTTGGTTAGGAAGAATGACCAACGTCGGTTGGCTAACTAACGTCGGTAGGGGGAAATTAGCATAAAGTTCTTAAAATTGGTTTTTCAGACTCTCTGTGATTGCACAGAGGTTGGAAATGGTGAGGGTGAGGTCATAAAATGGTCTTGAAGACTCAAGATGATGATGAAGAGGGTGAAAATAGGTGAAAGGGCCAGGTATGGTAAGGTGATAGGTTGGTGGGAGGAAGGAAGTATACGGGTGTGGAGAAAGATAAATTACTAAGATGAATAATAAATCTTACTAAAAGAAAATGGAGATAAATGAAGAGGTGTTAGGTACTTACTGAAAAGTAGATTTGGAGAACGTAGGTGATGAAGATGGTGATGGGAAGAGATCCAGAGAGAATATCCATTGTATTCATGTCCATGATAGTTTCAAACCTCCATGCTTCTCTGTGTGAATCCATGATCGTGAAGAAGATGATGAATGCCAAATGGTTGTTGGTAGTGCTCCCGTGTGTTTTTTTTTCTTGAGTGCTTTAAAAATTTGAGTGCTCCAAGTCTCTATTCATATGAGATCCTGAATCAAATGACCAACCTAGGAAAAGGATTTTGGAAATGTATTTAACCTAACCGAAATGGTTAGGTGACCGACGTTGGTTGAGATATAACCGGCATTGTCAAGAGGAATATCTAGGTTGGCCAAAAATAGCCAAATTGTTGCTATTTTTTGTGTGATCTCCAACCTTCTTCCGAGTCTTGAGTGATGGATCATGGAAAGATAAGTAGGAGTCCTTTTAGGTTTGTTAATAGGAGTTAAGTCTAGGTTTAGACTAAGTCCTAGTTGGTTAGGATAAGCTTAGACTTGGTCTTAGGTCATTAATGAGGTTTGAGTGGGTCATTTGAGTGAGGTGGCTAGGTGAGTTGGTTAGGTGAGGTGGTTAAGTGAGGATATTAATTAATTTAATTAAGATAATTAATTCAATTAACATGTGCACTAGGGGATATGAATGGGTAGGATATGGTTAATTTAATTAATGGGGTTTTAATGGAAGTATGACCCAATTTTGGTGTCTACATTTTCCCCTTTTTGTCATGTAGCTTGTATTGATAAGCGATGACAAAAAAAATAGGAAGTGGTTGCCCAAATATAAGTGGGAGTGAGGTTGCCCCAAGTATGGGTGGAGGTGATCCCCTCAAACCAGGAGCTGATGAGGTGTGAGACGGAATCGGTGAGTGGTTTGATAAATGGGTAAGTGATGAAAGTGAAGGTAGGTGGGTTATAGGTAAGGGTATGGGCACTTTGGGTAATGGGTAAGGGTCAAATTGGGTAATGGGTAATGGGTAAGGGTCATATCGGGTAATGGGTAATGAAAATCAAATGCACACACACACATAGATTGATGACATGGTACCAAGTTGAAGAGCTTGCAAACTCTACATCATCCAAGGTCGATAGGTTTATCCAAACAAGGTTGAAGTGATTCAGGTATCCAGGGTACATGATATGGTCTAAAACACAACTTAGGTTAGGTGCAGGAACATTTAGGTATGATCTAAGTACACCAAAGGTTTGGTCGGGATAAACAACATGACAATAGGCAAGGTAAGGTCATTAGGCTAAACAACACGGGTAATAACATCACAAGGTATAATGAGTACACAAGTTCAAAGGTCACAAAGTGGTTCAGTCAAGGTATATAGGTCATGGCATGGGTAAGGCCAGGTATAGGTAAATAACAAGTCCCTAAACACAATTAAGGAAATGTATGGGTAATTTAGGCTTGTGGGTAGGGTGTAATAGGTGTTGGTGAGGTTACGAGGTATTTGGGCAGTAATGTTTGTAGGTCAAAATGGGAAAAATGTAGGTGAAATGGTACTGGTAGGTGACCGATGTCGGTTATAAGGTTACCGACATCGATTTGGTATGATGACCGATGATGCATGTGTCGATCAAGTTAGGGTTATAAGGTAAAAATTCATGTTTTACGGATTCATTTTAACTTTTTGTCATTTGTGAAAATGACATAGATTGATTGTGCATTTTTCTTGGAAAAAGACAAGAGACATTGACTTGGCTTGGTGGAGGTTACTAAGTGGTGAGAGGATGCGTGATTAGATGGGTCCACGAGATCGGTTGATTGAGATGTGTGATTGGTGGAGAGATTTGAGGTAGATTTTTACATGAGGTGGAGAGGGGTTCGGGTGGACCACCGGCACAAGTGGCTGATGTGCCACCACATGTAGACACACCATGATGAGGTAGGGGTGTTCCCTAATTTTTATTTGCTAAAAGTTTGGTTAAAAATGAAGAAATTGGGGTGGGGGTTTTTTATTGTTGAAATTTGGGTGGGGTTTGTAAAAGTGGGTAAAATCAATATGGGGGAAAATGGAATAAATGAAGGGTGGGATAAATGAATATAAGGTAAAATAGGGTGGATTGGGGGGGGTAGGGTAGGTTTTAGGTTTTGTAAATTTTAGGTGAAATGGGTTATGGGGGATGGGTTTTGGGTTTTTTTAGGTTATCATGATAGAGACCGACGATCGGTCTAGGTTTGGTTGACGTCGATCGTCAAATTTTTTTTCAACATCGGTCAGTGAGGGATAAGGTGACCGACACCGGTTAAAGGGAAAGGAAACCGATGATGGTCAAGGAAAACCGGTGATGGTCAAGGTGACGAAAATGCCAAGTTAGGGTAAAGAAAAAAAGGGTAAGAAGGGTTAGTTTGGAAAGAAAAATAGGTGGGAAGGGGTAAATGAAGAGTGTATGTAGAGGGGATGAGGGTAAAATGTGAGTTTGGTGGGATAAGATAGGTAAGTAGGTTAATAATGTTAAGATGATGGGTCATGATTGTAAAGGGTAGTAGGCTTGTAGGTGAATTAGGTAAATGGGGTAGGCATGATTGATGTGGTTGGGTATGGTTTAGTGGGTAAGAGGTAATTTTGGGGTAGGCAAGTCTTGACAATGTTGTGTTTGATGTTGCAGGCTAGGGACCAGCTTAGGATGTGGGATAGAGTACCACCATGTTGGTGTAGATGTGGTCTAGTGTGACTACAGAGGAGTGGGAGCATATGATGGATGTTGGACTGATTGGGATCGATGCTATAGGCATATAGCTTGAGATCCTAGCTTGATGGTCACACTCATCGATAGATGGGATTCAATGACCAACACATTTCATTTACCGATGGGTGAGATGACTGTCACCCTAGAGGATGTGTATAGATCTGTGGCTACCGATTTTGGGGAGCCAGTGTATTCTATTTCTTCAGAGGCATCAATGGAGCCGATAGTGGTTGTGTGTTTGGGGAGGTGATGGGTGAGATGAGGTACCATAGCATGAGCCTTAGCTATGGAGATATGTATGTAACCCATCCTCAGGAGACAAGGTTGGTTGTATTGATGATGGAGGAGGAGTATGTTGTTTCACCTTACCAGATGCTTGAGGGTGGGAGATTCCCATGAGCACTGATGGGAGTGCTCCAGATATGATGGAGGAGAGGATCTACTTTTCTTGGGCACCAACATTCCTAGTGCAGCTATATAGGGAGTTGTGGGCCTATGGGAGATTGCGGTGGTTTAGTTTTTGTTGCACCTTTCTACTACACTGGGGCATACATGAGCATATCATATGTGTGTGGCCAGTTGGTTTTCCCAACATGATTGGTTTGGGGTGGCTTGGTCAGAGTTGGATACAGATGGTGGGTACCAGTTACCGGTGGTGGGGGCATACATAGAGTGGCTAGGGCCACACATGATGTTTTATATTACAGATGGTTATTGGAGGGGATTTCAGGGGTCGATATTGTGTGGAGACCCTACATTGGCTATCCCTCATATAGGGGTATGATGGAGGAGTTAGATGAGCTTCAGCTTTTGAGAGGTGTGATATACAGGGGGCATTTTGAGAGAGCATGAGATGATTCTGTATAGATAGGGTTAGATGATAGTTTGGGCTGCCACAGATGTGCCTCCACCTTTCCCATAGTACAAGAGAGATGATGTGGAGAGACCTATGTCTCCACCACATGTTGAGTGTGTGTGATAGAGTAGGGGAGGAGGAGAATAGATAGATAGATAGGATTGATTGATGATGCTGGAGTCACCGATGGTTATAGGTAGGTGGTGGTGGGTAGCACAACTGACAGGCAACACCACCGAGACCAGGGCAGCCCAACTTAGCCACCATCATCACAATGTAGAGGGATACCTTACAGGGTCAGTGGCCACCCTTCAGCACAATTATAGTTTTAGGGGGATTGACTTACTCATGTCATGGCACATGTGGCCACCCTACAGCTCAGTGTGGTGGCTACAGCCCAGGCCTAGCAAGTAGCCATAGGACATGTGCCCACAGGGGGTGGTGGATGGAGATGGAGGATAGGTGGCCACCTTACAGCATGCATAGTAGCAGGTAGGTTACAGGGCAGGGCCGGCCACTACACATGCTCAAGTTGTGGCCTTACAGCCCAGGTTGTAGCACACAGTGCCCTCCACAGCTCTCAGGGATAGGGTCCCATACTATAGGTAGGAAAGTAGTGGATATGGGGGATAGGGTCCCATGGTATAGGGAGGAGGACAGGGCTCACAGGATAGGGGACCAAGGCCAAGTTATAGTAGGGTAGAGCTCACAGGTTGTTGTGAGACCTATGGCACCACCACAGATGGTGCCTATGGTGAGATTCAGGGATGCCCTGAATGAGGCCCGGTACTATCAGATCACCTAATGACTGTGGATAGATGTCCCATCCTATGTGAGTACAGGCACAACAGGAAGTGAGTGAGAGGACTAGATCCCACTCATATAGCTCGAGAGACAGGGGGCCAGGAGCCCAGAGACATAGGTCAGGTGAGGCTACAAGTTCACGGAGGCCAGTCCTAGGTGAGGGTCAGAGAGATTAGACCGAGACCCATGGAGGGTGGAGAGATGTTGGGGGGCACCCGGAGAGAGAGAGAGAGGAGGAGATATGAGACATGTATGGATATCAGGTGGGGTGACGATTAGTCACCGATATATGATCATGATATATTTTTTTTTTGATATATACCACTGCATGTGTGATGATAGTGAGGTTGTATGAGAGTTTTGAGATTTTGAGTTTTATACTTGCCTCTGCATGTGTCCAAGATATAGTGAGGATGTATCTGAGTGATTGAGATACTTGTATTTATTTTATATCTGTGTACATATGTATTGATACACATACTTTCATTTATATATATATGATGATACTTATTATATGGATGATGTATCTATGTTTTAATTTCCATTTTTTTGTATTGATGGAAACTATGATGAATTAGGCATGATTGAGTCATCATGTAGGCATGGTTGATGGTCATGATTAGGCATGATTAGGTAGGTTGGTTAGTCATGGTTGGGTCAGGTGATTAGATGGTGAGTTTAGGTGAGTTAGGCATGATTGAGTTAGGCATGGTGGAGTTTGGTTAGGCATTAGGTTAGGTCATTAGGCATGGTGGAGTTTTGAGGTGATGGAGTAGGTGATTAGGCATGATTGAGTTAGATCATGATGGAGTTAGGTCATGTCTAGTTATGTAGTGATGAGTCAGGTATAGGCATGGTGGAGTTTTTAGGTATGGTTAGTATGTGGCATGTGGAGTTTAGGTCATTAGGTATGTTTGGTCATTTTTTTGGGTTTGATTTAATTTCCATGTTATTAGTAGTATGGAAAATAAATGATGATGTATATTTATGTTATGGTGTAAACTTCCAAATATTTGATATTATGGAAATGTGAAATGATTAATGTATGATATGATGATGTAAGAAATAAGTAGGTAGACATGTTTATATACTTGTATGTTTGTTTAATTTCCAAGTAGTATATAAGATGGAAACTAACTAAGGTAGAGTGTGAATAGAAAAATGGGGGGGAAATTGGTTAGGGTAAAGAGTGGCCGAGCTAACCTCCAAGGGCCCCATGCCCTCAGAGTGCTACCTACATAGCCCCGATGAAAAAGGGGCCTCAAGCCATGTAGTTCTCCCATAAGCTAGGGAAGAATATGATGAGGTAAAGGGATGGGTTGGTAGGTTTTAGGCATGGTTGAGTCTAGGTCAGTTAGGCATGGTTGAGTTTAGGTCATGTAGGCATGGTTGAGTTTAGGTCATTAGGCATGGTTGAGTTTAGGTCATGAGGTAGGGTGAAGAGTCATTTAGGTATGGGTTAAATTGAGGTGTCGAAGGCTTGGTCTTGTATAGGATAATCAATCAAAATAACAAGTAATGAAGAAGGTGAAGGGTAAGAGGTGACAAAAAAGAGCCTAATTGATAAGAACCATAACAAGTTTATCATACCAAAGATGGGCTTATGAACATAAGACCCTAAAGGCATTGCATGATTGACTATTCTAAGGGTGAAGAAAGTCACATGATCATGAAATGTCACATTTGCATGGCACATCCCTTGAGTGGGTAGGAAATTAGGGTGAAAAGGTGATGAGGTGAAATTGGTTGGTTTTAGCGTAACCTAGTGTGAGACAACATGCCTACTTGGCAAGAGACCCAAGATCAAAATAGGAAAGTCCATGATGAAAAAAAATCTTTTTCTTTTTTTTTTTTTTTTTTTTTTTTTTGATAGACTGATCGATGTGGGAAGTCTATGTGGGATGAGTATATTATCTCCTTGAGGTCTTCATGAAGTTGATCGATGTGGGAAGCTTCTGAATATTTTATTTTATTTTATTTTTTTAAGAATAGTCTTCTTTTATGATAGACTATGTATAATATGGCTAGCTTTGTATAGTTTTCCTTCGAGGGAGCAGTCTATTTATAAAGCAAGAGATAGAAAGAGTAGATGTCCTTTTTTGAGGGAGTCATCTTTTTTTGCTAGAAGTTTGACTCAAGGAGTTGAATCCCATTTTACTTTTGAAATTGTTTTTTTTTTGGAATTTTAAGTCATGGACAAGACTATAAAAAAATAAGCTCTTGTTTTAAAGACAAAACTATAGCACACAGAGGTTAACTATGAAAGAGAGGGTTTAAGTGATGAATGACCATGGGATTCCATCTTGAAAAAGATGAAAAGTATCCATGAGAATCATGCCATGAGTAGAGCCATGATACTCATATTGAAGACAAGGTTGAAAGGTAATGGGTAATCACATGATCTTGGTTTAGTCATTGATCCTTAAAATAGGTAAAATGGAAGGTGAATGGTGCTCAAGGGACGAGCATTTAATAGAAAAAGGTGATATAGGACTTAATTCAATAATAGAATGGTCGAAGATGCAAGGCATTGAGGGGCTCAAGTTTGGTTTACCTTTGAGTGAAGACAAATGATAAGCACCTGATCCATAGGTATGAGTAACGATATATGGTCCAAGCCAATTAGGAGAAAATTTTCCCCATTTACTTTTTTCCTCTTTTGTTACATGTTGATTTTCCTTCAGATGAGGTCACCAACTTGGAAGGTTCATTCATGGACACATTTTTCATAGGCATGTTTGATACATTTTTGGTAGATTTGGAGATGGTCAAGAGCATTGAGATGATGTTCATCTAATAACTCAAGTTGTGCCAAACGGTGGTCTTGGTGAAAGTCATCATCATTGAGCATCTCTTTAAGTGAGATACGAAGAGATGGAATCTGACTTCAAGAGGTAGAAAAACCTCTATACCATAGACCAGAGAGAAAGGTGTGGCAAGTAGTTGAGTATGAATACTAGTACTGATAAGCCCCCATAAGGAAAAAAGGAATGTGTGTATGCCAATCCTTTCCAATATCATCAACAACTTTCATAAGAATTTTGTTTAAGGTTTTGTTGGTTGATTCTTCTTGGCCATTTGTTTGAGGGTAGTAAGGTGAAGAAAAATTGAGTTGAATGCCAAAGGCATCACAAATTTTCCAGGGTTTTGTTTTTTTTTTTGTTTTCCATTATCAATGATGAGACGATGAGGAACACCAAAGTGAAAAATGATGTGATGGTTGATGAATTCACATATTTTCTCAGATTTTTTGAAATAAGAGGTATGGATTCTACCCATTTAGTGTAGTATTCAGTAGTGGTAATAATCCATTGATGATGTTGGGAAGAATGAGGATTGATCTCTCCAACAAGATCCAAACCCCATTGAGAGAAAGGCCAAAGGTCTCATGTGACTATAAGGCATGACTAGGTGTGTGATGAAGATTAGCATGTTGTTGGCACTTCACACAATGTTTGACATAATCACAACAATCATGGTTTAAGGTTGGCCAATAATAATAGCCTAGGTGGAGAATGCATTTAGTGACAACTAAACCACTGAAGTGACCTCCACAAATTCCATCATGAACTTCCTTGATGGTGTAGGGAATTTCAAAACTTGTAAGGCATCGTAAGAGGATACCATCAAAAGCCACATTTATAAAGAAGACCACCCATGATGACATAATGAGAGACACTTTTGAGAAAGGCTCATTTGTCCATTATGAGTAAGGTCTGGAGGTAGAATTGAAAGGGAAAGGTAGTCAACAAAATACTTATACCAAAGGTCACATGGGTCAGTTGAATGGTTCCAAAAGGTTGACGTCTCAAAATAGATAAGAAGGTGATTGCAACCTTTGTACTATGTGAAAATATTTTTGAGTCGAAGGGTGAAGTGGGTATCTTGAGAAGCAAGGCAGGCCATGGTATCCACAAATTTTTTAGTGGAACGTGGAGTGGTTTGAAGTTCATAATGGTCAAAGGTAGTCAAAAGTATGTCTACATGATGCTTATACTTTTGAAGTATTTCATTATTATGAACTGGTATATACCATTGACTTGATTTACAACCAGTTGAGAGTCACCAAAGATATTAATCGATTTAACATCTAAGGTGATGGTGGCTTTGAAGACCTAATACGAGTGCTTCATATTCAATGATGATATTATTAGTACAATCAAAATCTAATTTGAAAGATAAAGGCATAGGTTCACCATCAAGAGGAATGAGGATAACTCCAACACCACCCCCATGCTAACATTTGGAACCATCAAAGAATAAGGTCATTTGGTAAATGGTATCATCCAAAGAGAGGGTAGTGATGGATTCATCTAGGAAATCAAAGTTAGAGGGCTGATCTCTGAGAGAGGGTGCATCTGCAAGTTGGTCAATGATAGTTTGGCCTTTGATATATTTTTTGATGAGTGAATTCAGGTCTAGGTCTACAAGAAGCATGAGCCAATGTGCAACACATTGATGTTGGTAGGGCTTGGCATACATGTAATGTAAGGGGTCAGTATTGGTGACAACAAAAAGGTTTTGGTTAAGTAGGTAATGGATGAAGTTTAGTGGTGAAAAAAAACTAAGGCTAAGAAGAGTTTTTTGGCATGGGTGTATCGGGTTTCATAGTCCAAAAGTGTATGACTTATATAATAAAAACTTGCTCCCTGTGTTTCTCATCATGATGAGCGAGCATGGCACCCAAGGAATGATCCATAGCAGAAATGTAAAGGTAAAATGGTTGGTCATCCTTAGGAGGAATGAGTATAGGTGGTTGGAGGAGGTATTATTTTAAGGCCTCAAAGGCTTTGTGGCATTCATCATCCCATTTGAAGGAGACATCTTTTTTGAGGAGATGATGAAATGGGTGGTAAGGTCAAAAGCTGTGAAATAAAATGAATGAATAGATTGCAACTTGCCTTGCAAACTACATAGTTGGTGAAGGTTAGTAGGTGGAGGCATTTTGAGAATAGCCTTGATTTTAGTGGGATCAACTTCTATGCCATGCAAAGAAATGATAAAACCAAGGATTTTTCCTAAGAGAACAAAAAGACACACTTCTTAGGTTGAAGGTGAACACAATACTTGATGAGATGGTCAAAGATGACCTTAAGGACTATAAGGTGTTTGGCTCGATGTTTGATTTGGCAAGAAGGTCATCTACGTAATCTTCCAATATGTGATGCATGATGTCATGAAAGATATAAGTCATAGCCCACTGATATGTAGCACCAACATTTTTTAAGGCCAAAGGGCATGACTCGATAGCAGAAGGTCCCCAAGGAGTGATGAAGGTGGTTTTTGTTGATCTTCTGGGGTGAGTAATATTTGGTTATAACCCAAAAACCATCCATGAGTGATAACATCTCATGGCCATGTGGTAAGATCAACTAGTTGGTCTATACTAGGTAGAGGAAAGTCATCTTTAGGGGGCTAAGCTAAGTTAAGGTCACAAAAATCCATGCAAATGTGAGTCCCCCTATCACTTTTGTGATAGGAATGATGTTAGAGATCCATTGGGGATAATCAATGGGTAGGATGAAGGAAACCAAGAGAAGGCACTTGAAATTTCTTCTTTGACAAGAAGGGAAATGCGAGGATGCATTTTTTCATAGCTTTTTTTTATGGTTTGGCTTTAGGAATAGTTATGATATTGTGGACCACAATGTTTGGGTCAATACTAGGGCATATCAACATAGGACCAAGAAAAAGCATTGCTATGATCTCAGAGGAAAGAAGTAAAAGCTTCATTCAACAACAACATCTAAAGATTGGCCTATCTTTAGAATGTGTGGGTCATCTTGAGTGTTAATATTGATTTTGATGGTTGATTCATTTAACATGGTTTGTGTCTCAAAAGGTAATGACCAATGAATATAAGAATCCTCCACACCAAGATAGGTGAGAATAGACTCATCATCCTGACATTGAATGAATGTTAATAAAGGTGTATCATCATCGATCATGTCAGATACATGAAGGGAAGAGAAGAGGGAGCCTCACCATCATCTCGTTGATAAGTCAGAGGTCCCAAGGAAATGGTGTTCATGAAAAAAAAAAGTTAGGAGGAATGGATTCTGATCCATAGACTCCATGGGTGAAGGTGGTGAAGTTGGTAAATGGGGTGAAGAAGGTTTTTCATCCTCAATGAGTTCGACATGATTTTTGGAAGATGGTTTGGAAAATCCAATACCACTATGGTCATTGTGTTTACATGTGGTACACAGATGATAGTATGGCGGCCCTGTTCATAGAAGCCAAAAACCAAAGCCAAATCCTTTCCATGCACAATGATGGATGAAAGGAAAGTGTGGGAAAAGTGGTGGTTGGTGAGAGATTGAAGGTCAAAGAAAATGGTCACATTTGGGAAGGTGGCTCGGGAGTGAGTAGGTAGAAGTATCAAGTCCCCCATATGTTAAGTTGGTAGTACGAAAGGTGGGGAGGACCATAAGGGAAAACCTCACCTATGTGGTGATCATAATAGAGGATGTTGGTGAAGGTTACCATACTCTTGAGGAGTAAGGAATGTGTCGATGTTGTATAGGTGATACTCCCCCAGAGTGAGACATTGAAAAACACCTTCTAAGGGATCGGTAGTTGGTATATATGGGTAGTGGGAATAGATGAATCACTAGGTGATTGGGAAGAAGAAGCATTGGTTGGTTGAGAAGTAGATGGGTTAGTGGATGGGTCAGTCTGTAGAGAGGCTACGGATGGTAGTGGGAATAGAGGAGTTAGGTGTGGGAGAGGTAGTGACAACATTGGTGGATGGGGTTGTGGGTGAAGGAGAAGTGGTGGCAGTGGTAGATGCCTTAACTGGTATAAGGACATCATTAGGTCATATACAACATGTTATAGGTTTTGAATGGTGAAGGGTCAGCTGGGATGGTATAGTTATGTCCTTCATGTTCAAATTTTACACAATGATGTAAGGTTGAAGGAACACAACCCATGACATGGATCCAAGGTCAGCCAAGCAACAAGTTGTATACTAGAATTCCCCTCTAAGACATAGAACAATTCTAGGAATAGGGGGCCCACACAAATGTGGAGAATGATGGTGCCAAGGGTGGAAGTGATGGCATCATTGAATGAATGCAACATAACTAGGTTATTATGCATGTAATTGGTAGGGATGCACATTTGATTGTATGCATGGGAGGAGATGATGTTGATGTTGGCACCACCATCGATCATAACATGCATCAAACACATATATTATCAATATAAATGGAAATGAAAAGGGTGGGATCAGGATCATTTGATTGGAGAGGTATAATCTCATCATCATCGAGAAAACTCGAGGGGGTACTTGGTGAGTGAGTGGTAGGTGTAGAGTGTAGGGGAAGGAATTGATGAATTGAGAGAGAGCCACATGGTGAGGGGTGATAATGGAGGCCATAGGTGTTGGGTCATTAGGTAAAACCTCGATGGATTGTAGAACCTCCATGAGGGCCTGATCGATGGGATTCAGAAGTTTGGATGAGGTCATACAAAGACATTTTTAGAGGGGATTGGTGCAATTGTTTTATCATTATACGATGGGTGACCCCATCAGAAATAGGATATGTGGGTCCCCGAATGGTGATTTTTGGTGTGGGTGTAGATGGTATATTGGGCACATGATTGGTGGATGGGCTGGTTTCTTTCTCCTTTCCTTTGTCTTTTTTTGCATGAGTGGTAACTTGGATCATGTTAATATGAGGAAGAGAGGTGGATGGAGAAGGTGTGTCATGAAAAGTATAATGACATGATGGAAAAAAACCTAGTGCAGGATAAGAGCCTTGTGAAATGAGTGAGTAGGCACATGACATTTTGGTGGGGTTTTGGCTAACTCTCTTATACGGACCATATTGATCTCAAATTTTGGAGGTGGATAAAAAATTTTGGGTTGGAGGTGGTGATGGTGGGTGTCACAATAGGTAGGTAGTGGGTGAGGATGTGTGGTGATAGGTGGAGGTGGAACTAGGGTCCTCATCTAGAAGATCATCATCATCAAAGTTTTGTTTAGGAGGACAAAGTTGAGAAGAATGGTTTTTAGAGCCTTACAATTTTCTACATCATGTCCTGACACATGATGGTAGGCAAAAATTTTAGTATCATCAAACCCTTTTGGTTTGGGTTTGAGTGGGTCATAAGGTCTAAGGGGTGGTAATGTGATGACAAGGGTCTATAAAAGGTTAGCTAGAATGTTGGCATAAGACCCTGCCAATGGATCACAATGTGAAGTGAGTGTGGGTTTGGATTGAAGTGTGGGTGATTGTGGTGGGAGAGGTGTACTACAGAGGTGGAATTGGAGGTGGGATAGGTTTGACCACCGGTTTGGTAGGTGGTACTATTTTAGGCTTGGGTTGTACCTTCTTGGGTAAAGGCATAGTAGATGAACTAGCGATAGAAGGTGTTGTAGGCTTAACTACCTCTTTGGAGGGTAGTGGGTTTTTCAATTTTGGTTGCACCTTCCTAGGTAAAGGTGAAGGAGGGAGTACATGATGTAGAAGGGAAAGTGGATGGTGGAAGAGGATGAGTTAGCCAAGGTGATAAAGGAGGTGTGGTGAAGGTTGTTGGTAGAGGAAAGGTGGAAGGTATGGGTTGAAGAGAAGGAAATCTCATAGGTAGTGATGAGGCTTATTGTATAGTGGTGGGGGTATAGGTGGTAAGAAAGATGTGGGTGATGGTGAAGGTGTATGTTGTGTAGGTAGGTTAGGTGTAATAAAGGATCATGATGAAGAAGAGGGATGCTATGCATTTTTTTGATTTTCCTTGGGTAAGGGGTTGCTTGACCAAGGTAGATGGGTGAGGCCCTAGGATAGATGAAAGGGGTGAAGGTGAAAAAGGTGTAGTAGGTGAAATTGGTGTGTGTGGCCTAGAAGGTTGGGTCTTCCTTTTAGGTGGAGGAATGGTTTTTGCACATGGTTTGGGAAGATGTGGCTAAATCCAATTTGATAGGAGGATGAACTAGACTTGATGTCGGCATGACACCCAATGTGGTAATGGGTCTAGATGTGGGGAAGGTGTAGGTGCAGGTAGGTTCTTAGGCATAGGAATGTTTAGTTGTTGGTAAAGGTTTAGGATGTAGGTGAGGGTGATGAAGAAGAGGTCATTTCAACAGGCATGGTCATGGTTGATTGGGTTGCTTGAAATACCTTTGATAGATCGTGGAGGTATCCATAGGTGACATTTGCATTTGGGTTGAAAAGGGTAGCCAAAGGCATCCCCAAAGCATGGAATTATCAACGTAATCCAAGCGGTCATCCAAGCATGAAAATGAAACTATTGTAAGAGAGATGATGTTGGCTTAGTAGTAATCCCTATAAAATATGTTGTGAGATAGGGAACTGGTTGGCTTTGGACTCTATGGGTAAGAGAGCCGAGAGAAGATCAATGGGATCCTAGAAGGCTAATGGGGAATTTCCCCAACAGGTGTGTGGCATCTATCTAAAGGATCCCCTATGGGTAGGGGAGATGGATAGGTGGGATGAGGTAGGTTCCTCTTTTTGGTGGAGAGGAAAGTGAGGATGACTCTCCCATGGGTAGGAGAGAAACACCATAGTAGTTGTTCATTAGGTTGCAGGTGGGTGGTGGTGGTGAAACCGACATCAAAAAATTGTGGACTCCTCCATGGGTGAAGGGGAGATGAAGGAGACTCCTCTATGGGTGAAGGAGTAGATGAGGTAGGCTCCTCCATGGGTAAAGGAGCTCATGCTAGAATCTCCTCGATAGAGGGGATAGGAGGAAATTGAGGAATGGTTGGTATGACTTCAAAAAACAACATGGACTTCACAAACATTATTGTCATTAGTTGAAGGTTCACCACTTTGGTTAGATGATGGGGTATGATTAGGGAATGGCTTCTTGAAGATATGCAAGTTTTGATTTTTGGTGCATTTGGGTTGTCCAGATGAGATCTCCATTATCTAACATTTCTTGGACAATGTTCTTGAAGGTTATACAATTACCATCACTATGGCCTTTTACGTGATGATAGTTACAATAGTCATGTTCCTTGTACCATGCAGGCATAGGATGAGTGGGGTCAAAACTATGTGGTTTTATGGGTGGAAGAGAAATGGCTCCACCTTAAGAAGTTTTTCTAATACTAAAGAATAAGGCTCCCCATTGAGAGTGTATTTTCATTTCTCTCCCAAAAAAATTTGAATGGAGAAAGGTTGGAGGTAGGTTTTGATTGATTAGAGGGGTGAGATGGGCCAGCCTTTAAAACTACCACATTGGCAGATCCTTTGATTTTGAATAATTTTTTGGGGTTTTGAAGAGGAAGAGGTATCATTTGATTTAAAGGGGTTTTTTTTTGTTACAATTGAATTTTCTTCTCTTCAATGGCACAAATTTCAGTTTTTCACCATGGTAAATGCTTCATCAAAGGTACAAAAGGTTTGTACTTGAGAGTTGGTGAGATGTGTCCTGACACAAGCTCTAGTGAACAACTCTATAAGCTCATTTGAGGCAACTGGAATGTTAGTTTGGTTGATGAGGCTTCACCAATGAGTGACAAAATTTATGATAGATTCATCATCGTATTGTCATGTTGAGTACAAGTCGGTCATGGTGACCTTCTTGATGATATTGATTGAAAAATGGTCCAGAAGGCTTGAGCCACTTGATTAAATGAGTAAATGGAATGTCTGGGTAAACCACTATACCAATCTAATGTGGGTCCTATCAAGGACATTGGGAATGTTCATAGGAGTAAAGCATCATCATGGGCGATTAGATAACACCCATGTTTGAAAGACCACAAGTGTTGTTATGGGGTCTTCTTTACTATTGAACCGGTTGAATTTGGGCATTTCCCAATGCACAGGGTATGGGAAATGGGAATAGATGGATGAATGGGCTCATTATAGATTTTCATCATAGGTTAAGGAGTTATGAGAGCCAAAAACCGATGCTTCCAATGTTTGCATCTTTTCCATCATCATTTTAATAAGGTCATTGGTAGGTTGTGATGATTGAGCACCCCTACAATATAAGGAGGTTGATGATGAATGTATGATGTGGATGACATCCCAATATATGGTGGTGCTGAGAGTATGAGAACTATGGGGGGAATAGATGTAGGTGGAAAATATCCCAAATAGGTGATAGATGAGATTGGGGGTTGTTGGTGATATGTGTAAGTAGGTGGGGTAGATGTAGAATCCTTGTAGTGATTGGAGGTAAAGACTATGGGATGGAGAGGATGATGTTTTGGAATGGGGTATGGGTTTCCAACACCATGGGTGGTTGTGATGCAATAGGTATATACAAGGTGGTGGGTGCAGATGGGGCTATGCTCAAGGTGGTGATGAAGGAATGGTTGACACCATGGGAGAAACTGACATGTCAAAAGTGTGACCATGTTGTAGGTGTCCATAGATATGATGATGTGGGGTCAAGTTGGGATACTACGGGTGGTAAGGTGGAAGAAGGTAACACCGAGCTAGTGGTAGCTACGCAGAAGTGGGGGTGAGGGCAGGAGGAATGGACACAGGCATGTCATATACCAACTATCCTGATGAATCATGAGTAGAGGAATGGGTGAGATAATGTTGTAAGGTAAACAGGGTTGTGGTCAAGGAGTCTTGCAAACTCCTCATCACCGGTACTTGATGATAATGGGTTGAGTAGGATCCATAGGTGACAGGATGGAAGGTGGTGATGGGCTAGGTGGGAGTGGTGAAGGCTTGCATGGAATACAAGGGTGTTGGCTTGACTACGAGTCAAAACCATGTGAGTTGGCATAGGCTTGGTAATCTGTTCTCTGTAAATGACACAAAAAAAAAAGAAATGAAGAAAAATAGGTTCCGGGAGGTGAAATTGGTCATTGTTTTAATTAAAATTAAAACACAAGAACCGAAAATGGTTAGGTTAACCGAATGATGGTGAGATGGTAACCGATGATGGTTAGGGTGACCGATACCGATTACTGTGGGAAATCAAAAAAAATTTTCATAAATGAGGCAATAATTGATGAAAATGAAATAAAAAATCTAGATTTTACAATGATTTTAAAGGTCCAGAGATATGATGATGATGTGTTCGAACACTTCAAAAGAACAAAAAATGTGGTGAATGTTGTTTTTTTGGTGAAATGACCAAAAAATATGAAACCAACAATGGTTAGGTAAACCGATGATGGTCAGATGAAAAAACCGATGATGGTCATTGGACCGACACCAGTCATTGTGAAATTTGAAAAGGTGGAAGAATTTGATTTTTGTGACTTAGATCAGATAAACTATCAACCCAAAAACCTGAGTATGATAGTAATGGACCCTAACACACCCAAAAAAAGTTAGAATACACCAACTATAATTGTGGGGTGTGAAAGGAAGAAAATAAAATGAAGAACGTGACCTCACACTCAAAAAACAACTCAAGAAAAAGCTAAGAAAAACATGAAATCCTATGAGTGAATTTTATGTTTTAGCTTATGCTATTTTAGACTGACTTGTGAATAAAAAAGTTTTTTGTTGGAAAGAGGGTATCCTATGAAGAGGCAAGATCTAAGGATGGTTTCAGGTTATGTTTTGTGGGGGGGGGTCCCTTTCTCTGAGATAATGACTGGACAGAGAGAAACCAAGTTGGGTGCCCACTGTCAATCCTCTGATCGTGTGATCGTTGACAACTTCTTCCAGGTAAGGTGTTGTTTAAGAAGATGTGTGAGTTTATTTTTGTGCATTTTGGAAAAGAGAGAAGAGAATGTGCTCTATGATTCAATTATGTCAACCATCAGTTGGGCATGACTTCCAACGTATAGGTTTCCCTCAGTTTTAATGTGAGCTAAAAATGCAAACATAGAAATATGAAATGCAAGTATTTTAAAACCCAAATCGAAATGTGATATTCGATGTAAACAAAGAGTGAATAGGAAAGGATATGAATTTCACTAATGCAAATGCAAGAAAAGAAAGAAGGATTCATTTTAGTCTCGAAAATACAAATGTCACTTAGACAAGTAGAAGAAAGAGAAGATTCCCAGGAGAGAATTTAATGTTAACTTCCTTTTGAAAAGAAACAAACATACAATGGTTCCCTAAGAATGAAAAATGCAAGGAACCCCGATGGGTCCCACCGGGCATGCCAAAAATTTCACCGATTCTTAGTAAATTAATGAAATAGATAAGGGTAGTAGGCCAAGGAGGAATACATGTTTGTAATGTCGGTTGAAGGTTGTGCACGTGTTTGATTTCCTAATCCAAGTTGATTGAGAGCTCCCTTTTGGCTAGGAGGAACTACCTATAAATGCAAAACAATACCACCAGATAGAGTTAAACAAAACAATGAGTGGACTACCTAGCGGAAGCTAGATCCGGGAAGCATGATGCTTCTTAATAAGATGTCAAATCCACTTTTATATAACAATATTAATGCTATTTAAAATATACATGAAATAACGATCCTATTGAATTGAAATGATTTAGGTATCTCATACAAAACAATAAGAAAGGTCAGGTAAAAGGTGATTGAGGTCAAAATGGGTCAGGTGATTGGTTGGTGTTGTTGCAGGTCTGGTACAGGCTCTGGGTAAGGTCTGGTAAAGATTAGAAATGGTTCTGGGCTATTGGGAAGTGGGTATTAGCTCACTGGTCTGAGGTATATTTCTACATAGTAACATATGTTGGTGTATGATGATGACGATGTCGGTTAGGTAGAATGACCAACGTCGGTTGGCTAACCGATGTCGGTAGGGGAAATTAGCAAAAATTCTTAGAATTGGTTTTTAGACTCTCTGTGATTGCACAAAGGTTGGAAATGGTGAGGGTGAGGTCATAAAATGGTCTTAAAGACTCAAGATGATGATTAGAGAGAGGGTGAAAATAGGTGAAAGGGGGTATGGTAAGTGATAGGTTGGTGGGAGGAAGGAAGTATACGGGTGTGGATGTGAGAAAGATAAATTACTGAGATGAATAATAAATCTTATTGAAAGAAAATGAGATAAATGAAGAGGTGTTAGGTACTTACTAAAAATAGATTTAGAGAATGTAGGTGATGAGGATGGTGATGGCAGAGATCCGAGAGAAGAAGACATTGTATTCATGTCATGGTAGTTTGAACCTCATGCTTCTCTTGTGTGAATCCATGATCGTGAAGAAGATGATGAATGCCAAAATGGTTGTTGGTAGTGCTCCCATGTGTTTTCTTTTTCTTGAGTGCTTCAAAAATTTGAGTGCTCCAAGTCTCTTTCGTATGATGAGATCCTAAATCGAATGACCAACCTAGGAAAAGGCTTTTGGAAATGTATTTAACCTAACCGGTGAATGGTTAGGGACCGACATCGATTGAGATATAACCAACATCAGTCAAGGTGGGAATATCTAGGTTGGCCAAAAATAGCCAGATTGTTGCTATTTTTGGCATGATCTCCAACCTTCTTCCAGTCTTCTTGAGTGATGGATCACAAAAAGATAAGTAGGAGTCTTTTTAGGTTTGTTAATAGGAGTTAAGTCTAGGTTTAGACTAAGTCCTAGTTGGTTAGGATAAGCTTAGACTTGGTCTTAGGTCATTAATGAGGTTTGAGTGGGTCATTTGAGTGAGGAGGGCTAGGTGTTAGGTGAGTGCTAGGTGAGTTGGTTGGGTGAGGTGGTTAAGTGAGGATATTAATTAATTTAATTAAGATAATAATCTCATTGTGTCATTGCTTGGCCAATACTGTTAATAAACAATGATCCTCTATAATATGTGCTAGCTGTGCAATATACACCATCCTTCTTGCCTTCAGTACTATGACCAACTGTCACTACTGACTATGTGTGAATATCCTCTAGAATGATCTTAATCATCCCGATGCTCTCGCACATCGAATGACAATGGAATCTCCTAAAAATCCTCCAAAAACACTATCGATCATAATTCTTCTATTCTAACCTCCACAAATTCCTCTAAGAATAACCTAATTATGCTAGATCACCCTTTGATATGCTAGCTTGTGCAAGTGAGCTCATGCACTTACACGCTAGTGCATTCACGATAGTGTGTCCAATTTAACACCAACACATCCACTTTAACGTTAATGCTCTTACCTTGATGCTAGTGCATCCAACATGCTAGCGCATTTGTCTCATCACACTCATGCTCTTAGTTTAACACTAGTGCATACACTTGTACACTAGTGCATTCCTTAGGCCATGTTAGCGCACTCAAGTGTATGTGCTAGCATTCAAATTCAATTTCTTCCTACACTCAACTAGCATTAAATACATAAAAAAACTAAGTTTGTTTCCATGACTTATTGTGGAACCCTCATTTAGCCACCACCGAATTGTCAAACATGGTTTGCACAATGTTTACCCTATGCTTGTTGAGCCATCTTTATCAAATGTCAAAGCACAAATCTCACTCAATTAGCAAAAGGAGTCTAATAGCAAAAATGAGTCGCAATGTTTGATGCCCCTCCCACCCATCTATGTATACCCTAAAACCCTAATTTCTCCTATTTTTGGCCTCCATGACTAGAACCATTCCTTTTATTTGTTGTTCCCCTAGACGTTTGTCCACATTTCTTCTTTATCATGTCATGAAGTTGTTCATCACTCCGTTCCAATGCCCACCCACTCGTGGGGGCACTCCAATCAACTAATTTGAACTACTTGGTGCATTCAAATGCTTTCTCGTGGCTCATTCGAAATTCCATACGACACAAATTTCATATGTTCGGAAAATACCATTTTTCTTGAGTCTAAGAATACAAAAATCTAAAAACTTCAAATATCATCAAAGTCAAAAAAACACATATATCAAAAAAAAAATAATAATAATAAAAAATCCTATTTTTTTGCAAACACATTAACAATTTCAACCAACCAATATAACTTGACAACAACAAGATTTTAACTCCTACCCTAGTGATCGTTCCAATCATCTTATGACTATCATGATAAATCATCTTCCCCTTGCATGTCAAGTATCCTTGCTAGAGGCAAGTTGAATCAATCATCTCCCTCGCGTGCATCCTTGTTTGGGGAAATCTCGGCTCTCATTCCTTCCCATGCATTTTAGCATCCTTTCTTGGGGAAATGACCCTTCTTATTCTCATATTAATCTTCAATGCGGATCCAACAAGAGTTTCATGAGGAGTTATTTAACTCCACTCTTTGGTCTGATTCTAATCCCTTTATATTTCAAATGTCCTTGCTTGAGGGCATATTAAATCTACTTACGTATCACTTTGTGTGGCATGCATTAGGGTGATTTAACAAAAATAGAAATATTATTAAACCCTAGATATTGCATAGTCACAATGCAATAATAAGAAATCAAGTATAAATATGACACACACAATAAACTAAAGAAATATGAAACCCTAGGTGCAAGAGAGGGAATAAAATACTTAGTTGATTTCATAATAAATCGCAAAGTGTCTTTGGGCTAGAAAATTGCTTGAACAGGAGGAAGAATCAGAGAACTTCACTTAGAAAATTACAGAATTGTTCAAATAAATTGGAACATGATGCCCGGATCGGGGCACACCGGGTGTTCGATTTTACTTCTAAGTTCTCGTGACTACGTAGAACCTCGAAACTGATTTTCTTGTGTCGCACCAATGTCGCTAACCTTCGTTGTTTGTCGCTTGTATGTCACACTATGTCTCAGCAGGATTTTCCCGTAACCTAAAAATAAATGATATATAATGTAAGTAGATGTGTGGATGGAAAAATTAACTTCCCCTCTTATGTGTGTATGCAAAAACTACAGTCCCTTGTCCCTTAAATGGAGCTAGATAGATGCTTTGATGCTCTTGAAATTCCATTGGATGTAACCTTAGGTGATAGTAATAGATGCTTAGATCTTGGTCCTTCATTATGGTCACGTAGATTTATATTTATATGATTCCCTTGGTTGAATTTCGTAATTAACATCTAAAAGGTCGACCACCAAGAAAACAAGATGCCCAAAAGATAAAAGAGCCCCAAAAGGGGTGATCAAGATGCAAAGAGGTCGGGGGTGCCTAGAGGGAATGAGGGCGATGGTGTCGGAGAGTGAGAAAGATAAATCGGTGAAAGTTAGACTGGGCGTGGGGGTATACAAGACCATAGAGAAAGAAAGAAAGCAAAGAAAGAGGCCAAAGATAGATTTGAATTACTAGTTTTCTTGCTTATGAATCATATGAACAAAGTGGTATGTGATTAAGACCTAGAAATGTACCCAAGTGCTTGATTTAGTGTCTACATTTATCCCAAATTTATGTTGTTCAGTGAATAATTGATAACATAAAGTAGATAAGAGATGTGTACCTGATAACCATGTAGATCGATGGCGAAAGTGTGCCGAGGAGACAAGAAAAAGTGTGGAGTGATAAAAATGAAGTGTGAAAGCTCGAGAAGAGGAACTGACCTTAGGGGTGAAAGCGTATGTGTTGTGAAATGTTGTACTTGTTGTCATTATTGCTTGATGTGTTCGATGATGTGAATGCTACTTCCCATAAGGACATACCTGTAAAGAGGAGAAAAAGAGTAGTCAAATATGTGTATATGAAAAATTTGATCCAAATATGTAAAAAGTGTGTAAAAATGTGAAAAAGAAGTAAAAGGAACATGTGCACTGATACATGATGAGTGAAAAGGGCTATAAAGTGTCCTGAAATGCTGTAGAAGAGTGAGTTTTTTGGGTGATCTCATGCCAAGAATGAGTTCTTGTGGCGATCTCAAGCTAAGTGCGAGTTTTTTTGGGTGATCTCATGCCACTGCGGCAGAAGAAGTGTTGGGGATAAAATTCTAGTGTTATTATCCAACTCTGATTCCTTCTCGATGATTTATACACCACTGCAAATGGTATGATCCTACTTTGTTCCAATTTGATCTAGTTCAATCCAAAACAAATAGAAAAAGAAGATAGAATGCATTCGATTCTTTGGAGGATTGTTCTGCTCTATGGAAACCACTGTGTAAACTAATGTAAATGGTGCCAATATGATAAAATCACTCTAACTGTCCCCTAGTCATAGGTGCCCAGGAAAGGTCATGATTGCCTAGGAACCCATGTCTATATCTCGGGCATTGGCATCTGTATCTTGTCTTGAGGACACAAGTTAGATTCTAAGCCCTTTTATAAGCTCAGTATAATGCTCTATTCTGTATTGTGCATGTTTGAACTGTAGATGTGTACTTGCTAAATGGGGTGACTGATACATCCAATCTATGCCCCCCTTGTTTGGGGTGCATGAGATGTTGATAGGGTATGCTGCCCAAAGGAGAGGACTGAAAATTGATTTGAAAGGAATAACCTACATGGGAGAAGGGGATGCACATGGTAGAAACCAAGGCACACACAAACAAAATAGCTAGAAACATGTGTTAGTGCAATCAAGACAAATACACATATAAAAGACAAAGTGTAATCTTATAAACAGGAAGAAAATGTAGACTGAAAAAATGGGTTTCAAACATGAGACATTGCTCACAAAAATAAGGGCCGAAGTGACCAAAAGCATACAAGCAATGAATGAGCAAGACATAGGGAAACGCCTACAAAAATTGACAAATAATGATGAACAATGACAAGAAAAGTATATGACAAATAACCATGGTGGAAAATAGTTCCTACAAATCAAATATTACACATGAAGCACTTGTTAGCATGTTAGAAAGATAAAAAGTATGTCAAGACATGTATATATCAATAGAGTAGTGAGCTAGAAATAATAAGTAGTGTAAAAATAAAACATAACACCCGTAGTGTGTACAAAAGTAGATGCGCCCAAGAGCCGCTGTGGGACTGGTAAGAGGTACAATGCCAAACATCCATGTTACATGTAAAGATCTTTAGGCGCTTTGCATTAAAAACTAGAGAACAAGTGAATGTACATGTGTATATGGAAAAATAATGTCATATTAAGTATCCGGATAACATAGTAAGCAAAGTGTAACATGCGGGCATAAGTAAGCAAGAATAAATGTAACCAAAATATGTAGTATGATGTGAATGAGTGAGATTAAATGGTATGCACTATGAATGTGATAGGAGTAGCGTGCCCCCTAAGAAAATTTGGATGAGTAGGAGATGAGGCTCATTTATAAAAGACCCTCAACAATCAAGAATGAACCATAGAACAAGAGTGCGTCATCGGGAAATGGTTTAAATATGTGCATTAGAAAGATATTATCATGAAACATAGAACATGAAGAATGTGAATAAAATGAGGTTCATTTCAGATTTAGACCCTCGGTAGTCAAGTATGAACCATGGAACTAGAGTGCGTCATAGGGTAGTGAATATGTGTGATAATGTAATGTCGTGAATGTGCCAAGTGTGAAATGTGTAGTGTGTGAGGTTCATAGATGTAGTATGCACTCAATAGTCAAGTGTGAACCTTAACATGGGAGTACATCATATGGTAATGATGATACAAGTATATTAAGATGTGTAATGATGCTCAGAAAGATGAAATATGAAGCATAGAGAGTAATAGTAGAAATGCAAGGCACCTAATGATGTTAGGAGGGGGAGAGATAAACATGGTGCCCCCAAGTGTATGATGATGGAGATTTATGTAGTGACATGAGAGATACCATGCCATCGTGGGAGAGCATCATATGAGTCATGATAAGAGAGAGAGCCAACACAATGGTAAGCAGAAGGAACAATAGGACCATGCGATGGTGGCAAAGTTTGAAATGTGTCTTGATCATCAATAAAAGGAGTAGTTACTTTGAAAAAATGAATTGGGAACAAAAGTGGAGTAGGATGGGGAGGAATATTGATTGGTGATAACTTATACAGATTGATAGTCCCGTAGAAGACTTGCTAGGAGATGAGGGTGGACTGATTTTGAGAAGAGGTTGCATGTTGATAGGAAGATACATGTGATAGGAAGATACATAGTGTTTAGGGTTTTTGGAGAGCATATTTGCAAGATTGGGTGGATTTGAAGAAATTGAAGCAAGGATACTTGAGAAACCTTATGAGCTATGAAAGAAAAAAATGAGGATCCCAGAGTGTTAAAATGAGTCGGTTCACCAAATGATTTAATGAAAATAGAAATATTTATTAAACCCTATATATTGTAGAGTCATAACGCAATAATAAGTGATGAAGTACAAATATGACATAAGAAATAAGATAAAGAAATATGAAACCCTAGGTGCAAGAAAGGGAATAAAAGACTCAAATTGATTTTTCTATAAATATTGAAGTGTGATGGGATAGAAAATTGTTGAGCAAGAGGAGGAATTTGTCGCAACCACACTAAAAAAATTACAGACTTGTCGGTATAAGTTTGGACGGGGTGCACGAACCGGGTCGGGCGGCTTGGGAGTTGGAGACCACTGGGGTACCTATGATTGTGCGTAACCTTAGAAACTAATTTTTCTTGTGTCACACCAATGTTGCCAAACTTCATTATTTGTCACCTATATGTCGCACTATGTCCACATGATTCGCCCGTAATCTGAAAACAAATGATCTCTAATGTAAGTAGATGTGTGAATGGAAAATTGAACTTCACCTCCTATGCATGTATGTAGACACCGCAATCACTTGTCCCTTGAATGAAGCTAGATGGATGCTTTGATGCTCTTGAAATTCCTTTGGATGCAACCTTAGGTGATAATAATAGATTCTTAGAGCTTGGTCCTTTATTATGGTCACATAGCTTTATATTTATATGATTCCCTTGGTTGAATTTCACAATTAACATCTAAAAGGCCGACCACTAAGAAAACAAGATGCCCAAAAGATAAAAGAGGCCCAAAAGGGGCAAGTAAGATACAAAGAGGTTGAGGGTGCCTAGAAGGGACAGGGGCATTGGCGTCCTAGATAGGCAATGGTGTTTAGAGCCAAGAAATATAAAGCAATGAAAGTCAGATTGGGCAGTGGGGTGTGCAAGACCACAAAGAAAGCAAGAAAGAAAATAAAGAGGCCAAAGATAGATGTCAATTACTAGTTTTCTCACTTAGGAATCATATGAATAGTGGTATGTGATTAGGACCTAGAAATGTACCCAAAGTGCGTGATTTAGTGTCCACTAGGGGCCTACTTAATTGCCTTCCTTTCAAGTTGTGTTGTATTGTTGATATTGTTTTTGGACCGGAATTACACATCTTTCGTAATCATCTTGGCTTCTTCATAGCCATGGTGGATACTTTTATGGTGCATCTTAAGTTTGTTTCACTTTTTATCTTTTCTTCATTGTGTGTGTATTTTTTTACAAACATAATTGTCTACACATCATGATTCCTTTATATTCATGGTGAAAAATCTATTGTGCAACAACAAAATAAAGTTTTTCTAACTTTCTCTATCTAATGGAAAGCTCATGCTACAAGAAAAATCCCTCCTTTCCTCCTATTCCTTTCCTTCTTTGTATCAATGGCTGTCCACCACTTAACCGTGTGTCACCCATCTTCTTGAGGGGAATCCTCTTAACATCCATACTCGCTAGGGCATACAAATGCTTCACTGGGGCATATCAAGTAAGTCCACCATGCTTCCTTGTCTTCCAGTCGCTAATCTACATGTTTATAATATATTTAAAATGCAATTACTTCGTAATAACACTTTAAAGATGAACAAATGTAGACACCCTAAAAATACATAGTTATTTCTAGCCTATTATTAGTTATCCATATCATTTACATAATCTACTAATCCACATTACTTTATAATTAATTAAATTAATTGTAATTATACTTAAACTATGCTCCTTAGATAATTTAATTAAATGGTTAATTACCTACTCATCCTCCACTTAAGCTCCACTTCACTATTCTAATCACCCCATTTAACAACACTTCTAGAATCCTACAAAGGTGGAAGCAGACAAACTTGCATGTACAACCACCTCTCGGGATCCAAACTTATTGCCAACTGAAAATTTACTACTCCTCAATGGATATTTAATCCATTCAAACTACTATATAACATCCTCCAATGCTATTTTAAGAATATGCATTCATGATCTCATTAAAAACCTTCAACCACTCCATGGTATCTCCTTCAATTATAAATAATAAGCCATGTATTTCACAAAAAATCCTTGGAATATTTGTGTAATTATAACCAACCTTTTCTCATTTGTCATTCAAATTTGCATCCTCGTGTTTATTTCCTACTTTTAGCATCATTCATTCATTTGGAGATCAATTTAGAGCATCCATAATCCAACAACCAAAAGAAATTCAACAAGTGTGTATACACTTCAACAATTTTATGTTTGAGGTTACAAAAGGAGCTTAGAGAAAGGTTTGCTATAGATTACTTGCTTGTCTTTCACTTTGCTAAGTTTTCCCAGTATAAAACATGTATGTATAAAAGTACATGTAAGGATGATAAGTCTTAGGGTGAAGAGGTGGAGTAGATAGATTATAAGTTGATAGTGAACATGCTAGGCAAGCAAAGGGACAAGCGATGTGGAAGAACAAGATGATCTAGGAGCAAGCTAGGGATGAGATGGGGGTGAGCTAGGCAAGTTGAAGGTGATTCGGGTTGAGTAGGGACCAAACCGGGGCAATTTGGGTGAGTAGGGAGCTAGGCCGGGAAAGTTAGAGGTGCAATGGGTTGAATAAGGAGTGAATGGGTGAGTTGGAGGCAAATTAGGTCGAGTAATTATCGAGTTGGGTGAGTTGGATGAGCTAACTTTTGTGTTGGCTGTTGATAGAGTTAAGGGTGAACTGGTCAAGTTGAGGGTGAGCTGACCAAGTTGGGGTTAGGATGAATTATATGAGTCATGCATGTAACTTGGTGGGGCAAGGCAAGAAATTTGGAAGGGGTGAGGTTGGAAAAGTGAGCTTGGTCGTAAGAACGACCGAGCTAGGGACTGGTGTGTTTGATTTCCAATGCTGGGAGGGATTGGGAGAGAAAATAGTCTATTGGCCATGGGGTGCATGGGGGAGTGAATTTTTTTGAGTCGCGCATGTGACTCGATGAGGTGGGGTGATGGGAGAGAACATCAAGGGGAGTAAAGAACTAGATGAGGGTGGTGGGGAAAAGGGTGTGTGTGAAGTGAGGAGTGAGTGGATTCATAAGTGCTACTTAATAGGGATAGGTAGTTAAGTCGGGTAAGGAGTGGTGGAAACTTGATATGATTCGTAAGGGCGAATCGATGAGGTTAAGGGAATGCAAGTAAAGGCCAAGTCACGGGGCTTAATCAGCCGAGGCATGGGAGGAAGGGTCGAGTTGGAGAAGTGAGATGAGCTTGGTCGCTAGTGTGGGGCTGAGATGGGGAGGGTTTGTAGGTGGATGAACAAAGACGGTGAGGTGAGCCGATTTTGAGTTCAACAAGTGAAGGATGATATTGAGTTGGGGATGTGTCTTGGGGTGAGTCACCTTGGTGACTTGCTAAGGTGTTTCTGGGTAGGGAAGCTAGTCGCAACAATGATTCTCGTAGGAGGGATATCTTTGGGATGAGTGGATAATGAGAGTGAGTAGGGTTTTGGGAGTAACGATCTCGGTCCTCACTATTGCGAACCGAGTTGAGAATGGGTGTAATTTTGGTTGTGGGTGATGGTGGGAAAGGGGCGAGGAGGGGTATGGAGTGTATGGGAGGAACTAATAGCCGAGGATAGTTGGAGTGGATGAAGGGAAATTGAGTGGGGTGTCGGTCACTAGAGAAATTAGGGGAGGAGGAATAAGGATGAGACAGGGTGAGGTTGTGGCGGCGGTAGGGTAAGACAAGATTGGTTGCTAGAGTGACTAAGTCGGGATTAGGGTGCATGGTGGGGTCGCTAGTTTGGAGGGATGTGGCCATCGATATTAGAATGGAGTTTTGAGGGAGGGGAAACTTGAGGCTGAGTCGTGCTAGTGACTCGGGTGGTGGGTGAGGTGATGGGGTAGGAAAGGGAGAGGTGAAGGGGGTGGATTGAGAAGCTCGCTGAGTGCTAGAAACGAATCACCGGGGTGAGTTAGGGAGGGAGGGTGAGGTGAGGGGAGATGAAGGACTGGGTTGTGCATCTCGGAGGGGTGAGTTGGAGGAAAAGAATTAGATGGGACCAAGTTGCGAGGGTAACATGGTCGAGGTGGTCTAGACAATGAATGAAGAATGGTGGGGTGTAGAGAAGGAGTGTAATGCAAATAACATAAAAAATGACAATGATGCAATGCAAATGATAAGAAACAAATTCCCACAAATTTTTATTCGGATGAAGTGGAACATAAATACAAAAGTGTCATGGTTACAATGATGGAGTGCTAATTTTATGTAGGTTTATGAACATGGTTTGAAACAAAATGTTAGTAAACACATGATGAGCCTAAAGACACACGACCAAAGACAACAAGTGAGATAAAACATGAGCTTGAACAAGGTCTACACCGCACAAGGTGACATAATAGTTATTTATTTTTTCAAGATCTAGTGTGTGCATATGGGAGTTGATTACCGCTCAAAGTAAATGTCAAGAAGCTATAAATGAGGACACACTAGCCAATGTGTGGGTGTGTGTAAGAAAATACAGTGTGTAATATGGATAGGGGAGGATAATTTTGAGTTGTGCATTTCTCCACCGCTAGCCAGCATTCATAGCCTTGACAGAGATACATTTTATTCTATTCAAAACAGCTTCTCATGCCGCGCTAGGTGCCCATAGCCCTTATAGAGATGTTGGGAAATCCCCTTTGAGAGAGTTATTGATATCACTTTTGTTTTGTTGATATTTCATCTACTTTTCACTTTTGTGTTCTTTTATTTATTAATGTTTCATTATTTTCTTGCTTTTGACATGATATTCAACTCTCTCTCTTAGGATTTTAGAACCAGTATGACTCGATGGAGGAGGTGGAAGTGAGTATGAGATTCCATTGGCTAACACACAATAAATAAGAGCTTTTAGCGTTTGAACCATATTTTTAATATGTGTATAGTGAAGGGATCTTGTAAATGGTGAAGTCATTCTTAATAAGTGACAAAGACTAGGTTCAAAAGACCAGAGTTAGCCATATGAAAATAAACATGAGGGTGTCCACACCGAGTGCTTCATGCCTAAAGGCATTGGGACACCTACATACAAATGAATTGTGAACAAATGGTTTTGTGGATAAATTAATAGTACACATGGATTGATCAAAATAAAAACGCATATAGATATCACACGATGTTTTTGGTAATTTGTAGATTTTTTATTGTTTTTGTGTTTTTGAAAGTTTTTAAAGATTTTTTAAAAATATTTTATTATTTTTGTGATTTTAGGCATAAAAGCGTCCGCAAATGCATGACATATAACAACTCAAGCTCTTCATTTCCATCCATGTCAACTAACTTATAAGCCCTTGACCCCATATTTTTGAATGATCACATAAGGTCCAAACCAATCAGGGGAAAACTTGTCCTATTGGTCAGAAGCTTGGGATGAATTTTGTTGGTTCTCTTTGACAACAAGGTCATTGAACTCAAACTCGTAAATTTAGAGCTTTTTGTGATAAGATCTTTAAAGACCCATATTTCTTATATACGAAATATTTTGTTATTTTCTCATAACTACATGTTTTCTCATCAACTATATCGCAAGGGAGAAAATTTTGTGAGGGGTTATCCATTTAGTCTTCGTGCGGGGCATTCCACCATTGTTTCACATAGTCTTTTGTTGAATGTTCCTGACTATGATGCTCCTACCCAACTTGTTAAGCCATTGGAATGGAATACTAGGTCAGTAAATATTGCTTTACATGATATTATCCTCCTCTAAACTCACCCGTAATGCATCGTAGAAATAAATTTTTGAGTATATTTAATAAATATATGGCAGAATTCTCCACATTATAGGAAGGGTAAAGTATATTTGTTATGGATATAAGAAAATATGTTAATGCTGAAATGTGTGTGCACTTCCACTTCTAAGTTATACTTGTGTCTATTTTAGATGTTGCATTCAAAATCTATACTAAACAACTCTATTCACACACACACACACGCACACGCACACGCACACGCACACGCACACACACACAAACACACACAAACACACACACACACACACACACACACACACACACACACACACACACACACACACACACACACACACACACACACACACACACACACACACACACACACACACACACACACACACACACAAAGGCCAACATATATTGTGTGAGTATGTACAAAGGTGAGAATATTTACCTCACATGTTTATAAAATGGTATACTTAAAAAATGTTTTAGGTACGTATATGATATATTTTTATATGCGTTTATAAATGATTTTTCCTATCAAAAATTAATAAAATACCAATAATATATATAAAATATATATCAAGTATATAATTTAATTTTTTAAGGGTATATAAATGATTATTTTGTATTATCGAATTTTTATATTGTTAATTAAGTAGATGATAAGATAAAGGTTAAAAATTAATTTATATCATTGAAAAAAATATAATGTAAAATAAGGAATAAAAAGTGCAAAAGTAAATCTAGTGAATTCAAAATGTAAATAACATGTAGCCAAAAATTATGTGAAAGTAACTTATGTTCTTAGAGGCTTCATTGATCTTATCATATCCACAACCCTTAAAAAAGTTGTACCTTCAATTATTAGATTTACATGGAATTTGTACCTCAAAAAATGGCTAGACACCATCATACACACCATTAGATTATCCATTTGATTCTTCTAACACCATTGGACTATCCATTTGATTCTTCTATTAATTTGGATTAACAACTCTAGAAACATTTTTATCTTATCTTATAATTAATACATATTAAATTGAATGTGTAGATATGTTTATATTGAATATATCATATTATATACATATTTTAAGGTAAGTAGATAAACATGTTTGAGTTGACTTATGGTAATATATTTAGGAACAAGTTGATTAGATTATTAAGTTATTTTTAAAGTGGATAAATCAAATATAAAAAAATAATTATGGAGATATATTATTGTTGATTGTATTTTTATTTCCTTGTAATTAAGGTGTATATTTTATATTTTCTAATTACCTTATATTTAGTGACTAGATTAACAATGTTAAGATTAATTCTATTTTAATCTTAAGACTAAAATATATATGAGCATAATGTATGTAGATATGTTGATGTTGTCCTCACCATTCCAAAAGGGTCCCTATTTCCAATGTGTGCTATGAATTTAGCATTTGACAGGAGCTTATAGGACCAACCATGTATTTTAGTATGCATGGTGAAGGCCAACCTATTAAATTCTTATGACGACATATGGGCGGTCGTGTATTAAAGTAGGTATAGTTTATTTTGTCCAAGTTTGTATTATTTTTATTTTATTGATCTGTACTATGTAGTAAGCTTTTGTAATATTGTAAATGCAGGTGATATGTGATCATTTGAGATTTGGGGTGAAGACAAGACTGCCATACTTGTGGCATAAAGCAAGGCCAATAACCCTTTTTTAACTTGCAAAAAGAATACAAGGGATTGTTTTGAGAGGAGGAGGCCATTCCATTTTTCCAAATCGGTTGTTCTCCCGAACATTGTTCCACTCCTCAAGAATGTTACATTGAATTGTCCAAGCAAGTTAAAGACAAGCTAGGAAAGTAGATCCTTACCTTATACATCTAGCAGATTGTATGGTTATATGGATAGAGGCATGGGATGAGTTCAACCCACCTAAGGAAACAAATAAAATACCAAGCCCCATGTGCTTCCCCATGGAATAAAGTTTAACAATGACAAGTAGTAGAGAAACTGATTTTTTTAAAGTGTTAATTTAAAAGTTCTTACAATTGATATTCTTGTTTTTTTAATGTAATTGGAGAGAAGGGAGAGGTATACTAATATTATCTAAAATCACCCTAGAAACAAATTTTGGAGTATATTTAATGAATATATGGCACAATTATTCACATTGTAGGAAGGGTAAAATATATTTGTTATGGATACAAGAAAATATGTTGATGCTAAAATGTGTGTGCACTTCCACTTTTAAGTTATACTTGTGTCTATATTACATGTTACATTGAAAATATATACTAAAAACTCTATTAAGCTTATATATATAAAAGAGGGCAACATATATTGAGTGAGTATGTACACTTGTGAGAATATTTACCTCACATGTTCATAAAATGTTATACTCTCTATATTTTAGTTACGCATATGATATGATTTTTATATTTGATTGTAAATGATTTTTCCTATATTAAAAATTAATTGAATACCCCACATATATAGTCCTATAATTTAATTTATTTTTAGGGGTATATAAATGATTATTTTTCATCTAACAAATTATTTGAATTTAAATATTTTAAATTAAGTGGATGATAAGATAAAGGTTAAAAATTAATTTATACTATTGAAAACAAATATAATGTAAAATAAGGAATAAAGAGTGCAAAAGTAAATTTAGTGAATTTAAAATGTAAATAACATACATCCAAAAATTATGTGAAAACAAATTATGTTTCATTGATCTTATCATATTCACAACCCTTTAAAAGTTGTACTGTTTCGATTAAATCTACATGAGATTTGTAACTCGACCTTGAATGACTAGACACATAATTGGATTATCCATTTGATTCTTCTAACACCATTGGACTATCCATTTGATTCTTCTATTAATATTTAAACTCTAAGATTAATACATGTTAAGCTGAATGTGTAGATATATTAATGTTGAATATATTAATCTTCTAAGTTAAAATAGCACATTTTGTACATATTTTAAGGTAAATATATAAACGTGTGTGTGTGTGTGTGTGTGTGTGTGTGTGTGTGTGTGTGTGTGTGTGTGTGTGTGTGTGTGTGTGTGTGTGTGGGAACAATTTAATTGGAATATTAAGTCATTTTTAAAGTGATCAAAATCACACCCAAAAATAATAATCATACAAAGGATGGAGATATTGCTTTAAACCGTATTTTTATTTCCTTTTAATTAAGGTGTACATTTCATATTTTGCAATTACCTATATGTTTGGTGACTAGATTAACAAGGTTAAGATCAATTCTATTCTAATTTGAAGACTAAAATGCATATGAGCATAATGTATGTAGATATGTTGATGTTGTCCTCACCATTCCATAAGGGTCCCTATTTCCAATGTGTGCTATTAATTTAGCATTTGACAAGGAGCTCATAGTACCAGCCATGTATTTTGGTATCTTTGGTGAAGGCCAACCTATTAACCGCTATGATGACATGTGGGTAGGGTTGTGTATTAAAGTAGGTATAGTTTCTTTTGTCCAAGTTTGTATTATTTCTTATTTTATTGATCTATGCTATGGGATTATGGGTGAAGATAGGGATGCCACACTTGTGGTATAGCAAGGCCAATAACCCTTTTGTTAACTTGCGTAAAGAATACAAGGGATTCTTTTGGTAGGAGGAGACCATTCCATTTTTCCAGTCAGTTGTTCTTCCGGACCATTGTCCCACTCCTCAAGAGCGTTACATTGAACTATCTAAGAAAGTTAAAGACAAACTAGGGAAAGTAGATCCTTATTTTGTACATCTAGAAAATCGTGTGGTTGTATGGATAGAGGCATGAGATGAGTTCAATCCACCCAAGGAAACAAATACAAATACAAAGCCTCATGTGCTTCCCCATCAAATAGAGCTTAACAATGACAAGTAGCGAGAGGAGCCAAATATTTTAAAGTGTTATTTTAATTTAAGTTCTTACAATTCTAAATTATGATATTCTTGTTTTTATTTTATGTCAACTGAGAGAAGGGAGAGGTATATTAATATTATATATATTTGTAGATTTTACTGATATGATTTTCATTATTCATTTTTAAAATTTAAAAGTCATTTTTTTAATTAATTATAATAATACTATTTGAAATCGAGCGAGAGGGCATATATATTACAAACAATGAATAAAGTTTGTGAATATATTTTAGGGGAAGAAAATGTTTGTGAGCATGTATGAGAGGGGGAAGAGAAAGGGAGTATTGGTAAGAGAAATATTCTAACTTTTATGAACGATGATAAAAAAGGGAAATATTAGTTTAATGTAATTTTATCAATAAATATTTTTGAAAATTTGCATGTTGAAGATTATCAAAATTTTGAATTGAAAAGTGTATTTTTATTAGATCTACATTAAATTATTATGATCTCTGTGTGTGTGTGTGTGTGTGTGTGTGTGTGTGTGTGTGTGTGTGTGTGTGTGTGTGTGAATTATTTTAGAAATAATAATTAAATTTTTGAAATGATTGATTATTAATTATTAACCAATCTATTAACATGGATTTAAAAATATCAATTACTAATAATTTTCTGTTAGGTGGATATTTCCATGTAATTCAATATTATAAATCCAAGTAAGATCATGTTAATAAATCTAATTTAGTATTAGAGGAAGATGAGAGACCTTCGAGATAATTGTTAATGCACAATAGTTAGTTTATTAGTATAAATATATATTGTAATAGTGTAATGAGTGAACTAGTAATGCATTTAGAGACATATGTAATGATTTGAGAATGTAGCTTGATAGTGATTTCTATTAAAAAGATAAACTATGTAGTGAAAGCCTCGAAAGCATAGTAAGAAGTCAAAAGGTATGAGTGATTTAGAGAGAATCCAATTTTCATTCAAATGTGTCACCATTCTAAGGGGTAGAGGCATTTATTCACAAATATGGCATACAATTTTATTGACCACTATGTGAACCTAGTAAATATGAGGTTTGAGGAAAAGGAGGAAGGAGACCACCAATCAATCTCAAGTGTACCACTAATTTTGAGGTCGATAATTTTTATAGTGATAATAGTTAGTGTAGACACCCAAAATCTGCCTACGTAGTTTTAATACTTAAATTGCACTAACTATCCTCTTTCCCATCATTTATGTTATAATTAGTGATTTCCCATTAATTAACTAACACTCCCCTCCATTTTGGTAAATTAACAACACTTCGTTAATTAACTAGCTTTTATCCCATTCCGGATGCTAATTAATGATACTTCGTTTGTTATAATCCTCCTCCAATCAATTAATTAACTATTATTAGTTAATTAATCCCTTTTAATCCTTTATTCAATCAATAAACCCTTCGATTGGTTAAATACTTATTTCAAATCCTCCAAATCCTACCTATTTCCCTCTAAATCATCTCTAAATAGCTTTCAAATCTTATTCTAGCCTATTAATTAATCCTAGTTGATTAATTAAATCACTTCCAACTCCCGTGAGTTACTCATCACTTGTTAATTCCTCTAATCAAACTTATTTCTTCTAAATCTACTTTATCCTTTATCCCACATGCACTAGTTTTCAAGCTTCTCCCAAATTGGAAAGCTATATAAAGGAACCTCTACCTTTCTTCACACCTTACACCTTTACAAACATTCTGATTACTATAGGCGGATGATAAGAGGCTTTTCCATTGTTGGAATAACAACTTCATCTTTACATCCATTCTCTCATATTTGAGTAGTAAAGGAAAATCCAAACATGGCCATTAATCCATTTTGGTAAGATCCTTTCCTCACTTGGAGACAACACACAAATTGATTACTTATAATCTAAATAGGTTCATAATTGAATAACAATCATACATTACAAGAGTAGGAATGGTTAGCATTAGATGTTTTGTTCATGTTTATGCATCGAGTAGCTATTTCTTTTAATCTTTTATCATGATGTTCATTTTTGATTAATTTTTCTATTTGGAACTACTTTGGGTGTTATTTTCATTCAATTAGCTTAGTTTATTTCTCATGAATACATTTGGCACGCCCAGTGGGACTTACTCCTTTGTCCCATGCATTAATTTCAAGTTTTTGTAGTTTAGTATCAATTTTGCTTACTAACCCTCTTTTTAGTATTTTTAGATAAATCTTGTGTTTCTTAACTTTTTTATTTGAGTTTGCTTGATTTGATTACTCTTTGTAGGTATAAGGGAGGTGAGGTGCTGCCAAAATTGAAGCAAATTGGCAAATATTTGAGTTTTTTGACATTCTTTTTATCAAAATCCCGTATTTTTAAAGTTACATAGGTTTTTAATGCTAACGCAGGATTTTAACGCTAATATAGATATATGTTTAACAATACCGTAGGGATTTTGATGCTATCATAGGGCTATGTTTAATGCTAACGTATGGTTAGTTTAACACGATGCACGGCTAGTTCAATGCAGTGCAAGGCTCTTCTCGATTCCATAAATTTCGCTCACAAACTCGAAACAACTCTGTTTTTTTTTTTTTTTTGCGTTGGAAAGGTATTGAAGTGAAATACACAATGGAAACATAAATTTAGGATTTTGACTTACAAAAATGTAACCTTTATTATAAAACTAGTCATTTTCTAACATGTCTAATGCTTTGATGAATGTTGTATTTCCATGCTTTACTTGATTTAGACCAAAGCTTGTGTATGCTCTTCTCTTGCACCTTTTGGTGATCTTGAGAATCAAAAATCCTTTGATATATATCTTTTTAACATTTGGATTAACTTGGAAATTTCATTATTCATTTTGCTTAAGGGAATGAACCTTTTACAAAGAATTTTTATGGTCCTTTGATATGAATTTTTCCATTTCTAGCTAGTTGGGTTAATTGTTGTGTATGATATTCTCTTACATATTTTGACAATCTTAAGAATCAAAAGTGACTTTGATATTCATTTACTAATATTTGGGTTTACTTGGAAAATTTATCATTTCAATTACTCAAGGGAATTAATCTTTAGAAAGCATTTTTAATAGTCATTTGATTTAAGTTTTCCATTTCTATCTAGTTGGATTAATTGTTGTGTATGCTCTTCTCTTGCATCTTTGGAAGATATTGTGAATAAAAAGTAAACTTTAATCCTCTTTTATAATATTTTAGATTTCTTGGAAAACCACTAACTTTTTGAGTGCAAGACCTAATTCGCTTGTCAATGAATCAAGATCTAAACCAATCCCAACTATAGTGTGTTACAGTTGCCAATGGTGTACTAAACCACATTTCTAATTCAAGATAACAAACACACCACTATTAAAAACACTATATTTGTCGGTTCAGTTAAGGGTTAAGGCCCGACCGCTTTAAACTATGGGAAGTATCTTGGCATAAGCCATAAAAATTATTATGAGGATTACCACAAGAACCCTAAAGTAGTCCACACCTTGAGGGAACTAGTGGAAAAAACAAGAAGTGCCCCACTACGTACTTGACTAGTTGAAAACCACGTGAGAAAAGCTTCAAGTTACCCGTATCAAGATTCTATCATTAATTTGATTATGGGGTAATGGTTAATTGTCTAGGATTTATTCTAAAAAGGTGTAGCTTTCTTAGGTAAGAATTGGTGAGTGTTGAAAACAAAAGCCTAGGAAACGATTTGGCATTGGGGCCAACTTGAATTTATCCATCGTGTTTTAAAGAGATATCATAAAGCAATGGATTTCTCAAGATCAAAACTTTGTTATTAAAACAAGGGAGAGTCCATTAAAGTTGGAGCCACATGTTATTCATCACAAAACTTACAAAAATTAATTTGTCTTCGTTTCTACCTTGTTTTAAATAAGGCAAAACTCTTCCAAAGTTAAGCTAAGTATTTTCATCACTACTTGGTCTATCTCCTTCGTTTTCTTATTGATCTTTTGGGAAAAAGAGAGCATATATACGTGTTACCGCTAAAAATAATTATGTCCACCACTTTTGTATTCTACTTACACGACCATGTCGCAACAGAATGTAAGTATTGAAAGTGTGTCTTTGGTACATCTTCTTGTTTTGTAAGACCTTGTCTTGATACCCACATCAAGAGTATCTCATTGTAGTTAGGTTATCTCATCATTGACTTCCTCTTGAGTTGTTATGCTGCTCACATCATATCAATACAATTTTTGATACTTACATTTTGTTTCCTTTGTGAAACTTGATTTAAGTCTCTAAGTTGTATTGTTACACTACTCGCATAAATATAAACTTCTTTCTATACTTAGACCTTGTTTTTATTCCAACATTGCCTTGAGTTTTGAAAAGTGTTGTCGTTACGTTGTTCGCATTGTGTCAATACTATTTTGATACTAATATCTTGATTTTCCTAAAAATCTTGATTAACGTATCCAAGTAGTGTTGTTATGCTGCTCACATTTATAGCTTCCATTTTCAAGACTTGGACTTTGTTTGTGTATAAAATTGTTTAAGTATACCTTTATTGGAAACCAATTCAACGCCATATTAGTACTTAAGTTTTTTTATCCCAAACTTGATTTAAGTATTGATATTGTGTTGTCATTTATTGAACCAAACTTATCTTTGAGACGTAGGGAGTAGTTACTCTTGTGATTGGATCCTTGTCTTGAATTTGATTAATTTGTCCTAGATACTTCTTACCATACAGTTCCATATCATTAGATTATTATTTCTATGTCTCTGTAATCCCTTACACAATGAGTTGCTTGGTACAATTTCATATAACATGATTGATTTTTCATAGGACCCATGTGTCCTCTGTTTATTCACCTTGCATGTATCCTTGCTTGGGGTGCCATTTTTAACCATTGTCGTTAACTCAAACATTTGGGAATTGAATCTCGATAACAAAAACATTGGTGCAACTATCTTAAATGTTGTTTATTTGAGTACGCTTATTTGTTCTTATTTCCTTGTTGGTTTTCTTGTTTACTTATTCGTACTACATTGCTTTATGTATGTTGATTTGAGTCGATATTTGCATATATATATATATATAATAAAGAGATGATGAAATAGTTCATACAATAAAATGATGAAATAAAGTTTCTCATTGAGCTAGCTAGATGAAACCTATTCCTATCTCCACTTTTCTTCATTATCATGCCCTTATATCATTTTTTCTTCAACAAAACTTGGGGTAATAGGGATCATATTTATCCCCTCTCCCCACCTTGTTTCTTCTATCCATTTCCTTCATCTTTTTGATCATCTATCGACCTCTTTCATCACCCCATCGACACTTGTGGGGGCATCCTTCATGCTACTAATTTTTCTTCTATCCCTTCAAAATTTACTTGTCTATAATTGTCTACTAGCTTTGAAGTAGCGTCACGCTTATGCCACCCCAAAGAGGGGAAAATGTAGACACTTAAAATCCACCTATGCAGTTTTAATACTAAAATTGTACTAACTATCCTCTTTCCTATCATTTTCGTTATAATTAGTGATTTCCTGCTAATTAACTAACATTCCCCTCCATTTTGGTCAATTAACGACACTTCATTAATTAACTAGCTTTTATCCCATTCGGATGCCAATTAATGACAATCCGTTAGTTATAATCCTCCTCCAATTAATTAATTAAATATTATTAGTTAATTAAGCCCTTTTAATCCTTTATTTAATCAATAAATCCTCTTATTTGTCAAATACCTCTTTCAAACCCTCCAAATCCTACATAGTTTCCTCTAAATCATCTCTAAATAGCTTTATAATCTTATTCTAGCCTATTAATTAATCCTATTTGATTAATTAAATCATCTCCAACTCCCATGAGTTACTAATCACTTGTTAATTCCTCTAATCAAAATTATTTCTTCTAAATCTACTTTATCCTTTATCCCACATGCACTAGTTTGCAAGCTTCTCCCAAATTGGAAAGCTATATAAAGGATCCTATTGGTCTTCAAACTTGCATCCGTGTCTCGGATATGGAAGAACTAAGTCATTTGTGACAAAAAATGGAACCGTCCCCAAGTTGTGGGACCTTGCACGCTTGGGACGGATCTCCGAAAAGGGCGTTCCTTTATCTAATTATATTGCTACTGCTATTCCTAGTGTTGAAAGGAAAGTGAAGCTAACAATGCCAAGAGACTAGGGATAAAAGGATAACACAAAAGGAAACTTATACTAAAAGGTGATAGCACTTAAAAGAGGAATGGACACTATATGTTCCGAGTGAAAATGAAGGGAAATGCGTGAAGGAAGGATAGGTATTGTAGCACAACTTAAAATGTATTTACTGCACAGTTTCATGGAAAACAACCAAATAAGGCGCTACTGCAATGGACGTAGAATGGCACAACGAACACACAATGTAAAAGAAAAGGAAAGAAAAAGGAACAAAAACACTTTAGGACAGAGAATAGTTACAAAATAATACTTTTATTACTTCCCGAAATGCATAGAGCTATTATAATGGTGAAAGAGGCCGATATCCACATGTAACCCGGATCTAGAGGTCTAGGACTCGAGTACAAAAATATGAAGTCCTTAGCAAAATGCGTAAGGATTCAAAATGTCGAACATTAATAATGAGCCCAACTCTTACATTTATAGATGAATCCATCGAAGAAGAAGAGAAGAAGGAGGGAAAACCTGAATTTGAAATACAACCACCAATAATAAGCATTCAATGCCTATAAATCTACCGTGAAAATGTCAAATACGTTTCCCCAAGTTTGTTTGGTGTGTTGAAGAAGGAAGGAGGGTGAATCAGATCAAATTGGGTGGTTGGAGCAATTAGATCTACTCATTAATGCTCAAAAAGACATTTTCCCATTTCTCACCTACTAGATCCACCAAGAATTTGAATTTGAATATTTAGCACTAGTAGCCCATGTCAACACTATTGATTAAGACTAGGTGCACGACGATCAAAGATCTCAGTAGCAAGAGATACAATTGTCAAAAGTTTTTTAGAGTTGTCTATGCACATAAGACATGTGGTGTGCACGGATTGGCTGAAAGGATGGCCAACTGTGCAAATGTTCTCGTCATTTCTGCCATGTGTCACTCATTTTCCTAGATCCTTGTCTTGAATGTGATTGGAAATACGTGAGAATAACTATGTACAACAAACAATGTGCACACAATGCACTTATGGGAATTGAAACTACTCTAATATATACAAAATGATGTAGTACACTTAATGGAAAGGTTTGAGATAGATGCCATTTACTAGGATTTGCAAAGGCACCTCCATAAAGATGAGTTAACTTGAAAGTGTTAGCCTCTTTGCATGAACCGATGATGTATGGGCCACTCCAAAGTGCATCAAACTTTGGTGACACCTTGGTTTATCTCTATCAAGATCCATTTTTAAGACTAAGTCCCCAAATTTGAAATCTTGAGGCATAGCCTTTTTGTCAAACCGTTTCTTTGTTGCTTGTTAATGCTTTGCTTTAACTTTGATCATGAAATATTTCCTTAATTCTTTAAGATTAACCAACTATGCCATTTTGATTTCCCTTTGTCTCGTGCTTTCAAATTCTAGCTACTAGGAAAGTGCCAATGAGTTCAATTCTAACGTCAAAGGAAGGGTAGCCTCCTTTCCATAGACAAGCTTGTAAGGTGAAGTTCCAATTATTTTTTAATTGTGATTCTATCTTCCCAGAGCACGCGTGAGACCTTTGTATGCCACTACTTTTGGCTAATGTTCATTGTGTGCTTCATAATCCTGATCATGTTCTTGTTTGTTGACTCTGCCAGACCATTTCCTTGAGGGTAATAGTTGGAAAAAGTCTTCAAATAGATGCCCAAATTTAGAGCCCAATTATTTATTTTAGTGCCAAGGAAGGCTTCTGCATTACCAAAGATAATGGTTTGAGGAATGCTAAACCTTGTGACTATACCTTTGATAAAGTCAAGGATGACCGATTCGGTTGATTCTTTGAGCGCAAAAATTTCTATCCATCCAGGTGAAGTAGTTCGTAGCACTCAATACCCACTTGTGTCCAACACTATAAGGTGGATTGATCATGCCTACGAAGTTGAGACCCCATTGCACAAAAAGGCTGATCATCTTGGATTGGTCTGGAGCGGAAGCACCGCCAATCTCTTCTTTCCCCGTAAAGAAAGCACATTCCTTGCATTTTGTGACCCACTTGTGTTATTTGTAAATTAGGGTAGGGCAAAAGATTCCTACCATTATGATATTTATTGCTGTAGTTTTGGAAGAAAAGTGTCCACCAGAGAATCCATCGTGAAATTTCGCTAACAATTTTTTATTCTGTGCGCCGTTGATACATCTTAACAACACGCCATCAAGATTTTTCTTGAAGAGAAGTCCATCAATCAAAACATAAGGGATAGATTGTAACCTCAGATGTCTTCTCTTTTCCTTGTTTAAGCTAGGAGGGTATGTGCCCTTGGAAAGGAATGTGATCATGTCCTTCATCAAGTTTCATGCGCCAGGATCTGTATTCTACTCAAGTTCTACACATGGGAGATCCTCATATAAAAATAATGAAGCCTCAGGATCATTCTGCGCATCCTCAACAATCTTCTTGTAGAGAGCACACTACCTCTTACTAGTTTTGTGGCTTTGATAGTCACATCATATTCCATGATTTTGGTCACCCATCATGCTCTCTTTTCATTGATCTCTACTCCCATGATGAAGTGTTTGACAAAAAAGTGGGATACTAATACTTTGATATGATTTATGGTGAACATACTTTTGAATTTTTTGAGTGCGCGCATGATGGTGAAGACCCACTTCACTGTGTGACTATAATTTAATTCATAATCCCTTAGCATCTGGCTAAAGGAAGCCACATGGTTGTTTTAGCCCTTGTTCATTTTCTTGTGTTATGACAACAACAACAATCACATCAGGGCTATAAGCATAAAGGATGAAATCCTTTGAGTAATTCAGTTGATGAGTGCTTGACACACAAGAAATTTATTTCTTGATTCTATTGAAGCTCTCTCTCCCTTTTTTGTTAGTCTAAAGGCTATGTCCTTCTTTAGCATCATGGTGATGGGCCAAACTAGACCTAAAAATTTAGGAATGAAGCGCCTAACAAAATTGATCTTAACGAGGAAGAATTGTAAGGCATTTTTGTGTGCTCACAGGGAAAGAGCCAACACTACTAAAACGCGCTCAGGATCAATTGCGATGCCATCATTCGAAACCACATGGCCCAAAAGCTTGCCCTGTGCCACTACAAAATTACACTTCTTAGGGTTAAGGGATACCCCAAAATTTCTACATCTCTCAAATAATTTTTCCAAGTGCACCATATGATCCTCACTTTGATTTGAGAAGATAGTTATGTCATCATAGTAAACCAAGATGAACTCATTGATATAACCTTTGAAGGTAAAGTCCATGGTGTGCTACTGATGTAGTGCCTACGTTCGACAGACTAAAGGGCATCTTTTGATATGCATATGTTCCCCACTTGGTTATAAACACTATTTTGAATTGATCCTCTTCCTTGACCAGAATTTGATTGAAACCTAAATACCCATCTAACATTGAGAATATTTGTGCACCATCCGCAGCCTTCAAAATTTGCTCCATCAAGGCAAAAGGATAATAATCCTTTAGAGATGCCTTGTTTAATCTCTGAATTCAACGCAAAGTTTTATTTCACCATTCTTCTTGCACAATGGAACTAGATTCGCAACCCAAGTAGAGTACTTGATGGGAAAAATAATTTTCTCCTCAATGAGTTTGGATAATTCCTTTCTCATGAGGGGCTCTATCTTTGGATTGACTGGTCACTACTTCTATCTGATGGGCTTGATACTAGGATCAAGGTCAATGGAGTGTTGAGAAACACTTGGATCAAAACCTTTGAGGTCTTCATACTCCCATGAGAATATATCACTATATTTTTGATAGAGAGAGATGAAGGCCTACTTTTCATCGTGTGCAAGATTTCTTGAGTGACAACTCTCTTCTCATGCAATAGTGACTCGGGAAGCAATCTTCTTGTGTGATGCGCATAAATGTTTCTTTACCCTTAAACTCATCATTAGGGCTAAAATTTGCTCTAAGGTGACCAACCCTTTAGGAAACTTATTTGACTTCAGTTGAATCACTTGGTCACCATACTTATCATGTAAGTAAGCTTGCATGCTTGATGAGAAATCAGCTTCATTTTGAATGAACTAGATGATCTGTGCATCATTGTCAAACACTTTCCAGCTGGTATTTTTGTCTAGAATGGATGGTCTGATCACCATCTTAATGTGATGCCTGTTTCCTTTGAAAAATTCCTTAGCATGACAGAATTATGAACCAAGTGCAGCCATTTGGTCAGCTTCCTTATTCATTTTCACAACACCACTTGTATATTTAGAGCATCAAAGCTCTCAAGGAGGTCCCAAAATCTATGTTTTAAAGCTTTGAGAATCTTATTATTTTCCTGACACTTTTTGGTAACTTGGTGAATAACCAATTATGTATCTCCAAATATTTGCAGCACCTTAATCTTCTTCTTTTTAGTAATAAGAAGACCATGCACCAACACCTCATACTCTACCACATTGTTATAACATGTAAACCGCAACCCGTGAACAATTCTTTTTCTCACCCTTAGGAGAAATGAGGATGAATCCTCATCTTGTGCCATTTTTACTTCTAGAACCATCAAAGTATAACTTCCATAGACCAAGGTTTTCTTCCCTTTGCTTGAGTGTGCACAATAGTATACCTTCTTCTTCAAGAATGCAAAGAGGCACCAATCCCAGCCATAAGATTCCAAATCTTTAAAGCATATGGGTCAAATTTATGGTGCTTATCTGCCCATTCATCAAGTACTAGATCAAGAATAGAAGGTGGAAGAGGATGCTCTTCATGAAATGAAGCTGGTTCTTCTTGGATTAAACAGTTAGCTTGGAGAGGGGATGGGACATATGACTCTACATGATATGAACATATAGGCCCAACTTGTATGGTAAACCGGTACCATACCTTATCTTGAGTAACATATGAGACCAATTAGAAGACAAGTAACCTCCCACTTTTGCCGTAAATTCTCTTGATAGACATAGGGCAAACAAAGTAGGTAAGTCAATGATAGATACATCTTGAGTTATTGTTAGATTTGGACATGCATGGAGGGTTAACTCAAGATCCTTGATGATTCCTAGGGTAGTAAAAATTGAGCCATTAAGTTGTAGGACTTATTTTGCTAGGGGGCTATACTTGAGACCTAAGACATCAACTATCTTCTTAGGCATAACAGAAGTGCTAGCGCTTGAGTCTATCATGCAATTATGCACTAGGTGTTTTCTTATGATCAATGACATATAAAAGGGTGGAGTTTTAACAATATTACTTACTTGTTTCTCCTTTTCCGACAAATATTGATGGAGGCGTGTGGTTTGTGAATAGTCGATCAGCACTGGAAGTTGGGACAATGCCTCATGCAGCAGATCCCATTGAGATGGAATGGTTAGAGCATACCACAATGTGACATTTATATTTGTCTTCTTCATCTGGTCCACAATACTAAATGGAAGACCCAATGACTTGTGCATCTGAGGGACAACAACATCCTTTCTTGACCGTTAAGGCGTGGAAATAGGGGATTTAGCCAAAGCTGAGGCTTTAACTACCAAAGGATGGGCATGTACCACTTTTGGAGAAGCTTTGCGTAGGATCTCTTGTGTAGGAAATTGAGCACTTCTACCACTGGATGCCATGGCTACATCCTTCTGCTTCTAAAGATCAACATGTGTTACTGGGATTGTGATATGCGCACCTGTCTCTAGCATTTGTTTCTTGTATCTTATATTGTTTGAAACTTAGTTGTGTGGTCTGCTTGTATCCTCTATAGCTCGGTTGATTACATAGAAGTCCTCAACGCCAGAGAAAATCAGATTGGAGTCATGAGGAACTTCTAGCCTTTCTTGTTATCTCGCATCAGTGCAATTGTTGAAGGTTCACAGCTAGAAGCCTTCTCGAATCATGTAGGCTTGTGCTCACACAACATTGGCACAATAATATTAACTACGAGGCATGTTTCAAGGGAAGCACCATTCTAATTCATGCACCAAATTGTTCTCAACTAGAACAAGCGCATGAATTGTTGCATTAGGTGCTTTGGAAGAGAGGGCACGGGAGGAATAACTTGCAAGGGAAGATATGTGTTAACATGTCATCTTTTATTCTTTTGGTTGGGTGTGTATCTTTGGTTTCCATATTGATTCCTCCAAGGTTGATTGCTTTGGCTATGCACTGATTAGATCTGCCCTATATAGGCTCGTGTTTATTGCTTCTCTAATGATATGACCTTATTTTAAAAATTTCTAATCGGGTCTTCAATTCCTCATCTTCTTTCGCCGCTCAATAGTAGGATTTTGATGCAACGGGTTCACCAATTTTATCAAGAATAGGGATAGGGGCCAAATAAGGCTGGGGTGCTTGTGACATTTCTAGGAACAAGGGCATAGGTGGTTTAGGAGCTATCTTTTTGCATGAATAAGACTATTTTATACCCTTATTGTAATATTATAAGTGGTTGGTAAAGTCCTACCTCCCATGGATTGAATCATGACTGAGATATCGTTGTTTAACACCTTTAGATAATACAGAAAAGCATGCTAGGCTATAGGTCTTACCACAAGAGGGATTATGTCCCAAGTCTTCTAAAATCTGATGTTGAAATCACCATCCACTCGTTGGGAGTCCTCCTTGTTGTTATCGGTTGCTCCACCGAGAGATAGGTGATCTAACTTATCTTCAAATTAATTGCAAAGAGTTGTTCCAATCTCATCCTAGGTGGCAATAGATCCAAGTCTCAAGCCTCGGTACCATTGAAGCACTTTTCCTTCGCAAGAGGTCTGTAAGTAGCTTCACTGCTACATTGTCATGTGTGATCAAATAGAGTGAACATACATTTTCTATATCTTAGATATGCTCCTGAGGGGTGACTTGATTCTCACCAGTAAAGTATGGAATACTTTTAAGTGCGCCATTTGGCATATCATGTTGCATGATAGGAACCAGGGGACTTCCTCCGCAAAGTTAGAAAAGTTCCTTAGTGGAAGAGGTGGTTGATGCACCATAGTAGGGCACACTGGTTGTCTATTGTGAGGATTTGAATGGGCACGATGTGCTAGAGATGAAGATGCACGCGGGATTTCTAGAATGAATTATTCTTAGGGATAGGCTAGAGGTACTCAATAATATTCGAGATGCTTTGCACTTCTCCTTGTATGCATTCGTCTCATGAAAGGCGCTCAACTACTAAAAAAAGATCTCGCAAATGTTGGGAGTCACTAGATGTGTTAAAATGAGCCTCCAAAGGTTGAAATACTAAGTCCACACACTAGAACTTAGCAATATGAAATTTAAGCTTTCATTGCTGGTCCCATTAGGTATGCCAAAAACTGTTGGTCATCAAACTTGCACCCGTGTCTTAGATATGGAAGAACCGAGTCATTTGTGACAATAATGGAACCGTCCCCAAGTTGTGGGACCTTGCGCACTTGGGACAGATCTCCAAAAAGGATGTTCCTCTATCTAATTCTAATGCTACTGCTAATCCTAGTGCTAAAAGGGAAAGCTAAGCTAACAATGCCAAGGGACCAGGGATAGAAGGATAACACGAAAGCAAACCTACACTAAAAGTCAATAACACCAAAAAAGAGGGATGAACACTATCTATTCTAAAAAAAATTAAGGGAAATGCATGAAAGAAGGATAGGTACGTGTAGACAACTTAAAACGTATTTACCGAGATCGGTTTCATGGAGAAAACTAAATAAGGAGTTGCGGGATGTAGAATGGCACTACGAGCACGCAATGTAAAAAAATGCAAGAAGAAGGAATGCAAACATGTTAGGACAAAGAATAGTCACAAAATGATGCTTCTATTACTTACGAAATGCAAAAAGCTATTACAATGGTGAAATATCCACATGCAAGAGCCAGATCTATAGGTTTGGGACTCAGAGTACAAAAAATATGAAGTCCTTAAAAAAATGCGTAAGGATCCAAAATGTCCAACGTTAATAATGAGCCAAACTCTTACATTTATAAATGAATCCATTGAAGAAGAAGAGGATGGAAAACCTGAATTTGAAATACAACCACCACCAATAAGCATTCAATTATTGTAAATCTACCTGTGAATTTGTCAAATACATTTCCCCAAGTCTGTTTGGCATATTGAAGAAGGAAGTTCGAATTGGGTGGTTGGAGCAATTAGATATGCTCATTAATACTCAAAAGAATTTTTCCCATTTCTCACCTACTAGATCCACCAAGAATTTGAATTTGAATATTTAGCATTGTAACCCATGTCAAAATCTATTGATTGAGACTAGGCGCGTGCTGATCGGAGCTCTGTAGCAAGAGATATGGATATTATAAGTTTTTCGAGTTGTTTGTGCACACAAGACACATGGCACATGTGGATTGGCTGAAAGGACGACCAACTGTGCAAATTTTCTTGTCATTTCTGCCACATGTCACTCATTGTTTTGTTGCAAGGATTTAGCACCCTATTAGTGTGCTTCTACTAGTTGTGTGTGGCATAATCAAGTGTGTCAGAGAATGACATGGCAAAGAAGAGTGCGAAGGAGGGCACAAAGATAGTGCACGCGAATGCGAGTATGAGGTGTGGGAAGGAGAAGATGGAACAAAGTGGAAAAAGAACACGAAGAAGGGAAAATCACGTAAGGCGCATGAGGAAAAGAAGGGGGCACGTAAGAAAAAGAAGGGGGACATGCAAGGAAATGTGCAAAGTTATCTTGATAATGCAAAACCTCGCAATGAAGAGCTCAGAGATATAAAGTGTATATAAGTTATTTAAATAACTGGGAGAGTTATTTGGATAATAAGACCCTCTACCTTTCTTCATACCTAACACCTTTACAAACATTCCGATTACTATAGGCATATGATAAGATCCTTATCCATTGTTGGAATAGTTACTTCATCTTTACATCCATTCTCTCATATTTGAGTAGTAAAGGAAGATCCAAACATGACCATTATGCCTTTTTGTGAGATCCTTTCCTCACTTGGAGACAACAAAAAAATTGATTGCTTATGATCTAAATAGGATCATAATTGAATAGCAATCATACATTAGAAGAGTAGTAATGGCTTATGATTAGATGCTTTATTCATGTTTATGCATTAGAATAGCTATTTCCTTTAAGCTTTTGTCATGATGTTCATGTTAGATTACATTTTCTATTTGGAACTACTAGGTGTTAGTTTCATTCAATTAGCTTAGTTTTTTTCTCATGCATACAGCTAGTATGCCAAAAAGTGCATGGTGATCATTATATATATTATTCTTTATCAAGTGGAGACAATAAATTACAACTAATACAAAAGTGATATTTAGTGAGGTAGACAATACCCACTGAATGTATAGTGATGATCTAACCCATTATATGATTTTTACTTACCTAGTGAGACCAAACCAGCGAAAAGAGCATATTTGAAACAATTATTAGAGCCCCATGCCACACTTTTGGTGACTTAGATTTTAGGTTTGGATCTATCCACATTAGTTTATATGATCTTAAATTGGTGATATGTTCCCATTCATTTATATTTTCTTATTGGATTGGTGATGTGTTCCATCCCTTAATATTTTCTTGTTGGATTGGTGATGTGTTTACATTCATTAAAATTGGTTTCAAATTGGGGTCTACCCCAATTATTATTCAAAGTATGATTCCTTTTCATTTATACTATGTATATATTAAGGGGATAATGTTTGATATTTCCAATGTTGCTACCTCATAATTTGTGATTTGGGTTATTGATGTTGAGTTGTTTGTTACAACTCAACTTTAGTTAGGAAGTTATTAGGTGATTGTGTAGATATATTTTTACTAAGATAGTACTAGTATATTGATATATCTAATTATGTTAGGTACTAATGATTTATTATCTTACTACATTTCCTAAAAAATAGTAATTGGTAGTAGACATGAATTTATCATGAGGAACTATGATCTATAAATGCATTTGAAGAAAAGAAGTATGTTTAAGATAAGATCTATGTAAATATTATTTACATTTCCATTATGAATATGTTTTTATAAATCTTTGTTTGAGAAATCATAGTAAGTATTTATGACATAATAATGCAGAACATCATTCACCTATAACACCCTCCAACTAATGGAGTTAGATGAACTATTTCAACTCGGACTATAATATGCAAAAATGTACTCTTTTCTCAATGTACCAAAATCATGAAACTCTTTCCTATAGGCTCAAATAAGTTCATTGAATGATATAAACATGTTTGATATCCCTCATCCAACCTACCTTAGTCATTCAAACCCTTGGAAGCCACAAACATTGATCAACTTACGCTGTTTTGCAAAATTTGCTCATTTTGGCTTCTTGAGAACATCATTTAATGGAATGGTATGTGACAGGATGATCTACAAGGCATATGAAGAAATTACTAATGGTTTTGATTACCATTTAATTAGTTTTAGGTGTGGGTAAATTTGTTTGATCTAACTCCTAAAACTCCTCCTACTTCCCTTATAACTTACCTCCCCAAGCTTAGTCTTTCCCATCGATTCCTGTCACGAAAGCAAATTCCACTATATCTTTTGATTGGATAACTCACTTTGTCAACTAGATAGAATTTAGAACACAAATTTGGGAATATATCTTGTCTACAATGTTTGTTCACCTCCTTATTTAGAAGGATTTGCAAAAAATCACAATTTTAAGCCTCTAATTATGCTCCCTTGTCCTCATACTATACCCTCCAACTAGATTGTCAAGATTTTCTCCTTGGTATGAGTTTATTATGGAAAAATTCCAATAGATTCCTAGTGAGGGAATAGTGTAGGTGATATATTAAGGGTTTTGTCATTTTAAGTGGGGATTCTGTCCTCCAAATGTTTGAATTTCTATAAACCCTAGTAAAACCCTACACTTTGTGAACCCGAGGACGCATATTCCTCTACCATTTACTTAGAAATGATTGTAAATCCTTCTAATAACTTCAAAAGGTCTGTAAAAGCTACTAGAACCTTCCTATTTTACTAGAAACTGTTATTTATTCATGTAAGTGAATTTTTGAGATGGTTTTCTCTTTGTACTCTGCTAGGGTTTTGTCACGGTTCCATTATCAAGCCACTATACCTTCTCTACAATCTTCAAGAAGGGTCTGAGTCTTCTTTTAAGGGATTAAGATGTGTACTTTCACTCTCGATAATGCTATTCTTCCCTCCAATCCACAATCTTCTTCCTCATGCACAATTGTATCCCATTAAAACTTGCAATAATCAGTCATAGGTTCTTTTTTCTCATCCAACCCCTTTAAACATAAAACTCACAAACTAAACACATAAATACCACCAAAATGGATCATTTAAAAGACCTCTTACCTGTATTGAATCCTTATGGAATTAAGCACTGTAATTTTCTAACACATGCATAAACACACTCATTCACCATAGTCATACATCAAGGAAAAAAATCTCTATTTGAGCTCCAAATTTGGTTTCCTTTATTGATCAATAAGTTTCAAAACAATTACAAGATGGATTTATACTTCCTTGAATCGAGCTCCCCATAACTCGATATTTCTTGGTCATATTCAAGCTTTTACAAGATAATGGTCACATTACAAGATGTGTAAAGGAGCTAAACCATGATTAGGAGTTACAAGCTCATTCATTACCCTAATAAGGATTGGATTCCACATTATAACTTGAAAAAACTACCAAATTCTTGAAACACACCTATAAACCTCTATACATACCTAAGAAGCCAACATTGGCTCAAGAGAAATTTAAAATTTAAAATTGCTAAAAATGGATGGAAACCTCCAAATTCAAAATTTGAATCTCTAGAGCCCAAGAAGACGACTTGGATGGATCTTGAAACAACCTAATAACTATATAAATCCAAAATTTTATCGCTACTTACCAAAACTAACCCTGTAATGATGTTCCTACATCATACTACCAAGGGGAAAATAAGCTTCCATGGTAGTATACTTGTAAGCTGGTCTTTGGCTCTTTTTCCCCCTTTGTTTCCAATTATATATTAGCATTTGAAGGTGCTCCTTGATTGCATTCTTTCCTTGTTTCATCAATCCCATCTATTCCATGCTCCTTATAAGTTTTGGCATGCTTAAGAAAATCATCTCCATAGGCTCTTGAACTGAATTAAGACTATATACAGTCCTTATCAACTTTTGCTCAAGATTATATGCTTGGTTTATGTCCTCATGAAATGGTCCTTGATGTTCCTTGACTGTTGTATCATGCTTGAATCCTTCTTTATTCTCTCTTTGGATCACTTCACCTACAAAAATGAGAAATGGTGGTATTTTCTTGATGTGTTCATCTTCACATGACTACTCTTTGATGATTTCTAGTGCTTGAATTACATACACATCATTTAAATCAGTGTTAGTTGGAAAAATATGAGTCTCTCCTTCACACTTGGCTACTATATCCTTGCCATACATATTCTCCTCTTGTCCTTTCACTAGATGGTCTTCTTACACCGCATTATCATACTTGGCATGACTATCCTTTTCCATGGTAGGATCTGATTGTTTCTTCTTTATTGCATGGGCTGAGTTGTAATCCTCCTTGACTAACTCTAGAATCTCTTTCCTATTTTTATATTTAGTAGAGGCTTAATATCCATCTTGATTACCCTTCATACTCATTCTCTTTTTGCAAGTGCTCTTGGTATCCATGCTCTCCACTTATCCACCGCCACATTGTCTTGACCGTACCTCTCTCGCTCTTATTCAATTCACCTTTTTGTCTTTGCTGAAAGAATAACTTGAATCCCATAAACATCACCCTTGACTTCTGTTCATGCCATGATTTATCATTCTTCAATTGATTCAAGGTGTGTCTAGTTCCATCCTTCACAAATGTGTATGTGTTTTCCCATCCATCATGGATGGATCTTCTGTCAAATTTCCATGGTCTTCCCAATAGAATATGACATGCATCCATGGGAAATATATCACACAAAACTTGATCATGATATCTACCTATTTGAAATTCAACTAGACACTGTTGATTCACTAACACATGATGCTCTCTTTGTACCCAGAAGATTCTATATGGATTATAATACCTTACCTTATTCAAATGTAGTTTTTCTACCATTTCATTGGATACTAGATTATCAATATCTCCATTGTAAATAATGAGATTGCAACACTTACCTCTTTCCTTGCACATTGTTCGAACAAGGTTATCATCTCGACTTCGGTTCTTGATGCTTACTTGCATTCACCATAGATATTCTCATCATCAAATGTTCTCTAGTTTCAGTTCTGCTCTACCAAGGATGGTGATGCTACACTCTCCTTTTCATTTTCATGTGATTCTTAGTTTCTTGCTTCATTATCCATATTGATGCTTGCTTGTGGATATTAAGGACATTCAAATGATCTATGTACAAAAAATTTATTGCACTTGAGGCATTTGATAGTGAATTCACCTCTACTTATACCATATCCACCCCTTGAGTATCCATCTCTAAATGAAATATGTGTTTATGAACTAGTCACTTCTTCTTCATTTTTTACTTCTACTTTGTTGTCCTCTTCATGTTTGCTGATCTCTTCCTTTTAATCCTCTTCATCTACCTCTCAAATACTGAGTTTGTTTTCTTGACAAATTTTCCTCTTCCCTTAAGGCTTACTAATATGCTTCCTCTCTACTGATCTCAAATTAAATAATCTGATTTCATATTGAATATTCAACCTCAAACCGTTCACATACATTGCCACTTCTTCAGGATCATCCTGTATATGACCATACCTCATAGCTAGTTTATAGAATTCATCAATATAACTAGCTACACTTAACTCTCTCTGCCTAAATTTTTGTAATTTATTGAATAAAATGGTTTGATAGTCTATTGGAATGAAATTATATTTCAAGTTGGACATCATATTGTCCCACTTCTTGATATTTTCTTTATTTCTGCTTACTCTTTCTTGTTGCACAAAGTCCCACCATATTGCAACATGTCTTGTAAGCTTGGTGACTACAAATTTCACATTCTTGTTCTCTGCAATGCTCTCAAAGTCAAAGTACTTGTCCATTTTGGATATCCAGTCTATGAGTTATTTCAGATGTAGGCCACCTCCATACTATGGCACTTTCACTTTTGATTTTGTACATGCTCCTATAACTTCCTTCAGAGTTTTACATCCGGTTCTCCCGATGCCGCCACTTCTTCTCTTTTTCTTCATCACTATCCTTATCTAATGCCTTCCGTCTTCTATGAGCTACTTCCCAAAGTGCTCCTAACCTCTTTGAATGTTTATAAATATTGCAAGCCAATCAACATCTCTTGGATGCTCTCTATTTCCTTTTCTCCCCCACTCTTCTTGGTGACATTTTATCAAATTCTTCACTTTCCTCTCAAAACATTTCCTCTTCACTGCTTCTTTATTTCTCTCTCTGTCACTTTATTAAAAATTTCTCTCCTTCTCTTACTCCGATACCACTAATGATGCAGAGCATAATTCACGTATAACACCAAAAAATGGAGTTAGATGAACTATTTTAACTCAGACTATAACTTGAAAAAATGTACTCTTTTCTCAATGTACCAAAATCCTACAATTTTGTCCTATAGGCTCAAATAAACTCATTGAATGCTATAATCATGTTTTTTTATCCCTTATCTAACCTACCCTAGTCATTCAAACCCTTGTAAACCACAAAACTTGATCAACTTACCCTCTTTTGCAAAAGTTGCTCATTTTGGCTTCTTGAGAACATCATTTAATGGAATGGTATGAGACAAAATTATCTAAAATATTTATGAAGAAAGTATTAGTGGTTTTAGTACCCTTTAATGAGTTTTAGGTGTGGGTAATTTTTTTGATCCAAATCCTAAAGCTTCTCCTACTTCCTCCACAACTCGCTCCCAAGCTTAGTCCTTCCTACCTATCCTATCCTCAAAGAAAATTCCACCGTATATTTTGATTGGATGAATCACTTTGTCAACTAGATAGATTTAGAATACCCATTTAGGCTTATATATTTTCTAAAATGTTTTTTCACCTCCTTCTTTTGAAGGATTTACAAAAAATCACAATTTTAAGCTTCTAATTAGGCTCCCTATCCAACTACAATACCCTCCAACTAGAATATCAAGATTTTCTCCTTGGTATGAGTTTATTATGGAAAAATTCCAATATATTTGGAATTTCAAGTGGGATTAGGTCCTCCAAATGTTTAAATTTCTATAAACCCTAAGCAAAACCCTACATTGTGAACCTGAGGACACAAGTTCCTCTACCATTTACTTAGAAATGATTTTCAATCCTTCTAATAAATTTTAAAATGTTTGTATATGCTACTAGAACCTTCCTATCTTACCAAAAACTAGTTTTTGTTCATGGAAGTGAAATTTGAGATAATTTTCCACTATACTCGCCAGTGGTTTTGTCACAATTCCATTATCGTGCCACTAGACCTTCTCTCGTAATATTCAAGAAGGCTCTAAGTCTTCTTTTAAGGGATTAATAATGTGTGATTTCAATCTCCATAATTCCATTCTTTCCTCTAATCCACAATCTTCTTCTTCATTCATAGTTGTATCCCATTAACACTTGTAATAAAAAAATCACAGGTTCCTTTTGCTCACCCTACCTCTTCAAACACAAAAATCACAAACTACACACATAAATACCACCAAAATGAATCATTTACAAGACCCCTTACATGTATTGAATCCTTATGGAATTGTTAGGCACTATAAATTGCTAACACATGTATAAACACAATCATTCATAGTAGTCATACATAAAGAACACAAAATTACATATTTGGAGCTCCAAATTTAGTTTCCTTCGATTGATCAATAAGTTTCAAAAAAATTACAAGATGGATTTATACCTCCTTAGCTCGAGCTCCCTCATAACTGATATTTCTTGGTCATATTCAAGATTTTACAAGATATGTGAAGCAACTAAACAATGATTAGGAGTTACAAGCTCATTCATTACCCTAATAAGGCTTGGAGTCCACATTATAACTTAAATAAACTACCAAATGATTGAAACACACCTATAAACCTCTATACCTACCCAAGAAGCCAAAATTAGATCAAGATAAATTTAAATTTTCAAATTGCTAAAAAGGAGGGAAACCTCCTAATTCAAAATTTGAATCTCTAGAGCCCAAGAAGACCATTTAGATGACTCTTGAAACAACCTAATAACTCTATAAAGCCAAAATTTGATCCCTACTTTCCTAAACTAACCCTGTAATGATGCTTCGCATCACATAATTTATATTCATATTTAAATATCAATAAGCTTTCTATTGAATATCACTTTGTGTAGATATGCTTCTATAATATATATTAGAATTTCTTATATGACTATGGAAAATTTAAACTCATATGTGTTAATTCATTAATCTATAATATGCGTAATTGGTGGTATATATGAGTGCATGTATATGAATTCTTTAAATTAACATTATAAATATTTTTGATAATATACCTATTTGGCCACCCTTTAAAGGACTAGTGTTGTAAAGAAAATTTGAATACCTCATCCAATTTTTTTGTGAATAAGTAATTATGATTTGAGTGCATGTATACACATTCTTTAAATAAATGTCATAAATAATGAGCCTATTATAACTATTCTACCACCCTTTGAAGGACGAGTGCTATTAAAATATTCCAAATATACCATCCAAAATTGAATTCAAATGGATAATTAAGCTTAAAATAATGAATTCCAAGTGGCAACAATAAATTACAACTACTACAAAAGGGAGATTTAGTGAGGTGGACAATACCCACTGAATGTATAGTGATGATTTAACCCATTATATGATTTTTTATTTACCTGGTGAGACCAAACTAGCCAAAGGAGCATATTTGAAACAATTATTGGAGCCCCATTCCACAATTTTGGTGACTTAGATTGTAGGTTTGTCTCTATCCACATTAGTTTATATGATCTTGGATTTATGATATGTTCCCATTCATTTATATTTTCTTGTTGGATTGGTGATTTGTTCCATCCTTTAATATTTTCTTGTTGGATTGGTTATGTGTTTACATTCCTTAAAATTGGTTTCAAATTGGGGTTTGCCCCAATTGTTATTCAAATTATGATTCCTTTTCATTTATACTATGTATATATTAAGGGAGAATTTTGAATATTTCCTATGTTGCTACATCATAATTTGTGATATGGGTTAATAATGTTGAGTTATTTTTTACAACTTAACTTTAGTTAGTTATTAGGTGATTGTAGATATATTTTGACTAAGATAGTAATATAATATATATATATATATATGGTACTAATGATTAATTACCTTACTACATATTAAAAAAAGGCATTGGTAGAGAACATGAATTTATCATGAGGGAATTATGATCTATAAATGCATTTGAAGAAAAAGAAGTATGTTTAAGATAAGATCTATGTAAATATTATTTAAATTTCCATCATGAATATGGTTTTTATAAATCTTTGTTTGAGAAATCATAGTAAAGATTGATAAAATAATTTATATTCATATTTATATATCAATAAGATTTATATTGAATATCCCCAGTCGATATGCTTATATAATATATTTTAGAAGTTCTTATATGAATCTATAAACTTTAAACTCATAAGTGTTAATTAATTAATCTATAATATGTGGAATTGGTGGTATATATGAGTGCATGTATATGAATTCTTTAAATTAACAGTATACATATTTTTGATAATATACCTCTTTGTCCACCTTTGAAGGACTAGTTTTGTATAGAAAATTTGAATAACTCCTCCATTTTTTTTTTTTTTTGAATAAATAATTATGATTTGAGTGCATGTATATGCATTCTTTAAATAAATTTCATAAATAATGGGCCTCTTATAACTATTTTTACTCCATGGGTTAGATCATGGGGGATGAGAAGGGATGTGAGGTGGGATGTGACTTTCTCCTATAAGTCCCAAAGTGTGTTTGTGTAGGATGAAAGGGAAGGAGTGAGGGAAATGGGATAGGTTGGATAGGATAGGGTTTGGTTGATAATTTGGGATTAGAGGGGATAGATGGATGTGTGCCCCTAAGTGTAAAGTAGGGTGACCTATGTGGATGGATGGATGGGTTCAATTTTCCCCAGGTGTAGGGTAGGATGGGAAGTGAGGGGTATCTATAATGGATTATACCCTAGTAGAGTGGTAAGGTTGCCCTACCATGATGATGGCAGTTAAAAAGGGAGAGGAGGGGATTAAAGGATTGGGGATTGGTAGATGGATTGATGGGATGATCAAGAGAATTGGTAGGATCAGGTTGTGATTGGGTATTGTTAGTGTGAGGTTTATATCCTAAGCTTGATTGTTCAGAGTTGGGAGGATGGGTGATGGGAGTAAGGATGCCTTGTTCATGGATACCTAAGCCTTTACCATGATGTTTGATGTTGGCAAGCATATTTTCAGCTATATGGAAGGAAGTGGATATGGAAGAGGATGAAGTGATGTTGTCACCATTAGATTGGGGGATGTTTGTTTTCTCATCCACTAAGGGAAATACTTAACAAAATATGGGGGTTTAGATTTGGATTTATTTGGATGTTTAGGTGGGGGAGAGTTTTGGATTTGTTGGGTTTGTTTAGATTTGTGGATGGTTGGGATGGATGGAATTTTCATTGTTTATGATGACGATGTTTAAGAGAGGACATGGATTTGAATAAGGGATGGCTAGGTATAGAATGAGGATTAAAGGATGGTAGAGAAATAGGTGTAAGGACAAGAATTTTTTGGTTAAAGAGGTTTTGGACGTAAGATTGGAATTATAGACATTGATTAAGTGAATGTCCATGGGTGCGGTGGAAGTCACAATAATAATGGTCCCTATACCAAGATGGTTTGGGAAGGTTAGAATCATGATGTTTGATGGGTGGGTGAATGATCATGTTAAAGGTTTTAAGACGATGGAAGATGGTAGTCAAGGATTCACCTAAGGAGGTGAAGGCAATTGGGGTTGGTAAGAGAGATGGTGTGGGTAATAAGGGTGGGTTAGGTAGGATATGTGTAGGAGTGGGTAGGATAGGAGAAGATTGATTGGATTTGGATGTAGGTTTAAGATGTGGATTATATGGTTGGGATTTGGATGGAAGATTAGCCTTGGGGGCTTTAAGAGGTTGGTTTGGTTTTGGATTGGTAGTGGATTTTGGCTTGGGATTGGATTTGGTTGATTTGGGAGAAGTGGATGGTACAAGGTTAGTTTGTGTAGGATTAAATGGTTTTATTTGGGATGAAGTGGATAAGGTAGATGTGGATGAAGAGGACGTGTTATATTGGTTGGATGTAAAGGGTGGAGTTGGTGTTGATGAGGGAGATGGGTTGGATTTAGGTGATGTTGGTTGAGTTGAGATAGATGGGGGTGGTGTGGAAACCACATTAGATTTAGGAGATATGGGTGACTAAGGAGTCATATTGGATGGTTTGGGATTGGATTTGTGATTGGTAGATTTATCGATGTGTATGTAGAGGATAAAGGTGGCTTGGGGGCCATGTTGGATGAAGTAGGATTAGGGGTCAAGAGGATGTGGGCGACTTAGGAGTCACAATAGATTGGATGTAAGTAATGGAGGCTTATGAGCCAAATTAGATGTTAGAGGAGGGGACTTAGGAATATCTAGGATAAAGTTCATGGGCTGAGATTGAGATGATGAGGATGATGAGGATTTAAGACTAAGATAAAAGTGGGGATAAGGATTGAGGTTTGGTTTGAACTTGATTGGATGTGGATGGGTATGTATAAGGTACGTTATGATATGTTTTGATGGGGGGATTTGGGGATTATATTTTTGATGGGGGATTTGGAGGTGTATAGTGGTGATGAAGGATTAGACTTGGATAATTGGTTAGAAAATTGTAAAATAAGGTTGCTTTAGTGTTGGTGGTGATTTGGATTTTGGTTTAGATTTGGGTTTTTGGAAGTGGATGTGGTGGACGAATTATATCTAGTTAAATTCTAGAAAAGTTTGATAAGGAGATATTTATTGGTGGAAGGGGATGATTGGAGTTGATCAAAATTGATGTAATTACTTGTGTGTGAAGAAGAAATATGGTTAGGGATGTTGGATGATGTGGATTTAGGATTGGGTGTGATTGGTTGTGTGGATGGGGGATCATCTTGATCAATGTCAATAAGGTCCTCACTATCATAAGTGGATGTGAGGGAGGATGGTTGAGAAGATGTTTGGCTAAGGTGTGATTGGAGGTCAAGAATTTGTTGGTTAAGATTTTGGATGGTTGTGAGGATGGTGGGATCAACTTGGGATGGGTTAGGAGATTTTTGGATAGAGGATGTGAGTGTCATAATTTGGTTTTTTAAAGATTAGATAGTAATAGGGATGTTTTGATCAAAGTGGGAAAGTAAAGGTTGATGGGTGGGGATTTGAATTTGATGGGAGCCATGATGAGGATGGGGGTTTAGATAAGATTTAGGAATAGGATTGGGTATGGATAGGATGTAGGTAAGATATGATTAAGATGGAGGGATTAGATGTGGATGGGATGGATTAGGAAAGGGGATAAGATTGGGGTAATTAGATGGATGGATTGGGTTTGATTATGTTTGGATGGGGGTTTGATTTGATTATTTGATTAATGTTTGATTGGTTGATTAATGTGTGGTCAAAATGATATGTAAGCAAGCAACACACATGCAACACACAACCTAGCTAGTCAAGTGGGTGTGCAACATAAGCTATAGCCCACTTTCAATACCACACATGACAGTGGTGCTCACTAAGCTAGCCCACCTTTACGTCGATGTGTGATCAGCTAGCGAGTAATCTTTGGTGGTTCCTTCCCCGTACTATAGATTGATTGTGGTGAAGGATACCTATGCTAGGATAAACAATGCTAATTAGGGGCATCCCCTATATACCTTGAGGTACGTGGGGCCCAAATTCATGTTGCAAGGATGCTATATGAGGCACTGGGTTTTGGGACGTGGAAGACCCTCCCTTCACACTTCCCTTAAAATAAGTGAGCACTTAGCCAATAATGACAACACTCCAATAATTTTTATACCCCACCAAAACATGGGGTGTGTCTACATGCGTGGAGATGAAGCCCACAATCACAAGACCCCTAGGACTATGAAAAGTGTGTGGATATAAATTTCATGTCACATTGCCCCTAAAAAGAAAAAAGGGAATGCTATCCACTTTTGATCCTCAAGATCATCCTAGGACGCGAGAGGAGAGAATACACGGTTTCACCTTTGGGATATAATAAACACACAATATACAAGAAAACGAAAACAAAATATAAGATGATATATAAAATCTAATATTTTGGGTCTTTAAAATGGTGGGCACCAAAATGTATATGTTAAAAAGATTAGATAAAAGTTAGAAACCAAAAACAAATCAATTGATTCCTAAATCTAATCTATTCAACAATACTTCAGATTGAGCTAGATGGAAGGGAGAAAGAAGTGCAATACCTTCACTTACCAATGAAGAACTCCCTTGATGCTTTGGATGTGCTCTTGATGGTGGATTGGATGTTCTTGCTTCAGATTTTGGAGACACTTGGGCAACACCTCCCTTTTGATTTTCTTGGATTGATTGATGTTTGATGAAGGATGAATTGATTGGAGTGGATTGAAGATGGATTGATAGAGTGGATGGATTGATTAGATGATAAAAATGGAAAAGTTTGGTTATGGATTCTTGAGATCTATGGATTGGCTTCCATGGAGGGTGGCATTCCAATTTATAGTTTTTGAATTGGAATTGGAATTAGAAGGCTAGGATATTGCCAAGTATATGGAATTAGAAGCCTATAGAAATAGAGGAGGGGGATTAATTCTATAATTAGAAAATATAGAACTATGGAGAAATATCCATTGAATTTAAAATTCAATGGAGAAGAATAGAAATTTAGAGAAGCTTTTAGAATTGGAAGCTTATAGAAATAGAAGCTTCTAGAAATAGAAACCTCTAGATTTAGAGGTAGGGGATATGATTAGTTTAGGTTTAGATTAGGTTAATAAATTATGATTAGAGGAAAGGTTAGATGGAAAGGTTAGGTGTAGGGATGTGTAGGGTAGGTGGTAGGTGAGATGTAGGAATATTAAATTCCTATAAATGTTAATGAAGGATTAAAATAAGATAATATGATATAATAATGTAATAAAAGGGATTAATGATGGGATAAGATATAATAATGATGATAAATGATAAATGGTGATAAAATGATAAAGGGGTAAATATGATAAAATGGATTAATTATTATATGCATTTAGATGATGTTATTTACGGACAAATTAGTCGTAACTAAGCATGTTGACATTATAGATGTCTCAGTGTAGAAACATAATTTGGTGTTTATAGGTGTAATAAAATGAGAGAATAATTTACATGAGTGCTTAAGTTCTCTATTAATATCCCACAATTTGTTACACACCTAAAATATGTATGTAATTTCTTATAACCTTCTCATCCCTTAATGAGAGAGGAGGAGCATTGATTTTAAGGCCATGAAGTGATTTTATGATGGTCAAGTCATTAGATTTTGATGGTTTTAATAATTATTCTTACATTCAATATTTAATAAGAGTTGTAATGTGACTAGTTCCTATCGTAGTTTAAAGAAAATTTGACCGAATAATAATAAAATAGATATATTTAAGCAATTGAAATATAGATGTGGTCTCACACAAAATACGTTTTAACCGATTTAAAAATTGTGAGTCAAATATTAAGAGTACGGTATTGAACTATAATGTACTCTATATAATTATTATAAACATCTATAATACAAACACTTACAAGAATTCATACATAATTAATCAATAAAAGCTCAAAGTAAAGATATAACACAAACTTACTAAGAGTAGCATGACTACCACAATTTTATCAAGAAGCTTTGAAGTAATTTGTATGGAAATAAATAATGGCAAAATAATACACCCTCTTTATCTCTCTCGTATAATTATTGTAAACATCTATAATACAAACACCTATAAGAATTCATACATAATTAATCAATAAAATCTCAAAGTAAAGATATAACACAAACTTACTAAGAGTAGCATGACTACCAAAATTTTATCAAGAAGCTCAAGTAATTTGTATGGAAATAAAGAATGGTGAAATAATACATCCTCTTTATCTCTCTATAACTGGGTAACCTAAACTAGGATAAAGAATGCCCTGCTAAAGATTCAAACCTTAGATTGTAAGTTGATACAGATCTAAAAATAGGATGGTGATACTCCACGCTCTATAAGACTTATAGGGTACCAAATCCTAGACCTAAAACATGGTAGTGGTTTCTAACTAGATCTCACCAACAATATGATAATATTAAGGTTATAATAATTTTGTAAATTATATAATATAGAGGTAAGGGATACAAGAGGTTGCAAAGAAAGAGTCACAAGGATCAAGGGTCAGTATACATTTGAAGTCTAAAATGGGGTATTATAAGGTAGAAACCATTATATAAATATAATACAACAAAAATAATATCCTACCCTAATCTAATTTATGCATGAAAACATAAAAAAACATCCCGATATAAAATAAAATAAATAATGAGAGAGGTTAGAGATACATATTTGCATGAAGACACCATTAACGCATTAACTTCCCCCATGATAGGTATAACCTTAGGAGAGAGTTGATGTGGGGACCAAAAATTAATAGAGGAATACCTAGGAACACCTCTACTTGAAGAATCCAATGACTCTATATGTTGGGTATACCATGTAGAAAGTGAAACTCCTATTCTTGTGGATCATAAGTACCCAATGCTCTAAGAGTGAAATCTAAAGAAGAAAAATAATCCCGATTTAAGACCTTCAAATCTTTAAGTGCATATTAGTAAGTGTTAGTAAATTGAATATGATGATATGTAATGAGCGTCATATACTACGTATACATATCCATGTCATATAATTTATTATTTTTCCTTGTTAATGATTTCTACCATGGTCAATTATGTCGATATGACAAACAACAAACTAAACCACATCGACCATGGTCGATGTCTTTGACTAAGGAAATATATTCAACGATATTAATCATGGTCAATGCTATCAAATAGATAAATGTGGGAATTTTTAGGCAAAAGAATAAATTCAACCGAGATGGAGGGAACTCAAAGGTGTTAAGAGGGTGAAATGATGAATATTTGTGTGTTTTTAATGTAAGGATGAGGATGATCGTAAGAGGATGTCAAGGTGAAGTTGCAAGGAGACTAGAAAAATTGATTTTAGTGGCATGAAAACATGTAAAATATGATATAATTGGACTACCTATAAAATCTCTCTCATAAGTACCACTACTTGACTAGACCAATGTAACCTTTGAAGGATACAAAACCATTTCTAACCATTCCCCACTCCCGGTGGTATCCTTGAGGACCATGCTCTTGATTTAATGAAATTTATATCTATGCAACAACACCGTTGATGAGATAAGTATAAAAATATTAAAAATATATCTAGATAAATAAATACAAGCAAGAGTGAATGATATGAGATAAACGCGACTCAACTTATAATCGTAGGTCCTGGACCGATTCAAGGCTAATGAACAAGATGGAAAGGTAGATTCTCAGTATCGTGTAAGCTCTGCTTTCTAATTTTGGAATATAAAAATCTCGGGGACATGAGCACTTGGCATAAAACATGTCCACCGGGTGTTGGTGTCTATGTGATAAATTTGGTCCTAGTTATTTATGTGTCGCTTATTTTCACTTCTTATTCATCAAGGTTGCATCAAGTTCACTACAAGTCTTCTTAGTTACACATGTACCTATAAAAAAACCCTAACTACCTACACAATACTCAAGCATGCATTAGATGAATAGAAATATATATATGCTTGAGTTAGACTAGACTCAATGGTCTCCTAATGTGATTATCACCAAGCATTGCACTACATTTCAGACTCAATATAGTTATTGTGTGTGTGTGATTGAAATAATGTCCCTTGAGATAGACGCCCTAGTTCCAAATCAAACAAAGAATAGCAGAATACAACTAATTTTTCCCAACACAAATGTGTGGTATGGAATTCATAATAAACCCTCCTATGTAGTGAAGTATGCAGTTCAAAATACAATCCTTGGTGTATTAGATATAAATTTTATTCTTAGAGGCTTCATTGATCTTATGATATCCACAAACCCTTAGAAAGTTGTACCTTTTTATTGAATCTATGTGGGATTTGTACCTTGAAGAATGGATAGACACCATCACACACACCATTGGATTATCCATTTGATTCTTCTAACACCATTGACTATCTACTCAAATTATTCTATTGCATTTTTCTAGTCGGTTGTTCTTCTTGAGCATTGTTCCACTCCCAAGAAAGCTATGTTGAATTATCTAAACAAATTAAAGATAGAATAGGAAAAGTAGATCATTACTTTATACATCTATCATATCAGTATGGCTACATGGATATAGGTATGGGATGGTTTCAACCTCATTAAAGAAACAAATGAAAATTAAGTGTTTATGGGTGTAATGAAATGAGAGAATAATTAATGAGAGTGCTTTAGTTCTCTAGTAATCGGGGGATTAAGCGCTAAGTAGATTAAGCAATTGCTTAGGGCGCCGAGCTAGTCAAAGGGGCCTGAATATAAATATTTTTGGCTATTATTAGAATTTAACCATTAATTTTTACTTGAAGTCAATATTAATTGACCCTTTTGTTGATATTATTATAAAATAACCTAATTTTTAATTACACACATAAAAAGATACTATAATATTTTTGTAATTAAAAATATATGCATATTTGTAATCTCATACAATTTTGTTGGTATTGTTACCTATTCTCTAATGTAACTCTAGATAATTCAAGTGTGTAATTTTTCTTAGAAAAGGTTCGTGTATTTTTATAATGTCATTAGTATAACTAATAGAGGCAAATATAATTAAGGAAAGAACTATTTAATTATTTGTTCCTAATGTTTTGGGGAAATGTCTCTTTTTTATGGAGGAATTAGTAGGCTTGGCCCAGATACCACTCTTCACCATACTATGGGAGGTACCTAACATTTTTTATTTCTTTGTGAAAAATGGTGTGTTGTTCAGATTTTGAGTCTCATCACTTACTTGATATTGGTAAATAAGATGAGTAACTAACCTTGTATAAAAAAATTGTATTTGTTGCATTCCAAGAACCTCTTGTGATTAATTCTCTCCATCCATATGGTATTACCTATTCTTATTTGATAATTTTATAAGATAATTTTATTCCTTCGTACTCCAATTTCTCTAAATTAGTGATTTATTATAACCCTTAAGAAAATATTAAAATATGATAGTGTATGTAGCTTTTATTTATTTATTTTATGGGAGAAAATTATTAACTAAAATTGTAAAAAGGGTGTCCAATTCAATTATTGCCTAGGTTGCTCCAAACCTTTAATTCAGTTTTGTTAGTAATCTCCCAAACCTTGTTACACACCTAACATTTATATTTGATCTTTCTACCCTTCTCATCCTTCATCTAGATTGGGAGCCTTGATTTTCAATATGCGCACGCGTGTGTGTCCTAATGATGGTTAAGTCCTTATATTTTGGTGGCTTTTAATAATGATTCTTGTGTTTTGATATTCAATGAAATTCATAATGTGACTACTCCTATCATGCTTGGAAGAAAAGTTAATTGAATTTTCAATATACACGCGTGCGTGTGTGTGTGTGTGGGTGGTCTCACACAAATTAATTTTTAATTAATTTTATTTATTTTTAATTCAAATATTAAGAGTGTGGTATTAAAGTACAATGTACTCTATAGAACCGTTATAAACAACTATAAGGAAAAATCCTACATGCGTGCATACATAATAAATCATTGAAAGATCAAAATATATACACACTTCTCTATATACTTACCAAGGGTAAAGCATGACCACCAAAATTTTATTAAGAAGCTCAAATAATTTGTATGCAAATAAAAAATGAACCAATAAAAGATCATCTTTGTCTATCTATAATGTGGTAATTTTAACTATAATAAATGGGGCCATGTTAAATATGCACACCTTATATTGTAATTTGGTAAGGACACAAAATAGGAAGGTGATACTCCGCACTCTATATGAGGTATAGAGTTCTAAATCCTAGACCTAAAATAGGGTAGTGGTATATAATTAGCCCCGATAGGAATTTGATGACAATAAGGTTACAAAAATATTATAGGTTATATAAAATAGATGTAAGGGATCAAAGAGGATTAAAATTAAGAGTCACAAGGATCGAGGGTCAGATACTTTTAAGCCCCAAAATGGGGTATTATAAGGTAAAAACTGATAAATAAATTTAATGCAATAGATAAGAATATGTTTCCCTACTCTAATCTATGCATGACCACATCAAAAAATATCCCTATATAAAATAAAATAAAGGAAAAGAGAGGTTAGAGATAGGTCTACCTACATGAAAACACCATTGACACATTACCTCCCCTCAAGGTCAATAAAACCTTATGAGAGATATGGTGTGGTGGACCACAACTAAATAGAAGAAGACCCAGGAACACCTCTAATTGAAGAAAATGAATTTATATGTTGGATATAGCATGTCAAGTAAAAATCCTATGCTTGGGGATCATAAGTACCCAATGTTCCAAGTGTGAACTCCAAAAAAATGAATAATCCCAACTTCAATACCTTCTAATATTTAAGGGCATATTAGCGGTTCTAGAAGACCAAATAGGATGACATGGAATGATCACTCATATAATGGGTATACATAGCTAATTCATAGCATTTATAGTTTTACCTAGCTAAAAATATTGATTGTGATTGATGCCATCATTGTGAAAACTACAAACCCGACAACATCTACCATGGTCAATAATGTTAGCTTAAGAAATATGATCTTTTAATGGTATCGATCATGGTAGATGCTATCAAAGAGAGGAATGTGGGAATGAGATGGAGGGGACTTAGGTTATAAGAGGGGAAATGATAAAGGTATTTGTGTGTTAACTGCAATTATGAGGGTTATCATAAGATGATGTCAAGGTGATGGTTCAAGGAGACTATAAAACATGATTCTAGGGACATGAAAACATAAAAGATATGATATGATTGGAATTCATATCAAATATCTATCATAAATACCACTAATGACCATCCCAATGGAACCCATGAAGGATACATGTAACCATTGTTGATCACTCCCCTCTTCTAGTATTATCCTTGAGGACCATACTTTAGGGAAGATAAAGTGAAAATGATGCCTACGAAGGAAAAAATTAATAAAGTGGAAATTTAGGTATATACATATGTCCCAACCAAGATTTTTGTGTGTAAAAAAAAGTGTACATGAGATGGTCTTTGGGAAAATAATATGCAACACTAAAATTAAAATACTAAAAAATATTTGTAGAGCATAAGTAATGCAATAATGAAGTCAAAAAAATCATACATACATGTATACTTACTTTACCGCCAATGGTAATTTTAGTGGCTAATATTTACTATTTTTCTAAAAGTAACTTTTGGTCCTCTTAAAAATAGGCAATTGTATGAAAATTTTGGCTATCTAATCACCTAGATTTAATACAAATTCCTTTATTCCTTCTTATAATTCCCTATTAAATATTCCAACCTATTTTGATATAGTTTTTTCATACTTATCATGCACGTGTGGGTCATATTCACTAAGAAATTATATGATACACATACAAGTTAAAGTGCATCACAAGTTGTGTGTGTGTGTGTGTGTGTACATGTGTGCACGCACGTGTGTTGTATAATTTAGTCAAAATTAAATGTAAAATTATATTTCACTTGATATAATTTCTTGAAAATATTGTAAAATTACCTCTAAATATACACATCAATTCCCAAGTTGGATATGCCTCTTTATTTCATCTTGTAATTTCTTCTACGAATTTGAAAATCCTCACTCGATTAAAATTTTTATCCCACATTGGTTGGTTGGCTTGGTCAACAAAGAAATATAAACTCAAATATATCATGTTCCTTATGGAAATAGATGTGACATCCTAATGGAAGTGTCCCTCTTACTAACATAATTGTTGATTAGTTGTGGTATGAGTATGTTTTACTTCTCGCCTTCAGGCTTTTCCTCCTCGTGGATTTAAAAATCCAAAAAAATCTTGTAAAATTACATCTCTATACATGCCTTACTACCCAATTTGGATATACCTCTTCAAAGGCATAGATCAGAACTTTCTATGAAACTAAAAATCCCAATTCAATCACAAAATTAATGTCACAATGGTTTTTTTGGCTTGGTCCATAGAAACAAAGAAAATCCAATATACAATGACCCTTACACCAACGTGGGTGACATTATAACAAAAACATACTTCCTACTAACATTATGTTTAATTGGTTATGAGATAACATAGAAATCCCAATATACCATGATCCTTATGCCAAAGTGGGTGACACTATAGAAAAAGTGGCCCTCCTACTAATATAATGCTTGTTTGGTTATGGGATGAGTACATTTCCTTAATTTTCGCTTCCCATCTCATCCTTCATGGCTTTATAATATAAAAACAATCCCACCAATTGCCTCTAAATCCAATCTTATTATTCAAAGTATTCTATGACTTTAAAATCCTTGTTCATTCATTTTGAAAGGATTTTTAAATATATATATTAAAATATTAAATATTTTGTTTAAAGAGGCTTTTACATTAGAATTGCATTGAGGTCACCCTAATAAGGTGGTAAATGTTGTGCGACATTCATACATGGGGTATTTTAAAATAAATGTTTTAGTACACATTGGTAAAAATATTCGAGGAGGGGGTTTTATAATTCACTACAACTCATAAATGTCATTAATATTTGTAAAAGTGTTAAGGGGAGGGGAAATTTTTAAAGGGCTATGTATTGTAATTCTTATAAGTGAGCATTATAAGGGTTGGAAAAAAATTCCATGGTCACCTTTATAAGTAAGGTTTCACAAATACCTAAGATTTTAGGTAATTTCTCTTGTTTTTGAAAAATTGTTATAAACAAGGGTGTTGTGTCAGAGCTAGAGTACCCGCCACGAGAGTAGTACAACAAGAAAGGAATGGGCATCTAAAAATTCATGGTGGAAAAATGCGCTTAAGGCTTTGTTAGAGGTCATTAAACTAAAAATGAAAGGTCATTGCAAATAATGAATGACAAATAGTTTCATTATTCAGATCTAGTGGGAAGTGTTTCCAACTACGAATACCAGGGGATCATGGGTGATATGAACATGGTCTTGGACTGCAAGCATTTTTCATTCAAGATAATATGAGCCTAAGCAACGCTCCCAAAATCAAGAGGTCGAAAAAGGTAATTTTCTGCTAATATACTACCGTAAGTTGCTTCCAAATAGCATTTTTATTCTCCCATTGACGTAGATTTAAATGACAAGAATGCTACATAAAACATAGATTGACTGTCCAATTCGTGGAGACTATGTCAATGGTGTTTATGATATGTAACGATTGAACATTATCCGAATAATTAAAAAATCATGATTGCTAGAAAGAGGAAAAGACTGTGGATGAACTAATCAATTACCAACACATGAAACAATAGTATTGATATTTAGAATGCAATGTAAAAGTCTGTCAATCCATCCATTTAAACAATATGCGTTTGAAATGTATAAATATAAGAATATAGCTTATTGTTGTTTGTACTAAACTATGATCATAGAAAATGATGAGAATTAACAATTTATGCTATGGCAAACTAGATTTTCCGAAATGTTGTGGTATAGCAAGTGGAGCACTAGTTTTAGATCTGCAAGAACTAATCAATTACCAACACATGAAACAATAGTATTGCTATTTAGAATGCAATGTAAAAGTTTGTCAATCCATCCATTTAAACAATGTGTTTGAAATGTATAAATATAAGCATATAGCTTATTGTTGTCTGTACTAAACTATGATCATAGAAAATGATGAGAATTAACAATTTATGCTATGGAAAATTGGATTTTCAGAAATGTTGTGGTGTAGCAAGTGGAGCGCCAATTTTAGATCTGCAAAATAAATATGGAGTAGTATTAGAATTTGTTATTCATTTGTATTTGAAATGGAATAGCTGAAACATATGTGTGCATGGGAAAACTGATTTACCTTAAAATGATGGCGCTGATAGTGTATGGCTTGAAGATGCGTAACTACTTTCTTGTGACTGAAATTGGGATGGAATGCTTGTAGAGAGGAATGAAAGTGAATATTAGTATGAGTAAAGCATCTAGTATTTGCAATGTTCTGCCGAAATTGAAAAGTGGGTGAAGGAAACATAGTTTCATCTTGAGTAGTTGCCATTTGTCTGATGATATTATTTTTGTCTATCAGTAAAGATGTCATGTGATGCAAAGTGGGATAGCTATTCTATAACAAATTATTTGTCTTCTATGTATTGTGAATATGCTATAAAGCAAGAAGATTAGGTATCAATTCAGTTAGAAGCTTGTTTTTAGCTATGCATTGGATGGATGTTTTGTTTATGCTTTTAATGTTGCATAAAATACAATGGTAATATGCATTTGGGAATTCCTATTGTCAGTTACTGCAATATGCTATGTTTGCATGCAATGGTGGTAAACATTCAATAGTCAAGTTGCATTTTTGCAAATTGGTTCAAATGGGCTGGAATAGGCCTTTGTGATGGTCAATGTTCCTTCAACATGTATAATGGCATAAACATATTTCAGTACACGTATATATTGAGATATATTTGTATGCAATTATTGCAGATTTTAGTAGACGTATATATTGAAATAGTGGCTTGTATTGATAACTATGTGTGATAACTAATGTGTATTTGAGATGTAGACAAATGTATAAGAAAATATATATTGCATCAAAATCTATTGTTGGCATCTAATATTTGAAACAAAATTAATTTTCTTTATTAAGACTAAAGTATTTTTCCTGCATATACATTTTCTATTAATTAAGAACAACTTGCAACTGAAAACTTTAAGAGTTACTTCATATTTAGAAATAGGTTGTATGGATATAATAGATAAAGTAGTCATGCTTATAAAAAATGGTATGGAACTCATACTCGCAGTTGTTAGAAACACAAATCAATATTAGATGAACAGAAGGGAAAACTCAAGGAGTATGAAGTTTGAACATCCGTCACTTGATGTCAACGGAGATGTAAAGGTTTCCAATTTTGGTTCATGTAGTGGTATACTTATAACTTGTGATGTTTCAACTTTGACTCAACTTAGACTTTTGCTTTTATATCTAAAAACCGTTGAAAACTGCTAATTTTTTTCCTTCGTAAATCATATTCTCGTATCATTATGCATGATTGGAAACTTTTAAAAACAACTAATGTGACTTGAAGTTTAAAATCTTACCACAAATCTCTTGAGGCACTAATTAAAAACCGTTAAACAACACTATAATATTAAGTAAAATATCCTCCTGTCATTAGACATAATAAATTTTTCATTTTTCACTCACATTGCCATAGTTCATTGTTTGTCTGGATGCATTATAAGCTTCCATCACTACAAAATAGGGTGGTAGTTCAATGTATGCATCCTTACGGGAACTTAATTCGAAGGCGAGCATATTGAGTTCTTGGTAGCTAATGTCCACCCCAAAAATTGAATGGTAATGCAATAATCCTTACAAGATTTTGCATCAGAGTATATTTATGTTAGAAAACATAACAATAATCATAATCCACAAAATAAGGGGAAATTCATTATAGATGTAAATTTAAGGGAAAGCACTTACATTGAAGTGGTAATAAACTCCAATGGCAACATGTGCAACTACTAAGACAATTACCCCAAATGTTACCATCTTCTATTCAAATTTTGCGTCAATAGACACAATTATCATTTTAAGTGGATGGGAAAATCCTTTGACCAAGGCAACATGAAAACCCCCAGCTGGAATATCAGAGGCCAAAATGCCTCTAACAAGTGTTGCCTAGTTACATAGCTAGTAGAAGAGAAGAGGACAAATTTAGTTGTACTCCACGAGGCTAAAGTTAATTCTAACATTTTTAAATTAAATAAAATAGATTAAACAAGAAAGCAAAGGTGGACAAGAGGGAGGCAACTAGCAACTCCTGGGAGGATTGGCAAATATGTGCAATCCAAAAAGTTATAAGGACATGATTCTTTCTCACTCCCCTAATTTTTGAATTTTGTCTTGAGGTCTTCAATATGAAATAAATCAACATTAAAAACCAAAGATAGTCTTACAATAGAGACATAACTACCGAACAATAGAAAAGGCCTTCCTGATGGAGAAACCATGAAAAGTTATTTTCTACTCACACACAACAATAGGTGAATGCAAAGAGAGAATGAGATGAAGTGAATCAATCCTAGGATGGTATAAGTTGGAAGCTTAGCTGAAATAGAGTCATGGTAAAAGCTATGGCAGAGAGTTGGAAGGGTTGTAATGGTGAAGGAAACAAGGACTTGGTCCAGGAAAGCGATGAGAATATAAGAAATCTTATTGAGGAAATAATTTATGAAAGAATGAATCTCCAACTTATGCAAATCAAAAGGAATGTTTTGATGTGGGAAAGATGATATACAAAAAAATGGGAAGAAGGCCACAAACCAAGAAAGCCCAAAAAGTTAAGACATGAGTTAGATTGAACTCCCAATAGCCAAAAGAAAGGTGCAAAGAAACATCAATGAAATAGTTGTTAGACCAAATTGGGAAGACATAGCTAGATACTGGGAACTAGAGGAAGAAAGATTTAGTGTGCCAAAGTCCAAAAAAGAAACACAACTTGAATTGGAAACTGGTCAGCAAAAACCATCATTGACTTCATTTTGGGTGAGTGGGAAAAGCCTCTCCCCAAGTGGTCATTGAAACCCATATTAGAAAGTCAAAGGCCTCAATCATAAATGCCTCTAACAAGCGTTGCATAGTAGACAACAATTGGAAGAGAAGCAAACGGATTTAGTCATATTCCACAAGACTACAATTAATGTCCAATGTTTTGAAAACATAAATGTATCTTCACCGCAATAATCGAAGGCAAGATGACCAATCTATCTTGGAAAGACTAGACATGTTTTTTTGTAAATCCAGACATGGAACTAAAAGTTTGAAATTCCAATTAGGGAAAAATGGTGTGGAACTCATACCGCAAAGGTTGTCAAACTCAAATAAATATTAGATGAATAGAAGGAAAATCAAGGAGCATGAAGCCACAAAATGACTGTGAAATCATGCGTTTAGAAAAGTAGTGAACACCGACCAAAAACCTCAATGGATATATGAAAAGAAAAGGAAAGGAGAAAATTGGATTTATGCCTATCATTTTCAAGGGTTGTTTAATATGAGAAGTTAATTTTATTTTGTATTTGAACAGAGGCATCATACTTGAGAAATAGGAACTCAGGAAAAACTCTAAATCTATGCAAAATGGCTGGGAAAACTATGGAGTTGAGTGCAAAAAATGTGACTATGTAGACAATACATGTGAAGACATGGATGAGTATACTATTGATTGTAACTTGTAGTAAAATTACATTAGCAGTAGCAAGTGACATAAGTAACTGGGAGAGGTGATTGAAAATAGAGTTATAGTAAATTGCTTGTAAGTTTTGCAAGTGTTAAAGCATTTGAAAAGTATAAGGCTGATTTAAGAATGGCTTTGCTATCAGTACCTTCACTGTTGTATCCAGAAGTAGTTGTAGGTGTTCCAGAGATCTTTTTGCATTTATAGTGGTCACAAAGGTGGATTGGGTGCTCCGCAAGCTCTTGTCTATGCTTTCGCTTCACTTTGCTAGGTTTTTGAAAAGGTATATTGCTGGTTCTTTCCTTCGGATTTTTTTCAATCATATGGAATTCTGCTACAAGTGTCTGGAAAATATATACCTATCATCCATTAAGTGAAATAAAAGTTGGTTTATTTTGTAATGAGAATGCTATTAAATAATTGCTATAGGGAGTGTGAGGCTTACACGAGCTTTTTCATTGGGTGAGTTACCATCTGTAATGTCGATGATGAATTGGTTTCCTATTTTTTGGCATGATGTACAAATGGCAGCTATGGTTGCAGTTGCATAATGGTCAGTAGTGGACAGTAGTTGATGGATGCTTGAATTTGGGATGAACATATGCTGAGGGAAAATAGAATCAATAGATTCTATGGTTGTGGTTTCAGTGATTAGCAATATGAAGTCATAATCGCAGTGGTCATAGTCACTTTTTGGAGCAATGGTAAAGTTTGTTATGTGGATGGATTTTTGTGGGATTATTTTATGTTCATGGGTTTTAATGAAAGATGCCATAATGTTGACAGTTATTGTCATCTCACCTTTTTGTCCGTGAGGTCCACACGATAGTAGTTCTTTTCCTCGTTTCTTGTCGAGGACTGTTTTATATACAACCATGATGTCGCCCTCAAAAATTTCTCCAATTTTTAGTTATTTACATCGTCAATAGATATTAGTGTTGGGCTTTCATTCCTTGGCCTGCACATTATTAGAAGAAGGAAATCAATTAGGAGTGGATAGCAAAAATGTCAATAGAAAATGAAATTTGTAAAGAGCATACCTCTTTAGTGATTGTTGTGATGGGAGATCAGCCTAGGCAGTTGAAGTTGTATCTGACATGGTGTCTACAACAACAAAAGTTACATAATAAGTAGCATCTATGTAAAATAAGCTATGGTTTTAGTTGTGTACATAGTACAAGCTTAAGGAACAAATACCTTTTAAATGTATTTGGAGATGTATTTTGTATTTGTAATTGCTTTTGTAGTATGTATTTTGATTTGTTATGAAATCGGGAATGAAATTAAAAGTGCGTTATGGTCGGTCCAATATGTATGGCTAACTTCACTAGTAATTTTTGTAATATTCATATTCATCCAACAATGGTCTATTTGTGTGTTGTTATCAGTTTGCAATGGTTGGTACAAGGAGGAGTTTTTTTGCTACATTTCATTACAAAGTTGGGTTTGTTTGGTTTTGGCCTTTCCATGTCAATGTTGAAGTCTCCAACTATTATGAGTTGCATATCCATTGGTAAAGTAGAGGTGACAACTTCTAAGAATCTTGTAATGTTTATTAGTGGGCTTAATGGCCTCAAATATATGTTTGTTATTCGTATATGCGTATTCAAATAGGAAATATCAATTGTAGTACTTTCAATGTGGGGTGTACTAAATGTTTTAATGTTGTGTCCATTGAGTTTTTTTCATGCAGCACGTAAGAAGTCCATGGATATTCATGGTAGGAACAACATTGAATATTTGCAAGAGAGCTTTATCGGTTGGCATTTTGGGGTATGTGTTTCCTGTAAGCAACTATGTCTGATTGCATTATTGCAAAATCATGTGTTATGTGTTGAATGTGTAGTGCTAAACTTTTGGTATTGAGTGAGCAAATACGTAGGTGTTTGGGGCTTGGTTATGTGAAATTGTATAATGGTGCCCATTTTGAAGAATGTACAAGCCTATGCATTTCAGTTTCTATGTCACTGGACAATACAAAGTTGGTTTGTTGTAGTTTGTGTATAAGATACAATGATTCAATGTTTTTTACACGTGAAAGTGCTATGTATACAAGGCCATGGAAATTTACTTTGTGAGGGTCAAATCCAGTGCATTCATTGTGAGGCCTTGGGCTCTATGTATGGTTCTAGCACAAGCTATTTGTATGGGGAATTGATGGTGGGTAATAGTTTGTTTGTTAATCCATATTTGTTTTGCAATTCTTGTTATAGGAGTGAAGTGCTTATTGATTTTTCTGTGTACATGGTTTTCATTTTGATACATTCACATTTACCAATGTCGATATTGCTAAATTCTATCCAAATTAAGCTTGGTGTTCCAGTTGTAAAATCTTTGAATATTCCATCTGCGCCATTCACTAAGCCATCACTTATGTTGTAGTTTCCGCCAATCAATTCTATTCGAATGTCTTGTTTTAGCATTATAGTTTTTGGTAGTACTGGTTTTTTGTTAGTTACCAAGTCATTGTCAATGAGGTTAGCTTCTATGTAGTCAATTACATTTAGTGTGCACATTTCTCCTAGTAGAAGCATAAGCATGTTCTTGTTGTGGCGGTCAACATCAATGTTTTTGTGGAATAAGTATGGGAAGCTTGGATCTAATGGCGGGGGTCTATAGCAATGGTGGTTTAAGTATTGAATATCTACATTTGTTTGGGTGCAAGTCCTAATACGGTTAAGGATTGATATGAACATGCAATTTTGTTGCCGCATTACATGTTCCAATTGAAAGCATTTGACATAGTCTTGCCAAAATGTATATTGTATTGTTTCGTTGTGCATGATTGGCTTTTTGAATAACCATGAATCTAGAATCGGTTGGGCTTGGTATAAGTCCCCACAGAAAATAGTGTTTACATTTCCAAAGGGCTTGGTTGGCTTATGCATAATTTCACGTAGACACTTGTCTATGTTAAATAACATGCGGCTTCCAATTAATGATACTTCATCAATTAGTAGTATCTGTAACTCACTGTAGTGTTTGGTCATTGTATCTAGAGTATTTGCGTTCAATGGCAACATCTTTGACATTCGATAAGGTAGCTAGAAAATAGAATGAGCAAGTTGCACCATTCACATTGTATGCTTGCTTTTCTAGTGTATGCTACGATAATGCCTTTCACTTTTAGGGGATAGTATTTAATTGCCTATTGAAAACCGACAAATTGCTTGGTATATTACTTTTGTAGTGTAGGTTTTGCTGTGTGCCTGCGCCTCCTATTAAGAATAAATGGAATGGGTCATTTGGAGCTAACAACTTTTTTGTGCTGATATCCTTTACTATAATTTGTTGTTCTTCATTTAATTGTTGTTGCAAAGCAAAGTATTGTTCAGTATCTATTAAAAAAGGGATTTTGCTTATGTTGAATATGTTGTTTGGTTGGTTATGAACTATTATCTTTTTTGTGGCATATTGAAGGTCATTTCCAATGTCATATTGCTCAAAGTGCTTAGGACCATTAGGTTCATTTACATTTTCATAGTCGAATGTCAAGTTGGGTTCGTTTTCAATGTTGTAAGCAACGATATCTATGTTTCCCCATTGAGGATCTGCTTTTGCAATGAATTGGTTTTCATTTTCATTTACCAATGTCTAGTATGCAGTAAATGTTGAGCACCATGTGTCAAAATTATCTTTCAATGATTTTTCTTGTTCACGAAATGGCATAAACAATATCAATTTCTCTCTGTAATAGTTTTCAGTGTCGATATGTTTATTGTATCTTACATAATGTATGATTTTGGGTTTTTACGGCGTTTTATATTGTTGGTTGTTTTTGTGTAGTACGCAGCAAAAATTCTGCTAGGCAGATGTTCTCTAATGATATAGGCCTTACATTGTATTTGTCATTAATTGTAGCACACAAAACATTTTCAGAATTGTCATGTTCTTTAGCAATCAACTTAGGAGGTTTTAAAATGAATGTCCTATTCGTAATTGGGGATGTGTTTATGAAAATAGTTTTCCTAGATCCATAATGCAATGGCAATGAAAGCACAATGTGCACTACTTGACGCGGGACATTTGTTGATAATTAAGTAAACTACTTCCTAGATGATGTATGAACTGCATTTCACTTTCATTATTCTTTGTTGCATCTTCACGTATTTTTGAAAAGTAAGTTGTCAATTTCCGATCTAATTTAGTCATGTATGATGTACAGTAAGTTGCAGCTGAATAAGCATCTAAAATGAACTATGCATCTGTATTTGCATACCATACGCTTGGTACTTTACTGGAAAATGCATTTTTCCACATATCATGTGGATGTCTCTTTAAGATTATGGTAGGACGAGTGAGAAGAGATTGTAATAGTGCAAGATATGATTTCCTACTTAAGTTATGAGCTTCAAGAAATGCAGTAAATGTTATGCAGTGGCTATATTTCTTTGTTTGTAGGCCTTGAAAAATTGTTTTGCTATGTTTCTAGTTATGGCATCTAGTATTTTCTAAAGGTTCTAGTATTATTGTCTCATCCATAGGTGGTAATGGGAAATTAAATCTGCAATGTGAGTTTGTGTGTTTTGTACATGTTTCCGTATGATGGTGGGTTTGCATTTTTGCCAAATTCGTGTCAAGTAGTGATGAATTTGTAGAGATATATTTGTCTATAAATGTTTGTATTTCTTCATGTGAACTCTTGCCATAAATAGGAGCATCCTTCACCCAAAGCATAAAATGCACATGCTCATTTCCACGGTTTTGGAATTCTATTACAAAGAATTCCAAGACTTTTCCAAATAGAGTATCGTTAGTCAACATCAATTTTTAAATGCATTTATCTTATGATTAAAGTAATGGCTACAAATTACTGGGTTTTTCCTTATAATTGCATCAATGTTATCATCGTCAATGTTTTCACTATGCCTTTTGTTTTTAGTAGATAGAGCACATAGTGCATTGCATAGTGGTGTCCACATGTGATCAACACTTGTTAGCGTAATAAAAAAATTTGGTGCACCTAGTTGTCTTATCATTGCAAATATGTTCTTCCTGGTCTTTGCTAAATAATCAGGTGAAGTTTGGATGGTTTTTAAACTTGTAAATCCTATTGATGATTTAAGGATGTTGGACACCCCTGATTTTCTTTTAAGGTCTTTGGCATATATTTTTTCCCTTGCAATTGACCTTTGCGTATGCATATCCATGCACAACTAGAGACTTGTTGCAAGATAACTTTAATTGCTTTGAAGAAAAGATTGGTAGTGTGAGTTGCAAAATCATTTCTACGATGCAGTAGCTCCCATTTTGCTATTTTTTGGTAATGGAATCTTTTTGTAATATCATTGTCATGATGCATCCCATAGTATAAAGTAGGGAAGCTCATTTCTTCACAAAATTTGTCCTCAAAAAGGCCTAAGGGTTTGAATCCTTCTGATGGTGCAATTGCAAGAACATTTTCCTGAAGGTCTCTTATTGAATGAGCATTTTCATAAGCATGTACAACTGATTCTGTGATGGGTTCAACCTCAATGTCATTAGGATTGTAATCTATTTCTTCTATATTTTCAATGTTGTCTATTACATTTGCAACTTGCGTTTCAAAGCTACTTTGCCAGTCATTATTAACAACTACATGGTTGTCGATATACAAGGGACATTTACATAGTTCCATTAATGCGTGCATGACGTAGTTAGGCCTAACATTTCCTATTAGATATGCACTTTTGTATTCCAACTTCCTTTTAATCTGAATTGCAATTGTTTCAGTTTCATTTATTTTCTTTGGCAATGCCTCTTGTGCCCGGTTAAAATCAACATGCACATTAATAAGTGTTCCACTAAGACCAAATTGTGGTCTTTTGTATCCAAGTTGCCTTATTTGTGCAAATGGCATACATAAAGCAACAAGTCTTTCTTCTAAAAGGCTTAATCTATGAACTGAAGCTATTTTTCCATTTCTTCTTATGTTGAAAGGAGCAACAAATTTAGGAAGTAATTGATGTTGAATGGCATTATTGCATTGCTTACATATCATGTCCCCCAATATAAGTTTTTTATTGATATGTCACTACATATAGATGGAAAAATCATTGATAGTATTATTGGTAATCGTGGTTATGTTTTTTGAAATGGAAATGGAAACGTTTGGCATCAAAGAACAATGAGGTATATGCATGTTTGTTTGTTTTGTTGTTGCATTTCATGTTCTTGTAATACACATATTTGCGTTATAAGAGGAGGTATGTTGTATCTGCTTATTTTGTTTTTGTTTTAGTTGTTTGTTTGTTTTGTTGTTGCATTGCATGTTCTTGGCTTTTGTTTTCCTTATGTGGGCTTTTAAATGGTGCAATTTTATAACAGTACCTACATTTGCATTTATAGTAGGAAATGGTAATGTTGTATGTTGACTACACTTGTTTGACCCATTTTCATTGCTTATGGTTAGTTGCACCTCATTGGTGATTGCATTTTCTATTTTGTTTTCTTGTTTAGTTACATGTTCTTTTCCTTTTTTCTTCTTATTTGGGATTTTAAATGGTGCAATCTTGTACTAGCAATGCTACTTTTGCCTTTGCAATAGGAAATAGTAATGTTGAATGTTGCTTAGACTTGTTTGGCTCACTTTCATTACTTGTTGTCAATTGCACCTCATTGGTCATTGTATTTTCTATTGTTCTATGGGTAGTGGATGAATGCATGAAGTTTTCAATATGCGTTTGTATGGAATCTATTAAATGGAAATGACTTAATGGCTCATAATGAATATGCACTGTATTTGTTTCGTATGATATGACATTAAAGGTTCTTTTTGGTTGTAAGCAAAACTCATATACATGAACAATGCTTTTAGTTGTTGCTGACCATTTTTGGATTTTTGTTTGCAGAATATGGGAAAGCCATAACAAGCATAAATCACTAGTTTCAATACCACTTTTTCATATGGTAGTCCAACCAAAGCAATATATATTTGTGGGTCGAAAACTTGATTTTTTTGGCTGGCCAAAGTTTGGGCTGCATAGCTCTAAGCATTTGATTGTGTATGTATCTTTTCCTAAAATTGCATTAGTGAAAGATTGTGCCATATACCGAGCTATCGCATTAAAATTTTCTATTGTCAAAAGACTAATTGCAGTAAACATGCTTTCACCACAGTCATTACTAAATGCATGTGTTTTTAAAAGTCCATAGCTTTCTATTTCAGGAGCAATGGCATTCCAAATAGGCAGTAGATCATTGCAAGTATGTGATAACTTTGTATGGATATCTAGAATTTGTGGTGGGATTATTATCTTACAGAACAAAGGTTCGTAGTGGCCACAAGTTGGGTTTCTATCATGGAATAATATTGAATATGGTGGTGTCAATGATTCTTTGTTAAAGTGAAGGTATTTTCTTTTGTGGGTGACTGACCATATACAAATTGAAATGTCTAGCCATTTTGACAACCAATGGATACAAAATGTATCACCCCATAGACCTATCTCAAAGCCATCTCTATTTTCATTCAGTGAAAGACTCATCCTATGCAAGTAAATGTCTTTCCCATATATCCTATGCAAATCAAAAGCATATCAACATGCAATTCATTTTCATATGATGATATTGTTGTTGGGTCCCTATTGTTTAAACATGATCTAAAATAGTCTATTGTACCCTTACGCAATTCAATCGAAGTATATTGAAAATGCAACAATACTTGAATTGTGTCAAAAAGACAATCACCTGCATTGTAGTTGAATGATGTACTTCAAATAGATGATCATATTGCAATGCACTTTCAATGTCAACAAATGATGGCATATTTTGTGGTATATATGTTTCAGCATTAATTACTTCCTTTTCATTTGTGTCTTTATTACTATGAAGTCATGTTACTATTTTGGAAACCAAAGTGGCTTCACATGTTGTTGTTTGATATTTGCTATTATGTTTTTCTATATTACTATGACTTTTTTTTTCTTACGCAATTTTTTTTGAGAGTAAATGTAAATTTTTAAACCTTGTTTCTATATGCTTTGTGATTTTACCCATTTTTTAATGGCTTAAGTTGAATAACTATAAACCTCAATTTATGGCCTTGTTTTAAAAAAGGTGGGTAAATATATTCATATAAACTAGGTACTATAATTGTAACCAATGTAATGTTCTACAAAATACAAATTTGCATGTATTGTATGAAGCTAAATCAAATTGAAAAGATAATGTAGATGTTGTTACATACCTTCACAAATGTACACATAAAAGTAATGTAAGTTTCTTACAGTTTTGTTGGGGTGTTATGAGAATTTGATACCTATGTCCAAATATATTGCATAGAACATAAGAAAATGAGCATGATTAGAAAGACATATTTTGAAGATCTATATGTAGGTCTATGCATGGGGAAAAAGAACAATATTAATACAAATTGATAGGGAGAACCATATATAGACATATAGTAAATTACAAAACTACTAACCTTTAAAACGATGCCATTGTTGGCATGTAATTGCCAATGTAAAGGTAACAGTAATTGCAAATGCTCTTATAACAATACCCGAAGATGATAAAGTAAATAGAAATATAACATTAACCAATTGGTGCATCAACAAGTACATGTTATATGTAAACCATGAATACAAAAGTATATAAATTTTTAACAATTGAGGTAGATGTCAGTTTCTTTCAAAACATTTGTTATAGACTATTTCAATATCTAGAGTGTTGTATGCTCTATAAATTTATAGGAAAATAGGTAATTGGTATAGTAACTACCATGAAATTCACAAAGAGCTATGGTATAACAACTGAAGAAATCCTAAACAAAGATACTATCATTATTTTGTTTGTAGAAATTTTAATACTACTTGTCAATGAATAGCTCAAAATATATATTGTGGAAGATGATGAGATAGATGAAATGAAATTGAAATAGAAATCTATATTTTACATAGCATATACTATATCGAAGAGAAAAACTATAGTATAAATATTTATAAAAAAGAATCCTTGCAGTAAGGTTAAAATAGAGACAAAATTAGTTATTATTGTGGTTCATATCACTCTGCATGATTGCTACTTGTTTGGACTTTTCATTTATTTATTTAATATACCTTATTTGGGGCCTTCCGCCTAGTCGTGGCCATATAGGCTATTTCACATTAATTATAATGTGGTGGACTGTTACTGAGTTGATTATTTCTAATATGATGGCAATGTCTAAAGTAAGAACCCCGCTTTAATGAAGAATATAGTTCAACAAAGAAAATATTTTATTTCCTTAGACTTTTTATTGGTGCTTGCTTATTCCTTCATTGTGGGGCTTGTATTTAAATGATTTTTTGTTTTGTTTTTCATCATTCACGTTCCTCTCTCACAGGTGCAGTTGTGCACGCTGTCTATATGCATGAGATCCAATTGGTTGTAAGCACGGGTTTTATTTATGGACATCCACAAAACATGAATATGTAACCGAGCTGCAACTGCTCATTAGATTGTAATTTATTTCAGTCACTATTAGATGGTTTTGACAACTTCTGGTCTCAATAACTTTTTTCACAAATATTACAGTCTAGAACTCGTACTTCCCTAATCTATGTTGATATAAGGATTCGATTCCACCATTCCCTTTACCCATTATGTGACCACATTAACTCTTAGGATTGCTATTGTTATGGTAGAACAACATAAATACTTGCATGCCTCAAATTCCCTAGAATGGGATTCTTGTGGCCACATTTTGTATAGATGTCTACTAGAGCACTTGCAACTACATCTAACAAACCATTAGGCAGTCCCTGATACCACATGTTTTTCAGTATTCTTTCAAACAGTTCATGTGCATTAGGTATGCTTCCACATTTTGTATAGATATCTACTAGGGTACTTGCAACTACATCTAACAAATCATTATGCTTTGATGGCTGTAAATGCACATTCTGCTTACTACACACAACCCCTCTGAAGATTACATATCTTCAATTATTGCAGACCTGTATTTTCACGAGCATGGTTTCACAAGGAAAGACAGTCCACTCTTTCATTGCTCACAGGTGATTAAATGACATTTGCTACACACAAATTTTCATAAAAACATATTTAAATGTATGTCAAGTGCAGAGTTTTGATAGATTCCTCGTAAAGAGTTTGACCAAGTGAAAGAACGAGACAATTTCTCATGGAATACAATTATTGCAGCATACAGAAGACATGGTTATCCTCATAAGGTTCACCATATGCAACAAACAGGTCTTTAACCCAATCAGTTTACATTTGCCAACATACTCCCAGATTATGCCAAAATGGGAGCTTTAGAACAGGATATGGACATCCATCAAAGCATAAAGGATAGAGGAATTTTGTCAGATTTGGTTGCAAATGTCCTAGTAGACATGTATGCAAAATGTGGAACCGTAGACAAGGCACATGAACTGTTTGACAGAATGCCTGAAAAAATGTGGTATCATGGACAACAATGATTGCAGGATATACCCAAAATGGATTTGTGGAAAATGCATTATAATTACTTAGAAAAATTCATGCAATTGCAATTGGTAGATGTAAATCCAAATTCCACAACCTTTGTCAGCATCCTTCCTGCCTGTGCCAAAATGGGAGCTTTGGAACAGGGTATGGACATTCATCAAAGCATAATGGATAGAGGAATTTTGACTGATGTAGTTGCAACTGCCTGGTAGACATGTATGCAAAATGTGGAAGCATAGACAAGGCACGTGAACTGTTTGATAAAATGCCTCAAAGAAATGTGGGCTCATGGAATGCCATGATTGCAAGATATGCACAATATGAATTTGTTGAAAATGCACGTGAACTGTTTGACAAAATGCCTCAAGAGATGTGATCTCAAGGAGTGCCATGATTGTTTTGTTGAAAAGGCCCATGAACTGTTTGATAGAATGCCTCAAAGAAATGTGGTCTCATGGAATGCCATGATTGAAGGATATGCACAAAATGATTTAACTTAGATTGTAGATGAGTTGATGATATTTTTATAGACTTCTGAAACAACCCACTCAACCAAGTTTAACCAGCTCATGTTTATATAGCATATAACTTTTTATTATGTACAGTTTAAAAATGCATACACATTTAATATTATGTACTGATTATGCATATAACAGAGATGCCATGGAGTGAGGAAGAGCAGAGACTATTTTTGGTTGGATTGGGAAAACTTGGGAAGGGTGACTAGACAGGGATATCCACAAGTTTTGTTATAACCAGAACCCCTACACAAGTTTCCAGCCATGCCCAGAAATATTTTCTTAGAAAGAGAAGTCTCCACAAAAGAAAACTTCACTTCAGCCTCCTCGACATGTGTCCTTATACTCAAAATGTATAAATCTATTTCTTCCCATATCGTAAACAAGCTTCTTCTACCTTTTGCTTACTTCCTTATAATTTTTATTTCTCTTCTTTACTCAAAGTTCAAGCTTCTTTGTCAAAGAGGATTCTCTTTGGAAGAGCACCAATATATTTTGCCAAATATATCCTGGAATTTAGAGCTATCATTCGCACTGCTCCAAAGCTATCTCTATCCATATCTACATAGCAAGATGGAGAAAGTAATATTGCAATACTCATGAAGCACAATTATTGTTGCCATTATGGCCGAATTAGCAAGAACATAAAATGTGTTTTATAACAATGGGGGAAAAGAGCGATGATAATAACATACGAGACCAGATATAAACTCGTAATCAAATATTTTTACCGGCAAATGCGAAAATCTAGAAGAAGTAGAAAATGGATCTGTCTATGAAAGCATGTTGAGATAAACTGAAGCATTCATCTAAAACCCTAGCAAAAAAGAGGAAGGGGTTTACCTCTGTGACATTCACATAAAAATTATAATGTTCACGTGTCGTCGAAATCCGTAGGCCCCCGCAGCAAACCCAACACACATTAAAAACCCCTTCTACTTTCTGGACACCTCCCGCCGCATGGAAGGATCCAAGCGCACACAAAAACAATGGCCGTTGCAGCTACCAATGGAATAAAAAACATTTGCCCCCAAAAATGGACACACAAAAATGACTGGGATTTAAAACTTTAATGCAGGGAAGGAAGGAGTTCTGGAAATGAGGAATTAACATTCCACCAATAAAATAAAACATTTACATGGGCACTACCAAAAATTGCAAAAACAATTTACACGGACATTAGGTTTTGCATATTCTACATGCAGATCCTAAAGCAAACTAATAGCCAAAGGAGAATACAACAATATCTCGCCGTGGAAGGAACTGATAATATTATAGCAATGTGTTTTAGAACATAATTTTTGACATGATGATGCATATTAAAAACATAAAAATGAAATCCTCAACTCTTTTCTAACTTAAATTGAATGGGTAAAAAATATCACAATTGACTATGCAATGATATTGTTCTCTCTCTCTCTCTCTCTCTCTCTCTCTCTCTCTCTCTCTTTCTACTTACGTAAATAAATAAAAATAATGGATAGTGTATAACTTTATATGTATTGATTCTCAATTGCAAATTATTTAGTGAAGTGTTTTAAAAATTATAGGTTTTAGCCACCATTTTAGGTTGAAAATAATAGGCATGAAACCCTATCAAAAATTCCTCTCTTGAAAAACCATCTATCATACAAGTATAATAAACAACATTTGGAGAGAAGCTATTATTTTTGTTTTTAAAATCCATCAATCACAATATAGTAAATCTTCAGTGTTTGAATTACAATGTATTTTTTCATCTTATTTATAAAATATAGATATTTTGGTGAAATAATTTGTTGTGTGGAAAATTATTGGGTTTTCACCAACAGTATGGGGATAAGCCCCTCCTTCTTGTATATGGGGAGGCTCCCATTATTGAATGTAAACTTTACTCATTCTATGGGTTGTCCAAATAAGCTAGGTATCATAAAGGAACACTTCAGTGAACCCGTGGTAAAGTGCTTGTATGAGGTACAAAGTAGGAATTTACAGTGATGAGGGATAAAGAAGAAAAATTAGGAGAGAGAGAGGGTTATTGTTATGAGTAGGCACTAACAGAGTTCACACACAATAACCAGAGTAAGCCCACATTCAATTAGAAGAACACAATAATGCAAACCATGATAAGACAAAAAAATCATAGACACCAAATTCCATGAATTCATTCATCAACAAACACATTTCTTAGTTTTACAATATTATCATATATGCAAACTTGGAAAAAGAGAGAGTAGAGGAACATAAGACAAGAAATAGAAGAATTGCAGCTTTTATTACTTGATGTAGAAGTGGAACTCTCAACAACATACATTCAATCAACAATTTCCAACCCCTTAGAATGGAGAAACCATTCCAATTTATAGCATTAGAATCTATCCTTTCATCTACCCCCATGTGAATCTTCACCTATCCTCATCACTCATACCATTCACATTCCTACCATTCAATCTTACAATGTTTAGCTAATGGTCACTTAAGTGAATAGGAAGAAATAAAAAAAAAATGATTCTCAATTATCATTAGAAGAGAGAGAGAGAGAGAGAGAGAGAGAGAGAGAGAGAGAGAGAGAGAGAGAGAGAGAGAGAGAGAGAGAGAGAGAGTGAGAGAGAGGAGAGAAGAGAGAGAAAAAAGAGAGAGAGAGAGATTCTCAGATTTGAGAGAGAGAGAGAGAGAGAGAGAGAGAGAGAGAGAGAGAGAGAGAGAGAGAGAGAGAGAGAGAGAGAGAGAGAGAGAGAGAGAGAGAGAGAGAGAGAGAGAGAGAGAGAGAGAGAGAGAGAGAGAGAGAGAGAGAGAGAGAGAGAGAGAGAGAGAGAGAGAGAGAGAGAGAGAGAGAGAGAGAGAGAGAGAGAGAGAGAGAGAGAGAGAGAGAGAGAGAGAGAGAGAGAGAGAGAGAGAGAGAGAGAGAGAGAGAGAGAGAGAGAGAGAGAGAGAGAGAGAGAGAGAGAGAGAGAGAGAGAGAGAGACTCTATTGTTGATGAATAACTTATTGAATTGAGGCATGGTGATCACAATATTCTCCTTCTATAAAATGTGCGTACATTTCAGATTGGTGAATGAGTGCTTAAGAAAGATTTTTGAGACTGCTTGGTGTGAGTCTCGAGATGATTGCTCACATTACTCATGATAGCTCCTTCTTGATCTCACAATGAGAGTGAGGATCACTTTCTTTGTCCTAGGCTTTCACAATTGGCCCTTGTGGTCACAAATCAGATCCATAATGATTAAATCTCTTGATGTTTGTCTCTCACTTACTGTAATAGGCTTTTATGTGTGGGTGAAAGAGATTTCCCATGAATGGAATTCTTCGGAAGTGACCACCGATTGGAATTATGTAAGGAGATGAGAATGACTACATTACAAGGTTTGGGGTGAGGGTTTAAGAACACTACCAAGTGGATGGATTAGATATGATTGCTCATTCTTATGAATATGGTGCTCAAACCTCTTGATGTCAGATACTAAATCACACAGCTTTGGGTATTGTTGTTTATTTTTGCACCCCTTGTAAAAATAGAACAACTTGACTGCCGTGGACTTGGAATGAAGACCACGAGAAGTTTATGAATGCCGCAGAGTGAAGGAAAAATATTTGGAAACCAAGGCCAAGGATATTAAGTTGCTGAAGTTAGGAAATAACCACGGAAGCATTTCAACATACTGCAGAGGTTTTAGATAAGCCGCGGATCAAGGAAAAGTGTTTTTTGGATGTTGAAAAATTTACAGGGTGATGGAGCAGAGTTCCGCAGATGTTGATCAAATCTGAACCATTTTGAAGATCATGGGTCAAAGTGAAAGAGATGGTAGAACCACAAAGTGAAGAAGATGAAGCTGCAGAAGTAAAAACTACACAAGATTGATAGTTTTCTACGGGAGACTAAAATCGCCATATATTTCAATCTGATGATCTGATGGATTTCTTAATTTTTTTGAGGATAGATATGTGGAAAGGTGAAATAATTATCCAACACGTAACAAGGTATAGTTCCAGGTGGCACAACTACCATCATTTAATGAGGCATGGGCATCCATATTTTCTCCAATTGATGAAATGGCATGTTGCATAAGTGGATAAACTAGAGGCACCCTATTTTCTTAGAGAAATTAATGTTGGTGGTTGAAATTGAAATCTGATTTCCCTCTTCTTTTCTCTTCTTCTTCTCTCCTTATTTTTCTATAAATGTAAGAGCTTTGCTCATTAAAATGATCACTCTTTCATCAGAATAACACCATGTCAAAATGGTGGCCAAATTCCCATAGGTTTTAGACCTTGGATTGGTCTCTACAATGTATTTCCATCTTCTGCCATGAATGTAATCGACTGTGCATATTTTGAGCAATAGAATTGGATTTTGTGGCTATCTCTCTTCCCTGGTCTCACGTTTTATTTTTCCTTTCCTCTCTATTCACATTTCTTAGCATGTTGTGTGTTTCCTTTACTTACAGTGCTCCTTTTCATGTGTTGTTTGTGGGGGAATGCATGGTCTACGTGGTTCTCAAATGTGGCGTGTTTGTTCCACCCTCTCTCCCATGTTTTCCATATTTATTTTTCCTTGTGGAGAGTAATCGATCCTCTTTCTAGTTCTATCTCCTTCCCTTAGTTGAGGATTTCCCTTATACATCTCCTTCTCACCCCCGTCCATTGGAATCGTAGTGTTAGTGTTAGAAACAAGTAGAGGAAGCTGACCTTCTTCGGAGGTTTGTCTCGGTTCACAGTCCCACAACCGAGACAAACCCATGTCACCTCATAATTCTTGGTCATTCATGACCATATCTAGGTGTAATTTTGAGATACAACAGTATCTATCTAGTCATGATTACATACTACTATTCATATGATTGTTAATCAATAAAAGTACTAATTAATCACTGTCTTTGGCCATATTTGTTTACTTTATGTTGTCCTTGGTCTTACACTCCTTTTAGCCCAGTCTGTATTTTCATACTTTGGTATTTCTCACCCTAGACAACAATGCCCAACTAGGATGCCCCTTTGTGTGTCCCCAACCTCTTTACACTTTTCTTGCATATTTTGGGTCCTTTCTAGCTATTTGGGCATCTTATTTTCTTACTAGTCGACCTTTTAGTGATTAATTACGAAATTCAACCAAGGGAATCATATAAATATAAAGTATGTGATCATAATAAAGGATAAAGCACTAAACATCTACTATCACCACCTAAGGCTACATACAAAGGAATCTTAAGAGCATTCAAACATCCATTCAAGGGAAAGGGAATACATTTTGGATACAGCTTCATAGGAGGGAAGTTTGTTGTTAACATCCACACATCTATTTACATTTCTACATCTAGATATTTTCCCGCTATCAAGTGTGACAAACATAAGAGCCACTTAGGGCATGATTTCTTCACACACACATATAACTACATTGGGTCTAAGATGTAGTGCAACGCTTGGTCTAAGTTCACTTTTTTGACAGTTGAGGAAAGTCTGACCCCTCATTTGCATTACTTTATTTTTGGGATTTGATGCGTTTTGGGGTTTTGTAGGTGCTTCTTCTTATTGTAGGTTTTAGGTGAACAAAAACGAAGTTCAAGTGACATACGAGTGATCAAAGGTGACAATAGGTGAACATCTCGTAACCATTTAAAATTGAGTTTTGCAGCTCTTGAGCAAATCCACAGCACCTCAAACAAGTCTCTCGCGCCCCGTGCACGTGAACCTCCATAGGTGCCCCGGTCCCGACATTTGCGATACTCCTAAATTTTTTTGTGCTTTGTGCAATAGGTTTTCATTTCTTCGTTCATTAGTTCGTCACTTCCGCATAGTCCAAAATTAATTGTGAATCAACTAAGCTTTTTTGTAAAGTTTAAAACAATAAAATAAAATACCATTCTTTCTATTTAAAACGAGTTTTTTTAATTCTTTTAAAAATTAGATTTATTTAATTTTTAAAATTGCTTTTTTAAAAATGGAAAGTTTTTTTAATTAGGATTTAATTTTTTTAGATCTTAATTAGTTTTTGTAATTAATTAGATTTAATTAAATCTATTTATATTAATTACAATTTTTTTCCTTTTCATCTAGTAACATTAACGTTAAACTATCATTTTTTAAAACTCCAAATTGCTTACTTAGCTAAATAGGACGTTTCAAAACGGTAATTCTTTAACAACGTTATTGTCGATTTTTTCCTCTAATCGTGCGCTCAAGTGTGCAACATCACTCTGAGCACCTTTTTTCCTTCTCGAGCTCTTTTTACGACGTTCTGAAGATTCTCTGAACACCTTGAGTTCATTTAAAACCTTGTATTTTACCCCTTTTATTGCTTACGACTAGTGAGCATGTCCGCCATAGTCTCAAGCAAAGAAGGGGGTTTCCATTTGTGATGTGAGACATTTTTTCTCACCACCAGGGTTGTCTTTCACCTCGTTTCTTATTTTTTACTTGTGCTTGTTTACGGTGTTCTATTTGTTGCGCTCCATGAAACACTGTTGTGGTCTCCTCTCTTGTGCGTTATTATGCTGATTGCAAGACGAGTTACCAAGTGTTTCAAACCACACGCACGGACCCGATTGTAATCAACACACTAAACTATAAAGTGCCGAAAGCAGGGGGTTGTTATTGTCCTGGGTGGTTGTGTTTCTTTTCTATATTTTTTTCTCTCTCTCACTATGGATGCACTTTCAATTCCCTTGCTTACACTGTTCAAATTTTTTGAATGGAGATCAAAAATAATAATGAAACTAAGGGGTAAAGGGTTATTCCACATCAACACAGAACTAAGACCGAACTGCATTTACGAACCCGAAAAATCTAAGTGGTTAAACCGTAGTGATGAAGCTTTAGGTCTTCTTTGCATGTCTGTTTATCCTGACTTTCTCTTCCACATTGAGGCGTCTGAAACACCTAAATCTATGTGGAAAACACTTGGATGTGATGTTTGGACAACTAGATGACATGAGAGTGCATGAGTTGGAAAACGAATTACTAGGGTTAAATCCTAGTGACTTTGAAAACCTATAAGATTTCTTCTCCAAATTTGTCCACATTAGATTGTTGTTAAAAGGATGTCAAGCGAGAGAAGAAATATTCTCAACTGATCTTGTTGATTCTCTCTAAGCTAGATCTCGAATATTCTGTCTTCATGTCAACTTTCTACACTACAAAAGTTACTTTGGGTGATACTTAGACTATGCCCTCCTTTTGACTATTTTTCGTCCCAACTCATTCAAGAACAGACAAACTCATTCAAATGGGGTCTCTCAAGTGTAAGTCACATGCATCTTGTAGAAATTACTAGCAAGGGAAAGAAGAAAGAAAGAAAGATCAACCTAAGAAAGAAACCAAGACCAAACCTAAAAATGACACAAGCACTTCGACTTGAGCCTAAGGCACAAAAAGCAAGTATTTGTGTTCCTATTCCAAGAAGTCTGGTCACGACGAGAAACATTGTTTTCGAAATGCAGATTGATCACTTATCTCATTTACTTGAGAAGAATAAAATAAGTGTTCTTGAATCCATAAAACAAAGTTCTCTGAAGGCCGAGTCTTATGCTGCAAAAAGGTGCTAAAAATGATAAGAAGAAAGGAAAGGCACTTATAGCCGAGTTGCTCCTTCATCAACATTGATTATAGATTCCGGTGCCTTGCACCACATGGGTTCTTCACGTGTTGAGTTTTCCAACATTGAACCTTGTGGAATGTCCCAAATCATGATGGGTAATGACACGATAGTGTTGGTTTCCAGTAGTGGATCGGTAGAGATGGATGGGGGAACATTTAACCAAGTGTTGAGTGTTCCTGATCTCTCTACCAATCTCCTATCGGTTTACCAAATTACTCACCTTGGTGAAGGAATGCGAGTGGAATTTGGTCCTAACTCGGTGATTATTCGTGAGCTTAACAATGACACTACAAATGGCCGGTGAGGGAAAGGCATTACCATTCATGGTCAGACACCTTCTCCCACTTTACTTCTGATTCTACGCCCACTACCTTGCTCACTCATGCAAATGAGGTTAGTAAGCTATGGCATGAGCATTTTGGACATCTAAATTATCGCTACCTTGAACAATTGAGCCAAAACGAAATGGTCAATGGGTGCCTCGCGTCAATTTTTCTAAGGGTCTTTGTGAGGGTTGTACTTGGAAGCACCCTAAAAATAAATTTGACAACGAAAAATCCCGAGAGAGCCACTCGTCCTTTGGATCTTGTTCACAGTGATGTTTCTGGTCCATTTCCTTATCCTTCATTTACTAGAGCTCTTTATGTGCTAACCTTCATTGATGACTATTCGTGATATACTTGGGTATATTTTCTTAAGCTTAAGTCTAAAGTCTTTGAACATTTTCAGACTTTAAGGCTCTTGTTGAGAAACAAGCGGAACGGTCTATCAAGGTTCTTCAAACCGAGAATGGAGGTGAATGTGTAAACAATAGGTTCATGGATTTCTATACTTCTGAAGGGATCTCTTTGCAGCATGATTGCTTATAGCCCTTCGCAGAATGCAGTCACAGAAAGAAAGAACCGTACTCAAAGGAGATGGCCACTTGTATGATTCACTCAAGTCTATTCCTCCACAAAGATTGGGCCGAAGAAGTTAATTGTACAAATTACATTCAATCGTGTTCCACACAAGGCAGTAAGAGGGATGACACCCTTTGAAGCATGGTTTGGACGTAAGCCTAATGTTGAGCACTTTCAAGTCTTTGGATCCAAGGCTATGGCTCAGATTCCCAAAAAGAAATGCAAGGCTTTGGAACCACAATCCAAACCTTGTATCTTGTAGGGTATCCCGATGGCATGAAGGGATATCGATTGATGAATCCTATTTCTCATGAGTCGTATATTGAGATAAGTGTTAAGTTCGATGAGTCTTCTTTAACTTCTACTTCTCCACCTATTAAGGTTCTTTAGCTCACTCGAATCACATTCTACTCATCGATGATGATACTATTGAGCATGCTCCTCTTCGTATCCTCCCGACCATCGACCTCTGAGTCCGATGATGAGGACTATGTCCCTTCTCACTCAAGTGAAGAATCTTCGACTCGAGCCTGATCCTCCCGGTCCTCTTTGGGCCAGGAAAACTTTGTAAAGTGCTTTGGAGATTTAGTTGGAGATACTTCGGATATGAGACGTACTCACTTAGATTTCATTAGACCCCACTCTTTCTTTACCTCTACTTCAAATCCACAGTCTTTCTGGGAGGATTTTGGTATTCCTGAGTGGGATTCTACCATGGATGAGGAGTATTCCTCTCTCATGAAGAATGATACTTGGGATCTCACCACTCTTCCGAAAGGAAGAAAAATTGTTTGGTGTAAGTGGGTGTTCTAAACAAAGTATGGAGTAGATGGAGACGTCAAAATTTTAAAGCATGATTAGTAGCTAAGGGTTTCTCCCAGATAGCTGGGGTTGATTATACTGAAACCTTTGCTCTGGTTGCGAAGATGACTTCTATTCAACTGAATCTAGCCATTACCGCAGAAATGTATGGAAAGTCATCAAATGGGCGTTAAGAGTGCCTTCCTTCATGGTGACCTAGAGGAATAGATCTATATGGAACAACCTCCGGGTTATGTCCAAGATCCTCCTCGCTTGTAAGTTAAAGAAGTCTCTTTATGGCCTTAAACAAGCCCCTCGGGCCCTGGTATGCCAAGATGGACTCCTTTTTACTTATATTAGGGTTTACTAGGTGTCATTCTCGATCCAAATGTTTATATTCTACATACAAGATGAAATCCATACTCATTCTTGTTCTATATGTTGATGACTTGTTGATCACAGGCGAGATCTTCCTCTATTATTGATTCTGTGAAGATCGCCTTGGCCAACAAGTTTTCCATGACTGACTTAGGTCTGCTTCATTACTTCCTTGGGATCCAGATTTCACAATCTAACTCGGAATCTTGATTTCGAGACCTAAGTATGCTTTAGCTTTGCTAGCTCGTTTTCATGTCCGATTGCAAGTCTTCTCCTACTCCTTTTCTTTCTGGGGTTAAGTTGGTTTTAGATTACTCTACTCCCTTGGTTGATGGTACCCTTTATCGACAGTTGGTGGGGAGCTTGATTTACTTGACTCACACTCGGATTTATCATATACTATTGGGATTGTGTCCAGATTATGCAAGAGCCACATGAGCTACATTGGAAAGTAGCTAAATGGATCCTTCATTATGTTCGTGGCACTTATGCTGATGGCATTCACTATCATGGAGGGGTAGATATTGACTTGATTGGGTTCTGATTCCCGATTGGGATGGTGACTTAGATCATTGGAAATCTACTTCGCTCACAGATTCTCTCTTGGTTCGGTCCTATTAGTTGGTCTAGCAAGAAGCATAATGCAATTGCGATATCATCTACAGAGGAAGAATACAAAGGAGCAAAGCTTAACGCTGCCACGTAAGCTATTTGGCTACAGGGGTATTCTCGACGAGTTTGGCATATAATTTTGGTGGCCTACCATTATCTACTGTGATAACACTAGCACTATCTCTATTTGCAGAAATCTAGTTCAACATCAGCAGACAAAGCACATCAAGATTCATATGCACTTCATATGGGAGCTTATTCATGATGGTGTCATCGACATTCAGTACATTTAGACAACTGATCAGATTGTAGATTTATTCACCAAGCCCTTCACTGAGATGAAGTTTCTTCACTTACGGTCTCTTCTTGGGGTGAGGTCTTCTGCAGCTGCTCATCTTCTTCGGGCTATGTAGTCCTTATTTTCTTCTTCTTCTTCTAGGAAGATTGTGTTTGTATATGGGCACCTTATCAAGCCTTTAGTTGTCGGGCCCCATTGACACATCTTTCTTAGTTGTTTAGGGGTGTCTTCCTTTTTGTCTGTCTCATAGCCGCTACCCCAGCTTCGATGAAGGGGGGTGTTAGTGTGAGTTATCCTATGTGTCCTCCTCTCATATTGGAGGGTCATCTCACATGGGTTAGGTTTAGGGTTTCATGTGTGTCATGCACTAGGGTTACTCAACACCCTATATGTACCGTTTACTATTCATTTATGAGAATGCCAAGACACTTCGTTGTCTTTTTCTTATGAACAAACTTTGTTCTGTTATGCAAGTTTATTCAGTTATTGATTGATTCTTCCTTGTGATTACGTTGGAGCTATTTTGATTCAACTTGAGTGCAACTTCATTATGGTGCATAGTTTCTGATACGATCCGTCAACTCTTTCACTCACTTGTAACTAGGGTTTCCAATTTTAAATTCTTATTTTCTTTGGGTCATTTCTATACTTAATTATTTATATCATAGTGATGTTACATATTTATATTTAGAATTTTATTTATTCATTTAAATAAAATTGTATAATCATTTGGTGAACCTGACCTTTGAATACTCTCTTCTTATTTTTCATCATGGCTCAATCTTATGGTGAATTTACTAAAGCCCATCTCTAAGAGCTCAATGATCATCTTGCTTTGAACATCCTAAGGATCTAGATTTTATTTTATTTTTTTCTCATGAGGAGGCCACCAATCTTGCGGAGCTTAGTGTTCCTACATCCACTTCTGCTCCCTCCTTTATCAGAATCTCAACCATTTGCTTACACTCTTTCACCTACTTCCACTGTTCATGTCTCTATTCCTACTCTCACTAACCATTTCACTCCACCTCTTATTTCTCATATGTGGCAAGTTTCTTCTATTGGAACTCAATACTTAGCCTCTCTTTATTAGGACCATCAAGTACAAATTCGTCAATTACAAAGAGGCTACTTTTCATGCATCTCCATATTTGGATTCCACATTGCTTGATTCTGTCCCCTTTTACACCCACCATTTATGCTTATGTAATTAAACCTAATTTTTTCACTCTTAAGCTACCTATTTTTAATGGTCATGGTGACCCTCAAGACTACCTCCAAGATTTCACGTTGCATGCCTAGATTTTTCAAATGACCAGTTTCTTTTATTAAGCTCTTTCCTCACAATATTCATGATTATGCAATGCATTTGTTCTTGATAGGAATGAGGAGAGGATTGCATAGGAAAACCAGATAATTAATTGCACAAAGAATAATATATTTTCTTCTATGTTCTCACTATATTCAATCAATCTGGTTCATACAAATTTATAGGATAACATATCCTATTATTTAGGAATCTTACTAACTAAGAAATCTCCTATAATAGCTCAAACCTATTAACATAATATTTTTTATAACAATATTACATTTAAAAAATAATATGTTATGCGTAATATATTGTTTGTTACAAAAATATATATAACTAACCAACCATACTAACATACTAATTTACCATACGGTAAATTTACTAATTACACATGAACATTAGATTTCCTAATAGTTCTATGATCTACTTGTTCACTTGATAACATATTTTATGCATCTAGCTGATGCTTTTATTTCTCACTTCTATATCAATATCAACTCTAAGATATCATATGCTCAACTTTCACAACTTAAAAAAGGATGTAATGAACATCTAGTAGACTATGTCTTGTGATATAACAAATTTTAGATAAGATGTCTAATGCACTTGCGAACACCGAACTTCAAGATATATTTGTCCAAAGCCTATTGCTGCCTCTCTAGGAGAGTGTTATATTTGATAAATCTCCTTCATTTGATCATTTATGCCCTACTCTTAAGCTACATGAAACTAAAATCTTATCTATAGGCAAGCTTAAGTATCAAGAACAAGCTTCATATTTTACATGCTTTCAAAATAAAACAACTTAAAATCCATCTAAAACTTATAGAAGCTAAAACCAATGTCAACATTATATCTAATAGTTAAGAGCTTAAATGGCAACCGCCCAAGTGTACATATATAAAATTATCTATCGCTCTGCATCTTCTATTGCCACAACTCATTGAACTTAGCAATATTTTTATGCTTCCTCCTCCACTCAATTTGGATCTCGTCTTAAGGGTTGTAGTTACAATAAAAATTTCAGATTTGATTATCATCAATGCAATAGACATTATATAGATTGATGTTTCAAACTTTGCAATCTTATCCTTGATCTTATCAATAATAATGTTATTAAGCTTCATGAGCCCAAGGAATGCATGCCAATCAATGAAAATCATAAACTCAAAATCTTCAACAATCCTCTTCTAAAACACGATAAGAAAATGGTTGAATCTTCACTAATCATATATATTGTGCGTGCCTCCTCCTGCATCGGGAATCTTGATATTCTAGTCACTCATGTCGAGGTATCTCCATCGATTATTTCTTTCTCTCGATTTTGAATATCATGCTACATTCTCTTATGATCGCTTACATAATTTCTTCTATTGGATCCAATTATATCAATAACACTATAATTGATCCATCATTTCACATCAACGCATGTTCTATTACACTTCTTGTCACTATTATCTATCCACTCTCAAAATTTTCATATCCGATTCCTAAATCATATGGTTTTGTCAAGCTTTCGATCACTATCGGTCCTCTTACCATGTTTGTTCCTTTTCTTGTGGCACCATTAGTTGAAGGGTGTGACATGCTCTTAGGTCTCCCTTGACTCCATGCAACTCAAGCTATTATCTCCATTAATCATTTATGTTTGAAATTCATTCACAAAAAACAAGTCATTGATATCAATGGTGCTCTTCCATATACACCATGGCCACAACCTCCTCTTGAGGTTGCTATTACACTAACTAGATCATCTAGGTCCCCATGGATTCTTGAATCTAAAGCACACTCTACTCCTAGAAAATCTCACTCCCTTAGATAAGAAACTATACTAATAATGAAAATGAGTTATTAGCTCTTTTCTATGCCATAAATAAATTTCATCATTATATTAAAAGGTATAAGCCATTTATATATACTAACCACATAACTATCGTGTGTTTAATGAACAATCCAAAGAGTTGGAGGTAAAATCATTAGATTGTTACTCCTTTTGCAAGAATTTTATATTACCATTATTGATAACATAGGAATATATAACTTGGTTCCTGATTTCTTTTTAAGGTTAGATACATTTGGAGAGGAGGACCTAGTTGATGATAACTTCCTTGATGAATAATTATTTTATACATGCGAAAACTCACCATGGTTTCCTGATATAGTAAACTATTTAGCAATAAGAAAATTTCTTGATGATTTTACTAACAAACAAAAAAATAATTGATTGGTGAAAGTGTTAATTTTAAATATATAAATGGTATTCTATTCAAATTTGGATTTGACTTGGTCTTATGCAGGTTTTTCCAAGAAGACGAAGTATATAAAATCATCGAGTTTGTCATGATGAACCTCGCAGAGGCCATTACTCAAAAAAGAGAACTATCCACAAAATATTTGGAGCTGGATACTATCGGCCTTATCTTCACACAAATTTGAAGAAATATATTTAGAAATTTGATGCATGTCAAAGGATGGGTAGACTTACTCTTGTCCAAAGAAATGCCTCTTTAACCTTTTGAACATTAGGGGATATATTTTGTTGGAAAATTCAACCCACCTCCATAATGGAAGGAATTTATCCTATTTTCAATTGATTATATGACTAAATGGGAAGAGTTACAAGATCTTCCACAAGCTAGAGAGGAAGTAGTAAAAAAATTTTGTATCACAAAATTATGCATAAGTTTAGAGCACTAATGAGCATAGTTTTAGATCAAGGGCCTTAGTTCATGTAAAAATGATCAATTTTTTACAACTTTACCAGATCAATCATAATAATTGATTTGCATATCACCCTCAAGCCAATGGACAGGTGGAAGTGAAAAACAGAGAGCTGGAAAATATCTTAACTAAAATAGTTGACACTAGTAGGAAAGATTGGGAAAATAAATTACCAAAAACAATTTGGGAATATAAAAATTACTTGGAAAACCACCACTAGATTTTCCCCATATGAATTGGTGTATGGAAAAAATCCCTTACTGCCCATTGAATTTTAACTACAAACACTAAGAACATCAATCAAGATTGATATAGAATTAGATGAAGGACAATAACAAAAATACTTGATTGAATAAACTAGATGAAATGAGGATGAAATAACTTCATAGGAATGAGTTACTACAAAGATCGTCAGACGAGACAATGAAATGACACACATATCGAAGGAAGGAGTTTCAAATAAGGAGACTAGGCTTTGTTGTTTGATTCTAAATACCAAAACTTTCTAGGAAATATTAGAACTAGATGGCAAGGACCATATGAAATTGAGAAATTTTGTGACAATGAATTAGTTCAATTACTTCCCATATATGGGAACACTAGAAATCTCTTGGTTAGTGCCCATAGATTGAAAATTTATCATAAGAAATTAAATAAATAGGTTTTTTTTTGCAGAAAATCCAATCTGCAAAAAATTATAATAAGGAAATTTGAAAACCAGAAATGGAAGCTTTCCTCACCAAGCATGCAACCAAGCAATAAAGTGTGATTTCTTGAATTTTCTAGCACATGATGAAGTTTCCTTTTATAGGACACATGGAGTGAGCAATACAAATTCACATCACTATTGAAGGTAAAAGTGCTTTATTTTCTATGTATATGATTATTAGAAAGTTAGAAGATAACATACTTATTTGAATGGGTGGGGAAGATCTTGGAATCAAATTTCATAAAGGCCTTTCAACATCTCTCACTTGAAATAATTACATTTAATGAGGAAATAATCATCACATGAGTTGTACGGTTGATGAAGTGAAAATTTTGCATGCATTATTTATTAATGTCACATTGGATTTATAATTAGTAAATTGTTTGAAACACTATAAAAACTATCCTCCTCAAGCCGAATCACTTCATAAATCTAAAGCAAGAAGAAGAAACCAAAAACCTATTTGTTGGAACACTTGCTCATTGGAAAATGGAACATAAGAAGTATTTTGAACTAGAATTTGCTTCAATTATACTTTGCAAGATAATGACGTGGTGACAATATTTGAATGAATAGGATGGTTAGAGTTCATGAAGAAGTTCCAGGGTTATAAAGAACCGTTGATTGAAGAGTTCCTCACTAACCTCAAAGGAGATAAAACAAAGGTAAGGTGCAATAATTTTCTTGTTAACACTCATGTTATTAGTATGATATTTGGAATTCCTTGTGAGGAATTTTTGTTTTTCCGACAGTCTACTTTTAGAGACCTAATTCATATTTTTCATGAGGAAGGGGAGCCTGAACCTGAAGTTATAATAAGTAAGGCAAAATTACAAAAGGAATCAAGAGAGAAACACTCAAAAAACCCTATAGGACTGCTACATTCTATGTAGTCAAATATTTTATATGTGATGGTGAATATAATGTTCTCGGCTATGATAAAATGATACTTTTAATTCATTTATGTTAGGGTTTGCAGAAACCAGGGAACAAGATTAACTTGCTTAAATTTTTATATGATAGCCTCCCAAACATTGTAAAGAGGTAAAATGAGAAGGAAGTACCTCTTTGACATCAAGTATTGATTCAACTAATACGTCAACATTCCATTATAGGAAAGAAAGATGAAAAGGTATGGGACACATTATCGAAAAAACACCAGAAAGGAAAAGAAAATCCCTTTCTTATACTATCATACTAAGTTCTGAGTTAGAAGCAACTTCATATCTTAATCATCATGTAGAAAATTCCTAAGTTGTTAGCTCCGTGGAAAATATGAAGCTTACCACTGGAGATTTTGACTCAGTTGCTAAAAGAACAAGATGATTGAGTAAAATAGGAGAGGAATCTTCCTCTGTTGTGCCAATGAGAAGAAAAAGAAAATTGATATTACAGAAGATGAGGACTTAGAAGATGATTCTAAGATATTAGGAAGTATAAATTTAGTAACATATGAAGATGTAGAAGTAGAGAAAATAATGTCCGATGAAATTAAATAATTGAGTGTACAGGGGGTTGCGGAACCAATGACACCACCCTCTTCCTCTCATGAAGAGAAAAGGTAAAGATCTAATTGTGGAAGAAGAAGAACCTCAATCCCTTGCTTCAACAGGGTAGAATCTAAAGAAGGAACAATTCTAGAAAGTACTCATTTTATCCAAGCAAGAGGAAATTATCTAACAATAACATTAACAATTTAATTTCCTCCAATAAAAGGTAAAAACTAAAGAAACTCTCATTTCATCATTGCAGAAACAAATAGAGGAATTAAAATTGCAATGTAAAGAAAAAATATGAAATAATTCTTTCCAAAAGCAAAGAGCAAATTGATAAGGAAATTCAAACTGTATTGAGTTATAATGAAATCAAAATTATTTGGGATAACACATGCAAAGATTTAGGAAGGTTAACCATTCAAAAATAAAAATACGACAAATGAGTTAGAGGAGGAAAGAAAATAGAAAAGAAAATTCAAAAAGATAAATTTAAAGTTAAAAAAATCTGCAAGTTTGTACCATAGGAGAAAAATTCCTTACTTGTAGAAGACCTTAATCAACATATATCATTTTTCTACAAGAACAATTTTTCAGATGGAAACTATCAAGAATTGCATGTGAATTACCTTTTGATTTGAAGGATGAAACAAATTTCTTGGAGGCTTATACTCAAAGCTCACTTGAACACCAAAATTTAATGTGTGAATTTCATTTGTGTAATTTTCTCCTAAGCCATATGTCTGATTTTCTAATCAATCTGTATGTGGGAGAATCCTAGTTGAGATAATTTCTATCTACCATGGAAAACAAAATTTCTTGGGATCAAAGGAATGAATAATACTTTGTCAAAAGGTCAAGATAGAAGGAATTTCATGGGACCACAATTTTCCAAACTTGAAGAAAAATTCAAAACATTCGTGAGCTTTGACCTATCAACCTAAGATTCAATAACATCACATAAAGGATCTAAAGAAGAACATTTCCAATGTTCATAAAAGTTCTCAACAACAAGAAGTTTTAAAGGCAATGGCAACTTGTGATAAAAGGTGTGATACCTTGAATATTCCTTTGAAAAGGAGGGAGAAGAACTCTCTCCTAAAAATATCAAGTGGTCTATGACAATGGCCATGTCAATAGTAAACATGATTTAAAGCATCTGTCAAATTCAAGGTTGTAAATGGATTGGAATGAGATTTAGGAAACCACTAATTATTTTCCATATGAACTCACAAAAAAATCTTCTACATAGGGTACACAAGAATTCAGCAAATGGGAATAGAAGGTGGAGGAAAATGAAGGATTTTTTGTTTTAAAGGAAGACACTTGGGAATATCATGATAGTACCTATGATTTAAGAAAATTTATGGAGGACAGGATCCTTGATCCTGACTATAGGAAATGATTTGCAAGAGGACTTACAAACAAGTAAGTGTCGAGCTCATTAAATGGTTAAATAATGACATTATTTATCTTCCCCTTGTTTGCATATGCATGCATTCTATTAATTTTTCCTAATCCAAATGAGATAATATATGTATTTTACTAGATCCTAGTGTGTGTGTGTGTGTGTTTTTTATCGACCATTGTGTTGTAACTAAATATTAGGAAAAGAATTCATTTTTGTGTATACGAGATCAAGAAAAGTATGATTTTATCAAAGATGCAGAAATCTGGGCTTAGAAATCCAAATCTGCTAAGCTTTGTAGTCTCTTTGTGTTGATTTGAAGTATCTATATATGGTTTGAGTATCTTCACGTGGCTTCAAAGTCTCTACCCGTGGCTTCAGAGTTTGACCCTTTGGCTTGAAAGTTTGACCCTTTGCTTTCGAATCTACCCAACGGATTCAAATTCCTCCAGTTGGCATCAATAGGCTTTGAGATATGGGAATCTTGCTAGCCTGGAATATGCATACATTCAAGAATAACAAACACTAGAATTAGGAAATACCAGTTATAGAACGGATCATGTAATTTATTTTCATATATGTTTTTTTGTAACTAAATCCTATAGATTCAATCGGTTCCCCAATTCTCTCCATCATTTCATCTTAAAACATGGAGATATTGTGGAACCTCTTTATTAGTTATCTAAATAAGATAGATTCTAGGATTCATTTAGTTGTTTTACATGCGTCATTTGAGGGATAAAAATGATATAATCCGTACTCACCGATTGTAAAAATGATGTCATAAATCAATAATTTAAATTTAATCTTGTTGTATGATCTGGAACTCTTGAAGTAAATAAAATTGTTGCTTTGGTGATCTAGTGTGCACGGTGTAGTTCTGATCAAAGGGAGAGCAAGGGCCCACTCACCCCAAGATTTAGAACTTTTGGTATTGGTTATTTTACTTTTGTGTTAATATATGAATGTGCTTATCATTTTTAGTACAATTTAGTCCCTATTATTTGTTGTTGTATATTTTATTCCTGATTAATCTTTGGAAAATTTATTAGACAATAATTTCCATTTAATAAACTTTCTTTGCTTTTACAATTTTAAATTCCCTACAGTGTATGATTTAACTCCCAATATTTAAATCATGTTTTTAATTTAAAATCCAATAATTTCTAATTTTGTAAGTGTGTCTTTACTTCAAGCATTTTGATTTTTCAATTCAAGCATTGTGTGTTTCAATTATGCAAGATTGATTTTATTATGTACCATTTGTGTATAATTTTCAATTCTAGATTAGGTTTTATTTCCAGTATTTAAGACTTAGGAAACCATCCAAAACCGATAGTCCCACCAAGAAATTGTTAATTTCATAAAAGAGTCTTATTGCATATAGCCTTAAACACTCGCCTAGTGAGAATGACATCAACAATACAGTTGATTAAATGAGTCAACAATTCTAGACTCATCAAAAAATTATTTTTAATAGACTTATCAAACATAAGACTCCTTAAAATATATTCTACATAATAATGAGAAACTAAAATAGTCTTTAATACCCCATAACCATATTAAAAATTTATGCCAAATACATACATCAAAACATCTTATAAATGCATATGCAATAAAATACCTCGGCGCAACACCAACTTTTCAAAAAATTATGCATAAATTATGGATGGAATATGGGGCACGAGATATAAATGAGATCAAAGAATGCATGTGGGGCAGGAAATATACTAAAAGCTAGAGAGTTTGTTAGTATAAGCATGCATTTGGTGAATACAACTTAAAATGTTTGTGAAAGAAGGATGACAATTAGATGCACTAGTTTTAAAATGAGAAAATAATAAATATTTCCAAGTTCAAATTTTCAACAAGGGCTGTGGTGCAGCAAGAGTACCTGCCGCAAAGGCTTGTGGCATGTGGAGAAGGGATGCGAGCATAATTTTTTGAGTTTTCCAAACATTGGTGATTGTCAGGAAATGCTTTCCAGGAGCTGTGTGGAAGTGAAGGAAGACGTGGTTGTAGGGTATATCTTACAGGAAATCTAAATGTTAAGGAATGTAGGCCAAATCTGAGCAATATGTGAAACTTCGTTGCCAATGCTAAATGTGAAGCTGAAGGGGGCTGAGAGTTGTTCCTATTCAATGTAATGTTACAAAGGTTTATTTCGTTGAAAATGAACTTGAAATTTGGATTTCAGGACCATTTCCAAAACATTACAGCAAGAAAAGAACAAGTTTTAAGGAATTTAGGAAAGCCAGAGGCCATATGAACTTCATGGGTAAAGTTGACAGAAAGCTTTGTTGAGCATTAGTATGCAAGTAAAAATTTTGAATTATCAAAGCAGAGAACTGAATTGGGGATTTATTGCTGAAAATGATGGATTGTCATTGAAGTCCAGGAATGTGAACTAATCTTAAATCGAAATCTAAGGTGAATACAAAAGAAATTAATTGAAACCCAAATTAAGGCACACAGTACTTGTCGTAAAAGTGTCTTGTTTATATGCAAAACAAGAAATTGATAAAGAACTCAGAACTGAATACATGTGATAGTGAAAAAGGAAACCAAGGGAAGAATTTGATGTAGCAATAATATACCAATTTAAAATTAGGATTTATTGAATTAGATATGTAAAGGGTCATAGTTAGTACCATGAGAACAGAGAAATCAAAACAAAAGAGAAAGAAGAATTGAATTGAATAGTCCTACATATCGAAAGATGAAAGTCTGAAGTTAGACTAGAGTATAATAGACTGAAGAAAATCCAAATCATAGACAACCACGTGAAGTATAGAATAACAAGTTTAACTTATACAAATTGGGAAAAAATTATTAAGCGAGGCACGATGCACATGAAGACATATCTTGAAAATTGCACTGTGTATAAATTGACTTTTATCTCCCAATTTCTTAAATTTGATTGCACTGTGTATAAATACAGAGCAGGTGTATAAATGCTAACATTGCTTTTAACAACAATTAGTTGGGTGGCTGCAATGGAAGAAATTCGTAGAGACAAAATGAAGCTCTCTATCTCAAGCTTGCAACAATTGTCTCTATTTTGGCAGTAGACACAATAGGCATATGCCTACCTATCGTGGGGAGAACCATCAATGCTTTAAGCCTGGATTATTTTTGCAATTGGTATCCTCCATGAATTTATCTGGATTGGAGACTGGAATTATGAGGAGCAGATGAAATTGTCTACGCGGCGGCCATGATGAAGTATTTAGCTGTTGTTGCATAATACCTTAAAAAAATCCATGCTTCTTTGTTTCACGGCCTCAAACAAACTATGTGTTATCCGCTGGAATTATTTTGGCAATGAAGGCATTACTTAGGACCAATAAGAATGGTTTTGATATAATTTTCCCAAAAATCTGTAGGTATAAATGAATATTTTTGCAGCCAAGTGGCCTCTGCATGTGACAATATCACACACCGCAACAAGGACAAATGAAATACATATTCATTACAGAAAACATGACATCCCACAATCCCACCAATGAAATTACATGCGAATAAACCATCTCCATAGTTTTCAAAGATAAATTTACCAATCACAAAGCAAATGCCACTAAAAGCCAAATTAGAAAAATTAATAGCAAATGGTGAGAACAAAAGTATCCTGCGGTAGACAAAATGGACAAAGGTTTATGACAAATTTATTCAAATTAGTAAAAATACATGAAGACAAATAGGTATGCCAAATGATGGACTTTTTGGTTGGTCACATCCTTATGAAATTTCGCTTGTTTAATGAATCGTTCAATAGTGAAATGTAATGTGCACAATTGTCTCCTTTCAGCCTGATTTCTACAATACATATGAAAAATAATCAATCCTAAAAATATCCCCCATCATTAACCTGTTCTCGATACCAAATAATGTGTTTGGTTCAATTTAACATAATAAAATATTTATTATATTATTCAACAACAATTTATACACATATTTTATCTCCTAAATATACTCAATCTAACCCGGTAGGTTGTTTCAACAATCCAAACAAACTTTATTATCATAATAATATGTTGTACAAATATAATTAGTCACTAACTAATATATCATGAAGTACTAATCATTAATTTGTAACAAGTTTTAGGCCCTCAAGAAAAAAGGATAAAAATAATCCTTATTATATTATACACACATGATTGTCATAAGTTAAACACGTAATTAGGATCCTAGAACACGAGAAAAGATGTTGTTAAAGGTGAGATCTATCCAATCCCTACAGAGAGGATGAACTCACCCAAACAACGTCTAGAAACGACAACTTCATCATTCTCTTAGATTCACTTGTACCAAATTTTTAGGATATTTCGACAACACTCTTTACAGACTTCGTACACACTCTAAGATCATTGTCACTCTATTATCGCTGGTAAATAAATGCAATCTCTTCTAAATCTAACTAATATTTAGCTTTTTTAGTTCACCTAAGCTTGTGTATTTTCCATTATTATTGTGACATGATTTAGGATTTGATTATTCTCTATATTTACCTTATTTCTAGTCCTAATTCATCTTTACACAAAGTAATCAATTTTAAATTATATTTAATCCTAATTTTGATCTTACTTTAAGAAGGAAATGATTGATTCCATAAATTCTTAGTTATAATATCAATTTCATAAGAAGGATATAGGTGTTGTAAAATTAATTATAAGCATGGAAATTAAAATAGATCGAGTAAGTGTGAAATTGTGGTTAAAAATAAAGTATACCGAGATAATACTACATAGGTTTAAGATGGAGGAAAGTAAACATGTGACTCATCATTATGCATCATTCGAATAATGACAATGGAGGAAGAACAAAAAATAATCAAGAAAAAGAACTTTTGTGATTGCAAAAATATCTAAAGAATAGTATCCCGAGACATAAGAGGTGATTGACAACATGTCTCAAGTCCCAAGGTATGCTAGTTTTTTTGGATTCTGTTGTATGTAATGGTTTGTATTAGTCTTGATATTTATCATGTAGTGGAGTAGTGAGAAAATGTATGTCCAAATAATGGAATGGACATTGAATTGTAGTGGAGAGAATCTTCAAGTATCTTTGTGGGACTTATGACTATGCAATATATATGCTATTAGGGAAATCCTAATGAAAACAATACATTGAGTCTACGTGGTTCTAGATTCTGATTGAGTGGAGATCTTTACTAATGAAAATATGCAAGTTCCTAAGTTTTTTCATTATTTGGCGAAGTAGTAAGTTAAGTGAGAAAAAGGTAAGTAAGATTTTCATACCTACAACAAAGCTATAATATATGGTGCAATACTTAAAATTTAGTTCCGTGGCACTTGGAGTTAAGAATTTGACCTTTATCCTTGCATTATTCTATTCATTTATTTACTAACTAAACTTAAATATTCGTGCTCAATGCTACAATTTGAATCCACTAGGTCATTACTTAGTCTTCATATTAACACTTTACATGAATCAATGCACCTTATATAGAACACATTTTTAGGCTCTTTTAATCCACCCCTTGTGTTAAACTAGGTTTTAGCTTGAGTTTGGACAAGTTTGCGGGCCCATGATAAGTTCAAAAATAAAGGAAATATAGTTACACAATTCTAGATTTGTGGGTTTTTAGGATCATTCATTGCGAGGACATACAATTTGATGATTTTAAGTTGTAACTAGTTGTCTAGAGCATAGATTGTACATCTTCTACATGGTACATTTTGTTTTACAATCAAATTCGAGACATAAAAAAATCTATGCATTGAATTAAGGTGAAAATTAAAATAAAATAATTTTGTTTGTTGCATTAGTTTGCGGGTAAGAAATCAGTCTAACTTAAAAATTATATTTTTATTCATTCCATCAATTTGCGGGTTAAAAATTCAAGTATTTAGATTTTAGACTGTACTTTCTATTGTTGCATTGATTTCTAGGTTAGAAATATCAAGAATTGTATAAAAAACATTCAAAATATCATTCTGCAGAGGTGCAAAAGTTGATGAGTCACAATGATAATGTTTGGGGTCACAAGGTCTTATGACCATGGTAGAATTTTGAGACTAATAAAATAATACTTGGAGATGAAGGAAGGATGGACATACATATTGTAGATTATGACAAACATCATAAAGAGGCCTTATTATTATTAGTTTCTAATATCTAATGATTTGATACCAAAGGTCTGGAATTCCATTGTGGAAAGTTAACTATGGACCTTTACAAGGAAAAAAATGCGACTTTAGTGAATATTTTGGTGCTATACTTGAATAATTTGTTGTTTTTAACAAGGATGCAAGAGGGTGGGTCATTGTCAAAACACTGCTTCAAATGAATTATCTTTGAAACTATATCACATTCATTAACAAAAAGGTAGATGATGATCTTTTAGTGGCATTGTATTCAACAATTTTTCATCCTCGTATGAGTCATTTGTGGAAGTGCTATATTGGATGGATGAAAGTCAGAATTTTCCTTTTAATAAATTTTATTCCTATTCGTTACAAAATGAACTAAGACAAGTTCAAAAATGAGTCCAGCCTGAAAAAATGAGAGTAATTTTTCCACTCAATCCAAAAGGAAGTGGAAACATCAATGTGAAGGATCATCTTCTAAATACCAAGTAAAGTGTTACTAGCGCCATAAAGTTGGACATGTTAAAAGGATTGTCATAAGTTACAATATTAGATTTTCCCTACCGAAAAAATGCCATGGGATGCTTGACAAATGTAGGCGTAGTTGTAGATGAACAATATTTTGAGGAAGAACATTTTCTACATTTTCTTATAGCAACATGCTCGAATGAAAATACTACTAGTTGCTAGATCATTGACGCTAGCGCATCCAAAAAAATTCATGTCAAAGGCACTTTAATGTATCATTTACTGAAATTAAAAATTATTTTGATTCAATTGTCTTAGCTGATGGAGAGTCACTTGTAATAGAGGGAATATGATATATACACATTATGATGAATTATGCTAAAAAAATATTCGTAAGGAATATTAGGTATGTTCATAGCTTTCCTACGAATCACTTATTTATTTTTTCAATTAAGAAAGAATCCCAATAATTTTTTTTGTAAATTCCTATGGGGAGAAGTGTCTTGTGTGAGATGTGACAAATTGATAGGTGATTTCCCTAGGCACTAGGTGAGGTGGCCAATATAGGCTAGTTGACTATGCTAAATTCAACTCAAAAACATGTATGGAGGGAGACTCCACCAATCGGGATGTGGTAGAGGATGTGATTTTTCATGGGCTTGTTGAACCTACTTTGGTTAAATTACGAGACACTTTTCATGGATGAAATATCCATTATAAATAATGTGCAAAGCGGTTGAAATTGCTTAGGAGAATAAAGTTCCTCGTTTATATGCATAATTGATTGTGGAAAATAATTTCACTATCAAGGATGTGATAGAGGTGCATAGTGAGATGGAAAAATGTTTCACATATTCATGGGCATTGGCTCAAAAGAGAGTAGAGCATGGACACTTTTCTCATCTTTTTCCAAATTGTTTTTTGCAATAGGGGGAATAAATGAGCAATAAGAAAAGATGGTTATTTCCCCTATCACCGCAAAGATGATTATTTCTCCCGCTACTGAGATCTAGATGTTACTCCTATTGTAAATATGCTCACTCAGTGCTTCTATCCACATTAGTCTAGCTTGGTTGGATGATAGGTCAAAGCACTTTCCTAAAAGGAGAGTTAGACGATGAGTTCTACATGGTGTTTCCTGAAGGTGATCATTTATATTGTAAATTATTGAGTCCCTGCATGGATTCAAGAAGGCTCCACAAGCCTAGTACATTCTATTCAATCGACATCTCCAAAATTTGATTTTTGAACTCTAAAAATTTGGATGAACTTCTTAGAAAATGATGATACATTCATGGTCAATGAGTCACTCAACAAACACTTTGTGGACAACCTACTATATTCGATGACCACATGATTGGATCTCTATTTTGTTTTCAAATGCCTTTTAAGGTCTCTAAGTACATGGAAGTTCTGACATAGTACAACAATAAAACATCATGGTACTACAACTTTCAAATTAATATCTCAAGAGTAGTCTGTAGAGTTAATGACCAAATTTCTTGGTTTTATTGTATTTGTAAAATTTTAGAATAAACATGCCTCTGGTTTGGTCATTAAAAGGGATTATTAAAATATATTTATTAACTCTTAACAAAATATTAGTTATGCATTAACTAATGTTCGGTTGTAACCTACTCAACCATTTTGTAACTATCTCTTGCATAATAAAATGAACACAAAAACTCAAGTGTGTGTTCTGGTTTCTCCTCATTCTTTCTTGGTCACGTCTTTTAATAAAAACCACACCCTTAATCCCAAAAGGACCGAAAAAATATTAAATAAATTTTAAACCCATAAATTTAATTGAATAAAGTTAAATTTTTAATTTTTAATTATTAATTACTTCATAGGAGTTTCTTAATGAGGTTGATCCGGATTATTTTTGAGAAATGTTTATTTTCCACATATGTGGTACCATCATTTTCAAGTTATAATTTATCTTGTGAGTGAAAACAGGAGGGTATAATTCATCCCATAGTGAAAACCCCACTTTTGATCAAAATATTAATTATTATAAACATGTAATATATATAATAAACCTAACATATATTGATATATTATTACAATAGCAAATTCAATCATATTTAATAGTAAATAATTAATAATTTATTACTTTTATCAATATCTCAAGAAAGTGGTTACTTGTTACTAAGTGCATTACTATAAAATAATCACTTTCCATAAATAAATAATTATATATATAATATATATATATATATATATATATATATATATATATATATATATATATATATATATATATATATATATATGGTAAATAGAGTTACTATTATTAGAATGGTTGCACATAGTAAAAAGTATTTACTATTATAAAATTATGTTTTTACAATATTAAATAGAATTATAATTATTATTTCTTTTAATAATTTTACAATAGTAAATAGAACCAACACAATGTTTAACCCCTCCCTTTTGAATTATTTAAGTAATTAATATCTATATATATAGAGAAAATGATGCACACAAGTAACTTTAAAACAAGATTGATAAATAACATTAAGAAGATAGATAAAAGGAGATATTGATAAAGAACTAAAGAAGCTATAAATATTTAAGAATATAAATAAAAATGAAATTCAATTATAAATATTCAATGTTGTGAAAAGCTTATTAATTTTTAGAGAATTTATATATCGTGAAAAGTTCATTAATTTTTAGAGAACTTATATATTTAACAAAATTGCGTGAAACCTTAAATATTTTATAAATTAGTTAATTTTATGTTTATTTTTAATATTATTAAGTTTAAAATGTAATAGTTAAAAATTAGTTATATTATAAATATTTTAAATGCCATATGGTGGTTACTAAAACTTGGGGAAAAAAAATGCTACCCAAAAATCTCGTTCCTTTGTCTCACTGTCCCCGAGACTGGACTAAAGTCTTGTTCATGTGAATTCAAATGACCGACTTAATAACCGAGAAAAGTCTTTCTTCTTTTTAATTCCTTTAGACTTAAAAACTAAGGTGCTTGTAATGAAATTGGACATATATCCATGGACTATATTTATAAATATTTTGAGTTTTTGGTGTTCCTTTTGACAAATTGTCCTTGTTTGGATTGAATCATTAATTTATTTCTTGATGCATTTTAAATTCGTTTTGTAGATATCTTGTATTGTTCGTGTGCCATCATTAGAGACACAAACGTTAATTTGCAAATAATCTTGGCTTATGCCACAAATTCTATACAACGATTAAGGAACTTTGTGTCTGCTTTTACTTTAATAATCATTGAATCATGTCGATGAAATAAATGCATGCCAAGTTGACAAGCAAATGTTGCAAAAACAGAAAGTTTGCATATTAAATATTAGTTGCGAGTTTGAGGCTGGTTTTATAAAGAACATATTAAATATTACTATAAAAATGATCTTTCTCACTTATATCAATTGCTCTTGGTTTGTCTTTGTGTTAGCGAAAGTATCAGGATAACTAGTGAGCTAGTTCTCGAGTTTGAGGATGGTTCTATATACAATTATCAAGTTATCAAGAATAATTTTTCTCACTTATACCAATTATTTTTCTATAAATTAATGAACATGTCAACTAGTGAATTAATTGTCGGTTTAAAACGATTTTATTTAAAAATATTGAATATTTGAAGCCTCACAATTGTGTGCCTTGCACAGCTTACATTTTTAATTTCTTATGATTATTATTTTTCTTTACGAGAATAAAAACCCATATTTCTTATATATGAAATACTTATTTTTCTCATCCCAAATCCTTTACAAGTAGTTATATCCCTAAAAACAAAGTCAACAAAATTCATAGTGGCCTATCAAGGGTGCTAAAAGGAACTCCATTAACTAAAACAAAGTCAACAAAACCAAAAATGAGGAACAATAAAATCAAATAATAAGTGGGGGTAGTGCTGGATTTTGACGTTCAATGTTACTTGTCACATTAAAATTGTAAATTATATAGATGTCATTTGATGTTTAAAATGTAATATACATGTCAAATTTGTTTTTATAATAACTATTACAAAGTTAGATTTAAAATGGATGTTAGTTTTCTTTGTAATATTCTCTTATAGTTATGTTACTTTTATTTAATTATGGATAATAGATTGGACTAATCAATTTCATAGTTTTTCACATATTCATTTTTTCAAAAAAATTAATGTTGCACTAATCAATTTGAAGATCCATAAACATCATTAAAGTTTATGAGAATATTAAAACAAAATTTCAAATTACAATTTAAAAACAAATTTGAAAAAAATGATAGAAATCACACATTTCTTGCAAAATCTCAAATCTAATACATCTAGTCTATTATCCAATCTTTATTTGTAAGAAATCAAACAAATTAAAAAAATCAATTACAAATCAAAATCAATAAAATACAACTAAACAAGAAATCAAATAAATCTAAAAAAAAAATCAAATATAACTAATTAAAAATCAAAATTAATGGATGTTTCTGTTTTATCAATAAGATATGCATATATTTATGTTTCATTAATAAGATTTAAGAATCTCTTATTTTTTTAAAAAATAAGATATTAAGATAATTCTATTATTTTTATTTTGTTTACGTTCCAAAATGTCTATTTTCATTTATGTTATATTTGTCATGAATCTCATAAATTTATAATGTATAATGTCTTTTAATAATTAATTTTTTAATTTTCATTTATATGTCAAATTTTAAATATAAATGCCATTTTGACATTTAAATTATATATTTACCTCGTCAATCATGATAAATCATATTTTAAAAGTGGCTGTATTTTGACATCTAAAATGACTAAACACGTCTCGAACGCCTTGAAAAATACAACACTTCGAAGACTTGGGGTAAATTAAAATCTATAATCACATCACCAAATCATGACAGATTAGAGACAATTTAGTAAGACTTGGAAAAAAATCCTTGGAAAGGAATGCCCTCGAGAAGATAACAACCGACCAATGGAGGAGGCGACACCGGTTTGCGTTGTAGTTGGGTTAGTATCTTTGTCTATTTTTTTTTGGAATATATAGGGTAAAAAGAGGGTTTTAGAAGGTCCCACAACCTTATACAAAAATCCCTTCAGGCCAGAATTAGCAATATAGTTCATAGCAAAAAAGTACCCAAGGAGATTCCAAAAAAGGGAAAATGAAAAAGACAACAGAAGAAAAGAGGAGAACATCAGAAGAGATTTTTCAGCTCAGTAACAACAGTTCTAGCTCTGGGAGATCCCGAATCCTCTCGCAAGTTGTTCCGCAAGGGTGATGAGCTCCGAGCAATCTTTGGCAATGGTGCTCCTGGTAGAATCAGTGAAGGCCTCCCAGGCCTTCAAGGCATTGAAGGCTCGTTGGAGCTTGTTTAAAATAGATGACACCAAATCGACTCTGCGTTCATCCCTCTGTGAGTCAGCAATCGCAGGCTCAGTAGGAATTGAGTCCAAATTCGGAGAAGATTTCAGAGTGTCAGCAAGAGGTTCACTGTCAGCGAAGAGTGGATTGTCTCCAACAGTCTGAGAAGTGGGGTCATCCACAGGCTGGTTCGTCTCCATCTGCTCCGAGGCCGGGAGTCAGGATAGAGCTTGGCGAGGCCCAGAATGTCATCAGTAAGAGAAGTATCGGGGCTGGAGACCAGGGAGACTACTTTAAAACTGGTGTCAGTGCCTTCCAAAAAAAGCAGCACGAAAGGAGCGGGGGGAAAATAGGGGGAGCAGAAGGCTCGAAACAACGTGAGGAGGGCTAAGAATGGTGACATCCGAGTCGAGTCAGAAGAAAGGTGCAAGTGATGGTGGCGTCTAGAAGAGCGGAGGGAGGTGGAGGAGGGACGGGGGAAGGTGAGGGAGAACGGCGACGACGACCAGTTTTGGGGGGAAAGTGAATTAAGTCGGCATGCAAAGCAACATCAGAAAAAAGAAAGTATAGTAAGCCCTAATGTAGGATAGCCCCTTCCCCATCACGTGCCAAAATGACTAGAGTGCTCTAAAGATTGATAGAGGAAAGCCACCAGATTAATCTTTTTTCCCCAACGCAGATGAGAAAGGATGAAGAAGTGAGGGCCGTAGACCAGACGATAGTAGCCGTCAATGGTGAAATAACGCATGATGACTTCAGCAACTCTGTTCCATGGGGGAGGCAGGGAATCACGAGTGTAGCCAGAGAGATATTTGACCAGCTTGTCCCTTGGAGTGATGAAATCTTGCATTTTAGCATGCAGCTGAGTGCTTGAAATAGATGTCACCAGTGGCCAGAATATCCATGGCATCAATGATAGCATTGGTGGAGATAGTAAACGCGTGTTACCAATCTGCCACGCCCTTCAACTAGGAAGCCATAATGGCATATGAGACTAGGGCCGAGTAGCCCGCCATTCTCTCAAGGAAAGTAGTGATACCATTTTCTAGTAAAATGTTCCAGACCTCCACATCTTCTTTAACCGAGTCGCAGGCAGCAGGCTCAATTCGCTTCAGTTGGCCACCCATATTGTTGAGAAATTTGGAAAAGTGTAGAAGAGAGAGCGCTGGAGGTCCTTAAAAATCCCGCCCAGGGCGTGGGAGCCATCGGCTTCGCCATCATTGTCCTCCCGCCAGTTCATCATATGATTAAGGGGAGGAATTACACCATGCGTGCGGAAATCCTCCACATCATAACACATCTCCCTCATCAAATGATTCAGCACCAAAGGTATTTTCATAATAAATCAAACATTATTGCCGCCGCCTTTTGAGGAGGCCATAAAGGTGTTGCTAAAACCCATATCAGCTCACCCTTCCACCAGTCAACATTGGGATAGATCATTCTGAGTAATTTGGAAGAGATCAGCTAGGAAGTTGTCATGTCCCGGCTTTGTTGACTCTCAAGGAGAACTCCAATGTTAGCTAAGTGGTCCGCCGCTTTATTCCCCTCCCGGAGGACATGCTGGAACTGAATTTACTTTGGAAATTTCTTTGTAGGATTCTGATATCAGCTATGATATTTTGGATTGACCATTGACCAGAATCAATAGACTACAGGAGATTGATGATGTTGAGGGAGTCACTTTCAACTTGGAGAGGATCGTCACCAAATTTGATAGCCAACTCAAGGCCTTTGAGGATGGCCATGGCTTCCGCATGATGGTTGGTGCCATAGTTAAGATTATGAGCAGAGGCAGCAATGATGGAACCCGAGGAGCAACGAAGAATGGATCCTCCACCTGATTTACCAGGATTGCCTTTCGAGGCCCCATCCGTATTAAGTTTTCTCCACCCTAAAGGGGAGGAAGCCATCGTACTAATCCCCAATCAGAGGAAGTGTCTTTACTTACAGGAAGAATAGCCAACAGCCACTGCCACTCCCGAGAGTTACAGATTTGGATTTTTTGCTGATATTTGGACCAGAGGTGAGAGTTGAGATTATCCTGGAAAGTTAGAGCAATCTGGGTAGCCACCCGATCAGGTTCAAGACTCTGGTCTTTGAAGATTCTTCTATTCCTTTCTTTCCAAATGCCCCATATGCCATGTGGGAGGAGAAGTTTCTAGGCCAGAACTAGAGCCGGGTGAGTGAAGGGGGAGCTCCATTGAGAGAGGGTGTCCTGAATGGACTCAGGGAAGGTCTAGAACACACCCATCTGTGATAAGAACCAATGCCAGATAACTTGCAAAAAGGGACAGTGGATCAAAAGATGGGAAGAGGATTCCACCTCCTTAGTACAAAGCACACATCTAGTGGGAAGAGAGAAACCCCTCCTTTTCAGATTTTCTCCAGAGAGGAAAGCATTCTTAGAGGAGAGCCAGGAAAAAAAACCAATTTTGGGGATGATCTCCTTCGGCCAGAATTTGGTGAGGGGAGGACCAGAGTCAGTACAATGCATTGAAAGGTAAGCAGCCTTAACCGAGAAAGAGACAGGGCGAGGAGAGGGGCCAAATTAGCTCATCTTCATGTTGGGAGAAGGGGATATAGATGGATGAGAGTATGGTTCTAAGCAAAGTTAGGAGCATGCTCTGTTGTTCACTTATATCATCCCAAACCTGAATATTCTAGGAGGGAATGGAATTCACCACCTTCCAATAGCCAGAAACTAACCTTCCCTACTTATTAATGAGGCTTCTTTTCATAGGATCCCATGAGGGATTGCGATCAAGCGGCTCGACCCCAATCCAATGATCCCGCCAGAAGTCAATAAGTCTACCATTTCCAAATCTCCATTTAGTGCCAACCTAGATAATGGGGAGGGAACTAATAACAGAATTCCAAATGGCCGAACCTTGAATTGGATTTGAAGTGAGGAAATATTCATTATTAGCAAGGTACTTAGCTCTGAGAAGCTGAGCCCAATGAGAGTTACCTTTAGCAACGTCCCAGCCAAGTTTGGCTAGGAGGGCCACATTCATGTTAGCCATCCTTCTTAATCCGAGCCCACCCTGAGAGGTCGGCTTACACACTTCCTTCCAGGAGACAAGATGGATCCTCTTTCTTTCTTCCGTCCTAGACCACAGGAAGTGATTTTGGATTTTTTCAACCACCTCCTTCACCGAGTTGGGAACTTTGAGAAGGGACATGAAGTAAGTAGGAAGACTTTGGAGGGTGGCTTTAACCAGTTGGAGTTTTCCAGCCTGACTGAGTAGAGCCCCTTTCCGTAGTGAGCTTTTTTGATGTCTTTCAATAACGCATTCCGAGAGATTTTTAGATTGCTTACCATGGAAGAGGGGGATGCCCAGATAAGAGGCGGGGAGGTCCACAATATTGCATCCAAAAATATCAGCAATCTTTCTCTGGGTCCTAGGAGCAGTGTTGATGAAGGAGATGTTGCTCTTGTTGAAGTTGATTATTTGTTGAGAAGCTGCTTGATAAAGAGATAGGATATCCATGAGAGCCCGGGACTTCAATCACAAAGGCAACACTTAACAGCAAAGTGTCATTAGCAAACTGCTATGAGTGGCAGAAGGGAAGCTGGAGGTGATTTTCAGACCCGAAATGACAGACTGACTTTTAGTTGCCTCCAGAGCTCTGCTGAGGGAGTCCGCCATAAGAACAAAGAGAAAGGGTGACAGGGGGTCACCTTGCTTGATACCTCTGCTGCTTTTGAAGAATCCTGCCGGAATGCCATTGATAAGAATAGAGAAGCAAGGAGTCGCAATACAAGAGAAGACCCAACTGCACCATCTTTTATCGAAACCATATTTTTCTAGGACCCTAATTAAAAAGGCCAGCTGACTTTGTCAAATGCTTTTTGCATATCAAGCTTTAGGATCATTCCAGGGGATTTCGAGTGATAGGCCGAGTGGATAGCTTCATGAACTGTAATGATACCACCTTGGATGAGCCACCCATTAATAAAACCGTTATGGTTTTGTGAGATGAGGACATTCATTAGGGGTTTAAGCCTGGAAGCCAGCATCTTAGTGATAATCTTGTAAGTAGTGTTGCATAAACTGATTGGCCTAAAGTTGGAGACATCTTTTGAACTATGCACTTTTGGGGCAAGGGCTACGAAGGTGGTATTCCATTATTTTAGAAGGTTGTTACTGATTTGGAACTCATTAACCACTTTGAAGAGATCCTACTTGATGGTCTCCCAGAACACTTGGAAGAAAGCAGTAGGAAAACCATCCGACTCGGAGCTTTGTCCCTTTTCATGGCGAAGACCGCTTTGTGAATTTCCTCCATAGAAAAAGGTTTGATCAGATTATTGTTCATCTCAGAAGACACAAGTTGGGGGATATGTTGGAGCATGGAGGCCATTGATTGCTCCGAAGGAGGATGATCGACCTAGAGGAGGTTAGAATAGAAGGAGATGAGCTCATTGGAGATATCAGCTTCAGATGTTAATAGGGTACCCAAGGACAACACTAGCTCTCTGATCTTGTCTCTACTCTTATGCTTAGAGGTAGTGATGTGGAAGAATTTGGTGTTACGATCCCCCTGCTCGAGCCAAAGGGCTCAAGAGCGTTGCCTCCAATAGGTCTCCTCTTCTTGAAGCGTGTTGTGGTAATCACTGAGGAGGGAGGTTTCTTTTTGGTGAAGGTGATCCAATCTCCCCTCAATTTCCATTTGAGTAGAGACTTTAGCCAAATCCTGTGATAGCTTCTGTTTGCGGAGCTTGATGTTGCCGAAGACCGTAGACTTCCAAATTTTGAGCTATTTTTTAATTTCTTTGAGCTTGCTGGAAAATCTAAACATGTCAGTGCCCTCAATATTGATATTCCACCATTTGGCAACAAGAGGGTTCAGGTGATTATTCTCAAGCCATGCAAGCTTGAACCTGAAGGGAGGATTCTTGGTATTCAGATTGTGATTTGCACTCAGCAGGAGAGGGTTGTGGTCAGAGGCAGCTCGGGGAGGGATTTGAGGTAGAAGTCAGGAAATAGAGAGATCCAGTCCAGAGAGCCCAAAGATCTATCCAATCTGCTTTGAATATGGTTCCTACCCAATATGCGGTTTGACCACGTAAAGGAGGAACCGTGAAGGTCCATGTCAAGCAGTGAATTCTCCCTGATGAAGTCAGCAAGAGCTTCCATGTTGGCGGTCATGGCAGGAACTCCTCCCTATTTTTCTGAAGGAAAAAGGGGACAATTAAAATCCCCCATTATTAATATGGGGATTTTACCGCAAGTGTTGATGAAGGTATCTTTGTCTATTTTAAATGACAAGTAAGAATCTATTTCTGAGCGCAATCCCGGAGATAAATGAGGTCTTATCAAATTCATAATACTAAAAATCCACTATAACTTTGCATTTCGGAGCTGAAACAGAGAAATAATATTTTTGGGTGAGCATGGGTAGCTCTGCAGTGGTGGCGTCGGAGGAAGTGAACATAATAATTCCAACCATAAGGAGCCTAGATTTTCTGGAAGTATGGAGGCCATTTTTTAAAGCTTATCACCTCATCATAATTCAGGATGGAGATCCTTCAAGAACCATCAAAGTGTCCTCCAGTTTAGACTTGGATTTCTACAACCAAGACGATATCAAAAGAATTACGGGCTCCAAATATTTAGTTATCTCTTACAAGGACGGTGCATGTCGCTGCTTTGGCTTCCTCCTTTCCAAGAAGAAATACATCTACACCATTGACCACGATTGCTTTGTAAGTTCCGTAATACAATAAAAATATTAGCCCTGCTGTTATTTTTTTATGGATGTGAATTTTTATGGTTGGGTTTTTTTAGGTGGCCAAGAATCCATGTGGAATGCCCATTAATACTGTGGAGCAGCACTTGAAGAATTTGGTGTCGCCCTCCACGCCATATTTTTACAACACCTTGTATGATCCATATCGTGAGGGAGCAGATTTTGTGAGGGGTTATCCATTTAGTCTTCATGCAGGACATCCCACTGCTGTTTTGCATGGCTTGTGGTTGAATGTTCTTGACTTTGATGCTCCTACCCAGCTCGTTAAGCCCTTGGAACGGAATACCAGGTCGGTAAATATTGCTTTACATGATATTACCCTCCTCTAAACCCACCTGTAATGCATCCCTGGAAAATATTTTTGGAGTATATTTAATGAATATATGTATGATATATGGCAGGATTCTCCACATTGTAGGAAGGGTAAAATATATTTGTTATGGATATAAGAAAATATGTTAATGCTCAAATGTCGATACATTCAAAAATATATGATAAACAACTTCAATATATATATATATATATATATATATATATATATATATATATATATATATATATATATAAGAGATCAACATATATTATTTGTGATTGTGTTTTTTATTTGTTTGTAATTAAAGTGTATATTTTATATATTTTAATTATCTACATGTTTTAGTGACTAGATTAATAAGCTTGAGATCAATTCTATGTTAATTTGAAGACTAAAATACATAATGTATGTAGATATGTTGATGCCGTTCTCACCATTCCAAAAGGGTCCCTATTTCCAATGTGTGCTATGAATTTGGCATTCAACAGGAGCTCATAGGACCAGCCATGTATTTTGGTATCTTTGGTGAAGGTCAACCTATTAGCCGCTATGATGACATGTGGGCGGTGGTGGTGTATTAAAGTAGGTATAGTTTCTTTTGTCCTTTGTATTATTTATTATTTTATTGATCTCTACCAAGTAGCAAGATTTTGTAATATTATAAATGCAGTGATATGCGATCATTTGGGATTATGGGTAAAGACGGGGCTGCCATACTTGTGGCATAGCAAGGCCAAGAACCCTTTCGTTAACTTGCGAAAAGAATACAAGGGATTGGTTTGGCATGAGGAGGCCATTCCATTTTTCCAGTCAATTGTTTTTCCGCACCATTGTTCCACTCCTCAAGAATGTTACATTGAATTGTCCAAGCAAGTTAAAGACAAGCTAGGGAAAGTAGATCCTTACTTTGTCCATCTAGCAAATTGTATGGTTACATGGATAGAGGCATGGGATGAGTTCAACCCACCTAAGGAAACAAATGCAAATACGCAGCCCCATGGAATAGATCTTAACAATGACAAGTAGCAGAGAAACCAACTTTTTTTTAGTGTTGATTTAATTTAAGTTCTTACAATTCTAAATTATGATATTCTTGTTTTTATTTTATGTAAACAGAGAGAAGGGAGAGGTATACTAATATTATATATAATTACAGATTTTACTTGATATGATTTTCATTATTCATTTTTGAAATTTCAACTTTTAAAATTTAAAAGTGGATCTATTTATTTATTAATTATAATAATATTATTTCAAACCGAGCACAATAGTATAATTGAGAGGGCACATATATGACAAGTTCAATGAATAAAATTTGTGAGCATATATATGAGAGGGGGAAGAGAAAGGGAGTTTTAGTAAGAGAACTCCTCTAACTTTTATGAAAGGTGATAAAAAAGGGAAATATTAATTTAAAGCAATTTTACTAATAAACAATGTATGTTGAAGATTATCATTTTTGAGTTAAAAAGGGTATTTTTATCAAATACATTAAATTATTAGGTAGGCATGTGTGTTAATTTTTTTAGAAATAATAATTAAATTTTTGAAATGATTGATTATTAATTATTAGTCAATTTATTAATATTGATTTTAAAATCTCAATTATTGATAACCTTTGTGTTTGTTGGATATTTTTAGGTTAGTATATCATAGTTTGTATTGAGTTATTTTTAGTTATAATAATATTAATATGTGGGTTGTGAACTTTAGTTTTTTCAACTCCATTTAGATTAGGAAATTTGGTGATTGTAATGATATTCCTAGATAGATTTTAGTTGAGATATTTTTGGTAGTTGATGCGAGATGACATGATTCTAGATAATATGATATAGAAAATGTATAAATATTTTCATGACCTATTCAATATTATGAACCTAGTAAAAATATATTACTAAATCTAATTTGGTATTAGAGGAAGATGAGAGACCTTTGGAGATAATTTTTAGTGAACAATAGTTGCTTTATTAGAATAAATATATATTTTAATAGTGTAATGAGTGAATTAATATTGCATTTAGAGGCATATGTAATGATTTGAGCATGTAGCTTGATAGTGATATCTATTGAAAAGATAAACTATGTAATGGCCTCAAAAGCATAGTAAAAAGTTAGAAGGTGTGAGTGATTTAGAGAGAACCAAATTGTCACTCAAATGTGTCACCAATTCTAAGGGGTAGAGGGGTTTATTCAAAAATATGACATACAATGTTATTGACTTAACTATTTGACGTAAGTCAATATGAGGTCGGAGGAAAAGAAAGGAGGCCACCAATTGATCTCAAGAATGCCACTAATTTTGAGGTCAATAATTTTTATAGTGACAACAGCTTAGTATGCCAAAAGTGCAAGGTGATCATTATATTGTTGTTTATCAAGTGGAAACAACAATTTACAATTTTGCTACAAAAGTGAGATTTAGTGAGGTGGACAATACCTACCGAATGTATAGTGACAATTTAACCCATTATACGATTTTTACTTACCTAGTGAGACCAAACCAACCAAAGGAGCATATTTGAAACAATAATTGGAGCCCCATGCCACACTTTTGGTGACTTAGATTATAGGTTTGTCTTTATCCACATCAGTTATATGATCTTTGATTGGTGATGTGTTCCCATTCATTTATATTTTGTTGGATTGGTGACGTGTTCCATCCCTTAATATTTTTGTGTTGATTGGTGATGTGTTTGCATTCATTAAAATTGGTTTCAAATTGGGGTTTACCCCAATTATTATTCAAAGCACAATTCTTTTCCTTTATACTATGCTTATACTAAGGGCGTAATGTTGGATATTTCCTAGATTGGTACATCATTATTTGTGATGCGTTACTATTAGTTATATTAGCATTATTTTTTTTACAAAAAGGGTAAAGTGAGGGTTTTAGAAGGTCCCACAACCTTGTACAAAAATCCCAGCGGCTAGATTAAGCAATGAGGATTACATATAGAGAAACCCATGAAAATTCCAAAAAAAAGGCAACCGAACAAAACCAAGAGTAGAAAAACAAAACATCAAAGGATATTTTTCAGCTCGATAATAGCATTCTTAGCCTGGATTGAACCTGACTCTTCGGCCAACTGATCCGTCAGAGTTAACAGTTTAGAGTAGTCTTTGGTGATGGCAGCCCTGGTGTTATCTGTGAAAATTTCCCAAGCTTTGAGAACAGAGAAGGAACGTTGAAGCTTGGCCAGGATGGAGGTCACCAACTCAACTTGGCATTCTTCAGGATGGTTGGTAGTGTCAGCAATAGTTCCAATATTATCCTTCGTCGTGTTTCCAAATCAAGAGTGTCATCCCAATTTGGAGCACTTCCATTGGAATATCCCGTGGGCTGATTTCACTATCATCCATGATGATATTTTCGGTACCATGCTAGAAATTTATCCCCTCCTCATTCAAATCCTCATCCAAGCCAATTAGATCGAGTCGGGGAGTCGGGATACGGCTTGGCTAAACCAAGTAGAGCATCTAAGAGGCGGAGCTCTGAGCTAGAGGTCGGGAAGAAGCAAGAACGTAGCAACAACATCGTGGTCTTCAAGACAAGTCTAGTTAGGGGAGGGTGGAGGAAAAATGGGGGAAACAAGGGGAGCAAATCCCATGAAGGAGGAACCCATGATGGTGATATCAAAGTTGGAGTTAGAAGATACTTGCAGCAACATCGACGGCTTGAAGAGGGACGTGAAGCTAGGGATGGAAGGGGGATGAGGTGGGGTATGGCAGACCGACCATGCTTGGGGAAAAGGGTCAACTCAAAGAGAAGAAAAGAATTTTTAGAGGAGGTAAAGAAGGCCTCAAGCGTATGGGGCCTTCTCCCTCCCTAACAAGATTAATGGAGTGTGCGAGTGACTGGAACAAAAAGGCAACTAGGTTTATTTTCTTCCCCCAGCGTAAGTGAGAAATAATGAAGAAGTGGGGACCGAAGACCAACTTGTATCGCCCATCAATGGTGAAATATCTCATAATAACCTCTATAACTCTGTCCCAAGGGGGAAGCAGGGATTCCCGAACATAACTAGAAATATATTTAGTCGGCTTCTCACCTTTGGCAATAAAATCTGAAGCTCCGCTTGCAAAGACCTCTTGAAGTAGACAACCCCGGAGGTAGGAAGGCCAGTCACCGAGGCGATGGCATTGGTGGAGATGGTGAAATGGGTATTTCCAATTTGGACCCTGCCACGAGACTAGGTAGCCAGGGCGCCGTAAGAAACCAAAGCCGAGTACCCGGACATTCTTTCCAAGAATGTAGTTACGCCATTGTCCCTAAGAATGTTCCAGACTTCTTGGTCTTCCTATAGACAAGTGCAAGAAGTAGGTTCAATCCTTTTGAGTTGCCCTCCCATGGTGAAGATTCCATGGAAATGAATCGAGGAAAGGAGACGCAAGTTGGCTTTAAAAGGCTTGTATTTTACGTGGAGTCTTTCACATCACCCATCCTCCCGTACTGTGATAATTATGATGAGAAAGGGTGTATCTCGCACCTAGATCCACAAAAATGGAGTAACTCTCTTCCCACGTGCTCGGCTCCATAGAGTTTCACTTCGAAATTATGTGATAATCATGACCGCCATAATTGGCAAGGGTGTAGTGCTTCTTGTTTATCTTGCTGACATAAGGAGCAGACTCCCACCGCCACATGTTAGCTAGAAAATGAGCAGTCGTTATGGGCAATTTGAAGGAGATTGGGAGGAAAATTTCCTAACCACATTTGTTAAGTATCAAGGAGAACACCACTATTAGCCATGCAATTGGCGCCTTATTTCCTTCCCGCAATATGTGCTGGAATTTGATCTCACTGGAAGGTCCTTTGGAGAAGATATATGTTAGCAATAATATTTTTAATAGTCCATTGCCCTGGGTCTTTCGAGTTGAGGAGATTTATAATATTGAGAGAGTCACTTTCCACAATTAAGGGTTCGTTGCCAATTTTAAGAGTCATCTCAAGCCCCTTAAGGATAGCTAAGGCTTCAACGACGATGGTTGGTACCCATGCTAAAGTTAGTTGCTATAGCAGCTTGAGGGGAACCAGAAGAATTTTGGAGGATCGCACCCCCAAAATTCCTGGGCTACCCTTAGAAGCATCATCCGTGTTGAGTTTCATCTAGCCTGAGGGGGAGGGAGCCACCAAACAGAAGAGCGAGCTTGGGAAGAAGGTTTAACCACAAGAAGGATTGCCATCTACTGACACCACTCCTTGCTATTGCAGAACTAGATTTTTTGCTGATATTTCTTCTATAAGCAGCCATTTAGATTGTCTTGGAAGAGAATAGCAATAAGGTTGGCCACCCTCTTAGGATCCATACACTGATCTTTGAAGATTCTCCTATTTCTCTCCTTTCAAATACCTTAGAGGCCATGGGGAGGATACGTTTCCAATCCAGGAAAGGGCCGGTGAGAGAAGGGGGAACACCATTGAATGAGGGTATCATGAATTAAGTCGGGAAAGTCTAGACAACTCCAAAAAGTGACAAAAGCCAATTCCGGATAGCACGGGTAAAGGGACAAAGAAGAAGGAGATGAGAGGAGGAATCAAAGGCTTTGCAAAAAGAACACAACGTGTGGGAAGGGAGAAGCCTCTCCTTTTTAAGTTCTCTCCCTGGGAGGAAATAATTCTTAAAGGAGAGCCAGACAAAGAAGCTAATTTTGGGAATAGACTCTTTGGGCCAAATTTTATAGAGAGGAGGTCCAGAGCTGGTTCGGAGCTTGGAGTCGTAGGAATATTTAATAGAGAAGGATCCAGAGGGGGAGAGGGGCCAAATACGATCATCAGCAGGTGAGGAGAAAGGAATATAGAGAGAGGAAAGGGAAATTCTCAACTGATTCAAAAGTTGACTCTGATGCTCGCTAATGCCCGACCAATCTAGTAAATGCCAAGAGGGGATTGAATTAGTCTCTCTCCAGTAACCAAAAAATTTCTTGCCATGGCGATTGATGAGGGTTATTTTGATAGATTCCCAAATAGGGTTAAGGCACAGAGGTTTTTCACCTATCCACCAATCCGACCAGAAGTTAATTAATATGCCATTTCCGAACCTCCACTTGGTTCCAACACGTAGAAGAGGAAGAGAGCTAGTAACCAAGTTCCAAATAGTTGAGCCATGGGGTGGGGAGGAGAGAAGGAAATCTTCATCTTGTGTCAAATATTTAGATCTCAACAAATTGAGCCCAATGCGAGTTACTTTGAGCCACTTTGATGAGCGTCATCAATCCTCGCCATTAAAAATGTCAATCCGGGTTGGTGTTCAAGGTCAGTATGCATTAAGAGAAGAAGATCTTGGAAAGGAACTCCTTTAAACACAAACCAAACTTGCATAAAATAAATCACACTTGCATGGAAATTAAAAAGCACACTTGTAGAAATTAAAAGACACACTTGCAGAAATAAAGTTTGCATGAAAGAAACACACTTGCATGAATTGAAATGCACACTTGTAGAAATAAAGGCACACTTGCATAAATTGAAATTGCTAAATTGAAAATAAAGGAAAGAGGAAAGGACACCTACGAGTTCTCAAAAGAAATTATATAACATAAAAAAATAGAAATTTACAACAAAAAGAAAACTGCAAAAATAAAGAAATTACATAACATAAAAAAACATAAATTTAAAACAAAAGGAAAACTGCAAAAATAAAGAAATAAACATTAACACATTGATCCATCTTCCTTGGAATGAGTGGCCAGCTCATTCCTTGGAAGAGGATTTAATTCATACTTTTAATTCAGAACTTACAGAAAAACTTTACTTCCAAAGATTGGAAAGAAAGAACAGATCTTGATTACTTGGGGAAAAGAAAATTACATATCTAAGTGTGGAAGGTTACATTTATAATTTATGCATCCAACCAACTCCTTATTTTAGGAAATACAATATGATCTTATCTTTATTCCAATCCTAACAACTAAGATCTCCATCTCCACAAAATATGGAGAGAGATATATTATTGAAGTCAAATCTTATCTCACTTATTTTAGGAAGATTTGCTCCCAAATCTTCTCCTTGCTTTTCGGTAACAAGAATCATAATGATTTTATTCCTCTACATTATTGGAAGGAGGATTTCCCTCAAAATATTATTTTGACCAAATACCTTTCTTGGATTTTCTATTTGACTTTGTTGTTTTTGATTGTGGAACTTTTGATGCTTGTCAAATATGCTTTTTCCTCGTACTGCAGTTCACTAAAAGTTATACTTCTCTTGATTGGTAAAACCTGTAACAAATTTGAATGAGGTTTTTGTTCAAAACATTTCTATGAATAAAAACTCTCTCAAATTTTCCATTTGAATTTTCTGTTTCTGTTTATGAAACTTTTAGTGCTCGTCTGATACACATTTCCTCGAACTACAGCTCACTAAAAGTTAGATCTCTCTTCATTGGTAAAACCTATAACAAATCTGAATGATATTTTTTAAACACATTTCTATGAACAAAAACCTCTCTCAGATTTTCTATTTGAATTTTTTGTTTCGTTTATGAACTTTTAGTGCTCATCTGATACATGTTTCCTCGAACTCGCATGAAAGCTCATTAAAAGTTAGATCTCTCTTGATTGGTAAAACCTGTAACAAATATGAATGAGGTTTTTGTTAAAAACATTGCTATGAACAAAAACCTCTCTCAGATTTCCCATTGGAATCTCTGAGTTTTCACAATCCCTCAAAAACTGTCATTCCGTTGATGCAAGTTTCGAACTAAAGTTGTCATTCCTTTTATGCAAGTTCCGAAACTAAATCTACAAGTTCTGGAACTAAATCTAATTTTTCCATGAATTGAAAGTTCTAGAAATAACTATAATTCAATTAATACAAGTTCTGGAACTAAATCTGTGAGTTCGAACTAAACCCAGTTCCGGAACTAACTCCGTGAGTTCCGAACTAACTCTGTGAGTTCCACAGCTAACTCAAAACAACTATAACTTTTACATGCGACCTCAAATTGAGATGATTCTTTTTTTGAACTTACATAATTTTTTGAGAAGAATCTGAATATGAAATCATATTTGATTTTAAATTTACTATTCATGATCAATTCTAGTTTTCCCAATATTAGCATTATCTTTCCTTTATGATCTGCATACACAAGACTTTGCATCTTTTCCCAAATAATCAATAGGATTAGTAAAAAAATAGATAACAAAAGATTTATAAAGAATGAACAAGATATATATCTTATATTCTATCTTAATCAAACTATAAGTTCCTAGATTACATTTAAATCCACTTTCAAAGGTAACTTGGAAGGATAAAATAATGGTAATTTATGGCCAATTTATGGCCTCATCATTGCCCCATACTTAATCTTATGCATGTCCTCATGCATTACATTATTATCTCCTCTTATTAGATTCTTCTCCGTATTGAGGACACATTCTTATGGATCTCCTTCTACTGCTTTTGATTTCTTTCTTTTACAACAGGTTCTTGTGTGGATCTCCTTCTACTGATTTTGATTTCTTTTCTTTTACAACAGGTTCTTATGTGGATCTCCTTCTACTGCTTTTGATCTCTTTTTTTACAACAGGTTCTTGTGTGGATCTCCTTCTATTGCTTTTCATATTCTTTTCTTTACAATAAGTTCTTGTGTGGATCTTCTTCTGTTGCTTTTGATATTCTTTTATTTTACAACAGGTTCTTGTGTGGATCTCCTTATGCTGCTTTTGATCTCTTTTTTTACAACAGGTTCTTGTGTGGATCTCATTCTGTTGCTTTTGATATTCTTTTCTTTTACAACAGTTCTTATGTGGATCTCCTTCTACTACTTTTGATCTCTTTTATTTTACAACAGGTTCTTGTGTGGATCTCCTTCGATACTTTTGATATTATTTTCTTTTACAACAGTGTTCTTGTGTGAATCTCATTCGATACTTTTGATCTCTTTTATTTTGCAACAGTTCTTGTGTGGATCTCTTTCTATTGTGTGTCATATTTAAAATCAAAATGCATAGCTCATGCTTCTCCTTCTCTCCCACACCTAAACTCATGCATGTCCTCATGCATGTTGTTTATTTATGGCTACCCATAAATTAGACTCAAAAAGTTTGATTGCAAAGAGGTGCACATATTTTTCATATAAGTAGGGGAGATATGAATTTTATCTTGCCTTCCTTGGAAATATTTAAAAGTGGATCTAGCTGTAATAAAAAAACTTATAAGAAAGCTTAAAAATAAAATAGTAGAACAAAATAACTTGATCATACCTCTAGTTGTCTTTGTCATCCTATTGTTAACATGGTCAAATAGTGTCGAGAAGAAAGCCACCAAGTAACTGTTGATTTCCTTTGAAGAAGAGTTGCCTCCTTTTTTTCTTTGATTGGCCAACAAGCTAGTTTTCCAATCAAAGTTTTTGTTTACCTTTGATTGGCCAACAAGCTGGTTTTCCAATCAAAGCTTTTTAATTTTTTTTTTTTTGATTGGCCAACAAGTTGGTTTTCCAATCAAATATTTTTGATTTTATTTTTATTTTGTTGAAATGATAGCATGAGAAGGATTAGAGAAAAATTTGATTCATTATCAGACTATATTCATCAAAGTACAACTTTTATAAAATAGAAAGCAATGTCTGAGATCTCATAAAAACTTTTTTGCATACTTGGTAACTCTAAGAAGATTCTAAAAATTATGTAGACAATTTTTAGGTTTTCAAAGCCCATCTTGAATTGTGCAACATCAAAAACACCATAGTAATCTTCAAAGCTCGGACTAGTGATCTCAGGAGATGGAGAGTTGTTAAAAGAGAAAGTGAAGGTATCCGTGGGTCCCTCCAAAATCTGCATGCTCCTTGGTTGATATTGTTGGTGCTCCAAAATCTGCATGCTGATATCAAGAACAACTCTAGAAATTCCTATAGATCTAGTCCTCAGATGTTAGTATGTAAAAATTTCTTTCCTTGATATTCACCATAATTGCTTCTTAACGTTATACAAGCATATACAAAAATGAAGAAATTGAAAGACATGAAAACAAATTTTTCTAATGGATATGGTTCAAGGATTGAATTTTATTATGGGATGAAAACTAATTTGGATGGGTGGATTTATTATGAGTGGGTTTTTATTTTGGCTCTAATGAAATCCCTGAATATGGATGAAGTTAATTAGAAATGCTACCACTTCATTATTACAAACTGGATAAGCCAATTTTTTACTAAGGTTATGTGTAATAAGATCACTAAGTTGTTAGTTGATATAAGGGAAATGGTTGTGGTTATCAAAAATGGCATATGATATTTCATCAACTAGATTTACTTCCAGATTCAATATCATATTATACCATTTCTAGATCTGAATTATTTGTTCATACCATTATACCTCTTGATCAAACATCACAGTCATTTTTCTTATACACAGAGTTAGTTTGTGGGGAGATATTTACAATCTAATATTCCTAATTGTAGAAATGAAATTTTAATCTACTTGTAGGAAATAAAATTCTAAAGAAACTACTTACCAAATTCTTCTTGTCATAGAATTGCTAAAAGGTATTCTACTGTCACTAGAATATTCTTTTAGAGAACTTTGAATCTCCCAATAACACCATGTTCTCCCAAGCAATGGCACCAAAATGATGAGGGTCGTCAATCCTCGCCATTAAAAATGTCAATCTGGGTTGGTGTCCGAAGGCTGTATGCATTAAGAGAAGAAGATCTTGGAAAACAACTCCTTTAAACACAAACCAAACTTGCATAAAATAAATCACACTTGCAGAAATTAAAAGCACACTTGCAGAAATAAAGGCACACTTGCATAAATTGAAATTGCTAAATTGAAAATAAAGGAAAGAGGAAAGGACACCTGCAGGTTCACAAAAGAAATTACATAACATAAAAAAAATAGAAATTTACAACAAAAGGAAAACTACATAAATAAAGAAATTACATAACATAAAAAAACATAAATTTAAAACAGAAGGAAAACCACAAAAATAAAGAAATAAAAATTAGCACATTGATCCATATTCCTTGGAATGAGTGGCTAGCTCATTCCTTGGAAGAGGATTTAATTCATACTTTTAATTCAGAACTTGCGAAAAAAACTTTACTTCTAAAGATTGGAAAGAAAGAAGATCTTGATTACTTGGGAAAAGAAAATTACATATCTAAGTGTAAAAGGTTGCATTTATAATTTATGCATCCAAACAACTCCTTATTTTAGGAAATACAATCTGATCTTATCTTTGTTCCAATCTTAACAACTAAGATCTCCATCTCCACAAAATATGGAGAGAGATATATTAATGAAGTCAAATCTTATCTCACTTATTTTAAGAAGATTTGCTCCCAAATCTTCTCCTTACTTTTTGGTAACAAGAATCATAATGATTTTATTCCCCTACATTATTGGAAGGAGGATTTCCCTCAAAATATTATTTTGACCAAATACCTTTCTTGGATTTTCCATTTGACTTTGTTGTTTTTTATTGTGGAACTTTTGATGCTTGTCAAATATGCTTTTTCCTCAGACTGTAGTTCACTAAAAGTTATATTTCTCTTGATTGGTAAAACTTGTAAAAAATTTGAATGAGGTTTTTGTTAAAAAAATTCTATGAACAAAAACTCTCTCAAATTTTCCATTTGAATTTTCTGTTTCTGTTTATGGAACTTTTAGTGTTCGTCTGATAAATGTTTCCTCGAACTGCAACTCACTAAAAGTTAGATCTCTCTTCATTGGTAAAATCTGTAACAAATCTGAATGATATTTTTTTAAACACATTGCTATGAACAAAAACCTCTCTCTGATTTTCTATTTGACTTTTTTGTTTCTGTTTATGGAACTTTTAGTGCTCATCTGATACACGTTTCCTCAAAATGCAGCTCATTAAAAGTCATATCTCTCTTGATTGGTAAAATATGTAACAAATATGAATGAGGTTTTTGTTAAACACATTGATATGAACAAAAACCTCTCAATATTTTCTATTGGAATCTCTGAGTTTTCACAACCCCTTAAAAACTATTATTCCATTGATGCAAGTTCCGGAACTAAATCAAAAGTTCCGAACTAAATTTGAAAGTTCCGAATTAAATCTGATTTGTCCATGAAATGAAAGTTCTAGAACTAACTGACATTCAATTGATAAAAATCTTTAACTAAATATGTGAGTTCTAGAACTAAACTGCGCAAGTTCCGAACTAACTCGTGAGTTCCGCAGCCTAACTCAAAACAACTATAACTTTTGTATGCGACCTCAGATTGAGATGATTCTTTTTTTTGAACTTGAATAATTTTTGAGAGGAATATAAATGTGAGAGTCAAAGGTTTGAGGGGGAGAGAGGTGGGGTAGCAGAAACCACTAAGAGGGGAATAACCACATAGGAGGGGGAGGGGAGGCTAGGGAAACCTATGATGGTTTAGGATCATCTTGTGATGATGATGATTTCCCGATGCAGCATTGTTATCCCTCGACACAATCCCTAGTGAATACATAGATATTTGGAATTATCCGAATGAATTCAAGTTTCTGATGGTGCTAATGCAAAGACTAAGAGAAAGATTACTTAAGCCATCGTCCATATTCTATTCTGCATGGATTATTATTTCGAATAAGACCTGATGGACAGTATAAGAGGGTAGTTGGACATGATCAAGGGAAGGAACTACTAGAAGAATTCCACAATGGTACATGTGGAGGGCACTTATCTAGACAACTTACAGTAAGAAGGATCTTGGATGCAGGTTATCACTGGCCCACTCTTTTTAAAGATTGTTATAATTATTGTAAGACATGTGATATTTGTCAAACACATGGTAACCGTAAGACTTCATTAGCTCCATTATGCCCTATTCTTCCACTTGGTCCCTTTGAAAAGTGGGGAATAGACATTGTAGGTCCACTTCCAACTACCTCATGCCAAAATAAGTATATTATAGTTGCCATAGATTATTTAACCAAGTGGGTTGAAGCTAGGCCATTGAAAATAGCTTCCATGGATGAAGTGGCAAGGTTCATATATGAACGTATTGTCACCAGATTTGGTTGTCCATTAGAAATTGTAATAGATCAAGGAAGCCACTTCATTAATGAGGTGGTAGAAGCCCTAGTCAATAAGTTTTCTATTAAGCACAGGAAGGCAACAACATACAAGCCAAGCACAAATGGACAGGTGGAACGAACAAATTTTGTGTTGTGTCAAATTCTAGCAAAAGATGCAGCCTTGCAGATACATAAATGGGATAAGAGGATTCATGCAACATTGTGGGAATATAGGGCAACATCAAAGTCAGCAACATGATACTCCCCATTTCAATTGGCTTATGGCATTGATCCAGTTCTTCTTATTGAGTTTGATATTCCCACGGTCAGAGTAATGAAAAATGAAAGAATGGATGAAAGTGATTCAGTAAAAGAAAGGTTGGTACATCTTCATTTTCTAGAGGAAATGAGGGAAATAGCTAAGGATACAAGCTATAAGAAGAAAATGAAGCAGAAGGAATACTTTGATCAAAAGATCTGGTGGTCTCCATTTCATGTGAATGACTTGGTTCTAGTATATGATTCCAGATACAAAAAAAGAAGACGTAAAATTTATTCCAAAATGGATGGGGCCCTACAAAATAGCAGCTGTGCATGAAAATGGTACGTACCAACTAGAGGAATTGGATGGCACTCCCATTACGAAATGGGTCAACCACGACAAGTTGAAGATTTTCCAAGCACCATAATAGTCTACTCCAAGGACGGAGTAGAAGCTAGGAAGGGGGAAGATGTCAACACTAAAATTTTCCTCCGTAATTTCTATTTCATTAATGTATGTATTAGGAATAGGATGTTGTTAAGTATAATTAGTAGTAGCATCTGATAGAAGATAACAACGCTGCCAATACGCCACCAATAATGTATAGTATGGTAATAGTCAAAAGTACAATAGGAATGTTGTGGTAAAAAGTAAATATTTGTCGTAAGTGGTCCGGTAATGTTAAAATGTCAAAGTTTGGGTAATTAGAGAAGTAGGGTCTACATGATTAGGAATTAGAAATATTATATTGGTAATAAGGACAAGGAGTGAGGTCATAAATATTTTGTGTATTTTATTTGTAAAAAGTCTAAAAATGTGGAACCCATGTGAAATGATAAGGTTTATCTTATCTTAAAAGATAAGCTTATATGTACGAGATAAGAGTTAAGGTATGGAATATGATTCGTCAGAGGGATTTCTTATCCTATCTTAGAGATAAGATGGATAAGCCCGGAAGTTCTATAAATAAAGAGGCCACCCCCATTTAGCATAGAAGGAAGTAGTGAGAAATATTGTAGGAAGTGTGTAAAGGAAGCCATCAGTTTAAAGGTCATTGTGTGCATTAGTAAATAATCATAAGACGATGAGTTCCCAGTGAAGAATTATCATAGTGCCCAGTGAAGAAGAATTGATCATAGTGCATTTTGGTGATGACATTTTGGTTCCGTTGCCGGGATCATTCCTCGTTGGTGGATTTTCTAGAGAGATATTCTCACTTAGTCAAAAATCAATTGGAGGGTAACCTTGTTTTTACTGTGCATAGTAGTTACCATGGTAAAGTCATTTTTGCCGTGAATAGTAGTTACCATGGTAAAGTCATTTTTGCTGTGAATAGTATTTACCGCAGTAAAGTCACTTTTTACCGTGAATAGTATTTACTGCAGTAACTTCACTTTTTACCGTGAATAGTGTTTACCACAGTAAAGTCAGTTTTTACCACAGTAAGTCAAGTTTTACCATAGTTTACTGTGGTCATTTCTATTTTACTATAGAAAGGTGTAAAGTCACTTTCTATTATAGTGATTCCAATTATTTGTGCACATAAGTCTTGTTGATTGTACTTTTGGGTTGGTATTTCATTGTGGTTACTTTTGAAAATGGGGAAGATTCCTATTTTTTCAGCCCAATCTAATGAAGATGCTTCCTCTTTCATTCAAGAGTTTAAACGATCTTGTATTTGTAATGGCCTCATAAGAAGGGAACAATGGACTGAATTTTTTCCTACATTTTTGGATGGTTCAACACTTAGGTGGTTTGAAACACTAGGTGATAATGTGAAAAATTCATGGGATTTATTAACTGAAAGTTTTCTTGAAGAATTTGGTGAACAACAGAAATATGCAAATCTCATGATCGAGATCACAAAGCTATCCCAAGGAGAGAAGGAGAAGATAAGGTATTATCATGCTCGTGTTCTAGAGCTAAGGAGGAAGCTCGATGCCCAAATCGAAAGGAAGGATTAGCGGATGGGTTGATGAATGGCATGGATAATCTCCTATGTAAGCACTTCATTCTTGGGATGAAGCCAGAGATCAGACAACGAGTGAAGTATGACCGCCCAACTACCATTGAACAAGCAAAGGAGATTGCAAGAAGGCAAGAAGAAAGCATGGAAGAGGAGCTCAAAGAAATTGTTGCTAAAGTAGAGCCTACACTAAAGACCTTTGGTCCGAATCCACAACCACTCCCGGTGAGCACAAATATTTCTCCTAGTACATCTACCGAGTATGAAGATCTCGCTCATAAAGATGGGTCGATTAACTATTAATCTTCTTCAAGGAAAAGAATTTAGTTCTCAAGGAGGAGATAGAGGTCCAAAAGAAATATTTACGAAGTTGTATGTTATGGTTGTTATAAAAGGGTCATTATAAGTATAATTGTCTAGATAGAGCTTCTACATTTGGTAAAGGAGATAATGATAAAGGAAAATCACCTATGAATTCTTTTGATGTAGTAGATAAGAGTAGAAATAATGAAGTGAATGTGTTTGTAACAAAAAGAAAGAAAGAAAAAGATAACCAAGATGGAAATGATCCTAAGAAGATGAAAGGAGAAACTAGTAAGAAACATAGGAGAAGAAAGTTGGGTGTGCAGGATTTTCTGATTTCATAGGGGCAAGGACCATACTCTATCTTGGAAGATCTGTCCAAAAGGCTTGCAAATATTACATATGGTCAACTCTTGGCTATGTCTTCTGAGAAGAGGCGGGAGTTGCGAAGTGGACTCAATGCTCGACGAAGGAAGGAGGTTGAGGTCCCTGTTTTGGAGGTAGAGGTGGATCCCTATGCTCCACAAGCTGAGGTATTATGTAATGGTATTTCAATTCATGATGTCTTAGTTGATGGAGGTGCTGCAGTTAATGTAATGACCGAGTCTGTAATGAATATGTTGGGTTTAAAAATTGATCGCCCTTCAACACTTCATTAAGGTCATTAAATAAGGGAAAAACTAAACCGAGAAGGTGTAGTTTCAAATGTGGCAATATCTCATTATGGGTGTTGTATGTGTGGTAGACTTTCGGTGATGAAAAATGGTACTGCTGTTGCGTACCCAATGTTCTTTGGGAAGACCATGGCTAAGGAGATTTCATGCAAGAAACTACTAGAATGAAGGCTTCATGACACTTGGACGTGGTAGAGAGAGGTGAAGATAAATGTGATCCCTCGGCATCATAAGGCGAGAACTTATGGATTCAAGTGATGAAACCGATGATTGGACATCTTCTCGATTACTCTAGTACCGATGAAGTGGACACCAAGATGAAGAAAGTGAGGATGATGTTTCAGTCATGGATATCCTTCCAGTCACACCAACTCATGACCCCATAAAATTATCTGAAGAAGAAGTTGATGATCGTCTCCAACAAATAAAGATTGGTGATGCTTTGTGATGGAGAGTGAGAAGAAATCCTACCTCCACTCTTTCAAGGTACATACACATATTCACTTTTGATTATAAGGAACTCCGTCAAGTAAGTTGGGTAGAACATTCTATTGAGCTGGTAGATGGTGCTAAGCCTATAAAGCAAATGTCATATAGAATGAATCCTAATTTTTCCAAGACTGTAAAAGAAGAAATAGATAAGTTGCTTGATGCAGGATTCATATTTGCTGTGGAGAATTCGAATGAGTTTTTCCCATTGTGATCTCAATAAAAAGAATGGGAAGCTACACATTTGTGTTGATTACAGGAAGCTCAATAAGGCAACAAAGAAGGATCATTACCCTCTTCCATTCTCAGATCAGATCTTGGACGAAGTAGCTGGCCAAGAGTGTTATAGTTTTGCTGATGGATATAGCGGATACAACCAAGTCCGTATAGCGGAGAAAGATCAATTGAAGACCACGTTCACCACTCCTTGGGGAATGTTTGCTTATAGAGTTATGCCTTTTGGGTTGTGTAATGCTCCAGCAACGTTCCAGCGTTTAATGAATAGGGTGTTCAAACCCTACATTGGGAACTTCATCAGAGTATTTATGGATGTTTTTGCATCTATGGGAGCAAGATGACCACCTGCATCAGATGGAGATAGCATTTCAAAGGTTAGATGAAGCACAAGCCTCACTAAACCCTACAAAGTGTGTCTTTGGATGTTCTAAAGGTGTTTTGTTAGGGCATGTTGTATCCAGAGATGGTATTGGTACTGATCCTGATAAAGTTTCAAAAATCAAATATTTACCATTTCCTATGAATAGAAGTAAGTTGAGATCATTTTTAGGCCATGTGGGTTACTATAGAAGGTTCATCAAGAATTTCTCAAAGATTACACAGCCACTAACCTAGTTCTTGAAGAAGGATGTTACTTATGAACCAGGAAATAAGGCGCATGAAGCTTTTGGAAAACTGAAGGAAGCCCTGGTGTCTTCACCTGTTTTAAAGAATCCAGATTGGAGCAAGCCATTCATTGTGTACACTGATGCTTCAAATGCAACACTAGGAAGTACTTTGAGCCAAAAGAATGAAAATGGGAATGAACATCCAATTTACTTTGGGAGCAGAAAAATGAGCAGTGCTGAGGTAAATTATACTGTAACTGAAAAAGAGGCTCTAGCTATCATTTTTTCTGTAAAGAAGTTTAGAAATTACTTGCTAGGGTAGAAATTTATAGTTGTAACAGATCATCAGGCTCTAAAATATATTGTCAATAATCCTAGCCCATCAGGGAGGATAGCAAGATGGATAATTTTGCTACAAGAATTTGAATTTGATATTATAGATAGGCCAGGAAAGAAGCATGTCAATGCAGATGCACTCTTTCAAGCCTATGATGGTTTAGGATCATCTTGTGATGATGATGATTTCCCCGATGCAACATTGTTATCCCTTGACACAATCCCTAGTGAATACATAGATATTTGGAATTATCTGAATGAATTCAAGTTTCCTGATGGTGCCAATGCAAAGACTAAGAGAAAGATTACTCAAGCCAGTCGTCCATATTCTATTATGCATGGATTATTATTTTGAATAGGACCTGATGGATAGTACAAGAGGGCAGTTGGACGTGATCAAGGGAAGGAACTACTAGAAGAATTCCACAATGGTACATGTGGAGGGCACTTATCTAGACAACTTATAGCAAGAAGGATCTTGGATGCAGGTTATCACTGGCCCACTCTTTTTAAAGATTGTTATAATTATTGTAAGACATGTGATATTTGTCAAACACATGGTAATCGTAAGACTTCATCAGCTCCATTATGCCCTATTCTTCCACTTGGTCCCTTTGAAAAGTGGGGAATAGACATTGTAGGTCCACTTCCAACTACCTCACGCCAAAATAAGTATATTGTAGTTGCCACAGATTATTTAACCAAGTGGGTTGAAGCTAGGCCATTGAAAACAACTTCCATGGATGAAGTGGCAAGGTTCATATATGAACGTATTGTCACTAGATTTGGTTGTCCATTAGAAATTGTAACAGATCAAGGAAGCCACTTCATTAATGAGGTGGTAGAAGCCCTAGTCAATAAGTTTTCTATTAAGCACAGGAAGGCAACAACATACAAGCCAAGCACAAATGGACAGGTGGAACAATTTTTTTTTGTGTTGTGTCAAATTCTAGCAAAAGATGCAGCCTTGCAGGTACATAAATGGGATAAGAGGATTCATGCAGCATTGTGGGCATATAGGGCAACATCAAAGTCAGCAAAAGGATACTCCCATTTCAGTTGGCTTATGACATTGATCTAGTTCTTCCTATTGAGTTTGATATTCCCACGGTCAGAGTAATGAAAAATGAAAGAATGGATGAAAGTGATTCAATAAAAGAAAGGTTGGTACATCTTCATTTGCTAGAGGAAATGAGGGAAATAGCTAAGGATACAAGCTATAAGAAGAAAATGAAGCAAAAGGAATACTTTGATCAAAAGATCCGGTGGTCTCCATTTCATGTGAATGACTTGGTTCTAGTATATGATTCCAGATACAAAAAAAAGAAGATAGAGAAAATTTATTCCAAAATGGATGGGGCCCTACAAAATAGCAGCTATGCATGAAAATGGTACATACCGACTGGAGGAATTGGATGGCACTCCCATTACAAAATGGGTCAACCACGACAAGTTGAAGATTTTCCAAGCACCGGAATAGTCTACTCTGAGGACGGAGTAGAAGCTAGGAAGGGGGAAGATGTCGACACTAAAATTTTCCTCCGTAATTTCTATTTCATTAATGTATGTATTAGGAATAGGATGTTGTTAAGTATAATTAGTAGTAGCATCCGATAGAAGATAACAACGCTGCCAGTACGACGCCACCAATAATGTATAGTACGGTAATAGTCAAAAGTACAATAGGAATGTTGTGGTAAAAAGTAAATATTTGTCGTAAGTGGTCCGGTAATGTTAAAATGTCAAAGTTTGGGTAATTAGAGAAGTAGGGTCTACATGATTAGGAATTAGAAATATTATATTGGTAATAAGGACAAGGAGTGAGGTCATAAATATTTTGTGTATTTTATTTGTAAAATGTCTAAAAATGTGGAACCCATGTGAAATGATAAGGTTTATCTTATCTTAAAAGATAAGCTTACATGTACAGATAAGAGTTAAGGTATGGAATATGATTCGTCAGAGTGGATTTCTTATCCTATCTTAGAGATAAGATGGATAAGCCTGGAAGTTCTATAAATAAAGAGGCCACCCCCCTCATTTAGCATAGAAGGAAGTAGTGAGAAATATTGTAGGAAGTGTGTAAAGGAAGCCATCAGTTTAAAGGCTGTGCATTAGTAAATAATCATAGCACGAGGAGTTCCCAGTGAAGAATTATCATAGTGTCGGATTGGTGATGACAGGGACCACCCGAAGAGATTGAGAAAAGTCTTCCTTAATGCTTAAAGAGAAGAGGACAAATTTTATTAGCATCGCAGCTATTTCTAGAGTGCCACAAGGGTTCCATTTCATGTGGGCCCATTTTTGATATCTTCAAGGGGGGTCTGGGACCCATTAGCTTACCTACTAGGGATAGATCTCTAGAGGTAGCAATAGCCTCTGTGATGTGAGAAGGGATGTGAAGAGAGAAGGACCCATTAGAGAGCATGGGAGTCAACTTGTTCGAATGGGAAGTAGAAGAGGTCCCTTCCACTATTTTTTTCCATACCTCGGGAGGAGGCCGAGGAGATAAGCCCCCAGAGTTTACAGGGTGGTACTCCCGGTCCGCACTGAAAGGTTCCATCATTAGACCCAACATCAAGGGAATTAGAAATTTAAAAAATTAGAGGACGGAAAAAAACTTTCCTAATTTTTCTCTCATGACCTCTATATGATTATTGAGAAAAAACAACATATATACTTATATTAGCATTATTATTCAAGTTATTAATGTTGATTTTTTGTGAAGTTATTAAGTGATTGTGTAGATATATTTTTACTAAGATAGTAATGGTATATTGATATATCTAATTATGTTAGGTACTAATGATTCATTAGCTTACTACATATCCAAAAAAATAGGCATTGGTAGTAGACATGAATTTATCATACGGAATTATGATCTATAAATGCATTTGAAGAAAAAGAAGTATGTTTATTGATTAGAATTTTCCATTATATTAATAAAATATAAGCAAGTTACATAGTAAGGGGCGGCTAGATAACTCAAAATCCCAAAAAAACGCACACGAAGGCAACAGAAAAATCCACAAAGGCAAAAAAATGCCACAGAGGCACCAAGAGAATGCCACGAGGGCTTACATCAACATGCCCAAAGGGCAACCAAATAATAGACCAAAGAAACATTAGGCACATGCCACCACCGCTGCACCAAGAGGAAGGGGAGGATCATCTGGGGTGGGATGAAAACTCCACTATCCGGTTCGGCAGATGATAGATCCACCTGCTAGTCATCCTGATTGGGATACCACATCTAAGAGGCACCATAATTCCCCATCCGGGGGGTGGAGATCCAACGAGAGTCTGCATGAATAGTGGTAGAGATCCCCACCGAGGATTGATAACACCACCTTTCCCCCATAGAGGTGGAATCTAGCAAGGTCCGAGAGGAGGACGGGGTAAAATGACGTCCTCACAAGGAGGTAGAATAGTGGCTTCTCAAACAAATCCTCATGTGCGTGCCCAAAGGAGGTGGCTGCTATGGAGGTGAAAGGTGAGGTGGTGGATATGACGGATCCGATGGGAACATGTTCATCATGCATGGTGCACTCCTCTAGTGATCGAGGAGTTCCTGGAGATGTGAAAATTCTAGAGCAACCTTGGCAGCTTGAGCTTATATACTCAGGAGGAAAAAGAGATGAAAATAATCACCTTTTCATTAGTAGAAAAACTTATAACAGATTGATCATTCTTAAAAATAAAGGCATTTCAAGATTTCCAGATATGAAACAAAATATAGGCATGAAATAAATGCCACGATTAGCAATATAACAAGGCCATGGGCTAAAGTCTCTAAATAACGCTAGACACCAAGGGAAAAACTCGGGATGATAAGGCTGAAACAAGGAGTGAATCCATTGCCAAATAGTTTGATCCCGCTGACAATACCAAAAGAGATTAAGAAAAGACTCAGGGCAGGAACAGAAAGAGAAAGCCGGAGGAGTAATGCTTATGTTTCTAAGTCTTTCACTTAGAGGAAGACCCTGATAAATAAGAATCTAAAGAAAATGATTAACTTTGGGTTCCAGCAGAGGATTCCAAGTACGGGAAAGCCGATGAAGCCAGGTAGACTGGGAAAAATGTAATCCTCAACACTCATTGAGCTTATCAATGGCTAGATAAAAAGGGAAAATAAGCTTATAAATGACCTGAGTGTTATAATGCAAAAAAATAATGTTCTGATTCCATCGCCAGTCCCACCACCAAGAAGCCGAGGTTGGAGGCCAAGCTTATGAAGCATAACATATGGAAGGAGCTCCTAAATTCTACAAGATAGATGGAAGGTCTGAATTGATCAACTTGAATTTAAATTTAAGCTCGGATAAGGAATCCAATCTCTGCGATGCACCAAATCCTATATGGTATGAATTCCCTTGTGATAGAGCCGAATGGATTTAATGTCAAGGGTTTCCACTAACGGAAGAGTGTTATCCATGATGACGGGAGACCACTAGATGTTCTATGAATTAAAAGAGAGGCCAATGCGAAAACCATCACCAACCCACCTCATAAGAGGCTTCACCTGCTCAAAAGTTTTCCAAATACTCTTCATGAAAAAGTACCATAAATCTTGATAGGAAAAGAATTTATTATAAGAGAATGTAAACCAATTTTGTTCCATCTTTTTTACCATAAAAAGCTCTAGGCTCAATATAATGTCTTAAAATAATTTTATGGCATTCACCATAAAAGGCAACAAATGATCCATTTAGCAGATAGGGACATACTTTGTTGATAAAAGTCGATGATGCCCATGTCACCTTGATCTCGAGGGAGATGACAAACATTCTAAGAAACTTTGTGAAAGCTAGCTGAACCAAAATTTTTACACCAAATAAAGTCTTGGAGCAACTTGGCAAGCCGGTTGAAAGAAGAACAAGAAGGGTACCAAAAAGAAGAATAATAAACATGAGTAGCAACAATAATTTTAGTGTAAACCTAGAATTTACTAGCCATAGACAATGGCTCTGAAGACCATTTGGTAACCTTCTGTTCTACCTTGTTAAGAACATAATTCCACAAGGTAGAAGATTCACTGTCAAAAGTAAAAGGAATTCCAAGGAATCTGAATTGTTCATTGCGCTCAATCCACTTACAGGGATAAGCCTTTAACCAGTCTAGCAGAGGAAGATAAATTTGACGAAACCCTGAGGTTTTAGCCATATGAATGTTAGAACCAGAAGCCAAACAAAAAGTGTTGAGACAATCAAACACAACTGCCACAATATGTTTAGATTCAACCATCGTCAGAAAAGAATCATCTGTAAAATGTCCATTGATTAACGCATTTGGTGATCTGGAAGAATGATCCCACGAATATGACCCTAAGCATTTTGATGAGAAATTAAGTATCCCAGGGCATCAAAAATGAGGAAAAACAATGCCAAAGCAAGAGGAAACCCCTGTCTGATGGAGTGGAAGAGGCCAATGGTCAAGGACCGGTGACCATTAATAGTGAGCAGAGCAAAGGCATTAGAGAAAAGTGTGGACACAATGGAAAGAAAAATTCTCCAAAGCCCAAGGATTTAAGCATAGAAAGAAGAAAAGGCCATTCGATGCGATCATATGATTTCTCAAAGTTAATTTTAAGAAAAAATGACTTCGAGAAGAAATACGGGCCCATTCCATGCCCTCCCAAACAACCAAAAGATTATCCAGAATGTATCGACCTTTGACAAACCCCATCTATTCGGGCCGAACAATCTTAGGTAGAATATCAAAATGTGGAGAGCTAATGCTTTAGAAAGGATTTTATAGGAGACATTCAACAAAGTGATAGGCTACCAATTGTTGATTTGTTCTGGATCACCTACTTTTGGAATGAACTTGATGTTGCCTTGATTGATGTAGCTCCCAAGAGAGTGAGAATGTAGAGCTTCATTATACACCCGGAGCAAATCAAGTCCAACAAAGGACCAAGTTGCTTTATAGAATTTACATGGGAAGCCATCAAGGCCAAGAGATTTATCATCCACCAAATAGAGAAATGCAACATAAATTTACTCTAAAATAAGGGGGGCTTCACATCGGGCATGATCTCTTGGCACGAGTTATGATGACACAACATCAACACATTTCTATAAAGAAGAGGCTCGCTCTATTGAATCTTCCTGAGCTTGAAAAACTAGACGATAGTGCTTGAAAAAAGCGTTAGAGATCTCTTGAAGCTTGGTTAGCCCTCGTGAGAATCATGGATAGCCTTAATTTGTTATCGAGCATGCTTGGCCCAGAGGGATTTGAAGAAAAAATTAGAGGCTTTATCTCCCACTCAAAGCTAGTGAAGTCTCGAATGGATCTGAGCATTGCGAGTGAATGATATTCCATGAGCTTGAGCTTATGGCGCTTATCTATAGCATGCACTTGAAGTGGATAATCAAAAGGATTTTACTCCGGAGCAGAGTAACTCTTCTAAATTATTTGTGCAAAGTTGAGTTAGCTTGTCGGCGGAGCCGAGCTACTGCTTTTCGAATCGGCGGAGGAAATTGGTGGTGTAGTAAATATTCACCTCCCACCATGATATCTAGTTGGCCGCATAAGGTGGATGTTGCACCATATTCCATATCTTGGCAATAAGTTGGATCACTCTAGGATGACTCAACAGTGACACATTAAGGAAAAATTGAGTAGTGGGAACCTTGGGAGGCCCCTTTGCCAATTAAACTTAAATGTGATCGGATGGTGATCTAACAAAAGCACATATGACCAAACCTTGATAATGGTGGAGCCATGCATGTCAAAATTAAAAAGGGCTGTTGTGAAAGAAGAGCACAATCGAGGCATTTTAATACCCGATCATATCCTTCTTGAAGGTTGGTCCAGTTATACCAAGCTTGATCTTTAAATTCTTGCCGCGGTTTGCCAAAGGATTAGAAAGTCCCTAATGGATTTTAAAAAAATTCCAGGCCATATGCTCACCGAGACACAAATGCATCGGTAATGTGCCACATTTATCATCTGGGTGCTCCACCATATTAAAATCACCACAAACCAACCAATAGGCAATGGGTAAGTTATCACCTAACCATATCCACTATAAAGTTCTCTTGGGTCCTTCATTAGGAGCATAAATGTTGATAATACCAAAATACATATCATTAATATTCATAAGCACCCAAATGAATCTATTAGTGGGTTCCTAACCCCAGGAAATAATTAAAGCCAAACATTTTAGCGCAATGGAAAAACTAGCACCACCTCTCGCCATCAATGTGCTGAGTATGAAAATGCACAAATCTGGAGCAATACACATCAGCATAGTCTGAAGAAAAAAACCAAAAATATTGATTTCCTATAAGAAAATAACATATAAAATGGTAATTAGCTAGCAAGCTAAACAGATAGAGAACTTTTGTGAGGGATCTGTTAAACCCCAAACATTCCATGACATGAAATTCATGAAAAATCAAACATGTCAAACCCCCACCCATCAGAAATCCATCCACATAACCAAGAATTGGAAAAGTTGTTGGCAAGAAGATGCTGGTCTGAATCTGAGAGCTCAACCTGATTAGAGCGGCACATGGCCCCATTTACTCCTCTGTGCACCACGTGAAACCTCTTGAGGTGAAATTCTGAGTGCCACGAGAGGAAGAGAGGTTGATGCACATTCCCAGTATTCTCTAAATTCATTAGAACAACTTGGCTTTGTGAGGAGGTAGTGGAAGGAATGGAAACCAAAGGGTTAGGTTGAACCATTGGCGGCTCCTCCTTAGAAGGCGAAGGGGAGGAAGAAGCTGGAGGTGATACTTCATCAGATTCCTTAGCCCCTATATTCTTTCTAGAACCGACCACCTTCTAATCATTAGCTGAGGGGTTAACCTTAGATTTCGGTTTTGTGGGTTGCGTAGAGCACTTTTAGAATGAGCTAAAAGGGGGTAGTTTCTAATACAATGCTCCCAAAGGTGCTGACAATGAAAGCAGGTATTCGAGAGATTAAAGTAAATGAACTTTTGAGAGATTTGCAAGGACCCAATTTGAATATTCAGATGGTCCCACAGGTCTTTCGCCAGGTCAACTTCGACACACACCTGCTTGTTAGGATGAGCAAAGAAAAAAATGTTCTTGTTCATGAAAATCACCCTACCAATGGGCTTGACAAGCTCTGTAAGAAAGACTAGAGGTGCACTTTGGAAGGCCTGGGAGCTCAATCCAAATAGGGATTTTGAGTGACACTTGGCTTTGATCAAGTTCGGGTCCATTGGGAAAGCACAAGTAGGGTGTTACCTAAATACTAGAAAAAAATCATAAGAAAATGGTCCGGAGTTGCGAGGGTTCATGGAAGGTGAAACAGAGATAAAAACCCTTAGTGAAGTTATGGAATCCAGAGACCTGATACCCATGGAATCCCAATAGTTTTCATCCATTTCGTAGATAGGTTTCAAACGGGATATGACCACGAAGTAGGCAATGAGACAATGGTTCTGATACCACCTAACCATAGGGTCTATAAAATCATCAAAATTAACTACATTCGGGAAGGTTCGAGTCCATACCTCGTCATATAACTTTGTCGGTAAAAATTTTCTCACGCGCTTGGGAGCCATTATCACTATTAGCAATAAATGTTTCATTGGGGTAAGTTGGCCATTTATAGGTGCTACACCACCTTAGCGGTGGGAAAAGGCTGAAATCACTATGATATGACCAAGGGGAGACCACAAGCAAAGCTAAGGAAACACAGCTTCCACAAATAAACAGGGGGAAAAAGCATTAGAAACCAAGCCAAAGAAGTATGTTTAAGATAAGATCAATGTAAATATTATTTAAATTTCCATTATAAATATTTTTTTAGAACTCTTTGTTTGAGAAATCATAATAAGGATTGATGACATAATTTATATTCATATTTAAATATGAATAAGCTTTATATTGAATATCACCGAGTAGATATGCTTCTATAATATATTTTAGAATTTCTTATATGACTCTATAAAATTTAAACTCATAAGTGTTAATTCATTAATCTATAATATGTGGAATTGGTGGTATATATGAGTTCATGTATATGAATTCTTTAAATTAACATTATATTTTTTTGATAATATACCTCTTTGGCCACCTTTTGAATGACTAGTGTTGTAAAAAAACCTAAATAACCCATCCAAATTTGTTTGTGAATAACTAATTAAGATTTGAGTGCATGTGCATGCATTCTTTAAATAAATGTAATAAATAATGAGCCTATTATAACTCTTTTTCTGTCATTTGAAGGACAAGTGTTATTTAAATATTCCAAATATCCCATCCAAATTGAATGCAAATAGCTAATTATGCCTAAAATAATGAATTCTTATAACTAAATAGTTTTTGGAAAGGAAGTAGAATTTTTTTTGGTGTATATAGGTGTAATAAAATGAGAGAATAATTAACATGAATGCTTAAGTTCCCTAATAATATCCCACAATTTTTACACACCCAAAATCTATATGTACTTTCTTATAACCTTCTCTATGTGATTTTATGATGGTCACGTCCTTAGATTTTTGTGGTTTTAATAGTAATTATTACGTTTCAATATTTAATAAGAGTTGTAATTTGATTAGTCCCTATCATATTTTAAAGAAAATTCAACTGAATAATAATAAAATAGATATATTTAAGCAATTGGAATATAGATGTGGTCTCACACAAAATAAGTTTTAACGATTCTAAAAAATTGTGAGTCAAATATTAAGAGTATGGTATTAAACTATGATGTACTCTCTAGAATTATCAAACATATATAAGAAAAACACCCACAATAATTCATACATAATTAATCAATGAAATATCAAAGTAAAGACATAACATGGACTTACCAAGAGTAACACGACAACCACAAATTTATCAAGAAGCTCAAGTAATTTGTATGGATATAAAGAATGGAAAAATAATACATCCTCTTTATTTGTCTATAATGGGGTAACCTAGAAACTAGGATAAAGTGGGCCATGTTAAAGATTAAACCTTAGATTTTAAGTTGATATGGATGAAAAAATAGGAAGGTGATATTCCACACCCTATAAGAGCTATAGGGTACCAAATCCTCGACCTAAAATAGGGTATTGGCATCTAAGTAGCTCCCGATAGCAATATGATGATAGTAAGGTTATATTAATATTGTAAATTATATAATATAGAAGTAAGGGATATAAGAGGTTATAAAGAAAGAGTCACAAGGATAAAGGGTCAGTATACATTTGTAAGTCAAAAACGGGGCATCAGTAAGGTAAGAACCATTATATAAATATAATACAACAGAAAATAATATTCTACCCTAATCTAATCTATGCAAGAACACATCAAAAAACATCCCAATATGAAATAAAATAAAGGACGAGAGAGGTTAGAGATACATATTTACATGAAGACACCATTGGCGCATTAACTTCCCCCATGATAGGTATAACCTTATGAGAGATTTGATGTGGCGACCACAATGAATAGAGGAATACCTAGAACACCTCTACTTACACTCCAATGACTCTAGATGTTGGGTATACCATGTGGAAAGTGAAAATCCTATTCTTGGGGATCATAATTACCCAATGCTCCAAGTGTGAAATTCAAAGAAGACAAATAATCCCAAATTTAAGACCTTCTAAGCTTTAAGTGCATATTAGTGAGTGTTAGTAAATTGAATATTATGATATGGAATGAGTGCTCATATACTATGTATAAATATCTATGTCAAATAAATTATATTTTTCCTAGTTAATTATTTTGACCATGGTCAATGGTATCGGATATGACAAACTACAAACTAGACCACATCAACCACGGTCGATGTCTTTGACTAAGGAAATATATTTTACGGTATTAATCATTGTCAATGTTACCAAATAGATAAATGTGGGCATTTTTAGGCCAAATAAGCAATTCAAAAGAGATGGAGGGAACTCAAATGTGTTAAGAGGGTGAAATGATGAATATTTGTGTGTGTTTAATGTAAGTATGAGGCTGATCATAAGAGGATGTCAAGGTAAAATTGTAAGGATACTACAATACATGACTTTAGGGGCATAAAAACATGTAAAATATGATATAATTTGACTACACATAAAATCTCTCTCATAAGTACCACTATCGACCAACCCAATGTAGCCTGTGAAGGATACATAACCATTTCTCGACCATTCCCCACTCCCGGTAATATCCTTGAGGACCATGCTCTTGATTTAATGAAATTTAAATCTATATAACAACACTTCGATGAGATAAGTATAACAATATTAAGGAAAGATCTAGATAAATAAATACAAGCAAGAGTGAAATATATGAGATAAAGGTGAATTAGCTTGTAATTATAGGTCCTGGACCAATTCGTAATCGCTGATGAATAAGCTAGAAATGCATATCATGGAGGTCATGTAAGCTCTGTTTCTAATTTTAGAATATGAAAATCTCAGGGATATGAGCACTTGGCATAGGAAAAGTACGCCTAGGCACTCGGTGTTTATGGGATAACTTACGTCTCGGTTATTTCGTGTCACTTCTTATTCATTGTAGTTTGCATCAAGTTCACTACAAGTATTCTCACCACACATGTACCTCACAAAAGAGACCCTAACTACCTACACAATACTCAAGTGCACATTAGATGAATAAAAATATGCATATGCTTGAGTCAGACTAACCTTGACGGTCACCCCAATGTGATTATCACCAAGTGTTGCACTACATTTAAGACTCAACATAGTTCTAGTGTGTGTATGTGATTGAAATAGTGTCCCTTGAGCTAGGATTCCCTAGTTCCAGTCACACAAATATTAGTGAACCACAACTACTTTTTACCAATACAAATGTGTGGTATCGACTTCAAAATAAACCCTCTTATGCAGTGAAGTATGCATTCCTTGGTGTAGTAGATAGAAATTTTGTTCTTAGAGGCTTCATTTATCTTATCATATCCACAAACCTTTAGAAAGTTGTACCTTCTTTGATTGAAGATTGGATATACCTTGATTATTGGATATACCTTATTTGTACCTTGAAGATTGGATAGACACTTGAAGATTGGATATACACCATCACACACACCATCGATTATCCATTTGACTCTTCTAGCACCATTGACTATCTATTCAAATTTTTCTATTCCATTTTTCTAGTCGGCTTATCCTTCATGAGCATTGTTCCACTCCCAAGAAAGCTATGTTGAATTTTCTAAACAAATTAAAGATAGGCCAGAAAATTATATCATTACTTTATACATCTAGCATATTGTATGATTACATGGATATAGGCATGGGATGAGTTCAACCACCCTAAAGAAACAAAATAAAATACCAAACCCCATGGACTAGAGCTTAACAATGACAAGTAGTAGAGAAACCAAAATTTTAATGTTAATTTACTTTGAGCTCTTACAATTCTAAATTATGATATTCCTTGTTTTAATTTAATGTAAACTGAGACAAGGTAGAGGTACAATAATATTATATATAGATGTAGATTTTATCGATATGATTTTTATTATTTAGTTTTGGAATTTTCACTTTAAAATTTAAAATTGATATGTTTTTTTATTACTTTAACAATACTATTTGACAAAGGAGCCAAACAATATAATTAATAAGGCATATATATTACAAAAATGAATAAAGTTTGTGAGCATATATGAGAGAAGGGGAAGCAAAAGGGAGTTTTAGTAAGATAACTCCTTTATATGTTATGAACGGTTATAAAAGGGGGATAAGATAAATCCTCTATTTTATATGAACGATAATAAAAAGGGGGATATTGGTTAAACACAATTTTACCAAATAAAAATGGACATAATAAACAATTTAAAATTTTGCATGTTAAAGATTATAAAAATATTATATTAACAAGTGCATTTTTATTAGATACATTAAATTATAAATTAGTTATAAATTTTTATTTTTTAAAACTCTTTTAGAAATAATAATTAATTTTGAAATGATTGATTATTAATTATTAGCCAAACTTTTAATATTAATTTTAAAAATCTCAATTACTTGATAATTTTAGTGTTTGTTGGATGTTTCTTATGTTAGTACATTATAGTTTGTATTCAATTGTTTTTAGTTATAATGGTATTAATATGTGGGTCAGAAGCGTGAGTTGTTTCTTACAACTCCATTAAGCTTAGGAATTTTGGTAGTTGTAATGATATTCTTAGATATATTTTAGTTGAGATATTGTTGATAGTTCATGGGGATGACATGATCCAATATAATACAATCTAAAATGTAAAATTATTTTCATGTTATAAATTCAATATAATAAACCCGATACGATCATATTAATAAATCTAATTTGGAATTAGAGGAGGTGGGAGGCCTTTGGAGATAATTTTTAATGCATGGAAGTTAGTTTATTACTATTATTCTATATTGTTATAGTGTCAAGAGAGATTTAGTATAGCATTGAGAGGCATATGTAATGATTTGAGTGTGTATATTGGTAGTGAGCTATGTTGAAAAGAGAGAAAGTGTGTAGTAGAAGCCTCAAAAAGCATAGTAAAAGTCAAAAGAGGAGGCATAATATATTTTCAAGGGGTGTTGCACATGGGATTTAGGGAGAACTTGAATTTTAACTCAAATACATGCCAAAGACATTGTAAAGGGGTAGAGGGGTTTATTCACAAATATGAAATACAATGTTATTGACCTAGATGTTAAATCAATATGAGGTTGGTGGAAAAGGAGGAAGGAGGACACCAACCAATATATATTATGTCACAAATATTGAGGTCGATAATTGTTGTAGTGAAAAACTTAAATTTTCAAAAAGGCTAAATCAAGGGATAGTGACTAGTGTAATGGTGATCATTATGTTTTTCATGATCAAGTGGCAAAAATCAAGTACAAATGCTAAAAATCTGAGATTTGGTGAGGTGGACAACACCCACTTAATGTATAGTGAGGATTTAACCCATTATATGATTTTACTTACCTTGTGAGACCAAACTAGCTAGAGCATATTTGAAAGAATAATTGGAGGCACGTGGCACACTTTTGGTGGCTTAGATTGTAAGTATTTATCTATCCACATCAATTTATAAGATCTTGGATTGGTGATATGTTCCCATTCATTTATATTTTCTGGTTGGATTGGTGCAATGTTAACATCCATCAAAAATGGTTTCACATTGGGTTTTCCTAATTCTCATGAAGTGTTACTAATTTTCCTTTATACTATGAGTATAATAAGGGGATATATATTTCATAGGTTGGTATATCATAGTTGTGTTAATATTAGTTATATTAGTATTAGTATTTGGGTTCATAATTTTGAGTTGTTTGTTACAACTCAAGTTAAGAAGTTATTAGGTGATTGTAACAAAACCTATAGATATATTTTTATAAGATAGTACTAGTATATTGATAAATCTATTTTTGTTATGTATTAATGATTCATTAGTCTGTTACATTTCCAAAAAAGGCATTGGTGGTAGACATAAACTTATCACAAGGGGGACTTATGATCTATAAATGCATTTGAAGAAAATAAGTGTGTTGATCCATGCAAATATTATTCAAAATTCCATTATAAATATGCATTTTTATAACTCTTGTCTTGAGAAATCATAGTAAGGATTGTTGATATAATTTCTATTCATATTTAGATATCAATAAGATTTATATTAAATATCACCAAGTAGATATGCTTTTTACTATATTTTGGAATTACATATGTGATTCTATAAACTTTAATCTTCCGATTGTTAATTTATTTATCTATGGTATGTGTAATTGGTGGTATACATGAGTGATTTATATGTATTCTTTAAAATAACATTATAAATATTGTGGATATTATAATTATTTGGACACCCTTTGAAGGACAAGTGTTGTTCAAAAATTCAAATCACCCATCCGTTTGTTTGCAAATAAATAATAAATATTTGAGTGAATGTATACATGCATTATTTAAATAAACATCATAAATATGTGTCTATTATAACTCTTCTTCCACCCTTTAAAGGAAAGGTGTTATCAAAAGATTCCAAATCTCCCATCCAAAATTGTCATCAAATAGCTAATAAAGCTTAAAATAACAAATGCATATAACTAAATAATTTTAAGGTTGGGTGTAATGAAATGAGAGAATAATTTATGTGAGTTATTTAGTTCTCTAGTAATCAAGGGGGATTAAGCCCTAGGAAGACTAGGCAACTACCTAGGATGCCAATAGTCAAGGGGCCTAAATATAAATATTTTCAATATTTTTAGCTATTATTAGAATTTAACCATTAATTTTTTACCCAAGTCAATATTAGTTGACCCTTTTGTTGATATTATTATAAAATAACCTAATTTGCAAGCATACACATAAAAATATAATAATAGTTTTGCAAGTAAAAATAATATGCATATTTGTAAGCTCATACAATTTTTTTGTATTGTTACCCATTCTCTAATGTAACTCTAGATAATTGGATGTGTCATTTTTACTAGAAAAGGTTCATGTATTTTTATGATGTCATTAGTGTAGGTAGTAGAGGAAAATATAATTGAAGGAAATAATTATTTAATTCTCTGTTCCTAATATTTTGGGGGAAATGTCTCTTTTTTATGGAGGAATCAGTAGGCTTGGTCCAGATACCACTCTTCACCATACTATGGGAGCTACCTAAGAATTTTTATTGCTTTACAAAAATGGTGTTTTGTTCAGTTTTGAGTCTCATCACCTATTTGATATTGGTAAATAAGATGAGTAACCAACCTTGTAAAAAATTGTATTTGTTGCATTCCAAGCACCTCTTGTGATTAATTCTCTCCATCCATAGATTATTACTTATCCTTATTTGATAATTTTATAGGATATTTTTATTCCTTTTGTATACCAATTTCTCTAAATTAGTGATTTATTATGATCCTTATGCAAATTTTAAAATATGATAATGTATGTAGATTTTATTTATTTATTTGATGGGAAAAAATTATTAACTAAAATTGTAAAAGGGTGTCCAATTCAATTATTGCCTAGGGTGCTCCTAACCTTTAATCCAGTTTGATAGTAATGTCCCAAACTTTGTTACACACCCAACATTTATATCTAATCTCTTCTACCTGAAAGTAACGATAAGAAGATTGTTTCAAGCCTCGATCTCGGATGATAATAGCATACCACATTAGATTTGTAAAATAGAAGAGCTAAAATACCATATATGGAAATCCATCATAATCCATAATGGTCAATACATTACAATACAATGACTTGAATTAATATATAAGAAATCTATACATATAGGAGGAGGGAAGCACATATACTACCTAAATCGGTGGTGAAGAACTCTCACTAACTCGATACAGGTAGTTAAGTTAACTCCAGGAGAATAGTAAGTTAACTCCACATAACCGAGAAGCTAACTAAACACAACTAGTAAGCTAACTCCACACAGCTAGTACACCTAAGCAAGCTAACCCAAAAAATATAGGGATAACACAAGAGTAAGAATTATCCCGATAAATAAATAAAATGATAAATAATAACCTACACTAACACCCTCCCATAAGCATAGCTTAGGTGGGGAAAAAAGAAGATAGGTTCAAGAAACAAGGCCTCGATGAGGTACTGCATACAATAATCGGGAAAAATTAGACACCGCAAGGTACCCAAAACCAATAATAACAAAGCCGAGAGAGAAAAATCCCGCTGCAAGATATCCTAAGAAGCTTGGCTCCAAAAATCATACATTCTTTGAAGAAGTTTGGTGTGTACTGTGGTCTGAATCCACTGCTCGATCATAGAACTCAAAAACAAGCTCGACACCGGGCTTCACTGAATAGCTCCATTTGATTGTCAATGGAGTGATGTCAAAAGTGCAAAAAAACACCAAACCTAATTTGATCAACTACTACAAATAGGTGTGCCACGATCTAAGAAAATAGCTACAAATAGGTGTGCCACGATCCAAGAAAAACAAAGGAACAAAGTAAGGATACATAATCCAAATAAATAGGAGTGCCACGATCCAAGAAAATCTAAGTAACAAGGCAAGGACACAAAATATGAAGAAGCAAGATTAACTGCTACAAATAGGTGTGTCATGATCCAAGAACAATAACTAAGGCAATAAGGAAAGGACACGAGATCCAAATAAATAGGAGTGTCACGATCCAATAAAAGCTAAGGTAACAAGGAAAGGACATGAAACCCAAAGAATCAGTATCAACACGTAATAAGGAAAGGACACGAAACCCAAAGAATCAATATAAAAATACATCCTCCCATACTTCTTTGAATGGGTAGACTGACACCATGATTTGTATGAGTTGCCAAAATCAACTACTCAAACACTAACAAACTAACACTAGGCTTCACTAGAATAGCTCCCCCACAAGAGAGAAGATGGATGTCTACATCATCTATCGCTCTGATACCATGAAAGGAATGATAATAATATTGTTCCAAGTTGCCATCTTAGATGATAATAGCACACCACATTATATTTTCAAAACAAAGAGCTAAAATACCATATATGGAAATCCATCATAATCCATAATGCTCAATACATTACAATACAATGACTTGAATTACTCAATAATAAAGATGTACATATAGGAGGAGGGAAGTGCAACTACTACCTAAATCAATGGTGAAGAACTCTCACTAACTGATACTGGTAGTTAAGTTAACTCTAGAAGACTAGTAAATTAACTCCACATAATTGAGAAGCGAACTCAACACAACTAGCAAGCTAATTCCACACAACTAGTACACCCAAGCAACCTAACCCCAAAAAGGTAGGGATAACACAAGTACATGAATTATCCTAATAAATAAATAAAAGGATAAATAATAACCTACACTAACACTACTCTTATTATCCTTCATCTAGAGTGGGAGCCTTGATTTTAATGTCACGAAGTTTTCTAATGATGGTTTAGTTCTTGTATTTTGGTGGCTTTTAATAGTGATTCTTATGTTTTAATATTCAATAAGATTCATAATGTGACTACTCCTATCATGGTTTGAATTTGTTTGAACAATATATATCTATCTATCTATCTATCTATGATAAATTTAAATATATATGTGGTCTCACACAAATTAAGTTTTAAATTGATTTTAATTTTTTTAACTCAAATATTAAGAGTGTGGTATTAAAGTACATTGTACTCTATAGAATTGTTGTAAACAACTATAAGGAAAACTCCTACATGCGTGCATACATAATAAATCAATGAAAGATCAAAATAAATACATACTTGTTCATAGACTTACCAAGGGTAAAATGACTACCACAATTTTATTAAGAAGCTCTGCATATTTTATATTAAAATAAAGAATGGACCAATAGAAGATCATATTTCTCTCTCTATAATGTGGTAATTTAAACTAGGATAAATGGGGCCATGTTAAAGATGCACACCTTAGATTGTAATTTGTGACAGGACACAAAAATAGGAAGGTGATACTCCACACTCTATATGAGGTATAGAGTTTCAAATCCTACACCTAAAATATGGTAGTGGTGTCTAATTAGCCCCCGATAGAAATTTGACAATAATAAGGGTACAAAAATATTATAAGTTATATAATATATATGTAAGGGATCCAAGAGGTTATAAATTAAGAGTCACAAGGATAGAGGGTTGTATACATATTTAAGTCCCAAAATGGGGTATTATGAGGTAAGAATTGATAAATAAATATAATGCAATAGATAAGAACATGCTACCTAACTCTAATCTATGAATGAACACATAAAAATATCCCTATATAAAACAAAATAAAGGACAATAGAGGTTAGAGATAGGCCTACCTACATGAAAACACCATTAACACATTAACTTCTCCAATGTTGATAACACTTTATGAGAGAACTGGTGTGGTGGACCACAAACGAATAGAAGAAGACCTAGTAACATCTCTAATTGAAGAATCCAATGACTCTATTTGTTGGGTATAATATGGCAAGTGAAAATCCTATGCTTGGGGATCATAAGTACCCAATGCTCCAAGTGTGAACTCCAAAAATATGAATAATCCCAACTTCAATACCTTTTAATATTTAAGGGCATATTAGCAAGTGGTAGAAGACCAAATAGGATGATGTGGAATGATCACTCATATACTGGGTATAAATAGGTAATTCATAGCATTTATAGTTTTCCTAGCTAAAAATATTAACCGTGGTTGATGCCATCGCCAAAAAATACAAATCGACAACATCTACCATGGTCAATAATATCGGCTAAAGAAATATGATCTTTTGATGGTACCGATCATGGTAGATTTTATCAAAGAGAGGAATGTGGGCATGTGGAGGCAAAAGAAGAAATTCAAATGAGATGGATGGAACTCGGGTTATAAGAGGGGAAATCATGAAGATCTATGTGTGTTAAATGCAATTATGAGAGTTATCATAAGATGATGTCAAGGTGATGGTTCAAGGATACTATAAAACATGATTCTAGGGACATGAAAACATAAAAGATATAATATGATTGGAATTCATATCAAATGTCTCTCATAAATACCACTAATGACCATCCCAATGGAACCCATGAAGGATACATGTAACCATTGTTGATTACTCCCCTCTTATAGTACTATCCTTGAGGACCATGCTTTAGGGAAGATAAAGTGAAAATTATGCCTACAAAGGAAAAAAATTAATAAAGTGGAAATTTATACATATGCCCTAATCAAGATTTTTGTGTGTAAAAAAGTGTACATGAGATGGTCTTTGGGAAAATAATATGCAACGCTAAAATCAAAATACTGAAAATACTTTTTTATTAATGATAAATGGTTTTAAAGGGGACCATACCCCATAGTACAAAAGATCTCAAAATCTAGGTATAACAGAAGTGTAGCAGTGGTTTTTTGACATGTGGGGACCACACCCCGTAAAACATGACCTAACAAATAGATAAAATAGTTAAAAACTAGGGCAGAGGACATCATTTTAGCATGAAGCCAAAACACAGCCAAACAACAACACAATAGTTGTACAATGAAAAACCATCCGAGATGCAAAAAGGACCAAAAATTAGGATCTCGAAACCATCATTTGAGATAATTATAGAATACCTTCTTTACCTCCATAACATTGAACATATTAATAGTTGTGTGTTGAGAGGGTCTTTCTTTGATAGAATAGATAACCTTTTATTTTCTTTTCCTTCTTTCCAAATACCTTCTGGAATGCCACTAAGAACACAAACTTGTTTAACTCTGTACTTCAATAAAATCATGTAAGCCCTCAGTGCATAAGTAAGATGGTCTATTGTTTTGTTTATGATTTTCCCAAAGTCTCCTCCATGGCCTTCTTTCTTGGAAAGTTCTTCAAGTTTTTTCTCAAACTTTGAGTTATAAAAATGGCCATGATCATCTTTACTGCCCTCATTGAGTAAAAATTCCACATCCTCTCCCGTGGCCTTGATTAATTTTGATACCCCTTCATTTTGGCCAAGGGATCTTAGGGATTTTGGCCGATGGATAGGATTCTACTGAATTTGTTTCCCTCCACTACTGAGCACCCTTTTCGGTATAGGTCCTTATTTATGATATAATTTGACATTTGTAAAGGATGCATTACAAATATTAATAAAATTGACATGAATAAAGTTCTGGATTTAAAATTCCAAGGACTACATAATGGGGGGTCCCACATGTATGAATTCCTTTGAGACCTCATCGAAAGGGGTAGGGATGGAGGAGTAGATGATCGATTATATTTATGGAATCACTCTTTATAATATTATTATTAATATTATGATATTTAGGAATGGGAAAATCTAATACCCTATAAAAGAACTAAAATGTGTTTAGCGAGATGCCTCCAAACATAGTGGTTCTTCATTAGTTTGGGTTCCTCATATGGAGTATCGCCCATGATATGCAGAGTAGAGAAGCCGTATAACAAAGCTAAGGAGATGACCAAGATGATTTTCATTTATTAGCCCCCAAGCCCCCCAATATATCCCTCTCCCTATTTTGTAGCTCATTTGGGTTAATTTTAGAGGCACCATTAAAATTTAATTTGTAAAAGCATTACAACTATCGTTCTTAAAATTCCAGCTGGGGGATGAATTCCTTTGAGGAGGAATCCATTATATGATGGAATGGTCAATACCCTATAGAGTATTGGGAGTTGATTTTTTATTAGCCCCTCCTCCCCAGTATCCTCAATATCAATATTCCATTTTGATGCAATGTTGGGAGAATATATCTATTCCATTTTAGCAAGAATATCTCCTATTATTTGGGAAGGTTTTGATTCTTGGGGGGCCTGAATTTCAAGATATTCTCCTTGGCTTCAATGGTTATCTCTCTTAGGAGTCTCTTTCTAGATTTATTAGAATTCCTGAATATCATAGAGTTTTTAGCCTTCCAAATTCTCCAAATAGCATGAGGGAATATAAGTCTCCAAAGTTTTCTAAGCATACTATGCTTGAAAGGGGGTTTTCATTTCTCCCAAGAATGAACAATATCCTCCGAGAAAGACCAATCAACATCAAATATAACAAGGATGAGATCACGAGAGATTTGAAGTATAAGGATAGTGAAGAAAGAGATGGTGGATAATTTCAGCTTCCTTCCTACAAAGGAAACACATGTTAGGAATGGTGGAACCTCTCTTGATCAGGTTATCAATGGTGAGTATCCTTTTGTTCAACACCAACCAAAGGAAGTGATTGATTTTAGTAGTTATTTCTTTGTGCCAAGTTTTTCTCTAGTCAAAGTCACAATGGATATCTCCTGAAAGAAGTTGATGCCTTGTTTTGACCGAATATTCACCATCAAAAGAATTAATCCAGATGAATTCATCCTTATTTTGAATCTGTCTTATTTGGATGTTGTTGATGATTCTTTGGAGAGCATCAAGAAGGTTGTCAAAATGGATATTCCAAAGATGAATATTCTTCCGATGAGACTTCCCATTAACACAACCGATGTAATTACTAACCTTATGCTCAAAATTTGAGATGAGGTTGTCGTTTAGCTATTCCCAAGAGTTGTTGTTCTTAAGGTTATGGAAATATGCCTAGTTATCCTTCCAAAATAAAATTTCTTCACCATTACCCAGCCTCCATTTCACGAACCTTTCTTAAGGTCCATTCTAGTTTTGACCAGATTATCCCATAAAATAGAGCCAAAAGGAAGAGTCTCATAATTAAGGAAGCTTTGTGCTTTGTCCGAGTTAAATATTTAGATCTTATTAAATTAGTGCAAGGATGTTTTTATTTGAAAAACCTCCATCTCATTTTGGATATGAAGGTTGCATTCATCGTTATGATATTTTTAATCCCTAATCCTCCCACTCTCTTGTGTGTGCAAGCCTTGTCCCAAGCAACAAGATGAAACTTGTTTCTCTCTGCATGCTGTCCCAAAGGAAATGCTTTTGGATTCTCTCCATTATGTCAACCACAACTGTTGGGATGAAATACATAGACATAATGTAAATTGGGGTATTTTTCAACATTCTTTTAATAAGTAAACATTTCCCATCATTGGAGAGAACTGCACCCTTCCAACCAACAAGTTTTTTTGGAACTGTCAAGAATGAACTACAAATATTGAAAATATTTGTCGAGCATAATTAATGTAATAATGAACTCAAATAAATCATACATACATGTATACTTACCTTATTGCCAAGAGTAATTTTAGTGGCTAATATTCACCATTTTCTAAAAGTAGCTTTTGGTCCTCTTGAAAATAGGTAATTATGTGAAATTTTTGGTTATCTAATCACCTATATTTTATACAAATTTCTTTATTCCTTCTTATAATTCCATATCAAATATATTACAACCTATTTTGATATATTTTTGTCGTACTTATCATGGATGTGTGGGTTTTATTATTAGGAATTATCATTTATTAGGCATATATTTGTTAGTGTGTACATATATTGTTTTGGTGGTTGAAACAGTCCGCCTAACTTTAGTTTGAGTTGTTCATGGAGGTTTCATAGGATTCCTTAGTTTAAGGAGATCCTCTCCTATAAATTTGTATTGTGCTGGAGATTAATTAATAAGAACTATTATTTTGTTCATTGTATTAAGTAAATCTGATCCAACACTATCATCTGGTATCAAAGCAATTTTAATTTGGGATGGAAGATTAATTTATATGAGAGGGACAATTGATACTATTCATTGTCCCGTCCCGTGTATGAGAAAGCGCAAATAAATGTGGGTTGTATAGGTAGTTTTATTTTTAATTTGCAATAATACAATAAAAGGAGACGTGTATATCAGAGGCGTATCTCATCAAGTTTTCTTCTTGCATTTGTATAATCAGACCTCTGTCTCTATTCACTACTGTGTGTTGCATGCAAGATATGTATTGACGTGTGGGTCAAATCTCATACAATTTTCCATAAGAAAAGCTTTGCATTTGATTTGGTTTATGTTCGGATCCATACAACAATTTTGATCTTATTTGTGGAGCGCATACATCAGATTCAACTCGCCTTTCATCTTCTTTGTGGACCACTTGATATTAACACTTGGATGACTTAGAGTTAATATTTGGCATTGATTTTGGCTTACACTATCTGTGGCATATCATATAGTTTGTTAATGCGTTGTGAATAACACCCAAAATTCGTGGATCGTTTCACAGACAGCCCGCAAAATTCGTGGAGTTGGTTATTTTTTAATTGATACAAGTTTTTGTCTTTCAATTCAAATTGTTTCTTTCGTCACTATAAGTAACTTTGTGTCATTAATAGTTTTTATTGTTATTATTTTGTATAAGATTTTAGTCTTTTAATTTAACTCGTTCTATAGTTAATAGAGTATTTTAGATATAATTAATAGTGAAGTCTATTAAAATGTTTTGAATTAGTCTATCCACTTTCTTTTGTTAGACTCTTTTGTATATAGAGTAAGATTCAATTGGTGTATGTATACATCATTTTGTATCAATAGTTTGATTTAATTTCAAGTCTCAAATGTCTTTTCTCACTCAGTAAAAGTCGTTGAGTTATTGTTATTATTAAAATTGTGTATTTTTCGTTATTTAGAGTCTTTCATAAAAGTTGTCATTAGTTAAATAAGTCATCATCAAAAGTCTTGTAAAGTATCCAAATAGTTGAGTTGTCAAAAGAAAATATTTTGTTGTCAAGATTCGATCATTGTAAAAGTCTGAAAAAAAAATTGCCTTACGGATGCATTTTTGGTGGAATCTAACGTATATTTAAGGCATGTTTTTGAGCTTCATGGTCACATTCATTGAGGTAGTAACATCATTAACTAGAGGACGAAGGCATCGGAGGTTGGAGGTCGATCAATGACCTCTCGTTAGTCGCCAATAGCAGGATGCATTTTGCTGTGGTGACATTATTGTGGCGTGAGTCTACTTTCGATTGTGTGCTTCAATTTCAAAGTACTTGTTTCCCATTACGTTCTATTTTGTGTGGTTTTGGATGTTGGAAAAAGAGTTGTTTTGGATTGTAGATTATCATCGGTGATCCTATGACCGATGCGATCCTCTCGACCGCGTACTTCCTTGGAAGATGATCCTCTTGTGAATATGTTCACTTACAATGGTGACCATGTGAAAAAAGATATAATTAGCAAGATATGGTCAGTTGTATGTCTTCGATACAATTTTCTCCTCATTGTTCGTGTGTGGAAATTTCACATTGTGGGGGGGGGGGGAACATGACACCAATGTTCCATTTTCATTCTACGCCTAAAACAACTAAAGTCAAAGGAATATTCTAGTGGCGTATGGCGAGTTTCCTATGTTGTTCAAGATTGAGTGACCGTGATCAACAACGGTGGCTGCAATTAAGAACATTACGATTTTTATAGGAAGTAATGTGAAATATCTTTCCAATATGTGTTATTTTGTTCAAATTTTTAATAAGCGCTCGTTATGATTCCTATATACTTCCCTGATGTACAAGCATAGTGGCGAACAAAAACACCATAGTAAGTCAGTTCATAGATCTTGAAAGGGTTTGTGGGAGGATCCAAAAAACTGCACAGGTGGACAATTGAAGGGGCCTATTCACATCAAGGTTTGTGGTAAGCTTGTTTAAAACTATGGAAGGAGAGAGCTTTTCTTTTGATCAAGATCATGAATCACATTGTAGGACATGTTTCATAGGGGTGATCATACTTGTAGATGAGGGTATGGATATTTTCCCCATATTTGTGCTAAGGGGGAATGTAAGGAATTATCATTTATCGGGTATATATTTGTTAGTGTGTCTTGATTAACTAAAATATGAATATTTATAGAAGTTAATCTAATAAGTACAACAATGCAATAACTGGAATAAATCGGAATGTAAATACTAACTAATTTATTTGATATTTTAAATGAAATGAAATAATTGAAATAGGAGGGAAAAGGTACTAACCTGAATAGAACTTACCTCGCAGTGATTTGGAGCTGCATGGGATGATGAATAGGCGAACAAAGTATCATAACACACCTTAGAAAATTGTCAAGCATTAGATCTAACCAGATTAGGGCACTGGGGAGGATTAGGGCGCCTTTGGGTGCCCTGGTCTATAGTATGGGTGCCCTAGTCTGCAGAACAACTTAGAACCCGAGTTTGAGTTGTTCGCTAGGTATTCTGAGAACTTGAATTTTCTCACGTGGATGTCACATTAGCTTCACGATGTTTCCGTAAACCCGCAATGAAGATTCACCTACAAACCCCATACAAAACATCAAACCCTTAAAAAAAATGATTATGAAGGGTTCAAACTATCCTTAGTGGCCACAATGGTGGGCTTACAACTAAGTTTTGCACAACATCTCAAACCCAATGTAGTTCTATGTGATTTGTGTGTGTAATGATGTACCTAGGGTGCCCTAATGCCAATGATTTAGAGATAATAGGAAATAGCTAGATAGAATACAAAATGGTGGATGAAATATAATAGACTTCCCTTTCCTATGCAGTGTGTAATGCAAATAGGGCCCAACTGCAATCTCTTTCCTTGTGTAGATTACTAGCCCTTAGTAAAATTAGTCCACCCATAAGATAGTAAGTATGGTGTGCTTATATAGGGATCTCTTGCTCAAATTTTGACACTAATTACTTGACATGCCGACTAGTACCTAGGGGAATGAGAAGAAAAATTATAAAGACTAACCTTGAACATTTAAATGAGGACCAAGTGTGACCGGGACCAGGACACCTAGAAATGAGGACCAGGCCATCCATGGGCACCCTAATCCCTCTCTATGCACCCTAATCAAAGACTAAAGATGCCAACTGAGTAATTAAGGACAATTAAGACTCCCGAGAGATGACCGAGAAATGTAGAAGTAATCGATGACTATGTAAAACACTCAATGACAATGACTGACTAAACTGTCGAGAGGACTAGGGGATGAGCCATTAGTGAATAATTTTCTTACGCAAGATCCATATATAAAACAACACACATTGTGTTATAATAGTAGTAGTAAGTATGCAATTTTGTGACTACATTTGCCCACACTTTATGGTGGTGAGCGGAAAGCTCAGTAACATAAAGTAGATAGAGATACGTATATGAGAGAAATTTGGAGAATCCCATATTGCATAAAATGCACAAATGTGGTAGAAAAGCGTGTCGAATGAACTATGTAGTGTTTGAACCATGGATCAATGTGTTGATCCATGCAACATAACAAGAAATGTAATGTCATGATGAAGTGCACTAAATGTAGTGATGATTATAATGTTAGATGATTGATAATTTTGAGTTTTGTCGATGACGATGAGATGGGGTTGGGATTGATCAGTTTCGAACCTGATTGCGTGTATAGGAAAAATCAACAAAAATTTTCGGGTACCTGTCCTGTACGAAGAAGAGTGTAGGGAGAAAAGTGTGTTATTCTCCAACCTCTAACTACATCCTCAAGATCTAGCCAATGCAGATGGACTCAGATAAAATATTTTGTGGTTTTTGGATCCAAATAATTTCAAACAAACAGTTGACCCATATAGGAGTGGTATAAGAAAGGAATTATTTCCCCCACTCAAGGGTATCATCGTAATGTGATGGCTTCCAATTTAGGTCATTTGGAAGAAAATGTGAAATGTATGATTACTTCCAAGTTATGTCATCCTGGAATAAAGAGAAAAAATTCCCAAGTTAGGTCATCCGGGAAAGTAATGAATGACTCCAAAATTAGGTCATATGGGAGGCCACATGTGTTGTATCGTATTGATTGAACAATGTGATTTCAACTGTTGGAGATTTGAATGCATTGATGGATGGATTGATTGTTTGGTTACTTGTAGAGATATTTTACACTATTTCCCCTAGGTTAGGTCATTAGCGGGAATCGATATAAATTGGTGAATGATCGCATGGAAAATATTTTAACGCTTGTTTCTAGCTTAGGTCATTAGGGGGAAGTGATGAAATATAGAAATTGTATGTTTGTTGACCCTAACTTAGGTCATTAGGGGGAATTGATGGTGAAATGTCGCATAGTGTATTATTAAATGTTTAGAATTTCCGAATCACTAGTGTTTGTTTAAAAGCATGGTGATATAAGGGGAATTTTAAGATGACCCCAATTGTATGCCCCCTTTTAGTGAAATGGGAAGTAATGATAAGAACAAACCTTGAGCTGAAAGTAAGCATGAGATAGGTAGAATGTAGCAAAAATCATAAAAAAGTGTATAGATTGAGTGAAAGACAAAGTCAAGGAGAGATATAACACACGTGTCATGTGTATGATATGATATTAGGTAGAATTCTAAAATAATTTCATAAATGGGATGTAAATTGGAGTAAAAACACTCGAGATATGACAAAAATCATGTAGTGTGCATTAGCTGTGAGAATAAGTGTGAAATAATGACCATATTAAAGTGGGTGATGAAATGTAACTATAAATAATAAGGTGAAAAAGTGATTAGTCACTTCATTTTTCTTTTGTGTGAGTGTGATAGCGAGCTTTGAGTGTGTAAGGATTTTGCAATTGAGAGAAGCATGACCTAGCCAATTTGAGATGGTGGCGACTGTTGTAGCATCACATACGACGATGGAGTTGGTAATTGTGATATTTTTTCGAAAAATGTGTGTGTTATTTGTTTCTATTGAATTTTTTCAAATTTGAGATTTTTAATTTTCTTGGTGTTTTAGACCTGGCCAAGAGTGGTGAGGGTGCTAGTGGCCCCTGGGACAGGAGAGCCCGGACACGGGCACTAGTGTGCTGCTCCCAGGTGCCCAGGTTACGCATCTACGCGCCTTGGTCTAGAACGTGTGTATTTAGTCTATAATGGTGAAAATTAGAATTCCATGTATAGCGAGGAGGAGGAGAGGGGGAAGCACATCCACCCTACAATGTGGTAGTGACTATAGTGGAGTGTGAGTATTGGTATAGTTATGCTATATGTTTTTTGTTTGCTTATGTATTAACAATGGTTATCTAATGCATTGTTCTATTTTTTTGTAGGTGACACATATTGGTCCTTGATAATGGACACATCCATCCACACATTGACATGGAATGTGCCCACCGATGTACTCATGGGTGGAGGGATGTTAGAGCACATTGACGACATTACAGGTGAGCATGCCCATTTTTTTGGGCTAGTGGCGACATGTATTGTGTTTCTAGGTGAGAGGGATGAGGCACGTGAGGAGACTCGATGAGCCAGAGAGGTGGCGGGTGGTGGTCCCTTAGCGAAAGATGTGTTTTCATGTTATGTCAAGTTACAATGTCATTTTTCATAGTAGTCTACCGGGGTTACACTATTATGGAGGTAGGTTGAGAGGTGTCGAGGTCATGACCAATGAAGTAGAGTTAGTGGGGAGGCATCGAGTTCCAGGGTGCTTGCAGTACCCGAGAGTGATAGTGATGATGAGATTTGATTTGTATTATTGTATTTGATGTAAGGGAGTTTCCTCCCAGTGATGATATGTTTGTGTAATGATGATTCTATTTATATATATTTATATATATATATATATATATATATATATATATATATAGTGATAGGTTTTATTGATATATGATGAGTTTATTTCATTGTGTATTGATGTCACGATGCGATTGATGATGTATGATTCAATGATTATTTTCATAATGTATATAATGTGTTGGATATTGTTCACATTTATTGATGTAGAATTTTACTATCACGTAACATATGTAATTTGATTTGCTAGATATGATGTTTGATGAGGTAAGAGATGTGCATATTTGTTAAATGGAAATTTTAATATGTAGGTAGTGTAATGATGATGGTGAAACTAACATGTCGTGATGAATTTGATAATGTAATATCATCGTGTTATGTTAGTGTGATGAAGATGGGGAGGAGAAGTTTAACGACACCCCCAACATATATATGATTAGGTTCATTTAGTTAAGACCCCTTAGCAGTTAAGAATGAACCATGTAAAACAAGAGTGCATCATCGAGAAATTATTGGGTACACTAGATGAAATGATGAAGCACACAATGATAGGTTCTTAGAGAAAACCCTTAACATTCATGTAAGAACCATAAGAACACAAGTGCATCATTGGGGTAAGGTGATAGTAATCACCTACCAGAGACCAAGGTAGCATGAAGCGGTGGAAGCATGTGGCATGGAAGCAATGTGAGCATATGAATCAAACTAAATATCATGTGGAGAAGCGATGGGATGTGCAAATGTTGAGGGTTGTGGAAGCCAATGTGGATGAAATGGATGTGATGGATGTGATGATGCAACAATGTATGGACGTCATGGAGAACATGTATGAGTGGAAAACTATGGTGGTGGGCCTTTTACCGCGACTCCGAGCACCGTGGAGGAGATGACTCAACTGGAGTAGAAACTCATTGACGAGGTAAAGGAGATATGGACCACTCACGTGAGTGAGAGCCAAAGGAAATGATTCCCTTATCCTCTAATTTTTGCAATCTATTGTGAAGGGCAAATAAATCATTATCCCTATGGCCATTGATACGATGATAATTACAATAAGGTTGATCACGTTGATGATATAATCGATGTTGTGGATGATGTTGGTTGTGTTGGTGCTCAAAATGGTCTCACCCCAGTTTTCCTTTTAAAAATATATCGATTTGCGGCCTCTATCACTTTCTTTTCCCGTGTTGTGCCTAGTTAATATTTGTTGCCATTTTTAATTTGTTCTTGGGTCGTAGATCACTTATGGGTCCATGGTTTGCTCCTTGTTTCTTTGTTCCTCCTAAAAGGTCTGTAATTTGGGTCTCCCATTCTTTGTTTATCTAAAAACTTGGGTTCTCCCATATTTTCCATTCTCCATGGTCGGGATTTGTCTTCCTTGTCATTTCTACCCTAAATACTTGAAGAAAAATGAATGGATGTATCTTTGAGAAACATATTTGAGCCTTGTAACATTTCTAAATTCTCTGTCCTTGGAGAAATTTTCATTTTCGGGCTTGAATGATCATTTTTTTGTATTTTACGGTTTGACGGGTGTTTCTCTTGGTCAAATTTACATCCTTGCATCGACAAGGAATGTGGCCTCTTTTGGTTGGACACGGCTCAGCTGGGTATTTCAAAAATTTCATGAAAAGCCTCAACTCAAAATTTTTCCACGTGGAGGAACGACGCTCGTTTGAGGATCTACTTTTTGGTTTGGCCTTGGAGTAGCACCGGAGGACACGTGGAGGTTTTGTTACTTTTCCCAGACTTAGAAAATTTTTATGCAGCTAAAACAATGTGGTAGAAAATAGGGACATGTGGCGAGCCCACGCTCATTCAGGGTCTCCGCTTTGGGCACCATTTTGAAATTGCGCCATGGAGACATGTGGAGGCTTCCACCGGTCTTCCCATACTTAGTCTTTTTCAAAGGGTTTTGGGAGGTTTGGGACACGTGGAGGAACTATGCATGTTTGGGGACCGGGCCTTGAGTTTCATTTTAAAGAAGCACCAGGAGGACACGTGGAGGCCTCCGCTCACTTTGCATTTTGCTTAGAATTTTCAACGGCCAAAGGAAACTACCTTGGAGCATGACACATGGCACCTTCCGCTAAGCTTCAAGCATTCAGACAAACTTTTCCAAGCCAGGACACATGGCGAGCCCACGCTTGTTCAAGGTATCAAATTTTGGGACCATCTCAAGGTGCACCATGGTGACATGTGGCGGTTTGAAAAGTCAAAGGGGTGGGGAGGCGGACCATCGGGGCAATTTGGATTTTGCCCCTTGACATGCAAATGACTAAAAACATCAAAATGGCTCGTAGGCATGATAAAGGAAAGGTCAAAGCTTGCTCCGGTCAATGGCGGAGGTGCGGACTCTCGGGGAAATTTGGAAAAAATTCCTTTTGGGAGAAAAGAGTTAAAAGTAAAAGGGGAAGCGGTTCCGTTGGAACCACATTGGGACATGTGTTGGGCCCGTTTTTCAAGGGCGGAGCTGTGGGGAAAACTTGGAAAATGTGGAGCTGCTAGAACCACATTGGGACATGTGTTGGACCCACCTCAGGACACGTGTCAGGCTCATTTCCCAAGGGTAGAGGTGCGGAGCAAAATGGATTTTTTTCCATTTTTCCAAAAGTTGTAAAAATTCAAGGAATCCCCTAGGTCTATTTTTAAGTTTGAATCTTCCACGTGGATGACCCAAATTCGAGTAGAGATCAACAACATGCAAGATAGCTATTGACATGTGGGTCAACTCGCATGCAATCTTCCTGTGGGTTGGAGGAGCATTCTACCATAAGTAAAGATTTGCATCTGATTTTATTAATTTTGAATTAAGCAGTATTGATTTGGTTTATATTCGGCTTGAACAAAAGGGCTCCAACAGTTCTTTTGATCTTCTTTGTGGAGCACATACATCAGATTCAACTTGCCTTGACACATTTCATCTTATTTGTGGAACCGTGTAACACTTGATGACTCGAGTTAATATTTGTGTTATATTTGGTATTGATTTTGGCTTACATTGTCTCCACGTGTTTGTGGCATATCATGCGGTTTGTTGTTGTGTTGTGAATAACACTCAAAATTCATGGATTGTTTCATAGACGACTGAAAAATTCAACACAAAATCCAATCTCCACCTTGATGTTGGAGCCGGTTATTTTTAATTGACACAAGTTTTTTTCTTTCAATTCAAATTGTTTCTTTGGTCACTATAAGTAACTTTGTGTCATTAGTGGTAATAGTCAACAATTTTTTATTGTTATTATTTTGTATAAGTTTTTAGTCTTTTAATTTAACTCATTCTATTGTTAATAGAGTATTTTAGATACAATTAATAATGAAGTCTATTAAAATGTGTCGAATTAGTCTCTCCATGTTCTTTTTTAGACTCTTTGTATATAGAGTAAGAGTCAATTGGTGTATGTATACATCATTTTGTATCAATAGTTGATTTAATTTCAAGTTTCAAATGTCTTTTCTCACTTAATAAAAGTCATTGAGTTATCGTTATTATTAAAATTGTTTTCTTTTCGTTATTTAGAGTCTTTCATAAAAATTGTCATTAATCAAATAATTCATCATCAAAATTCTTGTAAAGTATTCAGATAGTTGATTCGTCAAAATAAAATATTTTGTTGTCAAGATTTGATTATTGTAGAAGTCTAAAAAACAAAACAAAATTGCCTTACTGACGTATTTTCGGTAGAATACGACATCTATTCAAGGCATGTTTTTGAGCTTCATGGTCACATTCCACTAAGGTAGCAGACATCATTAACCGGATGACGAAGGCATCGGAGGTTGACGTCGATCGCTGACCTCTTGTTAGTCGCTAAATATGAGGTTGCATTTTGTTGTGGTGACATTATTGGGGTGTGAGTCCACTTTCGATTTGTGTGCTTCATTTTCATAGTGCCTATTTTGTAGTATGTTCCTATTTTGTGTGGTTCGGATATTGGAAAAAGAGTTGTGTCGGATTACAGATTCTTGTCATTGACCTTATGAATGATGTGATCCTTTGAATTTCGTACTTCCTTAGAAGATTTCCCGCTTGTGAATACGTTCACTTGCAATGGTGACCATGTGTAGAAAGATATAACTAGTAAGATCTCAGTCAGTTGTATGTCTTCGATACAATTTTCTTCTTAGTGTTCATGTGTGGAAATTTCACATTGTGGGGGAACATGACACCAATGTTCCATTTCCATTCTATGCCTAAAAACTAAAGTCAAAGGAATCTTCTAGTGGCAGTGTCACTTTCCTATGTTGTTCAAGATTGAGTGGCAGTGATCAACAACAGTGGTTGTAATTAAGAACATTAACTCTTATAAGAAGTAATGTGAAATATCTTTCCAATATGTGTTATTTTCTTCAAAATTTTAATAAGCGAGTTGTGATTCCTATATACTTCCCTGATGTACAAGCATAGTGGCGAAAAAAACACCATAGTAAGTCAGTTCATGGATCTTGAAAGGGTTTGTGGGAGGATCTAGAAAACCACACGAGGTGGACAATTGATGGGGCTTGTTCACATCAAGGTTTGTGGTAAGTCTGTTTAAAACCATGGAAGGAGAGAGCCTTTCTTTTGATCAAGATCATGAATCACATTGTAGGACATGTTTTATAGGGGTGATCATACTGCAGATGAGTGTGTGGATATTTCCCCCATATTCGCACTAAGGGGGGAATGTGAGGAATTATCATTTATTAGGTATATATTTGTTAGTGTGTACTTGATTAACTAAAATATGAATATTTTTAGAAGTTAATCTAAGAAGTACAACAATGTAATAACTGAAATAAATTGGAATGTAAATACTAACTAATTTATTTGATATTTTAAATGAAATGAAATAATTGAAATAGGAGGGAAAAGGTACTAACTTGAATAGAACTTACCTCACATTGATCTGGAGCTAGATGGGATGATGAATAGGCGGACAGAGTGTCTTAGCACACCTCGAAAAATTACAAAAGCAATAGATCTGGGGGGCACCATATTAGGGGTGCATGTGGGCACCTTTGTCTACAATATGGGTGCCCTAGTCTGCAGAACAACTCAGAACCTGAGTTTGAGTTAGTCGTTAGGTCTTTGCAATAACTCACCTTTTGTCACGTGGTAGTTGCATTAACTTCGCTGATGTTTCCGTAAACCTGTAATGAAGATTCACCTACAAAACCCCACACATATCATCAAACCCCTTTAAAAAGACGCATATGAAGGGTTTGTACTATCCTTAACGACAAAATGGTGGTCTTACAACTAAGCGTTGCACTACATCTCAAACCTAATGTAGTTATGTGTGATTTGTGTGTGCAATGATGTGTCTAGGACACCTAACGCTAATGATGCACGAGAGATAACGAGCAATAGCTAGATAGAATGAAAAATTGTGGATGGAATAGAATATAATTCCCTTTCCTATGTAGTGTGTAATGTAAATGGTGCCCAAATGCAGTCTCTTTCCTTGTGTAGATAGCTAGCCCTTTAGTAAAAAAAATCACCCATAAGATAGTATGTTGTGTTTATATAGGGATATCTTGCTCAAATTTTGACACTAATGACCTAACATGCCAACTAGTACCTAGGGGAATGAGAGGAAAAATTATAAAGACCAACCTCGAACATTTAAATGAGGACCAAGTGTGATCGGGACCAGGGCACCTAGAAATGAGGACTGCGGCACCCATGGGTGCCCTAATCCCTCCCTAGGCACCCTAGTCAAAGACTAGAGATGACAACTGAGTAATTAACGATAGTTAAGACTCCATGAGAGATGATTAGAACTCATGACAAGTAACTAACAACTGTGTAAAACACTCAATGAAAATTACTAACTAAACTGACGATAGGACTAGGGGATGATCCATTAGTAAATAATTTTCTTAGGTAAGATCCATATATAAAAATACATACTTTACGGTATATAGTAGTAGTAAGCTCACAATTTTGTGAATAAATTTTCCCGCATTTTATGTTGGTGAGCGAAAGCTCGATAAACATAAAGAAGACAGAGATGCATACTTGAGAGAAATCCGAGAGAATCCTATACTTGTATTAAAACGTATAGATGTGGTTGAAAAGCATGCTTTGAATGAACCATGTAGCATGTTGAACCATGGATTAGTGTGTTGATCCATGCAACATAGTGAGAAACGCAATGTCATGATGAAGTGCATTAAATGATAGTGATGATTATAATGTTAGATGATTGATAATTTTGAGTGTTGTCGATGATGATGAAATGGGGTAGGGAGTGATCAATTCCCAACTTGATTGTTTGTATATAAAAAATTGACTAGAAGATTTGGCGATCCTATCGCCAAAAGAAGAGTGTAGGGAGAAAAGTGCATTATTCTCCAACCTCTAACTACATCCTCAAGATCTAGTCACTGTAAATGGACTCAGATCAAATATTTTGTGGTTTTTGATCCAAATAATTTCGCTCAAACAATTGACACATATAGGAGTGGTATAGGAAAGGAAATCTTTCCCCCACTCCACGGGTATCACCATAATGTGATGGCTTCTAAGTTGGGTCATCTTGAAGAAAATGTGAATTGTATGATGGCTTTCAAGTTAGGTCATCCAGAATAAAACACCAAACTTCCCAAGTTAGGTCATCTGGGAAAGTAATGAATGTAACTCCCAAATTAGGTCATCTGGGAGGCCGCATGTGTTGTATCATATTGATTAAACAATGTGATTTTGATTGTTAGAGATTTGAATGTGTTGATGGATTTATTGATTGTTTGGTTACTCGTAGAGATATTTTACACTATTTTCCCTAGGTTAGGTCATTAGGGGGAATCGATAGAAATTGGTGAATGATCGCATGGAGAATATTTTAATGCTTGTTTCCCCTAGGTTAGGTCATTAGGGGAAGTGATGAAATATAGAAATTGTATGTTCGTTAACCCCAAGTTAGGTCATTAGGGGAGTTGATGGTGAAATGTTGCAGGTGTATTAGTAAATGTTTAGAATTTCGAACCGGTAGTGTTTGTTTAAACACATGGTGATATAAGGGGAATTGTAAGATGACCCCAATTACATGCCCCCCTTCCAGTGAAAGGGGAAGTAATGATAAGAATGAACATTGAGCCTAAAGTAAGCACTGAGATAGGTAGAATGTAGTAAAAATCACCAAAAAGTGTATAGATTGAGTGAAAGACAACGTGGAGGAGGGATGTAACATGCATGACATGTGTATTATATAATAGTAGGTAGAATTATGAAATAATTTTGTAAACAAGATGTAAATCAGAATAAAAATGCTCGAGATATGACAAAAATCGTGTAGTGTGCATTAACTGCGAGAATAAGTGTGAAATAATGACCATAGTAAAGTGGGTGATGAAAAGTAACTATAAATAGTAAGGTGAAAAAGTGATTAATCACTTCATTTGTCTTTTTGTTTGTGTGATAGTGATCTCTGAGTGTATAAGGATGTTGCAAGTGAGAGTAGCATGACCTAGCCAATTTGAGATGGTGGCGACTCACATAGGTAGTGTAGCATCACGATTTGCACGACGTCGAGTTGGTAAGTGTGATATTTTTTCAAAAAATGTGTGTGTGTTATTTGTTTCTATTGAAGTTTTACAAATTTGAGATTTTTTAATTTTCTTGGCATTTTAGACCTGGCCAAGAGTGATAAGGGCACTAGTGGTCCCTAGGACAGAGTGCCTGCAGGACTGAAATGCTAGTGTCATGCTCGGGTGCCTTAGTTCTACATCTAGGCACCCTAGTCCATAAAGTGTGTATTTAGTCTATAATGGTGAAAATTAGATTTCTAGTGTATAGGGAGGAGGAGGAGAGGGGGAAGCACACCCCAAAAATATGGTAAGCGATATAGCAGAGTGTGAGTATTGGTATAGTTATGTTGTATGTTTTTTTGTTTTCTTATGTAATAGCGATGGTTATCTAATGTGTTGTTCTATTTGTTTTGTAGGTGATGCATATTGGTCTTTGATAATGGACACATCCATCCACACATTAACGTGGAATGTGCCCACCGATGTACTCCCGAGATGGAGGGATGTTAGAGCGTGTTGATGACATTGCGGGAAAACATGCCCATTTGTTTGGGTCGATGGCCATAACAAAGGGGCTAAGTGTATTGTGTTGCTAGGTGAGAGGGACAATGCACGAGAGGAGACTCAAAGATCGAGAGAGGTGGTAAGTGGTGGTCCTTTGGCGCAAGATGTGTTTTCATGTTATGTCAAGTTGTAGTGTCGGTTTTCATAGTAGCCTATTGAGGTTACACTATTGTGGAGGCAAATTGAGAGGTAATGAGGTCGCGACCAATGGACGTAGAGTTAGTGGGGAGGAATCGAGCTCTAGGGCTGTGCAAATACCCAAGAGTGATAGTGATGATGAGATTTGATTTGTATTATTGTATATGATGTAGGGGAGTTTCCCCCCGTGATGAGATGTTTTGTAATGATGATTATATATATATATATATATATATATATATATATATATATATATATATATATATATATATGTTAGATTTTATTGATATATGATGAGTTTATTTCATTGTGTATTGATGTCGTAATGTGATTGATGATGTATGATTCAATGATTTTTTTCATAATGTATGTAATGTGTTGGATATCGTTCATGTTTATTGATGTAGACTTGTACTATCATGTAACATATATAATTTGATTTGCTAGATATGATGCTTGATGAGGTGAGCGATGTGTGTATTTGTTGAATGGAATTTATAATGCGTAGGTAGTGTAATGTTGATAGTAGAATGTATGAAAACAAATAGATAATGTGTGATGGTGAAACTAATGTGTCGTGATGAATTTGTAATGTAATATGATCATATTATGTTAGTGTGATGAATATGGGGAGAATTTTAGCAATTCACCCAACATATAGATGATTAGGTTCATTTAGTTAATACCCTCGGTAGTCAAGAATGAACAAGAGTGCGTCACCGGTAAATGATTGGGTGTGCTAGATGAAATGACAAAGCATGTGATGAAAGGTTCTTCGAGAAAACCCTTAATCTTTGTGTAAGAGCCATAAGAACACAAGTGCATCATCGGGGGTAAGGTGATAGTAATCACCTACCAGAGACCAAGGTGACATCAAGCGGTGGAAGCATGTGGCATGGAAGCAGTGTGAACATATGAACTGAACTGAATATCATGTGGAGCAGTGATGGGATGTGCAAATGTTGAGGGATGAGGAAGCCAATGTGGATGAAATGGATGTGATGGATGTGATGATGCAGTAATGTATGGATGTGGTGGAGAGCGCGTATGAGTGAAAAACTACGGTGGTGGATGCACCATGACCTGATCACCAGATGGAGGAGATGACTCAACCAGAGTAGAAACTAGCTGACAAGGTAGAGGAGAGATGGATCACTCACGTGAGTGAGAGCCAAAGGAAATTATGCCCTTATCCTCTAATTTTTGCAATCTATCGTGAAGGGAAAAGCAATCATTATCCCTATGGCCATTGATACAATGATAATTACAATAAGGTTGATCACGCTGACGATGTAATCAATGTTGTGGATGATGTTGGTTAGATGATAAGAGAATTAGATGCCTTTCAAGTAAAGTATGCAACACACCATGAGGTCTAGCATGATGAGAGAAGTGTAATGGCTCATGTGACATAGATGGAGTGGAAGGAGAAGTAGCCTATCATGGAGGAGAAGAAGTATGCTTCTATGATGGAGTAAGTTGAGCTTGCTTGCTAGGTCGAGATGGAGACTATGTAGGACACTCAACTGATGTAAATGGAGGAGAAATAGATGATACCACATTAGTATAGATGCGTGGAGGATCAATGATATGTGTCGCAAGAAGATATTGTTATAAGTCTATGAATTTATAGCATAGAAGAATGAATGAATCACATGTATCATATTGCAAAAGCACGGGAAGCAAACCACAACATAAAATGAATTTATTCTCTAAATTGATAGGTTGAAATACTAGTTAATGCATAAAATCATTGAACCTTAAGATATAATCCTTGATAGATTTTGATGAGCCTTGATGTAAAGTAGGTAGGTGGTCATAAGTAACTCTAGGGCCATTTTTGATGATGAAACGATGGAGGAAAGAGTCCTCCATTTCATAGTAAGTTACAATGGACCCAAATAGAAGATGAGTGTATCATTGTAAAGCCTCATCAATAAGACTACATTGAAAGGCCTTAATCAATAATCTATCACTAAATTAGGGTCTATAACCATGTGGTAATGTTGAAGATGTGTATGAGGGTCACCAATACCATCAAAACATGTAAATTTAGGCATGATAAAGTCTTTAGGAAATGTAGAGTTATGAATCTTCTTGGGAATAGGGTTAACATGTAATGAATTGTCATCAATAAAATAATAGTAAGCCCTACTTTTTAGAGTGAGAGACTAAACTTAAGATTTTAATTGACCTACAACATGCATGAGAGATATGATATCTTGTGAAGGAATAGTAGAAGATGGTAATAATGTATTAAGCGATCTGTAACTTTACATTATGAGTGATCATAGTAATATCAAGAGAAGAAAAAGGAGATTTTGATGTTAAAGGCACACTAGGAGTGTGTACCGAAGAAGATATAATATATGATATAGATGGGATACCCATAGCAGTGGTAGGAGTAGCATCGGAAACATCCCTAGGAGGTGAAGCAACCGATGGAGACACAATGATAGGAGAAGATGAACTAATATGTGTAGATGATGTGATAAGAGGAGATGAAATGGTAGGAGAAGAAGAACCAACAGATGGAGATGACTCATGCACTATGCTAGATGTAACCTCAAGAGAAAGTGGTGATGGAGATTCACACTTGGCAGAATGAAAAGTAGGAGAATCATGGCTATCAATTATGTCATCAACATCTCCTAAAGACTCAAATATGATAATTTCATTAAGCGTACTATCAATAGGATCATCAACATAATATGAAGGTGTATGAGAACTAGTATGTGATGAATGATGAGAAGCAATATCAGAAGTAGAAGAATCATGAGATGGAACTATAACAGTGGTTTGACTAGAAGAAGAATCAATATGCACATGTGAGTGATTTTCAATACCAAGAATGTAATGAATAAGGCAATCATCTAGGATTTCCTTAGAAAGATTAGTGTTGGGCCCCTAAAATATTGGCCAAGTACAAGAATGCGTGTGGGTGCGCAAGGCCTATTTGAAGATGAGCGTGCAAGGAGAAAGTGTGCAAGACAAAGAAAAGGTTTTGGGACTTAGCCATATTTTGTGTATCAGATAGAACATGAGAAAATCATGACCCGACTGCGCATGTGGAATGGATAAGGTGCTAGCTTGACAGCTTGGTGCCCATGGAAGGAATATACCTTGCAATGGAAGATTCTAGAAGGCCATCATTGTAAAGAGTGGAGAGCTCGAGCTTGAAGAAGCATGATCCCATGGAGGACCACCTTGGACACTTGGAAACAGATCTACAACTCCCGTGAAGGATTGAAGTTGTTGGAAAAATCTATAAATACAAGCACCCGCTAGAGAAAAAGATATAGAAGCGAGTAAAGAGGGAAGCCATGCAGAATACTTTGAAAGATCCATAGGTTGTGTTTAGAGGATTTGTAGGAATATGTGGTACTAAGGGGATGGGTTTAAACATTTTTCTTTGTACTATGAAGGGCCCAAGTCCAGTTGTGATGTATGATATTGATTTGCATTATCATATGAGTTTGTGATTTCCTGAGTTATTGTAATATGGTTATCAACATGCTTAATATGAATATATGTGTGGTTCTAGTTCTACTACATGGTTATATGTATATTTCATATAAGTGGGTGTAAACCCCTATACATTTCTTTTATGTTATGATTCATATCTCTGTTCTATAATGCTTTCCTTATATGAATGAATACATTGGTCTAGAAGTCGTTCTGAGCTCTAAGATGAATGTATGGTTCCTTGCCAATCTATTCACTTAAGTTTCTGTCACAAGTAATGAATTCTCACACAACTCACATAAAGGAGGGACTCGGTGCTCACACATGCCTCGAGTGAGCACCCGCTCCCATGCCTCGGTGAGCACCCAAAGCCCGGGGTGATAGGCCGATGCACATGGGATTTCCTTGTTCTTTGAGGAGGGCTTAAAAATTACTACATCTTGGTTCCATTGCCGAGAACCTCTTTTCAAAGTTATTGTGAGAAATAGCATACGTTTTTGTCTTTGTGATGTGTAATGACATAATTCCTAACTTTAGAAAGTGTTAAAACATGGTTCAAGAGCACAGAGGATGAGTTTGCTCAAAGATTCAGCATTGGGCCTGAGTTTAGTATGTGTGGATGGGTAGAAGAGAACCTATACAATGAGTCAGTATGAGACATTATTTTACTACTTCCTTAAGAGATATATGAATGGATCTCAACATACACATCTAGATCAAGCTGGTTTTGTAGATCACGCATGTGGACCCAAGATGACTATCAGAGGATGCAGGATGCAGATTTAATGTGGACACGTGCTATTGATCACTGGTAGAAGAGGTTACTGACTAGTTATACTTTGGAATATTCCATTTTGATGTATTTATTCCCGATATTGCTTGAGTTCAAGTTTCTGAGGGAGCCTAGAGGATCATTCTTGCATGTTATTCCTCTGGCTATGAAGATCTTGGTCATTACTTTGAATTTAGAAGCATTCCCAGTGGCCGGATAAGATCTCTAAGTGTTGGGAAAGGAAGCTAGGGTGGAGGAAGATGGAGCACGTTGCGGCCGAAAAGGAAATGGAGGAGAGATGACTCAAGTATAATGAAGCTTGTGAAAGGGAAATGACTAGAGAACGTGAGGTAACAAGTGTGATGGATCTATGGAGGTAGATGTTACAGGAAGGTGCTGAAGTTCATGTAGAGGACATGGAGCTTGAGTAGTCTATGTTAACCCATCTTGGCAAAGCACGTAAGAGAAGCACCTTAAAATTTGGATGAGAGTTTGTCACATGGAGAAATAAGAGCCATCGATGTGCATATGAAACCACCACACAACCAATCCTGGTGCTTGGTTTTTCGAGATAAAGGGAAGAGTATTTTTAACCCAGTTGGTATTAGTGGAAGTGAATGATATGTGCCTAGGAGATATAATTTCTTATTTGGGACTTTATGGCTACACATACCATTCCAGTGTTTGGAGGAATTTTGGGAAAAGTGTGGATACAAAGGCCTTCGGTCTCGCATCTGGGAGTGGTGTGGGGTACACTATTGGTAGTGGGACATTATCATAGACCATCGACACATAATTCAAAGGGACGTTGGGAACCCTTGGCATGACTAGTGCAGACTCGGTGGATCCAAAGGATCTCGGTGGGTCGGGAGGAACATGACCCGGTGGATCTAGTGGATCAAGAGGAACATGACCAGTGGACCTAGTGGATCTAGTGAAGGGAACAATGGAGGAAACACCAGAGGAAACCAAGGCTTTGGCTTAGGAGGACAAGGACCCCAGCCACCCCCAAGTGTTTTTCAAGATGTCTTTGTACTTACCAAACTATAGGGGTATTGAAGATGTTGTAGAGCATGTGCACAAGTGCGAGTTACTATGGTGCGCGAAAGGGATCACTAGTCCATAGTAGAAGGAAAGCCAGTTTGTAACTACATTACAAGGGTGTGTGTTTAGCTAGTATAGGAAGTACAAACCCCATCAAATGATGGTGTATTATATAGCGTTGAAAAAAAATTTCCTCGCAAAGTTTCATATTACAGAGTTTGAGCAGAAGAGCATCAACGCCTTGAAGGAGATCCAACAGGGAATGGAAGAGAGTGTGTGGGAGTATGATGCATGGTTTAAAACTCTCCTATCTAAACTGTCATATGACATCCACCCCTCACAACATGCTCAATGGTTTTTTGGAGGGTTGATCACTCCATTTAGGAGGGCATTGTCACATAAAATGTTCACTAACCCGCGCGAGGCTTTAGAGGTTACCTTACGCATGCTGAAGCTATTGGGAGTGTGGATACTAGTGTTAGTCTATTTTTGGAGGCCCAAATCACCACAATGGCCAAGAAATTGGAGAATCTCTCTACAAACTCAACGCATGAGGTTCATAGTGGGCTTTGGTGTACAAACTGTGAAGTGGAGGGTCATGCAAAGGATAGTTTCCCTCGGAAGTCGGTGCGCACTATGGTAATAGAATATGAGATCTGCCACGGATATCATGATGTAAGTAGATGCTCTCTACTCCAACACATAATCCACAAGAATGTTTCTTGCTACTGTAAGATATGCACCTCTACAACCCATGACACCAAGGACTACAAAGTGATTGATCAGATCTATGATGCTATTGATTTGGGTGTACGCCAAACTATCCTTGTTGGTAGTTCTAAGGATGATGACCAATGTTATGAAGGGCGCACAAATGGAGGGGTGCATGGAAGAGGTTTTCAGTAGAGGATTTAATAGTCTTGGTAACCACAATGGAGGGAGAATTGAGTTCCCACGGGAACATGTTATAATTGTGGATCTACATAGCATTATAAACATGAGTATCCTGATCTATTATAATGCTCATGGTGCGGAAGAAGCACAAGTATAAAGAGTGTCCAGAAACTCTATGAGCATATGAACCAACAACACTAGAAAGATAAGGGCACTGCTATGGTGAGTGTCAAAAAGGCCGATTCACAATGGATGCCAAGAGTGGCACGTGAGTTAGAACTAGAACCTATATTGGTGATAACGCATGCAGAGGCTATGCGCACCAAGGAGATGCCAAGACCAAGGACACTAGTTTCCAGAGAGGAGGTGCTACATGGAAAGTACCTGACCCTCGACCATCAGAAAGAAGTATACCAAGAGACTATGGACGTGATTAAGAGTTTACAAGGGGAGATACAGTGTCTCAAGGAGAAATTAAGGCAAGAAGGGCCGCAGAAGGATACCGAGGTTCCAAGGAGTGACCTGGATGAGGTCAAATAAGTATGTAAAATGTTGAGGCAAAAGTATATTATTCCCTTGCTGGGAGAATGGATGAGGGAGAAGGCACCATTCACCGGAGCGGAGTGCGAGAGACAGGTTTTGCATGTAAACCTTTCTCCACATAGCCTTGACTATGACAAAGAGATTACTCTAAATGCGGTTATTGATGGATGGCTTCTGAGCAATATCCTCATCGACACGGGAGTAGAAGTGAATGTTCTTACCTTAGATTCCTACATCAGATGGGAAGGCCCGCATTGCAGCCATCTTCAAATGTGTTGTATATGGTGAACAAGACTAAGGAAATGCCCATTGAGTCCCTGAAGGATGCAATTATCACCATTCAAGGGGCCAAGTTCACTAGAGATTTCAAATTCTTGGCACTCGCCGAGGTAGAAAACTTTCCAGTGTTGCTTGGGCACCCATGGTGTTACAAGAATAATGTTGACATAAGGTTTAACAAAGGATATATCAATTTCAAAAAAAGGAAGAACGGTGGTCATCCCTTTGATAGATGGGAAGTCGGCGCCCTACACAAAGCATTTGTTAGGAGAAGAAGTCCTTGATAGAATCTATGTGCGCTCCATTAGAGATCCCGAGGTAATTCACCCCACAAGGGGTCATCCAATTTGAGGACACTTAGTCCGTGAGTGATACCACTAGTGTGGCGTGTGAAAATTGGGCGCACGGGACCTATGAGTTAATTGGGTGAAAATTAAAAGAACCGGTAACAAGGGTGACAAAGGTGCACTCAATCAAGTGCCTAGGAGGAAAGAAGTTTCCTAGCTACTCGGGAGGAGCATTTCCGAGATTTTCCTACAGAAATGGAAGCTCAATGGAGAAATGAGGATGAAAGAAGAAGAATGCTTAGCTATAACCTACTTGGGACTACAACATGTTGGTGGGCTACACATCGAGAGAACCTCCTGGAGTGGCGCAAGGTAAGAATCTCACTCTCTATAAGGTTTTCAAGAAGCAATGCACCCACGGCTATACAAGACTACCATGGGAAATAAACCACTTCGTTTCATATCCAAGCATGTGAGGAATCCTGGATGGGAAGCATGGAAGCATTACCACCTTCGTTGTGGGTACACAAGTTGTACTCCACCTTGCAAGGTTGTGCATGTGCATGGTACGTTCATTCGGAGATGCATCGTCAAATAGGTAATTGGAAAGAGTTGGTGGATGACCTCATTCAAGCATTTGAGTATAGAAGCACCAAACCATCAGTGGATAAGGCGTTGCAAACAATCAAGTGCCTTACAGTGGGAGATAGTGCCATGGTTGAGGATAGGCTATTGGAATTACTAGAAAATACCGATGTGAAGACGTGCCTCTATGAGGAAGAATCAAAGGAAGTACATTTTGAGCACATTTTTATGGAAAAAGAAAAGGGAAAATTAGTCTATGTCATAGACGGGGAAGAGATGGAGACATTGGATGTTGATCATTCAAAGGGTACACATGAGGTCATTGATAGCATTGATAAGCAATCATGCACCTACCATAAGCCTACTAATCATGAAAGATCATTAACATTGGGATGGAGGCCAAACCTAAGGAGGCTATCATCGTGACTATTGCTTGGAAAATGAAGTTTCAAAGATCATTGATCTGTTGCGTGAATTCCAAGATTTGTTCCCTCGCATGTACCATGAACTCAAAGGCATCCACCATTCCTTGGGAGAAATGAAGATCAAGTTAAAAGAAGGTGCACACCCGATTCGAAAGAGACCTTATCAGATGAATCCAAATTTACATGTACGGGTTAAGGAAGAAATAGAAAAAATGATAGCATTAGGTATCATTGAGGTGGTTGAAGAGTTAGAATGGATAAGCCCAATGGTCATCAACATCAAGAAGGATGGGAGGATCAGGATCTGTGTTGACTATAGGGACTTGAATGTAGTATGTGTCATTGATCCTTTCCCTACTCTGTTTACTAAAGAAATCTTAGAGGGAGTGGCCAGGCATGAAGCCTAATCATTCACGGATGGGTTCTCAAGGTACCACCAGGTACAGATTGCAAAGGAAGACCAGAGAAATACAACTTCACCACTGAATGGGGAAGTTTTTCCTACACGGTCATGCCTTTTGGGTTGAAGAATGCACCTGTTGTGTTCTCGCACATTGTAGTACAAGCCTTTTAGGACTTCATCCAAAAATTTCTTTAGGTCTATTTGGATTATTTGATTGTATATGGTATCATCAAGGACCATTATGATAACCTGAGACTAATGTTTGAAAGGTTTCGATAGTTGAGGATATCCCTCAACATCAAGAATTGTGTCTTTGCTACCCCATTTGGAACCTTATTAATTTATATCATATGCAAATAAGGCTTACTAGTAGATCCCACTAAATTTGTAGTCATTGTGGGTTTAGGGGAGCCTATTAGCCAAAGCACCATGCACGGATTCCTTGGACACATGGGATATTATAGGAAGTTCATTAAGGGGTATGCCAAAATCGCCACACCCTTAGAAGAATTGTTGAAACATAAAAGTGCCTTTCATTGGGGAGAGGCGTAACAAAATGCATTTGACAGTTTAAAGGAAAGGCTCATAACGATGCCCATATTACATTTCCCTTCTTGGGATAAGCCTTTCCATGTGCACATGGATGCCTCGGGACAAAAATGGGGGCAATACTAGCACAACCTGGACGAAGGAATTGTTAATCATCCCTTGAGCTTTGCAAGCAGAAATTAATACTATCATATCGAATTATGCAACTACGATCACAAAGCATTGTCAATGATCTACATGCTACATAAGTTTAGGAAGTATCTGCTTGGCAACACCCTTCATATTCTACACATATCACATGGCATTAAAATACTTAGTCAACAAACTCATTCTGTAAGGGCACATATGTCGTTGGGTCCTCCTATTTCAGGAATTTGAATTTATGGTGGTGGTAAATCTAGGAAGAATAATTTAGGGCCTTACCACTTATCAAGGATTGATTTAGGAGAGGATGTGCAAAGCATTGAGGATACTATGTCGATGCATAACTATTTAGATTATGGTGTGCGCCTTAGACTTGGAAGATATCGCAGTGTTCTTAAAGATAGGTGTGGTGCCAGAAGGGATGAGGGTTGTTGAGAGAAAGCAGTTGGCTATACGTGCCACACCTTATATGCTTATTAGTAGAGATTTATACAAATTAGGATGTGATGAGGTTCTGTATTGATGCATGCTAGAACATGAGTGCATTACAATTATGGAAGAAGCGCATGGTGGGATCACAGGAGGACACTATGCAGGAAATGTAATAACATGGAAGATTTTACTTGTAGGGCTTTAGTGGGAATCCGTTTACCAAGATTGTATTGAGTTTTTCAAGGCTTGTGACCATTGCTAGCACATTGGAAAACCTGGAAAGAGAGATGAAATTCCCTTATGACCAACAGCCAGCGTAGAACCATTTGAGAAATGGGCTATCGACTTTGTAGGACCAATCTCACCAAGAGCGTAAGGACTAGTTTGTTGTCTATCATCACTTGCATTGATTATTTAACATGGTGGGTAGAGGCAAGCACCTACAAAGGATTGCACTGTGGAAAAATCCGCTAGATTCTTATGGGAAAATATAATCAACATATATGGTTGCCCTTTAATTTTAACAAGTGATAGGGGTACACACTTCCTCAATGAAATAATTAGGATATTGTTGGCAGAATTAATGGTGGCCCATAATAAGACTAACCGATATCACCCTCAAGAAAATGGGATTGCTGAGGCATTAACAAAATACTAAGTCATACATTAACTAAGATCTGTGATGTTGGAAGATAGGATTGGGATGATAAGGTATTAACCGTCCTATGGGCATACATGACAACCTATAAAAGGTTGAACAAGGCCACACCGTTTCAATTGGTGTTTAGCGCGGAGGCTGTTTTACCAGTTGAATTCATGTTACCTTCACTACGTATAGCACACGCAAGAGGTTTAGCCGATGAGAAAGTGCTGGAAGAAATAATTGATAAATTAATGCATTTGGATGAAAGGCGATCACTTGCTAGGTGGAGTCAAAAGATAGAAAAAGCAAGACAAAAAGCATGGCATGATTGTCATATCAAGAACAAGAAGTTTGAGGTTGGGAAGTTGGTGTTATTGTATGATTCCAAGTATCTGCGCCATCCTGGGAAGTTGAAAGTCCATTGGTTGGGACCTTACCTCATATCATACATTCTTGATTCAAGCGCTTGCTAGTTACAAGCGTTGGATGGGACAAGATTACCAGGTCACTTCAATGGGAGTAGGTTGAATCCCTACTATAAATAAGTCTTCTTGGTGTTTGTAAATAAGGTTGTGTCACCAGTTAGTTTAGGTTTCCCTTTATGCAATTTCCTTTTCTGTGTTTCCCTTTCTCATCATTTGTTCTGTTGTTTGTTTTGCACCTTGGGCGCTAGTAACCACATTACTTTTTAAAGGTTGTGCATGCGTAGAGGACCACACATTTGTTTTAGTGTGGGGTGGAGTGATGTGGAGTATAGGCCCGTAATATGAGTTGAACCAGTAGTAGAAGTTACAATGAATGGCCTGGTTAAAGAACTAAAGGCGTGTAAGGGTAATAGGTGCGTAAAGAAGAGATGAATGTAAATTATTGGTGTCAAGAAAGATTTGAATAAACCAAACACGTAAAAAGAGGAAGATTTCAGGAATAACATGAGGTAGGTGATGGAAAAAATAGGAAAAAGGACAAATGAAGTGCCTTTGGTGCTAGAAACGTGTCTTGAAGAGGCTTTAGTCGTTGGATTTTTGTGCACCATAAGGTTGTAACAGGTTTGCGCCTGAAGTTGTAGTGTGTGGGACAAAGCGCTCAAGATTGGCTTAGTGGAAAAATACACATTTAAGGTTGAAGTACGATGGTAGGTGAGAGAGCATTTAATGTTGGGAAAAGAGAAAAACTATAAATAAAAGGTCAAGCAATTCATTATTTACATTATGTTTATGAAGGAAGAAAGCTCTTGCGAACTAGGGCATCCAAAGCAAGATCTTTGCATCGAAGAAATTATTTGAGAGATCTGAAGTGCATAGCTAGGGTAAAATTGCAAACCAGTAGGAAAGGAGTACATGGGCGTGGAGAAGTTAAGTAAGAAAGTGCCGTCTTGTGGAAGGGATTTTCCAGTTAGGGTTTGGCAACTAGGGCACGGAATTAGGAGTTTTCCACAAAGATCAAGCTTGGGGCTAGATAGAGTGGTAGAGAAGAGCAAGGAAAAGATGCTTGAAGTGATAACCTAACCAGAAGAATGGCACCAAAGAAAGCAACCATCTCACCAAAGAAGCAGAAGGGCAAGGGTAAGGGGAAGCAAACGGCTGCCATTACAAGCACAAATGAAGAATGGTACGTGGAAATGCAGTACCCAGATGGGGTGTTCTGGGAAAAGAATGGGAATCACACCTGAGAAAGATGATTGTGTGTGACTATAATCACCACACCAACGCACAACAGAGAAAGAAATGGCTTTGGATTTGGTTTTCCCAACCAACAAGAGAACACCATAAGGCATGCCCATTTACAACGATGAGGTAAAGGTTAAGTTGGAGAAGGGGGTTGCTACAACTTTATGAACTACCATACTTCAGAAAACCTGAGTGCCTCTACTAGTGGCTAATGGCACACATTCATGAAGACCACTTTTATTTCATGGGGCGCAAGATGCGCATAACCCCCCAGCTAATTTCCAAGTTCACAGGCCTTATTTACAAAGGGGACATCATTGATGATGACCTAAGTGACAAGGAGGCCATCAAGGAAATAGTTGTTGCATTTGACTATAAGAAAGGATCATGATACTTTGACATCACTGAGATCTAAGACCCCGTGATGAGGATGGTCACACGCTTGGTAACCAAGCTCAATGATCAGGAGAGATGGACTCAAGTAAACAAGGCATGGTTGAACATGTGCTGGAAAATATCTGAAGGGACCATCAATAACTTGTCTACTTTCATCATGGATGAAATCATCAAGAACACACAAGAAGGTGAGAAGATACTATTTAGCAATATTCTCCTCACAATTTTCTTCTTAGAAATTGGAGTTCCCGATGGGCCAGAAAGGTTTGTTTGGGAGTACCTAGAAGAGGATCCCTCTCCCGTGAAGTAATTTGCAAGATATGCTTATGAGACCATGACAAACTCACAAGGCATGTCTAGAAAAATGGTACAAGCGCATGACGTATGCATTTGGGGTGGAATGGAGGATTCCATAGCAGCTACCCACACTCGTAAAAGGAGAAGGAAAATTCACGGTATATCAAAAATTTTGCATGGCGATTTAGGTTGACAGACGAAACAATGAGCCCATGGTGCAAGCTTCCCTTCTCCTTCACCACATTATATTTCCAAGCAGGGGTGAACAGGTTTAAAGAGGCCAAAAGACTAAGGTTTGACCTTAGTGAAGTAGATCAAGACCATAGAGAGCTATGCAGAAATTTGGTTTACCCCAAGAAGCGTGCATACATGGAGAGATATGTCTCTCACGAGATACAAATGATGAAACCAGTGACTTTTCCAATCGCTAGAAGGGCTGCAGCAAGAATATACCTTTGCATCAGGCCAAAATTTGAGAAGGAGTGTACTTAGAAAATGATGTAACCATCCCCGAGGACCCCATAGGAAGAAAGAATCCCATGCCAAAGAAGAGGGAAAGAGAAGAGGTGTAGAAATCACCAAGTGTTTAGGCTACACAAGCGGTAAGTGCATCGGAGACAAGCGTTAAGCCCATTACTTACACATGGAGAAAGAATTCCCAGGTAAAGGCAAAGACTCTATAGGAAGAAGTGCTTGGAATGTGAAGAACCCTCCATGCAGGAGAAGTCACCAGAGGAGGAGGGAAAGGAAGTAGAGTCTCTTTCCAGGAAAAAGAAGAAGGTGACAAGAAAATGAATCGAAGACACAGAGAAGTTGGAGGCCTATAGAGGCGAGAGAGACGATGATGATGAAGATGAACCAGGAGGCAAGGGCCATCCTGTCTATGAGGTTCATGACTCGGAGGAGGAAGGAGAGGAAGAAGAAAATGAATACATCTTTGCCAGAAGGGAGGATAACAAGAAGAAGATACTTAGGATAGGGGATAAGTGAGGAAGTTATAAAAGAACAAAGGACCCCAAGCCTCACCAAGGAATAGATAAATGAGGCCGCGGAGAAGGAAGTAGCCAAAATCATTGAAGACTTAGTGGAACAAGAGATGGAATACAATGTAGACCTAGTGATGAAGGAAACAGAGGAGGAAAGCATAGAAAAGGAATATGGCAGCATGGGAGGAGATCCCGCTTTTCTATGAGATTTCCTAAGGCCGCACATAGGGAGAAGAAGTGCAAAGACTCCACATGTTCATAGGATGGGCTATATTGATGATCCAAACAAGGTGTTGCGCGCACATTTTCAAAGCACCATGCCAACAGAGAAACTCTTGGCTATGACATCATTTGATGAGGAAGGTGCATACTCGTCATAAGGAAAATGCTTTCTTTGGCATTTAAGTCCCACATCGATGAACCATAATTTGAGGTAATCCAAGGGGAAATAATGAAGGTACCATAATCAAAGGTGAAAACCCCTTCGTATACACTCAACAAGATATCGACAAACAAATTTGTAACATCTTGAACAAATTTTTGGTGGAAGTAGAATCCAGAATCTTCGGGAGAAACGACAGAGTGAATTTCCTAGAAGCAGAGTTGGAGAAGAGGTAAGAGGAGTTGGAAAAGAGAATGAAGGAGTTAAAACATGAGGAACTCGATCAATGCTTAGCTAAGGTGAGAATTAAAAGAAGAGAAATCAAGGGTGCACAAAGTCTAGAAGAAATAATAAATGATCACGATGCTATTTTATTAAATCATCCGAGATATAACGCCACCTACGAAGAAGTATGGATCCTCCTTGGAATGCTTAGAGGACTTGACCCGCATCCTCACAATGGAAAGATAACCATGGTGTTTCACTATTTTATTTATGTTATTGAGATGAAATAGATAAGGGTAAGGGCTAAGGAGGAATACTGTTTATCTTTGGTTGGTTGATGGTTGTTGTGTTTGTTCGAATTCTCAATCCAATTCGACTATGAGAGATTCCTTTTGGCTGGGAGGAACTACCTAAAATAGAAAAAAAGACCACAAAAGAAGAGTTAAATAATATGTGACAGTCGACTACCTAGCATGTGCTAGATCTGGGAAGTGTGATACTCCTGAATGATTGTTAATCAATTGTTTAAAACAACTTAAAGTGAGAGATAAGAAAATTCCTACCGTAGTTGATTTGATTTAGGTATTTTATTCAAGCACAATAATAAAATCTAACATAATAGGTTAGGCTATAGTTAGATATAAAGGGTAGGTAAGTGTCGAAGTCACTGGGACTACTTAAGGTTAGGTTATGGGTTGTTTAGGTCACTTGGTATAAGGTTATTTGGTTACATTATTAGTAAAAGGTATGAACATAAAGACCGACTTCGGTTAGGTATAACCAGCGATGGTTTAGGAGATACCGACGCAGCAGTCATAGTAACCGGCATCATCTGATTAGGTGATAGTAGTTCAATAAAAACCTTATTACAGTATGGTGAGGTTAGATAGAGCTAAAGGAGGGGATGGCGAGGTCTGTGAGAATGTTGAGAACACTCAGAAAGGTGGAAGGGCCAGGATAGGTGATCTGGTAAAAGGGTGGGTGAAGTTTGAGTTTTTCAGAAATTAGACTATGAAGGAATGGGGATATTAATTGAAGAATGATAACAAAAATGATAACAACTCCATGGACATAATAAGAATGGAAATTATCAGTGATAAACACACTTACCAATGTTGTAGGTCCAATGATTGGGTGGTGGTGATGATCGGTTGGTGAGATGGAGCTTGGTGCAATAGTGATGCTTCCTAGAATGTCACCATGAGTGCAAATGCTTCAAGACCTGTCCTAGTGCAGTCTGTGGGATGTCTAGGTGTGTGAAAATACTTTGGTTCTGCTTGCATGCAACTCTCTTCTCATCTCTTTTATCTTAGAATGTGCCAACCCAAAAACAAGGTTGCTAAGGTGAATAAATGGTAACCGACGGTGGTTCCAGAGTGACCGGCATCGGTTAAGGTGGGATTCCCTAGGTTTACTAAAAATGGCAGATCTCACATCTTTTGGATCAAGTTCATTCCTTTTCCTTGGATCCAAATGGATGTTACCTTTTTATGAGTGGGAAGGTGGTTAGAGGGATAATAGGCATTGATTTTTAGGGTTAAACTAAGTCTTAGCTCATTAAGGTAAGTGGGACCAAGTCTTAGTTAGTTATGGAAACATGTCAAGAATAGGTCTAGGGTGAGGTGGCTAGATGAGGTGGAAATTAGCTTAATTAAAATAATTAAGTAATGAATATTGTGAGGATGAGTATTAATTTAATTAAGTTAATTAAATTAATATTAATGTGGGGTGGAAGGGGCCATGGTTAGGTGAATATGTTTGAGTTGGTTATTCGACGGGGGACCAAGGGGAGTGTGACCCAATTTTGGTGTCTACATTTTCCCCCTTTTCTTGCATAGCTTACATTGGTAAGTGACGCTGAAAAAAAAAAGATGTGGTTGCCCCATGTGTGGGTGAAGGTGATGTTGCCCCAAGCATGGGTTAAGGTAACCCCCTAAACTAGGAACTGATGAGGTGAGAGAAGGAAGTGATGAGTGGTTTGAGAAAATAGGGTTAGGTGTAAAGAAGGTGATGGTCGAGGGTATGGTGATTGTAAGAGATAGGGTGGGTGATTAGGTAGAGCATTTAGATGTACGCACACATTGTGAAATGCTATGAGATACCTAGGTTGCTCAACATAACAAATGTACGTTAGCTAAGGTCGTAAAGGTCATTCAAACAAGGGTTGTTGAGGTTGGGTATCCAAGGTAAAGGATACGGTCAGGCACTCAACGGGCTAAAGATGCAAGACAAGTAGGTGTGGTTCCAATACATCCAAAAGGTCAAAAGGTCAAGGTTTGTTTGGATAAGGGTCACAACCATAGGCAAGGTAAGGCTATTAGGTTGAGAAAAATAGGTACCATCATCGCAAGATGCAACAGGTGAGGACATGGGAATATCCACTTAAACAACGGTTAGGTAGGTAGGTGTGGGTAGGGTAGGTGGAGGTAAAAATGGGTAATGGGGTAAAGGTCAAATCGGGCAAATAGGGAAATGGGCTAGGGTCAAAGGTAGTGACATTCAAATGTACACGCATGTATAAACTACTAAACAAGATGCAGTGAAAAGCTTGCAAAATCGACATTGTCCAAGGTCGATATGTCTATCCAAACAGGGTGGAAGTGAGTATGATATCCAAGGTATAGGATATGGTGCGGAAACACAATAGAGGTTAGGTGCAGGAATGTTTAGGTATGTTCCGGTACACCATGGGTTGGGTTGGGATAAACAACATGACAATAGGCAAGGTAAGGTCATTAGGAAAAACAACACAGGTAACAACATCACAAGGTATAACGAGCACATGGAGTCGAAGGTCATGAATAGTGGTTCGGGGTCGTGTGTAGGTCACAACATGGGTAAGGTGAGGGACAAGTAAAATAAAAGGTCCTGAAATGTAATTAAGGATAGGTATAGGTAGGATGTCTAGGTAAGTAGGTGGTCAAAAAGGGTGGGTAAGGTCAACAAGGTGGTGGGAAGGGTAAATGTGGGTCAAGAATGGGAAAAATATATTGAAATGAGAGTGACAGAAATCGATGGTGGTTAGGAAATAACCGATGTCGGTTGGCTAGGGTACAACTTGACTGACGTAGGTCATGTTGATTTGGGTATAAAAATAAAACGCCGTATAATATGGATTCATTTATACATTTTGACTTTTAGGAAAACGACAAAGCGCTAAACGAGTTGTGCTTTGTTGAGAGAAAAAGTACGAGGAATGATACCTTGCTGAGGTGGAGAGATCTGGTTGGAGAGGAGAGCCAAGTAGATAGGTCCATGAGATCAGGTGGAGCGAGGTGATTTGTAGAGATATTGGAGGTAGATTTGGCATGGAAGAGGTGGGAGAGGGTTCGGGTGGGCCATCGGTGTAGCGCCTGGATGTGCGACCATGGAGGTGACGTCGAGATGAGGTAAGAGCTAATCTTTTTGACATATTTGGTAGGGGAAGAAAGGAAAATGGGTTGGGAGGGTTGGGTAGGTTAAATAAATTAAAATTGTGGTTAAAATGATGTAAGGAGGGGTGGGAGAGGGCATAGATAGGGAAAAGAAGGGTGGGGAGGGATAGAGGTGAGGATTGAGTAGAATGAGATAGGTGAATAGGGGATTTGGTATGTTAGGGATAGAAAAATAGGGGTTTTGGGTTTGGGTGCGGCAACAAATGACCGACGTTGGTCAAGGTATGGCTGACATCGGTCGGTATAAGTCGTAGTCGGTTAAGTATGGGGAAATAAAGCCGGTTATAAAGGACCGGTGTTAGTTAGTATTGATCGGTGCGATTAGGGTTAAAGGGATAGAGGTCAAGGAAAGGTAAAGGAAAAGGATAGGTAAAGTGGTTCAAATAGATAGTGGTTGAGGGGTGGGGAAGAAGGTGAGTGGTTAAGGGGAATGTTGGGTAAAATCAAGCATTAATAATGTTTGTGATTTGTTGAATGCGCAATGTGAGAGCAACTATGGATGTGAGATATGGTACCACACCTACTCGTGGAGGTATAAGGGAGTGCAAAAGTTGATGATTGGCACCTTGTTACATAGGTTGGCTTGATTGGGTTCATATGTTACTAGAACGTAGTTTAGGATCCGAGTTTTATGATTTCCCTCATTTACGAGATGGGATTTGGTGACCAATACATTCCATCTGCCAATGGGTGAGATCACAGTCACCATAGAGATGTGTATAAGATCCTATGGTTACCAATAGTGGGGACACATGTGTATTCAATCTCCTCGGAAGCATCTGAGGAGTTGATGTTGACTGCCTTTGTGAGGGCCGAGGCGAGTTTAAGTTCCATAGCATCGCATGAGCTACGAGAGATATGTCTTGGGCCCATTCAGAGGAGATGAAGGTAATGGTGTTGCTGATGGAGATAGTTTGTTGTTTTCCACTCCCAGATGTAGAGGGTGGGACATTCCCATGATCATTGATGGGGGTTCTACATGATATGGTGGAGGAAAAGACCCATTTTGCATGGGCACCCACATTCTTGAGTACAATTATATAGAGAGCTATGGGCTTATGGGTGGCTATGGAGGTTTATCCTGTGTTTTACTTTCCTACTTCATTGTTGGGCATATGAGCACATTGTGTTTGTGTGTCTAGTTGGTGTGCCCCAGGCTGATGCATTCAATCTAGGTTTTGTGCGGGTGGGCTTTAAGCAATGGGTGATTGCGATTGGGGAGCGTCGAGATGCTAGAGATACACATGATGTAGCCTATTACAAGAATTTACTAGAGGGTTGTTTGGTGTGGACATCATTTGGAGGCCATATATGGGTTTCTCGTCATATGGGAGGATGGATGAGGAGCTAAAGGAGCTACATCTGCTTCGATGGATTAAGGGTGCGTGAAGGAGAGCACGAGATGATACTTGTAGATAGGGTCTGATGGCAGTTCTGGCTACTTAAAGATATACCCCACCCTTCCCACAATATAGGAGGGATGATGTGGAGAGGCCTCTACCTCTACCATAGCCGATGGTGCTAACAGGGTAGGAGGAGCAGGTGATAGACCAGCAGATTCATGATGGTGGGCTGCACATTTACGAGAAGTACCATTGAGGTGGGCAGCTAGATTTAACAACCATCATAGTGTAGAGGGACACCCTACATGGGCAGGTGCCTACCCTGATTACATAGTTGGGGATAGTGTAAGGAAGTTAACGAGTTCGAGGCACAAGTTCCCACTTTGTAGGTAGAGGTGGCCACTCTACAAGCCTAGGTAGCATAGGAATAGGCACCACTTGCAGCACGAGGTGGAGATGGGGATGGGGTACAGTGGCAATCTTACGAGTGCGGTTATAGGTTTATAGGGCCATTTGGCCACCGCAGTGTAGGTAGTGGCCCTTCATGCCTAAATAAAGGTAGGGCAAGACAAGGTTACTTCCTAGACAATTCAATTTTAAACAATTCAATGTAAAATAAAGTAAATCCTATTGTTATTTAAAATGATTTAGGTATCTCACTTAAAACACAATAATAAATAGATCTAATCTAACAGGCTAAGCTAGAATAGAATCCAAAGGTCAAATGATTGGTTCTGGTCTCTGCAGGTTTGATAAAGGTCTCGGGTAGATCACAGGTGAATGAGGGTGAGATGAAATTAGGTGGGTAGGTCTCTATTCTAGGTTGTGGGAAAATATAGAGACCGGTGTCGGTCAGGGGTGACCGACGGTGGTTAGGTGTAACCGGTGCCGAGTTACTATGAGATCTGGAAATGTCACAAAACAAGCTTTTGGTCTCCTTTGTGATTACACAAAGGACTTTGGTTAGTCGAGATGAGGTATTGGGTGACTAGAGTAGGCTTTTGTGAGGTTTTAATGGGTATATGGAGGTGAAAATGTGGAGAAGGTCAATAGGGACAAGATAAACAATGGATGATAAAATGATGATGAAATGAAATAACCAGGAAAGTATGATGTTGTACTTACTTGGATTTCATTCTTAAGGCCTATGTGTGAGGGATGGAGGTGCTAGATGATGGGTTTGAAGGTTGCAAGTGATCACCTGACTAAGAAAAACTTCTACATGGGCTGTATATACACTCCTCTTTGCTTGATAGATTAGATCATGGTTGTGATGGCTGTGCAGGAGAAGATGTTCAATCTCCTTCCTTGGATGTAAGTTTTCACTTTGGAATTTGGCTCTCTGAAGATGCTGTTATCTCTCTGAGATGTGTTCTTTCTCATCAAATTTCTCCCAATGTTTTCCAACCTTGAGAATAAGGTAGTTTAGGGGTTAAAAGGGTAACCGATGGTGGTCCGCTTAACAGCGATGGTTTAGGGGTAACTGATGTCGGTCAAGGTGGGATTTCCTAGGTTTACTAAACTAGGGAGATCCTCCTGATTTCCTTGGATCTTGTGTCATTATCCCACATGGATTAGACTAGGAGCTTCTTGTGAGCATGCGGGAATGTGGTTAGAGGGAATGTAGGCATTGATTTTTAGGGTTTGGGTAAGTCTTAGTTAGTTATGGGAACTTGCTAAGAATAGGTCTTAGGTTGAGTTGGCTTGGTGAGGTGTCTAAGTGAAGCTGTATGTGTGGGATATTATTTAAATAAGATATTTAAATAATAAATATAGTGAGGATAATGCATTAATTAATTAAATTAATTAAATTAATATTAGTGGGGTGAAGGGGGTCATGGCTAGGTAAATGTAATAAAGGGTGCTTATATGTTGAGGGAAAGGGAGTGTGACCTAATTTTAGTGTCTACATTTTGCCCCTTTTTGTTGCATAGCTTGTATTGGTAAGCAATGCTAACAAAAAATAAGATGTGGTTGCCCCATGTGTGGGTGAAGGTGATCCCCCTCAAACCGAGAAGCCCGAATGAGGCAACATGGTTTGAAGCGGTGAGTGGTTTGATAAAAGGTAAATGTGAGGAAAAGGAAAGTGGGTACGGGGAAAAGGGTGAAAGGTCTACTTAGGCAATCTAGGTAATGGGTCAGGGTCAAAGGTAGCAACAATCAAAACGCACACACATGTATAAACTGTAGCATGCTACTTGGGTTGAAGAGCAAGAAAAACTCTACATCGTCTAAGGTCGATAGGTTTATCCAAACAAGGTTGAAGTGAATCCGGTATCCAAGGTATAGGATATGGTCAGGAAACACAACGTAGGTTAGGTGCAGGAATGTTTAGGTATGTTCCGGTACACCAAAGGTAGGGTCAGGATAAATGGTCACGGAAATAGGCTAGGTAAGGTCATTAGGTCAATCAACACAGGTAACAGTGCCATAAGGTATAGCGAACACATGAGGTCAAAGGTCACTAGCGATGGTCCAGGTCCAAATATCTAGGTCACGGCATGGTAAGGCCAAGGTAGGGGTAAAATAATGAGTCCCCAAAGGAGGAAAAATGGAGGTAGTAAATGATGAGGTCAGGAAAGGTAAGGTAATGGGTTGGGTAAAGGTTGGATGGGGTAAAGGAGAAAGGTAAAGGGTGGGGTAAAATGGAAAAGTAGGGGCAATGTGTAGGTTAGGGTTGACCGATGGCGGTCATGGATAACCGATGTCGTTGGTATAGGAAAACTGATGATGGTGAGGTAGGGCATGAGACCGATGCGGTCAAGGGGAACCGACGTCGGTTAGGTCGGGTTTGTTATAAAAAAAAAAAAATCCACGTTTTTTATTATTCATTTGTTATTTGCGAAAGTGAAGAAATGAAAAAAAAAAAGTGAGAAAAGTGTCTGGATAAAATGGGACGGTGGGATGATAGTGTGATTTGACAAGGGTTGGGTTGGTGAGTAGCGGGTCCACAAGATCAGGGTGAGAGAGTTGATTGGTTGGAGGTTGCGGGTAGATATTTGGTGATGGCGAGAGGCTGAGAGAGGATCGGGTGGACCACCACACAATGGCCAGAATGTGCCACCCAGAGATGGCGCGGTAGTGACGAGAGTAAGCGCCTAACTCTACATAGTGTTAATTAGATAGATTAGAAGTTTGGTAGTTGTTTATTTGTAGGGTTTTGTGGGTTTTTGTATTTTGTGGGTGGGAAAAAGTGAAATGTGGGTATGGGGGGAATAATGGGCAAAAAAGAGGGGGGGGTAGTAAATTGTATAGGTGGGGTGGGTAGGGGTTTTGGGGTAGTGTAGGTCATTGTAGGTGGGGTAAAAGGACGGGTGGGAGGTTTTAAAAAAAGGGGTTTGGGAAGTCACGGATTTTCCACAACGGTGTTAGCCATGTCGTCAAGCTTAGGGCAGCGTTAGTTAGGTAGAAGCCAGATCGATCGGTCACCAAATAGGTGACCAATGCTGGTTAAGTGGTAACCATGTGGTCGAAAAAGATGAACAGTATCGGTCACCAAAATAGGTGACCGATGCCGGTTTAAGGGTGACCAGAGTCGGTTAGGATGAACCGGCACTGGTCGGGATTTTAGGCACAAGGGTCAAAAAAATGATGTAGGTTAGGTGGTTGAGATGGGTAGGGTAAAAATAGGGTGGTGGGTAATGATAATTGATGAATATGGTCATGGTAAATGTAGATTAATGTTGTGCTTGGATTGGATGCAGGGGAGATCACAGTTACATATGCGGGACAGGTTCCACCTCTACTGGTGACATTACATGGCTTAGCGACCCCTTTGGAGCTGCAACACATGGAGGCAGTGGGCTTGAGTGGTATTTGGTGCTACTGACATGTTTTTTCGGTAGCCTAGTTTGATGGTCATGCTCATCGATAGATGGGACTCTGCGACCAACACGTTCCACCTTCCATGGGTGAGATGACTATCACCCTGGAGGACGTGTTCTAGATTTTGTGGTTACCCATATTGGGGGCCCAAGTTTACTCTATCTCCTCCGAGGCCTCAGAGGAGCTGATCGGGATATTTTTTGGTGAGGGGCGGTGGAGTTGAGATTCCATAGCACCAGTTTGAGCTATGGCGAGATGTACCTAGCCCATCCGGATGAGATGAGGCTAGTGGTTTTATTGATGGAGGCAGTGTGTTGCTATGCACTACCCATGCCAGAGGGTGGATGCTTTCCCGATCACTGATGGGGTGCTCCATGATATGATGGTGCATGAGACATGCTTTTCTTGGGCACCAACATTCTTGGTGTAGCTATACAAAGAGTTGTGGGCATATGGGTGGTTGCGTAGGTTTAGCTTGTGTTGTACATTTATACTACACTTGCTTGGGCCTACGAGCACATAGTCTATGTTTGACCTATAGGGATGCCCTGAGTAGATGCATTTCCCATGAGATGTGTGTGGTTGGGATACAGGAGATGGGTGTCGGTTGCAGGAGAGCAGAGGTCGGATAGGCCGACATATGATGTGGCCCATTTTTGGCAGTTGTTGGAGGGTTGTCCGGAGTGGACATTATCTGGAGGCCATATGTGGGATTCCCCTCATATAGGCACATGCATGAGGAGCTAGCTGAGCTCCAGCTAGAGAGGTGGATACAGGGTCACCATGTTGGGGAGGATGAGATGATCCCGGTAGACAGGGTCCGATGGCAGTTCGGGCTTGTATAGGATATTCCTCCATCCTTCCCACAGTATCGAGAGATGACGTGGAGAGGCCTCTACCTCTACCACAGCCTACGTGCCTACGAGAGGAGGGAGCAGCCAGTGGATCGGTGGATTGATGACATTGGATGCACATAGATAGGTATAGGTAGTGGTGGGTGGCTCAATTACGAGCCATACCACCTAGACCGAGGCAGCCTGACTTAGCTCATTACGGTGCGAGAGAGATGCCCTACGGGGGTAGTAGTGACACTTGATCACATGAGATAGGTATATCTACTGACAGACATAGCTAGAGGTCGAGGTAGAGTAGAGTAGCGAGAGCTACGAGTACAGTGGCGATCTGCGAGGCCCGAGATGGTGGAGGGAGAGGGTGGAGGAGATGGAGGAGATGGAGATGGAGATAGAGATGGTCAGGTGGCAGCCTTACTGGCTCAGGTGGCAGGTTTACAGGGCTAGTTGGCCACAGCCCGAGACACATAATTGGGGCCTTACGAGGCCCAGAGATATAGGCACAGGGATAGGGGGCACCACCACGAGCACAGGGGGGCACCACCACGAGGGGACCCCGGCACCACCACGAGCAGCATGGGGCTAGTCCCGGTCACGAGTGCGGGGGAGGTATAGGGGCCGAGACCTATGGGACCACCACAGACCATGCCTATATCTAGGTTATGGGATGCCCTAGGTGAGGTGAGATATTATCAGGACCAGCTCATGGTGGCGGATAGACTTCCTCTCTTACGGAGAGTACAGGGCACATCAGGCATCCAGTGAGAGGATGAGATCCCACACACATAGTGTGGAAGCACAGAGAGGTCGTGAGCTCACGAGGCTGATCGAGGGAGAGGCCACCGGTGCATGGTGACTAGAGCTAGGTGATGTGCTAGCGAGGACACAGGAGGCCGAGGTGCAGGTGACACAGAGAGATGGAGGACATCGGTGAGATGCGATATGTAGTCACCTGATTTTTGATGTATACTAGTTATTATTTTATATATATATATATGCGTGCGAAGATAGTTGTATTTTTATCACATACCACTGCATGTGCGAAGATAGTGAGGATGTATGAGTGATTTTTGTATATTGTGAGCATATACCGGCCTGCGTGCTTTTTTATGTATTGATTCATTCATTCTTTTTGTATATATGAGACCGGCCTACATGCGATGACATTTTGTATTGTATATCGGCTGCGTGTCAACATTTTGAGATGATGGTCATGATGAGATAGGCATGTATTTTGAGATACACATTTATTGATTTATATGATGAGATTCATGGTATTTTGTGATGTGTTAATATGTTTATGAGATATTGGATGTATGGCTTGTGTTAGATGAGATATGGATTTGTTACTTTGATATGGATGGAAATTAGGTGAGTTAGGCATGATGGAGTTAGGTTGGTTTAGGCATGGATTGAGTCAGGTTATAGGCATGGATCGAGTCAGGTTATAGGCATGGATTGAGTTAGGTTATAGGCATGGATTGAGTTAGGTTATAGGCATGGATTGAGTTAGGTTATAGGCATGGATTGAGTCAAGTTATAGGCATGGATTGAGTTAGGTTATAAGCATGGTTGAGTTAGGTTATAGGCATGGATGAATTAGGTTATAGGCATGGATTGAGTCAGGTTGATTTAGGCATGGATTGAGTTAGGTTATAGGCATGGATTGAGTTAGGTTATAGGCATGGATTGAGTCAGGTGTTGGTTATAGGCATGGTTGAGTTAGGTTATAGGCATGGTTGAGTTGAAAGTAGGTTTAGTTATGATTCATTATTTTGGCAATGAATGATACTATGGGTCATATGTGAAATGTTGTATAATCTATGCATAGTGATGATAGAGAGATGGTAGGTGTAATAAATGTATGTTGTGGTAAGCAACTTGTTATGTATGTGGCTTAATTTCCAATTTTGTTAGAAAAGGGGAACTAAGTGAAATGTGATGTAAATGGTGAGTTAGGCATGGTTGATGAATTGTTTTAGGGTAGAAAATGGCCGAGCTAACCTCCAAGGGCCCCATGCCCTCGGAGTGTTACCTACATAGTCCCGGTGAAAAAAGGGACCTCAGGCCGATGTAGTTCTCCCATGAGCTAGGGAAGAATATGAAAATGAGTTGGTAGGTTTTGGGCATGTTGTGGGTTTAGGTTTAATAGGTGTGGGTAGATTATAGGTAAAATGATGCAGGTGAAGGTGATTATGGCGAAAGGAGGACTACCTCAAAGGTAAGCGTCGAGTACCAAGTCCTGTATAAGGTAATCAAAATGTAAACAAAGATGGTTAAAAGATAAGAGGGGGCAATAAAGCCACCTTGATTGGGTAGGATCATACCGAGTAGATCATACCTTGGAGGGGGTGATGAACATAAGACCCGAAAGGCATTGCATGATTAACTGTTCTACGATGAAGGTAGTCACAGGATCACCAAATGTCTAAATTCCAAGATGTCCCTTGAGGCGATTGAGGAAATGAGAGTGGAAATGGTAAGGTGGGTGAAAGGTAGTTAATTTTATATGTTTTGAGTGACAGGGCTTTTGGGCAAGAGGTCCGAGGTCACAATGGGCAAGTCCATGACTAAAAAAGTTTTTTTTTGATAGACTGATCGATGAGGGAAGTCTATATGGGATAAATAATATGGTACTCCTTGAGGTCTTCATGAAGCTGATCGATGCGGGAAGCTTTGGTTTCTCTCTCTTTTTTTAAAGCTTCACATAGCTGTCCTTCGAGGGAGCAGTCTATTTATAGTAGCAATTTTGTCGAGAGGAAGATGTCCTTTTGAGGGAGTCATCTTTTTATTAGAAGTTTGACTCAAGGAGTTTGGTCCCATGTGAGGTCTTTGAAATCATGGACAAGACCAAGGTGGAGGATAGGACTCTTGTTCAAAAGGCAAGGTGGAATGACCATGGGATCTCATCTAAAGGTAGATGAAAAGTATCCATGAGAATCATGCTATGTGCAATGCCGTGGTACACATATTCAAGAGAAGATAACAAGTGATGGGTACTCACATGATTCTTGTTTAATCATTAGGGAGGTGTATGGAGTGGATAGCACTCAAGGGATGAGCACAGTAAAGAGACAAAGGGTGAGGTAGGACAACGAGTCAACAATAGAATGGTCGAAGATGCAATGTGTTAAGGGGCTCAGGTTTGGGTTTACCATCAAGTGAGGATAAATGATAGGCACCTGATCCATAGGTATGAGTTACGATGTATGGTCCAAGCCAATTAGGAGTGAATTTTCCCCATTTACTTTTTTCTACTTTGGTTACGTGTTGATTTTCTTTCAAGACAAGGTCACTGACTTGGAAGGTTCGTTCATGAACACATTTTTCATAAGCACATTTGATACATTGTTGGTAAACTTGAAGGTGATCCAGAGCGTTAAGATGACATTCATCTAATAACTCTAGTTGTGCTAAGTGGTCCTGACAAAATTCATCATCAGTAAGCATGTCATGGAGAGAAATGCGGAGTGAGGGGATCTGGACTTTGAGAGGTAGAACAACCTCATGCCATAGACCAGCGAAAAGGGTGTGGCCACAGTGGAAGTGTGAATACTAGTGCGGTATGCCCATAGGGAAAAAGGAATGTGCGTATGCCAATCCTTCCCAGTATCATCAACCACTTTCATGAGAATTTTGTTGAGGTTTTGTTAGTGGATTCAGCTTGGCCATTGGTTTGTGGGTAATAAGGTGATGAGAAACTAAGTTGAATGCCGAAGGCATCACAAAGTTTTGTAATGTTTTGTTTTTGAATTGTTTTCCATTGTCAGTGATGAGGCGATGAGGAACACCAAAGTGAAAAATGATGTGATGGTTAATGAACTCACATATTTTCTCGGCTTTCATGGAGATGAGTGGTATGGCTTCCACCCATTTTGTAGTATTTGGTAGTAGTTATGATCCATTGATGGCATTGGGAAGAATGAGGATTGATTTCTCAACAAGATCCAAACCCCATTGAGAGAAGGGCCAAAGGTCACGAGTGACTGTAAGGCATGATTGGGTGTATGATGAAGGTTGGAATGTTGTTGGCATTTCACACAATGTTTGACATAGTCACAACAATCATGGTTAAGGGTCGGCCAGTAATAGCCTAGGCGAAGAATACACTTAGCAACAGCAAGGCCACTAAAGTGACCTCCACATATGCCATCATGAACCTCCTTAATGGTATAAGGAATTTCAGAACTTGTGAGGCATCGTAAGAGAATACCATCAAAGCCACATTTATAGAGGAGTCCCCTAGAATGATGAAAATGAGAGACCTTTTTAAGGAAGGCGTTGTCCATTACGGGTGAGATCAGGAGGTAAGATGGAGAGAAAGGTAGTCGAGTATTGTTTATACCAAAGGTCACTCGGGTCAGGGGTGTCGGTTCTGATTGAGTAAACATCATGAGGTAAATAAGAAGGTGAATGGAGGTGTTGTATGGTGACAAATATTTTGGAATCGGTAGGGAAGCGGGTATTTGGGAAGCTAAGCAGGCCATGGTATCTAAATTTGTTGGTTGAACGTGGGATGGTTTGAAGGGTGTAATGATCAAAGGTGGTCAAAAGTATGTCTACATGATGTTTATACTTTTGAAGTATCTCATTACGACATTGGTACATACCATTGACTTGGTTTATGACCAATTGTGAATCACCAAAGATGTGGATTGATTTGACATCTAGGGCATATGCGGCTTGGAGACCTAGTATGAGCGCTTCGTACTCGGCAATATTGTTGGTGCATTCAAAGTCTAGTTTGAAAGACAAAGGCATGGGTTCTCCATCCAGAGGAATGAGGATAATACCAGCCCCACCCCCATGCTGACACTTGGAACCATCGAAGAACAGTGTCATTTGGTAAGGGGTTCGTCCAAGGAAAGAGTAGCAATTGACTCATCGGGAAAGTCAAAATTAGAGGTTGATCCCGAAAATAGGTGTGTCGGCCAGTTGGTCGGTGATAGCTTGGCCCTTGATGGACTTTTGATGAATGAATTCAAGGTCAAGATCAGCTAAAAGCATAAGCCATCACGCGGCACGCTGATTTTGATAAGGTTTGGCATACATGAAGTGTAAGGGATCGGTGTTGGTCACGACATAGGTTTTGTGGTTGAGTAGGTAATGGCGGAGTTTGGTGGCAACAAAAAACTAAGGCTAAGAAAAGTTTTTTGGATGGTTGTATCGGGTTTCATAGTCCAAAAGAGTATGGCTTATGTAATAAACCCACCTGCTCCCTGTGTTGTTCATCATGATGAGTGAGCATGGCTCCCAAGGAATGATCGGTAGCTGATATGTATAGGTAAAAAGGTTGATCATCTTTAGGTGGAATGAGTATGGGTGGTTGGAGAAGGTATTGTTTTAGGGCCTCAAAATCTTTGTGATAGTCATCATCCCATTTAAAGGAGACATCCTTCCTAAGCAGATGATGAAATGGTTGACACCGATCAGATAATTGTGAAATGAAATGGTGAATGGACTACAATTTACCTTGTAGGCTATGGAGTTGTTTAAGGTTAGTGGGTGGAGGCATTTCCAGAATGGCCTTGACTTTAGCAAGGTCAACTTCTATACCACGGAGGGAAATAATAAATCCCAGGAGCTTTCCTGAGAGAACCATGAAGATGCACTTTTTAGGTTGAAGGTGGATGTAATATTTAATGAGGTGGTCAAAGATGGTTTTGAGGATGGTGAGGTGCTTGGTGATGTTTAGATTTGGCCAAGAGATCATCCACGTAATCTTCCAATATGTGATGCATGATATCATGGAAGATGTAAGTCATAACATGCTTGATATGTAGCACCAGGTGTTTTTAAGGCCAAAAGGCATGACTCGATAGCAAAAGGTTCCCCAAGGGGTAATGAATGCGGTCTTGTGTTGATCTTAGGGCAAGAAAAATTTGGTTATAACCCGAGAAGCCATCCATGAGTGAGAGCATCTCATGACCAGTGGTGAGTCAACCAGTTGATCAATATTGGGCAAGGAAAGTCATCTTTTGGGTAGGCTAGGTTGAGGTCACGGAAGTCCATGCAAATGTGGAGTCCCCTGTTGCTTTAGTAATAGGGACAATGTTAGAAATCCAACGAGGATAATCAATGGGTAAGATGAAGGAAATGGAAAGAAGGCATTGAAGTTCTTCTTTGATGAGAAGAGCAATGCGAGGGTGCATTTTCCTCAGCTTTTGTTTGATAGGTTTGGCATCGGGAATGGTTACGATATTGTGGACCACTATGGTGGGGTCAATACTAGGCATGTCTGCGTAAGACCAAGTGAAAGCATGGTTATGATCTCGGAGAAAAGAAGTGATGGCTTCCTGTTCAGCAACATCTAAAGATTGTCTGATCTTTAGGATGTGCGGGTCATCCTGAGTATGAATGTTGATCTCGATAGTCGATTCATTCAACATGGTTTGTGTCTCAGAGGGTAACGACCGATGAATATATGAGTCTTCTTCACACCAAGGTAGGTGAGTATGGATTCATCATCCTAACATTGAATGATGTTAATTGTAGGTGTGTCATCATCGATCATCTCAGGATATAGGAATGGAAGAGTGGAAGGGGCCTCACCTTCACGTTGATAAGTCAAAGGCCCCAAGGAAATGGTGTTTATGAAAAAAAAAGTTAGGGGGATAGATTCGGATCCATCGACTCATCGTGGTGAGGGTGGTGATGAAGGTGGAGCGGGTGAAGGTAGTGATGAAGATGAAGGTGGAGGAGGGCTAGGGTCTTCAATGAGTTCAATGCGGGCCTGTTTGGTAGGAGGTTTGGGGAAGCCGATACCACTACGGTCATTATGTTTGTGGGTGGTACATGGAATAATGGTATGGCGGCCTTGCTCGTAAATCCAAAACCAAAACCCTTCCACACACAGTGGTGTAGGAAGGTGTGGGTGAAATGGTGATTGGTAAGTGATTGGAAGTCAGTGGAAAATGGGTGGGGTTGTGATGGTGGTTCAGGTGTGTAAGTGGTAGTATCAAGTCCCCCATAGGTGAGACTAGTACGAAGATGAGGAGGACCATAAAGGAGGCATTCTCCTATATGGTGATCATAGCGAGGGTGTTGGTGAAGGCTTCCATACTCATGTGGAGTAAGGAATGTGTTGACACTATATAGGTGGTACTCCCCCAGAGTGAGGCATTGAAAAACACCTTCCAAGGGATCAGTGGTTGGTATGTAGGTAGCTGGAATGGATGATGTGTCGAGGTCGATGCGGAGGTGGAGTTAATGGATTGGGAAGCTAATGGGTCAGCCGTGGAGGTTATAGCAGTGGTAGGAATGGAGGAGGTATGTGCGGTGAAAGCAGTGGTGTACTGGTAGGTGGAGGTGTAGGTGAAGTGGTATTGGTTGCGAGGTAGATGGCTTGACAGGTATGAGCACATCATTGGGTCGGTAAAGCATGTTGCATGTTTTGAAAGGTGATGGGTCAGCTGGAATGGTATAAGTGTGTCCTTCGTGTTCAAACTTTACACAATGATGCAAAGTGGAAGGAACATAACCCATGACATGGATCCAGGGTCTACCAAGCAACAAGTTATATTGGAATTCCCCCTCCAAAACATAAAACAATTCTAGAATAGTGCGGGGGCCCACGCGAACATGAAGGATGACAATGCCTAGTGTGGAGGTGATAGCGTCATTGAATGAATGCAACATGACCGGATGTTTATGCATGTAATTGTCAGGTATGCATTTGAGAAAATGCATGGGATGAAATGATGTTAATGCTAGCGCCTCCATCAATCATCACATGGCGTACCCGTATGTCATCAATGTGGATGGAGATGAAGAGGGCTGGAGTCAGGTCATCATTTTGGTGTGGCGCGATCTCCTCCTCTGAGAAGCTAAGGGAGGCCACTTGGTGAACAAGGTGAGGTGAGGATGAAGGTGGTAATTTGGTGAGAGAGGCTACATGATGGGGTGTGATAATGGAGGCTACGGGTGTAGGGTCATTGGGTAAAACCTCAATAGATTGAAGAACCTCCATGAGGGCTTGACAATGGGATTCCGAGGTTTGGATGAGGTCATATAAGGACATTTTGAGGGGAGATTGGTGTAATTGTTTGAGCATGGTGTGATGTGTGACACCATTAGAAATGGGGTATGTGGGGCCATGCGATAGTTATTTTAGGTATGGGTGTAGATGGTATGTTGGGTATAGGATTGGTTGGTGGGTCAGTTGCCTTTTCTTTTCCCTTACTGTGCACATGTAGTGATGTGTATCATGTTGATTTGAGGGAGTTGGAAAATGGAGAAGGTGTAGGGTGAGTGGTATAATGACATGAAGGGAAAAAACCTACTAGAGGAGAAAAAACCTGTGAGGTCGAGTTGGGCGCAACGACATTTGGGTGGTGGCGTGGCAAGTTCTCTGATGTGAACCATGTTAATTTCAAATCTTGAGGGTGGCTCTAGGAGTGGTGAGGGTGGAGGTTGTGGTTGTTGAGTGGGCAGTGTGGGAATGGGTGTTGGTGAAGCAGGATCCTCGTCGAGAAGGTCATCATCATCAAAGTTGGTTTTTGGTGGACACAATTGGATAAGGATGGTTTTCAAGGCCTTGCAGTTCTCCACATCATGCCCTGCACACAATGGTATGCAAAAATTTTAGTATCATCAAACCCTTTTGGCTTGGGTTTGAGGGGGTCGTAAGGTCGGAGTGGCGGTAATGTGATAATAGAAGTCTCGAGGAGGTTGGTTAAAATTTTGGCATAGGACCCTGCTAGTGGATCACAATGGGAAGTGAACATGGGTTTGGGTGTAGGTGTGGTTGATTGTCGAGGAACTATTTTTGGAAGAGTAGGAATGGGTCGAGTTATGGTTTTAGGTGCCGGTGTGGTTTTAGGTATCGGTCGTGTTTGTTTGGGTAGGGGTACAGTAGATGGATGGGTAGGAGGGTGTGGGGTTGTTTTGACTACCTTGTTGTGGGGTAGTGGGGTTTTGTTTTTGGGTTGCACCTTCTTGGGTAAAGGTGATGTGGGTGTATGAGGTCTAGAAGGAAAAGTAGATGGAGGAAGAGGGTGAGTTACCCATGGGGATAATGAGGGTGTTGTGAAGGTAGATGACGTGGGTCATACTTGGGGTGTGAGGAAAATGACTGAAGTGTAGTGGGTAGTGAAGCAATAGCTGAAGGTATTGGAGGTATTGGTGGTAAAAAGACTACAGGTGTGGGTGTAAGTCATGTTGTGTGCCTTGGTAGGTTAGAGGTTTGTGAGGAAGGAATGGGTTGTTGTGTTATTGGTTTATGGATGGGTGAAGGTTTCTTGACCATGTTGGGAAGCTGAGGTCTTAAGACAGATGGGACAAGTGCGGGTGTGATTGGTGTGGTTGGGGTATGAGGTCGATGAGTTTGTTTCTTTAGTTTGGGTGTCGAGTAGGTGTGGTTTTGACATTGGAGGATGTAGCTAAATCCAGTTTAATAGGTGGATGAGTAAGGCTGGTGGTGGGGTGACCCCTAAAGTGGTAATAGGTTTAGTTGAGGCAAATGTTGTGGGTGTGGGTTTGGGTTTAGATGTAGGTCGGGTTATGGGTAAGGGTGTGGTTTGAGTGCTAACAGTATCGTGGAAGGGGTTGTGATAGAGGTGGTTGTATTTGGTTTGATTGGTCGAAATGTGTTTGGGTAGATAGTGGAGGTATCAGTGAGGGATCTCTGCATCTGTGTTGAGATAGGGAGTAAGAGGCACCCCCATAGTAAATCCCTATCCACATAATCTAAGTGATCGGCCAAACATGAGAATGACATGTCTGTGGGTGGAGTTGGTGAGGACCTAATGGGAATTCCCATAAAATGTGTCTTAGAGATGGGAATTGGCTAGCTTCAGCTTCCGTGGGTAAGAGAGCTGAAAGTAGGTCTGTTGGATTTTGGGTAGCTGATGGAGAATGCTCACCAAGAGGAAAAGGTATCTCAACTGGGTCTATGATGGGTGGAGGAGATGATGGGAGCTCCTCTATAAGTGGAGGAATGGATAGGTGCTCCTCTGTGGGTGGAGGAGGTAATGGGTGCTCCTCTGTGGGTGGAGGAGGTAATGGGAGCTCCTCTATGGGTGGAGGAGGTACTATAGGTAAAGGTTCTCTAAGTGGTGAAGCTAGGGGTGAGATGGTCTCAATGTTAGTGGAAGACCCCTCCATAGGTGATGAAGGAGATGAAAGGTGTTCCTCTATTGGTGAAGGAATAGGGAGGTTGGTTCCAATGTGGAAGGAGGATTTTGGGCTAGGATTTCCTCTATGGAAGGGATGTGAGGTAATTGAGAGGTGACAGTACCTCGTTAAAGATAGCGTGAACCTCACGGGTATGGGTATCATGAGTTGATGTCTCACCGGTTTGATTGGATGAAGGGGCATGGTTGGGAAATGGTTTTTTGAAGATTTGTAGATTTTGGTTGGGGGTGGCATTGGGATTATCCATAGTTAACTCACCTTTCTCGAGCATTTCTTGGACAATATTCTTGAAAGTGATGCATTTTCATCACTATGACCCTTTACTCGATGATAGTTACAGAAATCATGTTCTTTATACCATGCGGGCATGGGGCGAGCAGGGTCAAAACCAGTGTGTGGTTTTATAGGTGGAAGGGTGATGGCTCTAGCTTTGATAAGATTTTCTAAGATAGAAGAGTAAGGTTCCCCAATTGGGGTATATTTTCATTGCTCTCATTTGAATTGAAAATCTGGATAGGTGAGAGATTAGATGAGGGTGTAGCTTGATTTGATGGATGAGCTGGGCCGGCCTTGAGTACCACTGCGTGTTAGTGGTGCCCTTAGCTTTTGAATAATTGGTTTGTGGTTTGGAAGAAGAAGAGGTATCATTCGACTTGAATGCTGAATTCTTATTACGTAATTGGATTTTCTTCTCTTTGATGGCCCGAATCTCTAACTTTCATGCCATAGTGAATGCCTCATCAAATGTTTGGAAGGTTTGGACCTGCAAGGTCGGGAGATATGTCTAGTGCAAGCTCATGTGAAGAGCTCGATGAGTTCAGTTTGTGGTAGTTGGAAGGTAAGTTGATTGATCAAGCTTGCGCCAGCGAGTGAAAAAATCTTGTGATAGATTCGTCCTCATACTGACGTGTGGAATATAGATCGGTCATGGTAACCTTCTTGATGATATTGATAGAGAAATGATCCAAGAAGGCTTGGGCTACCTGATTGAATGAGAATATAGAGTGTTTAGGTAACCCACTATACCAATCTAATGCAGGTCCAGTGAGGGACATGGGAAAAGTTCTCAAAAGCAAGGCATCATCATGAGCGATCAGATAACACCCATGTTTGAATGACCACAAATGTTGTTGTGGGTCTTCTTTGCTATTGAAATGATTGAATTTAGGCATTTCCCAATGCACAGGTATGAATGGATAGGAATGGATGGGTGAATAGGCTCATTGCAAATCTCATCATAGGTGAGAGTGTTGTGGGAGCCGAAAACCGATGCCTCCAATGTCTGCATCTTGTCCAACATCAATTTAATTAGGTCATTGGTGGGTTGTGATGATTGGATGCCTCTGTAGCATGAGAGGTTGGTTTTGGGCATATAATAGGGGTGGCACTCCAGTGTATGGGGCTGCCATGTAGGGTGGTGGAGAAGAAGGTAGTGAAATAGGGGGTACATACCGAAATGAATAATGGATGAAACAGGAGGTTGTTGGTAGTATGTATATGGGGGTGGAAGGGTCGTGGTAACCCTAGTGGCAATAGGGGCTAATGATTGTGGAATGGAAAGAACCACATTTTGAAATGGGGTAGGGGTCACCAACACTAGAGGTGGGAATGTAGCTACAGGTATGTATGAGACATTAGGGGTGGATGAGGTTGTGTTTGGGGTAGTCGTCGAGGGTATGGTGGATGTAATGGGTGCCACAAAGGTAACAGATCCTGGCGAGTCATAGTGGTATAGACCTAACTACCAAAATGATTGGGGTAAGGTGGATGCGGGCAGCATGGAGCCAGATGGGGCCAATGTGGAAGTGGGTGAGAGTCGAGGGGATAGATACGGGCATGCCATATATCAACTGACCCAGGCATCTCGAGTGGACAAGTGGGAAAGGTAAAACTACAAGCGGCAGGGTTCTAGTCAAGGAGTCATGTGAACTCCTCATCTCTGGTAGTGATAGTAGTAGGTTGGATGGGATCCATGGCTGGTGATAAAATAGAAGGTGGTGAAGGACTAGGTGGGAGTGGTTGATAACTGGCATGAAATACGAGTGCACTTGCTTATCTTCGGGTCAACACCATGTGAACCAGTATTGATCAGGTAGGGTTACTTCTCTATAAATGACACAGAGAACAAGTAGGAATAGGTGAATCTAGTGATAAAAAGTGGATGAAGTACCAAATGGTGGCTAGAATGTGAAATAGGCTAACCGATGCGGTTAGGGAAAACTAACGTCGGTCAGGGGTAACCACTTGCTGCGGTCACTGTAGAAAATGGACAGTGAGTAAACAACGAGGCAGAAGGTAAAATCTGATAAGTATGCCAAATATGAGGATGTTTAAAATGTCAATGGGAATAATGATAGTGACAGAGGCTATGAAAAGTGGAAGAAAGTGAAGTAAAATGTCCTTTTGAGTAGGTTAGCAAAAGGACCTGGAACCGATGTCGGTTGGGTATAACCGATGGCGGTCAGAGGTAACCGATGATGATTATTGTGAAATTGAAACAATGATGAAAGAAAGTGGTTGTGAATTAAAATATGATGTAGAATTAGACCTAGAATTCTAGAAATGATGATGATATGGCCTAGGCACACTCAGGTGAAGCGAAATACACCAACTATGATGAGGAGTGTGCAAGGATGAACAAAAAAAGTGATGAACGTGATCTCTCACCTCAAAATGCAAGCCAAGCAAAAACACTAAGAAAATGCGATCCTAGGAGTGCCTTTTCTATTATGTTTATTTAGCTTATGCTATTTAGGGACTGACACATGAATTGTGAAATAGAGTTTTTGGTGAGGATGGCTTCCTACAAAGAAGGAGATCTAAAAGGTGAGGTTTTAGGTATGTTATGGTGGGGGTCGGGCTTTACTTTGAAGTATGACTCGATAGAGCAACGAGCTGGGTGCCCACCGTCTTTGTGATCATGTGATCACCTAGCTTCTTCCAGGTAGGATGTTGTTTAAGAATGTATGTATTTTGAATTTTTGTGTGGTTTGGTAAGACTCAGAGAAAGAGAAAAGGATAGAAGTGCTTTTCTATGATTTGTTTGTCAACCATCAGCTAGTCATGACTTCCAGCATATAGGTTGCCCTCAATTAATGTGAGCTAATGCAATAAATCAGAATGGAATGCACTTATTTTTAAACCCAAATTGAAAATGTGAAATTGGATGACATAATAAGATGAAGAGGAAGAGGGATTCTCTTTCACTACAATGCAAAAAACATGAAGAAATGGTTCTTTTTAATTACACCAAAAGAAAAGTTTCCTTTAGAGAAAATAGAAAGAAGAGGTGGATTACCAAGGAAGAAAATTAGTGTGTACGCTTTTTAGAAGGGAAACAAACACACAATTTTTCCTAGGAATGAATGAAATGCAAGGAACCCCGGATGGGTCCCACCGGGCATGCCAAAATGTTTCACCTTTTTCTTAGATCGTTTCTTTGAAGTGTTGATGAAACAGATAGGGTAACGGGCATAGGAGGAATACCTGTTCAAATGTTGGTTGATGGGTTGTTGCATGCGTATGACTTCCAAATCCACAGCTGATTGTGAGAGCTTCCACTTGGCTAGGAGGAACTACATGTAATGAAAATAATACCACCAGAAGGAAATAAACAATATGGGCAGTGAACTACCTAGCGTATGCTAGATCCGGGAAGTATGATACTTCCTAGATGGTTATCAGTCCACTATTTTAAACTATTCAATGAGGTAAATAAGGTAAATCCTATTCTTATTTAAAATGATTTAGGTATCTCACTTAAAACATAATAAGAAATAGACCTAATGTAACATGCTAAGCTAGAATAGAATCCAAAGGTCAAAGGATTGGTTCCAAATCTCTGCGCAGTTTGATAAAGGTTTCGGTGATGGAGTCAGGTTATGTTTAGGCATGGTTGATTCAGTCGTAGGCATAGTTGAGTTAGGTTATGTTTAGGTATGAGGTAATGTCCCAGTTGTAGGTAACATAGGGGATAAATGGTGATGTATATATAGGTTATGGTTTTAATTTCCAAATATGTGCTATAGTGGAAATGTGAAAATGATAAATGAATGATTTGATGATGTAATAAAATGTGTATTATTTGATGCTTGTTTGGTTTAATTTCCAGTCATTGATATAAAATGGAAACTAACTAGGGTAGAATGTGAATAGGAAAGTGAAAGGGGAAATTGGTTAGGGTAAAGAGTGGCCGAGCTAACCTCCAAGGGCCCCATGCCCTTGAAGTGTTGCCTACATAGTCATGAAAAGGGACCTCAGGCTGATGTAGTTCTCCCATAAGCTAGGGAAGTTTATGATAAAGTAGAGGAATGGGTTGGTAGGTGTGAGGCATGGTTGAATGTAGGTTATAGGCATGATTGAGTTTAGGTCGTAGGCATGGTTGAGTGATTGTTAAATATAGGTGTCGATGATCTGGTCCTGTATAGGATAATCAATAAGTAATGAGGAAGGTGAATTGTAACAGGTGGTAAAAGAGCCATTTAATTGATAAGAGCCTAAATAATCGACCATACCTAAGAGGGGCTTATGAACGTAAGACCCTAAAGGAATCACATAATGGACCATTCTAAGGGTGAAGAAAGTCACATAATCATGAAAATGTTGCGGTCATGGCAAGTCCCTTGAGTAAAGAGAAAATTAGGTGAAAAAGGCAAGGAGGTGAGAATGGGTGGTTTAGCGTAACTTAGTGTATGGCAACATGTTTTTTGGAACAAGAAACCCAAGATCAAAAATAGGTAAGTCCATGATGAAAATTTCATCTTTTTCTTCATTTGTTTGTTTTTAATAGATTGATCGATGCGGGAAGTCTATATGGGATGAGTATATTATCTCCTTGAGGTATTCGTGAAGTTGATCAATGCGGGAAGCTTCTGGATATTTTTATTAGATTTGTGAAATGACTTGATATAGTTGTCCTTCAATGGAGTAGTCTATTTACATAGAGGAATTAGAGTGAAGAGATATCCCTTTTGAGGGAGTCATCTTTTGCTGGAAGTTTGACTCAAGGAGTTGCATCCCTTTTTGTTTTTGGACATTTAAGTCATGGACAAGACTATAGAGGAAGATTAAATTATTGTTTAGAAGACAAGACCATAGTACATAGAAATTAACTATGAAAGAGATGGTTTTGAGTGATGAATGACCTTGGGATTCCATTTTGAAGAAGACAAAAATTATCCATGAGAATCATGTTATGAGTAGAGTCGTGGTACTCATATTGAAGATAAGGATGAAAGGTGACAGGTAATCACATGATTCTTGTTGAGTCGTGGATCCTCAAAATGGCTAATATGGAAGGTGAACAACACTCGAGGGATGAGCGATCAAATGACAAAATGAGGAATGAGCAACCGTGGTTGAAGGAGGTATTGTTTTAAGGCTTCAAAGGCTTTATGGAATTCATCATCCCATGTGAATGACACGTCTTTCTTGAGAAGATGATGGAATGGTTAACAACGGTCGGAAAGCTGCAAGATAAAAAGACAAATATATTACAACTTACCTTGTAGGATTCGAAGTTGAAAAATATTAGTGGGTGGAGGCATTTCTAGAATTGCCTTGAGTTTAGCAAGATCAAATTCTATGCCCTACAAAGAAATGATGAAACCCGGGAGTTTTTGGAAAATACCACAAAGACGTACTTGTTCGGTTGAAGATGCACACAATACTTGATGAGATGGTCAAAGATGACTTTAAGGATAGGTAGGTGTTCGGTTCAATGTTTGGATTTGGCAAGTAGATCATCTACATAATCTTCCAATATGCAATGAATGATGTCATGGAAGATGTAAGTCATGGCTCGCTGATATGTAACACCAACGATTTTGAGGCAAAAAGGAATGACTCGATAGAAGAAATTCCCCGAAGGGGATGAAGGTAATCTTGTGTTGATCCTCCGGAGATAGTAATATTTGATTATAGGCTGAGAAACTATTCATGAGCGATAGAATTTCATGGCGAGTGGTGAGATCAACTAGTTGGTCAATGCCCGACGATGGGGGAAATCATCTTTGGGACAAGCTAGGTTGAGGTCACTAAGAAGTCCGTGTAAATGTAGAGTCCCCTGTTGTCTTTGTGATAGGAAAATGTTAGAAATCCACTTTGGGATAGTCAATGGGTAAGATAGAGGAAAATGAGGAAAGGCGTTGAATCTCTTCTTTGACCAAAAAGAGTAATGCGAGATGCATTTTCTGCATCTTTTTTATGGGTTTGGCATCGAGAATGTTTACAATATTGTGGACCATGATTTTGGATAATTACCGAAAGCATATCGGAATAGGACCAGAAAACGTGTTGTTATGGTCCTACAGGAAAGAGGTGCAGGCTTCCTATTTAGTAGCGTTTAAGGATTGGCCTATCTTTAGAATGCGTGGGTTGTCTTGAGTGTGAATTTTGATGCTGATGGTTGATTCATTCAACATGGTTTACGCTCACGAAGATAACGACTCGATGAATATAAGAATCTTCCGCACCAAGGTAAGTGAGGATGGATTCATCATCCTGACACTGAATGACATTAATAGAAGGTGTATCATCATCGATCATGTTAGGATACAGGAATGGGAGAGAAGAGGGAGCTTCACCACTTTGCATTGATAGGTCGAGGTCCCGGGAAAATGGTGTTTATGAAAAAAGTTAGGAGGAATAGATTTTGGATCTATGGACTCTGTGGGTGAAGACGGTAATGAGGGTGAATGAGGTGGGGAAGGTTCTCCATCCTGGATGAGGTCAACGCGAACCTTCTTGGAAGGTGGTGCATCAAAACCAATGCCACTATGGTCATTGTGCTTATGAGAGATACAAGAAATGATGGTATGGCAGCCCTATTTGTAAAAGTGAAGCCAAATCCTTTCCTGCGCTTACCGGTAGAGAGGAAAGTGTGAGTGAAGCGATGGTTAGTGAGGGAGTGAAGGTTAGATGAAAATGGTTATGTTCGGGATGAAGGTTTAGGTTTATAGGTGGCCATATCAAGTCCTCCATATGTTAGATTAGTGTGAAGGTGGGGAGGGCCATAAGGATAAACATCATTGATGCGAGATGTCATAATGGGTGTGTTAACGAGTTCCCATACTCTTGTGGGGTAAGGAAGGTGTCGATATTGTATAGGCGGTATTCCCAGAGTGATGATGCAAAAAACACATTCTAAGGGATCAATATTTGATATGTGGGTAATGCGAGTATAGAGGACTCGCTAGATGATGAAAATATGCGAGTCGGTGGTAGAGGTCAGAACAAGAGTGGGGATAGCCGAGGTTAGATGCAAAAAGGTAGTGGTAGTTTTGGTGGATGGGATTATAGGTGAAGGTGAAGTAGGGATAGTGGAAGATGCCTTGAATGGTACAAACAAATCATTGGGCCAATATAGCATGTTACAGGTCTTGAAAGGTGATTGGTCGGCAAGGATTGTGTAATTATGTCACTCGTGTTCAAATTTGAGGCAAAGCGTGTGTAAATTCAAGGGACACAACCCATGGCATGGATCCAAGATCGGATGAGCAACAAGTTATATTGGAATAATGTGGGGGACCGATGCGGACATGGAGAATGATGGTACCTGGGTAGAGGTCATGGCGTCATTAAAGGAGCACATCATAACGGGGTTACCATGCATACAATTGGTAGGTATTTGCATTTGGTCATATGCATGGGAGGAGATGATGTTAAAAGTAGCACCACCATCAACCATAAAGTGTCATATGTGTATATTATCAATAAAGATAGATATGAAAAGAGCGGGGTTAGGGTCGTCGACCGGAAAGGAGTGATTTATTCATCTAAAAAGCTAAAGGTGGCGACTTGGCAAGTAGGTGGAGGTGTAGAGGAAGATGATGACCTAGTGATAGAGGCTATGTGGTGAGGGGTAATGATGGAGGCTATGGGTGTGAGGTCATTTGGTAAAACCTTGATAGATTGAAGGAATCCATGACGGCTTAGCGATGTGACTCGAGAGGTTTGGACAAGGTCATATAAAGACATTTTGAGGGGGGATTGGTGCATTTGTTTTAGCATTGTGTGATGTGTGACCCCATCGGAAATAGGATATGTAGGACCTCGAATGGTGACTTTGGGTATGGGTGCGGATGGTATGTTGGGTACAGGGTTGGTTGATGGGCCAGTTGCCTTTTCTTTTCCCTTGTCTTTCTGTGCATGGGTGGTAACATGAACCGTGTTAATTTGAGGGGAGTTGGATGAAGAGGGTCTGTCATGGAAGGTATAGTGGCATAAGGGTAAAATCCCTAATGGGGCATATGATCCTTGTGAAATAAGTAGGGTGCATTCACATTTGGGTGGTGGTTTGGCCAACTCTCTTATAAGGACCATGTTGATTTCGAATCTCGGGGGTGGATCAAAGAGTTGGGGGTGGAGATTTTGGTTGTTGAGTAGGTAATGGAAGAAGATATAGGGGAATTGGTGAAGGTGAAATGGGGTCCTCATCAAGAAGATTTTCACCGTCAAAATTTTATTTGGGAGGACACAATTGGACAAGAGCATTTTTAAATCCTTACATTTCTCTACATCGTGTCCTGACACATGATGATCGAGTGAAAACTTTAGTTTCATCAAACCCTTTTGGTTTGGGTTTGAGCGGTTTGTAAGGTCTAAGAGGTGGTAATGTGATGATAAAAGTTTTGAGCAGATTGGTTAAGATTTTGGCATAGGACCATGTTAGTGGATCACAATGGGAGGTGAATGTGGAATTGGGTGCAGTACAACTGATTATGGAGGAAGACGCTTTATAGGAGGGGGAATGGGTTGGTCCACTAGTTTGGTGTGTGGGTGGTCTTCGGTCTTGGTTTCATCTGCTTGGGTACGAGCATGGTAGAAGAGATGGTGATGGAAGGTTTGGTTGGTTTAACTACTTTATGGGAGGGTAGCAGATTTTTATCTTTAAGTTGCACCTTTGGGGGAAAATATGACATGGGTGTACGAGATGTAGAGGGAAAAGAAGATGGTGGAAGAGGACAAAGTTACCTAGGGGGTAATCGAGTTCTTTGTGGGGGTGGTTGGTAGATGTTGGGTAGAATGTGCGAGTGGAAGAGAAGAAAATTTCATGGGTAGTGAAGAAGTTATGGATAGTAGCGGTGGTATGGGTGGCGAGAAGGTTACGAGTGACGGACGGATTTTGTGTGGATCACTTGGGTATATTAGAGGTTTGTGATGAGGAGGTGGGTGGCTGCATTCTTGGTTTACCAGTGGAAGGAGGTTGCTTGGCCGTGGTCAAGGGGTGAGGTCCTAAGATGGACAAAATTGGTGAAGAAGGACAATCATGTGGTAGGCGAGGTTAGTGTATGAGGCCTAGAGGTTGGGTATTCTTTTTAGGGGCCAAAGTAAGTTTAGTGTTAGTTTGAGAAGATGTGGCTAAACTAATTTGATGGGTGGGTGAGTAAGGTTTGATGTCGGCATGACCCCTAAGGTGGTGATGGCTTTAAGTAAGGGAGATGATGTAGGTGTGGGTAGGTGTTTGGGTGTAGATGTATGTTGGGTTGTGGGTAGAGGTGTGTGTCGGGCCATGGGTGATGACATGGAAGGTGTTGCAATAGTAGTGGTTGTGTTTGGTTTGGTCACTTGAAACACTTTTGGATAGATAGTGGATGTGTCGGTGAGTGACAACTGTATTTGGGTCGAAACAAGAAGTAGGAGGCATCCCCAAAGTAAGGCTCTATCAACATAGTCCAAGCAATCGGCCAAGCATGAAAATGGTACTTGTTGTAAGTGGGGCCGACGTGGATCACGTAGAAATCCCCATAAAATGTGTTTGAAATACAGGGAAATGGCTAGCCTCAGACTCTGTAGGTAAGAGAGCTGAAAGTAGATCAATGAGATCTTGAAGGTCTGATGGCGAATGTTCATTTAAAGGCAATGGTATTTCTTTAGGATCCTCCATGAGTAGAGGAGAGGATGGGCCAAATGAGGTGGAATCTCCTTGTGATGGTGTAGGTTATGGATATCTATCTCAAAATTGTAGGAGAGGTGCCACTGACAACTACTTGGATATTTGAGGGGTCAAAGGTAGCGCGCTAATTATAGGCTCTTCCATGGGTGAAGGTTAAAATGAAGAGGTTCATCTGTTGGTAAAGGAGTAGATGAAATAGGTTCTTATGTAGTTAGGGGGCTCGGGCTAAGATTTTTCTATAGAAGGCACATGAGGTAATTGGGAAGTAACTTATATGTCATCAAAAATAGCATGGACCTCACGGACATTACTATCATTGGTTGAAGTTTCACCAACTTGGTTTGAAGATGGGGCATGATTAGGGAATGGATTCTTGAAGATATGTAGGTTTTGGTTAGCGGGTGAATTCGGGCTATCCAAGACTAAATCTCCATTGTCTAACATTTCTTGGATGATATTCTTGAAGGTGATGCAGTTATTGTCGCTATGACCTTTGACACAATGATAGTTGCAAAATTCATGTTCTTTATACCACGTGGGCATAAGGTACTCAGGGTCAAAACCAATGTGTGGTTTTATAGGTGGAAGGGTAATGGCACCAACCTTAATAAGCTTTTCCAAAACAGAAGCATAAGGTTCTCCTATTGAAGTGTACTTTCATTGTTCTCATCTAAACTAGAAAGCTTGGACGAGAGAGAGATTAGAAGGAGGTTTGGTTGGGTTTGATTGATGAGGGGGCCAGCCTTGAGAACTACGACATTGGCAGATCCTTTGGTTTTGAATATTTGTTTTGGGGTTTTGAAGATGAAGAAGCATCATTTGATTTGAACACGATGTTCTTATTATGAAGCTAAATTTTCTTCTCTTCGATAGCATGAATTTCCAATTTCCATGCCATGGTGAATGCCTTGTCAAAAGTGTGAAAGGTCTGCACCTGTAGGGTTGGTGAGATGTGTCTAGTGCAAGCTTGAGTAAACAACTCTATGAGTTCAGTTTGAGGTAATTGAAATGTGAGCTGGTTAATTAGGTTGCACCAGCAAAGAAATGATAAAGTCGGTGATAGACTCATCACCATACTTTGTTGTGTGTAATAAAGATCGGTCATGTTGACCTTCTTAACAATGTTGATTAAGAAGAGGTCTAAGAAGGCTTGGGCTACTTGATTAAATGAGTAGATGGAATGTATTACTAGCCCACCGTACCAGCTAATGCGAGTCCTGTTAGGGACATCGGGAAGGTCCGTAGGAGTAAAGCATCATCATGGGCGATCGACAACACCCATGTTTGAAAGACCACAAATGCTGCTACGGGTCTTCTTTACTATTGAAATGGTTGAATTTTGGCATTTCCCAATGTACAGGGTATGGGTGAATAGGGATGGATGGATGAATGGGCTCATTATAGATTTCATCGTAGGTGAGAGAATTGCGTGAGCCAAAAATTGATGCTTCTAGCATCTGCATCCTTTCCATCATTAATTTGATGAGGTCATTGGTAGGTTGTGATGGAAGGGCTCCTCCTATGGTGTAGGAGGGATGGTACGAACATGTGATGTGGGTGGCATTCTAGTGTATGGCGGTGTCGAATAGGAAGGTTGAGAATAGGGGACCGACATAGAGGGCATATATCTAGAATGGGTGATGGATGAGATAGGGGTTGTTGATAGTATGTGTATGTAGGTGGGACGGTCATAGTGACTCTAGTAGCGATTGGGGGCAGAGATTGTGGGATGGAGAGGACAAGATTCTGGAATGGAGTAGGGCTTACCGACACCATGGGAAGTTCTGTTGTGCAATTGGTATCCGTAAGTTAATGGGCATGGATGAGGCTATGGTATGGGTGTTTGATGAGGGGACAACGAGATAATATGAGTGTGACAGATAGTGCAGATCAACGGTCTTAGTGGGTATGGGGCCTAGTTGTGAGACCTGCTAGGGGTAAAGTAGGTGAAGGTAGCATCACATTAGTAGGGGATGATGCAAAATTGGGAATAAGGGTAGGAGATATGGATAAAGGCATGCCATATATCAACTAACCTGAGGAGTCCTGGGTGGAAGAGTGGGAAAGGTAGAACTGTAAGGCCATGAGATTCTAATTAAGGAGTCATGAAAATTCCTCTTCACCTATGGTAATTGTGGTAGGTAAGGTTGGATCCATGGGTGATAGGACAGAGGCTGGTGAAGGACTAGGTGGGAGTGGTTAACGACTTACATGGAATATAAGAGCATTAGCTTGATTGCGATTCAACACCATGTGAATGAATGTATATCAGGTGATGTTGTATCCTGCAGATGACACAGAGAGCAATGGGAATGAATAAAACATGTGTTTATAGGTGGATTTGGGCAATGTATCAGCTGAGATTCAGCATAAGGTAACCGACAACGGTTACGAATGACCGATACCAGTTCAGGGGTAACCGATGTCGGTTACTGTGAGACAGGAACAATTTTACCAAATGAGGCAAAGACTAGTGACGGTCAGATGAATGAGTTGTATGATTACTGTTTATCAAAGCATAGAGATTACAAAGACTCATAGGAACTCTGACAACAAAGAAAATGAAATAAGTGCTCTTTGGGAAATTTAACCCAAAAGAACAGAAAATCGATGCTGGTTAAGAAAAACCGATCTTTGGTGGATAAAACAATGCCTGCATTCTTGTGAAAATTGGAAAAATGTAAAAAAATGGATTGTTGTGAATTTGAGTTAGATAAATAATCAACTCAAAGGTTTGAAGATGATGTAATGAAGTCCTGACACAATCAGAATAAGTCAAAATACTCCAACTGTGATTGTGGAGTGTGCAAGGCAAAAAAATGGAAAAATGGAGAAATGTATCCTCACACCTCAAAATGCACGTCAATCAAATGCTAAAAACATGTACCTAACAAGTTATTTTTAATGTTTTGAGATTATGTTATTTACAATACTGACTCATGAATTTAGAGTAGATTTTTTGGTGAGGAAGGCTTCCTACGAAGAAGGATATCTAAAAGGAGAGGTTTCAGGTTATGTTATGGTAAAGCCTTCCTCTGAGGTAATTAATCGATAAAGTAACAAGTCAGGATTACTCTGTCAATCCTCGATCATGTGATCACCGACAAGGCATTCCCAGGTAAGATGTTGTTTAAGAAAGATGTGTATATTTCAATTTTGTGCAGTTTGGTAAGACATAGAGAGAGAGAGAGAATGTTCTTTCTATGATTCTTTGTGTCAACCATTAGCTGGGCATGACTTCCAGCATATAGGTTTCCCTCATTTTAATGTGAGCTAAATGCAGAAAATCAGAATGTAATGCAACCAATTTTAAGCCCAAATTGGAAAAAGTATGTTCGATGAAGCAAATGATAAATAAGAGAGGGTATGCTCTTTCACTAAATGCAGAAAGCAAGAAAGAAGAATGATTATTTTTAAATGCACCAAGAGAAATGTTTCTTTTAGAGAAATTAGAAAGAAGAGAGGATTATCGAGAGAAGAAGATTAATGCGTAAGCCTTTAAAGGGAAACAAACGCACAAATTTTGCCTAGGAATGAAGAAAATGCAATAGAACCCCCGATGGGTCACACCGAGAGTGCCAAAATGTTTCACCATTTTCTTTACATTATTGAGACAAAATGAGATAAGGGTAAGGGTTAAGTAGGAATACTTATTTATTACAGGTTAGTTGATGGTTGTTTCACGTGTTCGACTTCTCAATCCAATGCTAACTGTGATAGATTCCTTTTGGTTGGGAGGAACTAATCGAAATAGAAAACAAAACCACAAAAGAAGAGTTAAATAATATATGATAGTGGACTGCCTAGCATGTGCTAGATCCGGGAAGTGTGATACTCCCTAGATGGATGTCAATCCACTATTTAAAACAACTTAAAGTGAGAGATAAAAAAATTCCTACCGTAGTTTATATGATTTAGGTATTTTATTCAAGCACAATAAGACAATCTAACAAAATAGGTTAGGCTATAGTCAGATCTGAAGGGTAGGTAAGTGTCAGGGTACTAGGACTAGTTAAGGTTAGGTTTTGGGTTATTTAGGTCACTTGGTAGAAGGTTATTTGGTTTTGTTATTGGAAAAAGGTATGAAACACAAAGATCAACATCAGTCGGGTATAACCGAGGCGACGATTTAGGAGAGACCAATGACATCATAGGTAACCGGTGTCGGTATAGTCGAGTGACAAAGAATTCAATAAAAACCTTATTGTTGAGTCTGGGTGAGGTTAGATAGAACTAAAGGAGGGGATGTTGAGGTCTGTGAGAATGTTGAGAACAATCAGAGAGGTGGAAGGGCCAAGATAGGTGATCTGGTAAAAGGGTGGGTGAGGTTTGAGTTTGTCAGAAAGTAGACTATGAAGGAATGGGGATATTAATGAAAGAATGATAATAGAAATGATAACAACTCTATGGATAGAATAAGAATGGAAATGATCAGTGATAAACACACTTACCAATGTTGCAAGTCCAATGATTGGGTGGTGGTGATGATCGGTTGGTGAGATGGAGCTTGGTGCAATAGTGATGCTTCCTAGAATGTCACCATGAGTGCAAATGCTTTTGGATCTATCTCTAGGGCGAGATCTATGGATAAACAAGCCAACAATGTGCGGGGCATAGCCCTCTTTGAGTCAACAAATCGAAATTGGTTTATTGCTATTCTACCAAAGGGGAATCATGCAAGTCTCACAATATTCCGCCTTCGGGGTTTGGGATCTCATCCCAGTAGGGGTGTTTCCAACTGCGAAAAGAAAGGAATGGAAGAGAGGATGAAGAGAGATCGGTCCGAAGGAGAAAAGAAATGAATTCCAAAGCAGAAAGGTCAGAGGGTTTATGTTTTGGGATTGGTAGTAAACAGAGCCAAACCTACTTGCATAAACGAATAAAGCAATACTGATGAATAAATGACAAAAAAGTAGAGATAGATCCAACAGAATAAACACATAGATCTGACATAAGAAAGATCAGATGCCCATAACACGCATATTCAGCACAAAGTCTTAATATTTGTATTAATATTTTCTTCTGTTACAAAAGTACAAAGCCTTTTCTTCCCACTTCTATTTTTCATCTAAAAAATATCCACACTGAATACAACAAGTATTCAAGTATATATAGAAGGAGAGAAGAAAAGAAGACAAAAGCAAACCAACCACTTAATTACAAAAATATCTTACAATAGATTACAAAGTCATTTGTTGACTTTTGAAAACTTTGGTGGATGACATCATCCCATGGTGCAACATGGATGATGTCATCATTTGTATCAACACACTTTAGATATTTCACAAGGAGAAAGTCGGGAAGAAGGAAACTATTCATCGCCGTCCCGCTACGAAAGGGGATATCCTGTTTTTGCCGCCAGCGATGAGATGTGGAACCCAGGCACGGTACTCCATGAATTTGATAATCATGGGTTGAAGTTGATCCCAGGAAGGATCCTTGTGTCAATCGCCGATAACTTCGCAGTCTCCCGCTCATCTGTGAGCTTTTCTAAGAGAGTTTGAATAATCATTCTCTACCTCTATCAGGTACCCAATGAAGTCACAACATGCCAACAGGTTGTTGATGGATTCGGTGTCGAACGTGACCTCTGGCCCCAGCCCATGAAACGATCTCCTTGAAGATCTGAATAGTTTCCTCAACCCTTCTTAAGGTGAAAGAAGAAGTGAGCAAGCCTAGAGACATTCTTAGGACAATCTGTTCCATTTGATGCATGGCATCCAGGGCTTCCTCCTTTACTTTGTCGATCTTCTCCAGGACAAACTCCAGCTGATCCACCCGATAATCTAGAGTAGAAAGGATTTTGTTGAGGGCTCTGGGGTGTCCAAAGACGCCGAACTTGACCAGATCTTCGACTGAACAGTCGAGCATTTTCTGAAAGGTCTCATGCTGCATCCTGGCATGATCCAGCTCTTCGAGATGGGTCCTGCTATCGCTTGGAGTTCTCTATTCATCCGATTGATATTCTGATATAACCCGGTGAACTTAGTGATCACTCCCTCACTTTCCTTGAGGATTTGGCTCCTCCAGTGGAAACTGCCATGCCCTGCTCACCGATTTTGGCATATTCATTGATTTTATCCTGACTCAGAGGCTCAGGAGTTTCGGTGGCAGTTATAGGAGGCGCACTACCCATTTTCTGCAAGGCATGGAGAAGATGTTTATTTTGCTCCTTTAAGAGCCTTTTCTCTTCCTTTGCTTCCTGGAAATTTTTGTAAAGGCGTCAACTACGAGATAGGCCTCTCCTTGCAGGATTTCTCAAGATGTCCCCATTGTGGACTCGAGTCACCGTGTAATATGTCAAGACAGATCCTTTTATCCTTCAAAGGATTGGGGTATGTAATCTCCATTACTCTCTCCCCGATGCACTCGAGAGAAGTGGGTTATAGGCTTTGCTTCTTGGCCCCTTTTGATGGGATGACAGAGAAGTCCATCGGTGCGATGGGAAATTTCCTCTTCTGTTGACTCAGGTGCTGGGAGATCTAGGCTGGACTTATGGGAGAAGGACCAGAAATGGAAAAGGGAGCAGTTGCAGTAGTAGAAGGGAAAAACGTGGAGACACTTGGAGGTGGCATTGAAAGGGAAGCCGAGGAAGTGCTCACGGGAGGAAGGGATACTGCAGGGGAGGTAGACATAGGAATGGAAGGGAGCTGAGAGATGAGGGAAGAAATGGTGGGAGATAGCTCCGTGAGAGAAGAGAAGATGGATGATGAAGAAGGGGGAATAGTAGAAGATGGGGGAGAGGACATGACTAAAGGAATGGTCACTTGGGTCACTCGAGGAGGGGAAGGAGGAGAAGGAGAAGGGACAGAAGGGACCTCAATAGTTATAGTTGTGGCAACATCCTGAGTGGATGTGCCTATCGAACATCTTCCGCTGCTTCTTCTTCTAAGCTTTCCAGGATTTCAACCCGTTCTTGTGAAGCGGAAGGAGGACTTTCAGGAGCTTCCTCTTGGGTGGAGCTTGACTCACCCTCTTTTCCTTTCCCCTTGCCCTTTGGTAGCTATTTTTCCCGAGAAGGTGCATTGCCCAACGGAGATGTAGTGAAATCAACTCCGAGGTAAATGAGACCATTCATTCTGCACCAATGCTCTGTTCTTCGCAGAGTTTCCTTGACCCTTTCTTCTATGGTCTGAGGTGCTTTGTTCTGTCAATCACGGCGAAAGGCCAATCGTCCCCACCCGTGTCAAGGTACACTTGATCAACTTCTTGCTCAGTAGTTTGATAGCCTTTTGGGATGATGGCCACACCGTACTGGATGATTTTGGCCAAGGCCAAGTGGGAATGATCCTTCCTCCTGAGCTCGACCTCATGATATATGTCGATATAAATGTCTTCGATCTGAGGGATGTGGATCGGATCGAGTTTGGCCCTGGGGAGACAATTTCTTGGGTCGAAAGTGGGCCTTGCTGGGAAGTTATGCTTTAGATTTAGCAGCTCCAGTTCTGCAAACATATCCTTCGCCTTATGGTGAGAGAGACAAGTATACCTGCCCACTGTGAGGGGGAAAGGAGTTCCACCCTTCTTTCTCTTGAGACACTTTTCATGGTAGGTGATAAGTTGTCTTGACAGCTCCAACAGGATCAACTTGGGGCCGGCATATCTCGGCAGTTTGGTTGGTTCCCCCAAGAAGTTAACTTGCCCTCAGATAAGTGAAGGTGGGGAATTGAGTGAACAAGGCCCCCCATTTCTCTGTAGGCTGTGACGATACTCTTGGTCGTACCACCGTGAGTCATATTTGGCCTTAGAAGACAGATGATGCCGTAGAAGAAGGCATCGTTGATCTTTGTGAACTGGGGGATACTATTTTCCAGCTTTAGTTCTAGATAGTATTCATATATTTTAACTTGGGGCCAAACCCCACACCGCATCAAAGCTGGATAGTCTCTCTCTGAGGCCGCAGCATAGACTACGTAGGAGTTCATATAGAACCTCCCGTTGTGGTGAGTTGTTGGAGCTGCTCAGATATGGTGCTGCTTATGATCTCCACCCACTCAAAGCATTGATCTGGCACATTTTTGTTCATCGTCTCTAAGTACCTCAACATCCACTTGTGAAAGTAGTGGGCATCAGGAAGCCCAAACACTCTGCTCAGGAATGTGATTGTATCACTGAGTTCCTCTGAAAAAGTCACTTCGATGAATGACTTGTGGCCATCTGGTCACCACCTTCTTGTTCTTCAGGTATACTTAATTCATCAACTGCATACACTGATCCTCATTGTCATCCCAAGCTTTGATGTAATCTTCCTGGCTTATGGCGATAAAGTGCAAATGATGAGGAATTCCGAGCATTATTTCAAGTGTCGGGCAAAGTGAGGTTGATTATGACCTCGCCCTTCTCATTATGAACACATCTTGTGTCTTTGTTGTAGCAGCGGGCTACTACCATCATGAACTCATTGTTCACGGCACTAACTGGGATCCCTCCAGCAAAATGCAACCCACTGCCCATCAGTTTGTCCATCCACGGACTTCCTGTGACCTTCCGGGTTCTGGCCCAGAAATCCTCCATATCAATGTGACCAAGTTCTGAGTCTCTGATATCTAGGTCACACTCTGCTTGGGATTCGGGCATCCTGACCCTCTGATATTTATACTTCATTTCTTCCTCTGTGAGCTTGGCTTTGCCCTTAGATTTGGTAGGTCTCTTGCTTGATGTTGACATATGTAACTCTGAACTCAGTTGCTGATCTGCAAGAAGAAGAAGTGAAACCCAATGCAAGAAAGTCATATTAGTTGTTTGATCTTCCATTAAAGCATTGATAGAAGAAAGAGTTAGCAATTTTAAGGCCTCAGGGCGCAGGGCGCATGAATACTGTAGGTTACAGGGTTAAATAATATGGCGCACATAGAAAAGGGCTACTGCAAGGGATAAGACAACGCCAAAGGGCGCATGGCACGTGGATACTGCAGGTTACATTTTTTGTTGTTGCAAGCAGAAGTGCACCTGCGCCATATGTATGCATTTTATAGCGGGCGCTGATATTTTTCATGTTACACGGGTACAGGATGCACCAAAGGGCGCAGGTTTAATGTGTGTAACATCATTTTTTCATGCGCCACAGGAAACTTGGTGCGGTGCATGGAAGGTCTGCACAACATGTTGTTGTTGTAATAATGGGTGTGCTGCGCGCTGCTCACGCTTTGCCCTTGGCACAAATAAAGTTGGTGTCGCATGGACGCAGGGTGCGCCAATGGTGCAAGTTTTAACAATGCTACACATGAGATTGGTGCGCCAAGTAGGGCGCAGGGAAAGCGGGTGCAACAAGCAAGGGAAGTGCACCTTGAGGGCGCAGCTATTCTTTATGCAACAAGCATGGTAGATGTTCCTTGAGCGCGACTTGTATATCATGTTGCAGGGGTGGCAGATGTGCCAAAAGAGGAGAAAAATACAGTCTTACTTTTAAGCTTTGATTCTTTCTCTGAGGGATTTACATGTGGTTTAAGCTTCTTTTGCAGGGTTCCTTGGGTGGTGAAGAAGCTTAATCAAAGGGGTCCAAGAAATTTCTTTACGAGACAGTCCTCTTTACTAGCAGATCTGGAAAGAGGGGGAAGCACATGGGGAAGGACAGATAAAACAGTAAGGGGGAGGGTTCCATGGTTCACAGATTTATTCCATCCAATCTCCACAAACAAGCAGCCAAAAACCAAAAAACACAAAACACAAGAGCAAGGGACCTCTTACCAGGATTATATAATGTGAGAGGTGTGAAACTAGGTCCACGACGTGATTCGATAACGACAGGTGCACTGATAGGTGCAGAGGGAAAAGAAATAATCACGTGATTTTGTCTGATGAAAATGACAGGAAGATGCGCCTATATATAGGCAAGGTGGTAATAAATGCGCCAACCACTTTTTCAAGTGGCGCGCCAAAACACCTATCGACAATGGAAAGGATGTGCCCTTTGGCACCAAAACACCAACACAAAGTTATGTGTGCACACACCAAAATGCGCAACAAAATTATTGTTGACATGAAGGCGCATGCGCCTGTGCATGCAAGAAAAGTGCAACATAGTGAGGCGCACCAAAAGGTGTGTTGACACTTCAACCGTGCGCCGAAGGATTTAAAGGGGGTACATGAACACTTTATGTTGCATAGAATTAAGTGCGCCCAACAAAAAAGAAAAAATGGCTAAGTTCGAAAACCATATTTCTGAAGGGATTTTGCAACATTCCAAACGCAAGGAGTCCCGAGAGGGACCGAACAAAATTTGGTAGGGTTATCTGTAAAATTGCCCTTGCCAATTTTACGAGATAACAAGGTGCACTATGGATGTTTAGGTGTGTGAAAAGACTCTTTCTACCATGCGCAACAAAAGTATTGTTGACATGAAGGCGCATGCATGCTTTATGCAAAGACGCTTAGTGAGGCGCACCAAAAGGTGTTGACACTAACCGTGCGCCAAGTATTTAAAGGGGCGCATGAACACTTTATGTTACATAGAGATTAAAAAAAACCAAAAATGGCTAAGTTCGAAAACCAGATTTCCCAGAAGGGATTTTGCAACGTTTAGAACGCAAGGAGTCCCCGACGAGGACCGGGACAAAATTTGGTAGGGTTATCTGTAAAATTTCCCTTGCCAATTTTACGAGATAACAGCTGGCTCTTTCTGGGACTATCTCTGAGCAAACCTCAGGGGTAGAGAATCCCAGATCTCACGTGCCTATCCATTGGGCAACAGAGTCAAAAACAAGGGAGACCGGAAAGGGAAACACACAACCAACAAAAGCAAACACACGACAAAAACAAACACACAACCGAAGCAAACTGTACAAAGAAGAGAGCAAGCTCTACTTCCTGAAGATTTTCAGATGCTGCCCGCTATAGGGAAGCGGGAGCTCAGTTCCATCCAGATACGAGAGATAGAAACTATTCTCTCCGTTGAGTTGCTTGATCTTGAAAGGCCCTCTCCACAGGGAATCAAACTTTCCATGCATGCCCTTTGGCTCTCTTCATTTGTCCCACAAAAGGATGAGGTCTCCCACCTGGAAACTTCTCTGCTTAGCTTTTTTATCGAACAATCTTTTGACCTGATTCTGATGTTTGGTGATCTTTTCGACCACCCTTACTCTTTTTCTTCAAGCTCTGCTAGATACATGATCCTCTTTTCAAGGGAATTTTGAAAAGTCTCATCTTCGATTGCCCGTGCCAAGTGCAGAGCAGGGAGTTCATGGAAATGGGAAGCTCGGCATCGGTGCCATATAACACTTGAAAAGGTGACATACCGAGAGATCTCTTGGGAGTAATGCGGTCTGCCCACAAAGCGTCGTATAAGGACTTGTGCCACATTCGTTGATTCTCATCCACTAGCTTTCGTATGATGGTTACTAAGTTTTTGTTACTGGATTCTACCTGACCATTTCCCTGAGGGTAATAATCTGAGGCGTGAGCCAAAGTTATTCCATATTCATAGCAAAAACCAACAACTTCTCATGAGGAGAAGTTGGAAGCGTTATCAGCAACAATCTTGTTTGGAACGCCAAACCTGATAATGATATTTTCTTTGATGAAACTACAAACAACCTCGGAAGTGGCATGTTTGATAGGTATGGCTTCCACCCACTTGGTGAAGTAATCTGTTGCTGTTAGGACATAACTATGTCCGGCACTCGATTGGGGATTGAGTGTGCCGATAAAATCAATTCCCCACTGCTTGAATGGTTCGTCGACAATGACCGGCCTGAGGGGAAAATAGCTAATTTGGGCTTGCCGACGAATCCGCCGCAAGGCTCACACTTTTCCACCCAGGTAGTTATATCTTGGAAAAGCGTCGGCCAATAGTACCTAGCCCGGATGATCTTGTGTGCCATCACGGAAGAGGAGAAATGGCCCCCGTAGGCTGAATTATGAAAACTTTCGAGTAACTTCACTTGTTGTGGCTTGTCAACACATCGCAAGAAGATGCCATCTATCCCACGTTTATATAAACCATCATCCCAGATGACATATTTGGCTGCTCTGAGCTTTATAGCATGCTTCTCATTTGCAGTTAGGTGAGTTAGGCATTCACCGTAGGTGAGGAAGAAAGCAATATCAGAATACCACTCATCGCTGGTTGCGATAAATAGGACCATAGGCAGTGAATCAAGTTTCTCCAACTGGCTTTGTGCTCCATTGGTGCAATCATCTTTTCCTCGAACTTCTGAATCTTGGTTTTCAGCCATAAGTTGACATAGGCCTTTTCCTCTTACCAACTTAGTTGGTTTTATATCCAGATCGTACTCCTAGACCTTTGCAATCCAATTTCCTCGCAAGCTTCCTAACTCCTGTTGAGTTAAAATTGACTTGACTGCCGTGTCAGGGACCAACACCACTGTATGAGAATTTAAAATGTAATACCTGAAGTTTTTGACTACTTTGACAATGGCGAAGGCATGCTTTTCCAACTGAGACATTTTTAATTTGTGAGGCTTGAGGGGAGAGCTCATGAACGCAATTGGGGATTCAACATTCTCAGAATTCTTTTGCATCAAGATGGCAGATACAGTATGCTCAGATGCATAGCTATACATGATGAAATCCTTGGAGAAATCGGGACATACCAGGACTGGTGCATGAGTGACAGAAGCTTTTATTTCTTCGAACGACCTCTTCCCTTCTTCACTCCATCGGAAAGTTGGTGACCCTTTCATCATGTCTAATATATGACGAGTCTTTTCAGCAAAGTTGGGAACAAAGCGCCTGAGAAAATTCACCTTTCCAAAGAAAGAGTGGACGCTCGGTCTTGCTTGTAGGAAAAGTAAGGCTCTGAATAGCCTTAACTCTTTCGGTATCTATCTTTGTTCCTTCTTTGCTAACAACATGTCCTAGCAACTTTCCTTCTGTGACTCCAAAAACAGACTTTTTCAGGTTCAGGGAAATCCCGTGCTCTCGGCATCTGGCCAATACTTGCTCCAAATGATCACAATGATCATTTCGTTGTTTAGAGAACACAGTTAAGTCATCCAGATAAACCACAATGACCTTCCCCATCATACCTTTGAATGCAAGGTCCATGGCCCGCTGAAAAGTGGCACCAGCATTGGTCAGGCCAAAAGGCATCCTGCTGTAGGCAAACGTGCCCCAGGGGGTAGTGAATGCTGTTTTGAATTGGTCTTCAGGTGAGACTTCAATCTGATTATAGCCTAAAAACCATCAAGCATGGACAACATTTTTGATCCAGTTACCGCTTGTAGAACTTGATCCATTATAGGAAGTGGGTAGTTGTCCTTTAAGGATGCCTGATTCAGTTTTGAAAATCTACGCATATGCGTATTTCACCATTTTTCTTACGCACTGGCACAATGTTTGCCACCCAAGTACTATGATGGATAGGAAAAATGATTCTCGCATCTAGCATTTTCTGAATTTCAGCTTGGATAGTACCTAAGATCTTAGGGTTATAATGCCTCTGCTTCTGGCGAAAGGGTTTGACGTCCTCTTTCAACGGATGTCATGTTGGACATCCTTTGGCTTAAAAGACTTTAGATCGGCATAGGACCATGCCAATACATCCATGTATTTCTTCAGCAGTTTGACAAACTTCCGCTTCTCTTCAGGTGTGCAACATTTTCCGATGTTTACAAACTATGCGATGTTCTACCGAACCTAAATTAACCGGTTCGGTTTCTGGGGAGGAGCCAATATCATCTCGCCTTTTCTTTTTTACAAAATGATCATGCCTATCAAACAACCACTCTAAAGAAACCAGGCCCTTCGGAATTTTATTTCCTTTGAGCTGACATATGCCGTCGTTCCCTTTGGATTCATCGTCTTGACCGGTGACTGATTCACGACACGTAGAAGTGGATCCTTCAAAGTGAAGTTCCTTAAAATTTTCCACCTTTTCTAGAAAGGCAATGAGTTGATTGTCATCGTTGAATACTTGCCAATGCTGAGAATTGTCCGGCACGCTTGGGTGGAAAACCACCTCAATGGTGTATTTGTCTGTTTTCAAACCTGGGTGAGGGAGCATGAGGGATGCTGAAACGGCCAATGAATCGGCCATGTCATTCTGAGCTCTTGGAATGGATTCTATTGAAAAAGTATCAAATTCTTCAATGTTGTCCCATACCACGTTGCATGGTAATGCCTGAGCCTCTCATTCTTCACTTGATATATCCTTTTAACTTGATTCACGACTAGCTCTACATCACCTTGTACTTTCAGATTTTTGATCCCTCTTTCCTTTGCGGCTTGCATGCCAAGTAGAAGGATTCATACTTAAGCAAAGATTATTTGTGTTAAAAGACTGCAACTTGAAAGAGAGAGGAATAATCTCCCCTTCGGAGATATTAAGACGGCTCCGACACCACATCCACTAGTCGCAAGCAATGCCATCAAATCAAAATCCAGATCTTGTTAAGATCTTCTTTTTGACGAGAACAACCATTTTGTCAGACTCGGTAGACAAGAAATAGTTCCCCATTCCTGATGATTCGAAAATAATTTGGGCTTTGGGGTCCTCAGAGTTAGTAACCAAGTACTTCTTTTGTGATTCTGGCTCCAATGTTTGCATTACACCTTTGACAGGGATTCTAGCCTTAGACCAGTCCATATGAATCTCCCCACCAACTTCACTACAAAAACTTCTTCCCAACAAAATTCCATAGGCTGCTGGAATGTCGGCAACGAGGATGGTCATCTTTACTCTTTTCTCTGGGAACGCCGCAAATGCGAACTACGCATCTTTGATCTGACCAATCAACGGAACCTGCTTGGTTTCCAAGGAATAACATCTACCAAAAGGCTTGGTAAGGGTGAGGCCCAAAGCATGGGCGACTTTGGCCGGCATGACGTTATCGGAAGCTCCAGAATCAATTATGCAGTTACTTAACTTGTGGCCATTGATTAGGAGGGAGAGATAGAAAGGTTCTATCTTGCCTGATGCAGATGTTGAGGCAACATTTATGCGGGATGCAGGAGGAGTGGAAAGGATTCCTTTTAGGGAGATCTGGGGAGATATGACAGCTTGACTTTGAATATACTTGGTCAACCTTACAAGTTGTTCGGGGTTCGACTGAAGATACTTGGCTTCAGACATTTGGATCTTAGTCTTTTTAGCATGATCTATGATGTCAAATGCGGCCAAGGGTTGCATTGGTGAAGGAATGAGTCCTTCACTTCGCGATGGTAGAGTAGGATTACTGGTCTTCATGGAAATAGAAGAAGGTTGATTTGGAGGAGAGATGGGGGGAAAAGATTTCTTTGTAAAAGAATTAACAGGGGGTTGAGTAGGAAGAGGATTACCTCTTTTAGCAATGGTTGGAGGCATGTTTGACACGACCTTCTCTTTCCGCACATCGGCAACAACCCTCCGCCTCTTTTCCTTGTGAGTGGGTAAAAATAGCATATGATTGTCCACTTGCATACCCTTGTGTACCCTCTTCTTCATCGATTCTTCCTCATCAAATTCCATATACCCGATAGTAGATTCGCCAGTCGGTTCACCGACATCTTGATCATCTTCACCTTGAGATGAAGGTTCTTCGTAATTTTGCTCCTCTTCTTCGATTTCGGCTAAAGCGTTGACCGGAGGAGCCTCAAGCGCCAACCACGGAGAACAATTGCAGGCAAGCACGACCTTTGAGGAACATTGTTGGAAATGAAATTCCTCCGTGGGATATCCCGATATGAGGAACTGGGGGAAGCTTGGGCTAATTGCTTCTTTAATGCGAGTAAGTCATTTGCCATCTTTTGAAATGCCGGATTAGACGAAGTAGAGAGAAGGGCCCAAAGATTTAGGCTTGGATGATTCCCTTTTTAATTTTCCAGATATTAGTAAATTATCTTCAATTCGGATGGCACTGGGTGAGAATCAAGGTAGCTACTTGTTCTTGCAAGAGTAGGAAACTTACTTTCGAACTCATCGCGTCACGAAAAAAATACTTCGATTTTCTGGTGTTGGAAGCATGGCAACAGGCACATGGTTGATTAATGCATTGAACCTGGCGATAAAATCGCATGGTCTCATTGGCCTCCTTTTTTAGGTGAGTGATCTGTGATAACAATGCAAACGCATCTTCCGAAGGCTTATACCTGTCTTCAAAAGCATCCCGCAAGGTGGCCCAACTGGTAATAGATCCGGCCGGCAAATGCTGAAACCATTCTGCTGCGGGCCCTTGTAAAGTTTCCAGAAAAAGGTGAACCGACACATCTTCATGAGTCACATCCAGGATACTGCATGACATGATGAATGCATATATGTGTGAATCCATGCTTTGGTTTCCGCTCCCATCAAATTTGGGAAAATTCTTTCGGTTTCCATGTGGGAGTGCATGAACAGGATGCGGCAAGGCCAGGGGACCCATAGCATTTCCCCATGGTACCGCCATCTGGACGGGTGGAAAAAGAACATGGGCTAGAAATATAGTTCCGCTGAGCAGCAAGGCACTACAAAGGGATGTGGAGGCTCCTTGTGAAAACTGGTTTTTTCGTGGAGGTGAGGCGCTTTTGGCTGACCGATCAGCTGAACTTAGTGATGAAAAGCGTGCCGGTGTTATACTGAAGTTGTGCCTTTGAAGCAGATCGAAAGTAGGATCGAATTCTCCACGAGCTCTCCTGCTACGAGTAAATGGTTCACCTGCCAGTGTACCTTCCCGATTTGCAATATTGTGGAGCAGATTTAAAAACTCTTTTTGGTTGTACTTGCTGATTTTCTGATTTTTCTGACAAAAATCAGCAGCATGTACTTTTCTGAATATTTAAATTTTATCCCTCTTTTGAAAACCGATTGCGGTTTAATGACAAAGAACAACGAGGATAAAACGATGGTGAAGCTTAGTAAGCTGATTTTCAGATCTAGAGTTGACTTTTCAAAGAGTTTGAAAATTTTGGTAAACTGTCAAAAACTCAGATCTATGGAAAAATACAGATTTTTATAAAAAGTCAGCGAACTAAAGATCTCCAACTAGGCCAGATCTATGGATCTCAGAAGAAAATTTTCAATTTGGATCACTTTTGCAAAAAATTTAGATTTTGAACAAAAGTTAAAATTTGCAAACAGGTAGTGATTTTTCTGATTTTTACTGATTTTTTATCATACCACCATCATAGATCTGATAGATCTATTCGATCCCCAGCGAGAGTCGCCAAAAACTGTTGGTTTGAAAATCATCTCTAGGGCAGATCTATGGATAAACAAGCCAACAATGTGCAGGGCATAGCCCCTCTTTGAGTCAACAAATCGAAATTGGTTTATTGCTATTCTACCAGCAGGAATCTATGCAAGTCTCACAATATTCCGCCTTCGGGGTTTGGGATCTCATCCCAGTAGGGGTGTTTCCAACTGCGAAAAGAAAGGAATGGAAGAGAGGATGAAGAGAGATCAGGTCCGAAGGGAGAAAAGAAATGAATTCCAAAGCAGAAAGGTCAGAGGGTTTATGTTTTGGGATTGGTAGTAAACAGAGCCAAACCTACTTGCATAAACGAATAAAGCAATACTGATGAATAAATGACAAAAAGTAGAGATAGATCCAATAGAATAAACGCATAGATCTGACATAAGAAAGATCAGATGCCCATAACACGCATATTCAGCACAAAGTCTTAATATTTGTATTAATATTTTCTTCTGTTACAAAAAGTACAAAGCCTTTTCTTCCCACTTCTATTTTTCATCTAAAAATATCCACACCTGAATACAACAAGTATTCAAGTATATATAGAAGGAGAGAAGAAAAGAAGACAAAAGCAAACCAACCACTTAATTACAAAAATATCTTACAATAGATTACAAAGTCATTTGTTGACTTTTGACAACTTTAGTGGATGACATCATCCCATGGTGCAACATGGATGATGTCATCATTTGTGTCAACACACTTTAGATATTTCACAAGGAGAAAGTCGGGAAGAAGGAAACTATTCATCGTCGTCCCACGGCTGAAAGGGGATATCCTGTTTTTGCTGCTCAGGCGACGAGATGTGGAACTGGGCATGGTACTCCATGAATTTGATAATCATGGGTTGAAGTTGATCCTGGGAAGGATCCTTGTGTCGATCGCTGATAGCTTCGCAGGTCTCCCGCTTATCTGTGAGCTTTTCTAGGAGTTTTGAATAATCATTCTCTAGCCTCTATCAGGTACCCAATGAAGTCGCGACATGCCAACAGGTTGTTGATGGATTCGGCGTCGAACGTGACCTCTGGCCCCAACCCCTGTGAAACGATCTCCTTGAAGATCTGAATAGTTTCCTCAACCCTTCTTAAGGTGAAAGAAGAAGTGAGCAAGCCTAGAGACATTCTTAGGACAATTTGTTCCATTTGATGCATGGCATCCAGGGCTTCCTCCTTTACTTTTTCGATCTTCTCCAGGACGAACTCCAGCTGATCCACCCGATAATCCAGAGTAGAAAGGATTTTGTTGAGGGCTCTGGGGTGTCCAAAGACGCCAAACTTGACCAGATCTTCGACTGAACAGTTGAGCATTTTCTGAAAGGTCTCGTGCTGCATCCTGGCATGATCCAGCTCTTCGGAGATGGGTCCTGCTATCGCCTGGAGCTCTCTGTTCATCCGATTGATATTCTAATATAACCCGGTGAACTTAGCGATCACTCCCTCGCTTTCCTTGAGGATTTGGCTCCTCCAGGGAAACTACCATGCCCTGCTCACCGATTTTGGCATATTCATTGATTTTATCCTGACTCAGAGGCTCAGGAGTTTCGGTGGCAGTTATAGGAGGCGCACTGCCCATTTTCTGCAAGGCGTGGAGAAGATGTTTATTTTGCTCCTTTAGCAGCCTTTTCTCTTCCTTTTCTTCCTGGAGCTTTTTGCAAAGGGCGTCAACTGCAGATAGGGCCTCTCCTTGTAGGATTTCTGAAGATGTCCCCATTGTGACTTGAGTCACTGTGTAATCTGTCGAAGACAGATCCTTTTTATCCTTCAAAGGATTGGGGTATGCAATCTCCATTACTCTCTCCCCTAATGCACTCTGAGAGAAGCGGGTTATAGGCTTTTGCTTCTTGGCCCCTTTTGATGGGATGACGGAGAAGTCCATCGGTGTGATGGGAACTTTCCTCTTCTATTGACTCAGGTGCTGGGAGATCCAGTTGGACTTATGGGAGAAGGACCAGAAATGGAAAAGGGAGCAACTGCAGTAGTAGAAGGGAAAACGTGGAGACACTTGGAGGCGGCATTGAAAGGGAAGCCGAGGAAGTGCTCACGGGAGGAAGGGATACTGCAGGGGAGGTAGACATAGGAATGGAAGGGAGCTGAGAGATGAGGGAAGAAATGGTGGGGGACAGCTCTGCGAGAGAAGAGAAGATGGATGATGAAGAAGGGGGAATAGTAGAAGATGGGGGAGAGGACACGACCAAAGGAATGGTTGCTTGGGTCACTCGAGGAGGGGAAGGAGGAGAAGGAGAAGGGATAGAAGGGACCTCAATAGTTACAGTTGTGGCAACATCCTGAGTGGATGTGCCTATCGGAACATCTTCCGCTGCTTCTTCTTCTAAGCTTTCTGGGATTTCAACCCATTCTTGTGAAGCGAAAGGAGGACTTTTAGGAGCTTCCTCTTAGGTGGAGCTTGACTCACCCTCTTTTCCTTTCCCCTTGCCCTTTGGTAGCTGTTTTGCCGAGAGGTGCATTGCCCAATGGAGATGTAGTGAAATCAACTCCGAGGTAAATAAGACCATTCATTCTCGCACCAATGCTCTGTTCTTCTTCACGAGTTTCCTCGACCCTTTCTTCTATGGTCTCGAGGTGCTTTGTTCTGCAATCACGTGAAAAGCCAATCGTCCCCACCCGTGTCAAGGTATACTTGATCAACTTCTTGCTCAGTAGTTTGATAGCCTTTTGGGACGATGGCCACACCATACTGGATGATTTCAGCCAAGGCCAAGAGGGAATGATCCTTCCTCCTGAGCTCGACCTCATGATATATGTCGATATAAATGTATTCGATCTGAGGGATGTGGATCAGATCGAGTTTGGCCCTGGGGAGACAATTTCTTGGGTCAAAAGTGGGCCTTGCTGGGAAGTTATGCTTTAGATTTAGTAGCTTCAGCCAGAAACATATCCTTCACCTTATGGTGAGAGAGACAAGTATACCTGCCCACTGTGAGGGGGAAAGGAGTTCCACCCTTCTTTCTCTTGAGACACTTTTTGTGGTAGGTGATAAGCTGTCTTGACAGCTCTAACAGGATCAACTTGGGGCCGGCATATCTCGGCAGTTTGGTTGGTTCCCCCAAGAAGTTAACTGCCCTCAGATAAGTGAAGGTGGGGAATTGAGTGAACAAGGCCCCCCATTTCTCTGTAGCTGCGACGATACTCTTGGTCGTATGACCGTGAGTCATATTTGGCCTTAGAAGATAGATGATGCCGTAGAAGAAGGCATCGTTGATCTTTGTGAACTGGGGGATACTATTTTCCAGCTTTAGTTCTGGATAGTATTCATATATTTTAACTTGGGGCCAAACCCCGCACCGCATCAAAGCTGGATAGTCTCTCTCTGAGGCCGCAACATAGACTACGTAGGAGTTCATATAGAACCTCCCCGTTGTGGTGAGTTGTTGGAGCTGCTCAGATATGGTGCTGCTTATGATCTCCGCCCACTCAAAGCGTTGATCTGGCACATTTTTGTTCATCGTCTCTAAGTACCTCAGCATCCACTTGTGAAAGTAGTGGGCATCAGGAAGCCCAAACACTCTGCTTAGGAACGTGATTGTATCACTGAGTTCCTCTGAAAAGTCACTTCGATGAATGACTTGTGGCCATCTGGTCACCACCTTCTTGTTCTTCAGGTATACTTCATTCATCAACTGCATACACTGATCCTCATTGTCATCCCAAGCTTTGATGCAATCTTCCCGGCTTACGGCCACAAAGTGCCAGTGATGAGGAATGCCGAGCATTATTTCAAAGTGTCGGGTAGTGAGGTTGATTATGACCTCGCCCTTCTCATTATGGACACATCTCGTGTCTTTTTTTAGCAGAATATGCTGCTACTACCATCATGAACTCATTGTTCACGGCACTAACTGGGATCCCTCCAAAGAAAATGCAACCCACTACCCATCAGTTTGTCCATCCACGGACTTCCTGACCTTCCTAGGTTCGGCCCGTAAATCCTCCATATCAATGTGACCAAGTTCTGAGTCTCTGATATCTAGGTCACACTCTGCTTGGGATTCAGGCATCCTGACCCTCTGATATTTATACTTCATTTCTTCCTCTGTGAGCTTGGCTTTGCCCTTAGATTTGGTAGGTCTCTTGCTTGATGTTGACATATGTAACTCTGAACTCAGTTGCTGATCTACAAGAAGAAGAAGTGAAACCCAATGCAAGAAATTCATATTAGCTATTTGATCTTCCATTAAAGCGTTGACAGAAGAAAGAGTTAGCAATTTTAAGCCCTCAGGGCGCAGGGTGCATGAATACTGCAGGTTATAGGGTTAAATAATATGGTGCACGATGAAAAGGGCTACCAAGCAAGGATAAGACAATGCCAAAGGGCACATGGCGCGTGGATACTACACGTTACATTTTTTTGTTGTTGCTGCAAAGCATGCGCTTCGCGCCATATGTATGCATTTTATAGCGGGCACTGATATTTTCATGTTACACGGGTACAGGATGCGCCAAAGGGTGCAGGTTTAATGCATGTAACATCATTTTTTCATGCGCCACAGGGAAACTTGGCGCGGCGCATGGAAGGTCTGCACAACATGTTGTTGTTGTAATAATGGGTGCACCTGCGCCGTTCACAGTTTTTCCCTTGGCACAAATAAAGTTGGTGTCGCATGGATGTAGGGTGCGCCAATGGCACAAGTTTTAACAATGCTACACATGAGATTGGTGCGCCAAGTAGGGCACAGGGAAAGTGGGTGCAACAAGCAAGGGAAGTGCACCTTGAGGGCGCAACTGTTCTTTATGCAACAGGCATGGTAGATGCACCTTGAGCATGACTGTATATCATGTTGCAGGGGTGGCAAATGTGCCAAAAGAGGAGAAAAATACAGTCTTACTTTTAAGCTTTGATTCTTTCTCTGAGGGATTTACATGTGGTTTAAGCTTCTTTTGCAGGGTTCCTTGGGTGGTGAAGAAGCTTAATCAAAGGGGTCCAAGCAATTTCTTTATGAGACAGTCCTCTTTACTAGCAGATCTGGAAAGAGGGGGAAGCACATGGGGAAGGATAGATAAAATAGTAAGGGGGAGGGTTCCATGGTTCACAGATTTATTCCATCCAATCTCCACAAACAAGCAGCCAAAAACCAAAAAACACAAAACACAAGAGCAAGGGACCTCTTACCAGGATTATATAATGTGAGAGGTGTGAAACTGGGTCCACGACGTGATTCGATAACGACAGGCACGCTGACAGGTGCAGAGGGAAAAGAAATAATCACGTGATTTGTCTGATGAAAATGACAGGGCAGATGCGCCTATATATAGGCAAGGTGGTAATAAATGTGCCAACCACTTTTTCAAGTGGCGTGCCAAAACGCCTATCGACAATGGAAAGGATGTGCCCTTTGGTGCACCAAAACACCTGCCAACACGAAGTTATGTGTGCCTTTAAAGTAATTGCACACGAAATATGCAACGAGGCGCAACAAAAGTATTGTTGACATGAAGGCGCATGCGCCTTGCGCATGCAAGAAAGGCGCAACATAGTGAGGCGCACCAAAAGGTGTGTTGACACTTCAAACCATGCACCGAAGGATTTAAAGGGGGCGCATGAACACTTTATGTTGCATAGAGATTAAGTGCGCCCGACCAAAAAAGACCAAAAATGGCTAAGTTCGGAAAACCAGATTTCCTGGGAAGGGATTTTGCAACGTTCCAAATGCAAGGAGTCCCTAACGAGGGACCGGAACAAAATTTGGTAGGGTTATCTGTAAAATTGCCCTTTCCAATTTTACGAGATAACAAAGATGTCAGGCCGTGGATGTTTAGGTGCGTGAAAAGACTATGGTTCTACTTGCATGCAACTCTCTTCTTGTCTCTTTTATCTTAGAATGTGCCAACCCAAAAGAAGGTTGCTAACGTGAATAAATGGTAATTGACGGTGGTTACGGGTTTACTGGCGTCGGTTTAGGGGTGACTAGCATCAGTTAAGGCATGATTCCCTAGTTTTACTAAAAATGGTGGATCTCGCATCTTTTAGATCGAGGTTCGTTCCTTTTTACTCAAATCTAAATGGGTGTTACTTTACAAGGAAAAGTGACAAGTGAGCATGGGAATCTACAAGTACCCTTTCCTTGTACCCAACTTCCCGAGGTCATGTCGAGATAACCGGTGAATGTTGAATGTGAATGGATATGTATAAGCTAATCGGGTAATCTTAAATCCTCAACACGCAATAATGGAATCTGAATCTAAGGCAAAGAAGGCCCTCCTAACCTGGATTGGTGTGATGGCTCATTTAGATATAATGGCTACTCGAAGGCTCCAATTGATGTCGAGCTCTGCCGAGATCCTATTTCTTGGTTGTTGGATACGTGGGAAGTGACCTGTGGGAGCTTCGTATATATCTCTAGACAAGGTCATGAAAGTAGTGGTAGGTCGTTTTAGTGGATTTTTTGGTTAGCTATGGGTGGTTTTCTGGTCTAGCCTAAAAAATATTGGATTGATTAGCTTCTATGTTTAATATGGAAAACTATGCTATAATATCTGGTAGGAGTGGTGAAGATCTAAACACCAGCGTTCACAAGCTGGTGTCAATACTTGACTGATTTGTAGGCCCATTGGGTTGTGGGACTTGGGGATCACAACCATGAGTACGTGGTTGTTGAGGACCTGTTATGGTCATGTGAAGAATCAATCCCTTCTTCTGACTATCCAATAATCGTATGCCTTTCAAACTACATTTAGAACTAGAAGTTGTATGATTTTCTCAGAGTACCTAACAGGTGTTCTGGAAACTTGGATATATAAGCTAGTGTCTATATCAATGAGGAGGTCTCTTGCATTAGGTCAGTAGAACCAAAGGATCGCAACCAAATGTTTTTTCTCGTTTGAACCCTTGCACGGTCATTCAGGTGTTTTATCAAGGCAATCTATAATTCAGATGGTTTGACCAGAATGTGTAAGCTTTTTCATCTTTGATATTCAATCCTCTTAGTTTCTCACTAATTGCTTGTAAGTTTTTGTGGCTCGAAATACCTGTATCCTAAGGTCCTGATCTATATCAGCTAAAGTCGTGGGTAAATTTGGTTGAGGTACTATAGGTTCAAATATATATTCTCTAGGCTCTCTAGGTCTTGTGATTGTCATACAAAGATGATTCAACCTCTAACTAACATTAAATAAACTGATTACAAAAGAGGTATTTACACTATGCAAGCATCCTGCTATTTTTGTATTTTTCAATGACGTATTTCAATGAAATTGAAGAGCAACTACTCTAGTATATCTATAAAATGAACAATTAATCTAATAACAGAATAAAAACAAGCAACGTAGCCTGGTATGGCTATTTTCCTGTGTAATTGTGATATTATACTAAATATCTAACTAAATATATTAAATTGAAAGACTCTCGATTCTACCTCAGAAGTGAGGAATGAATCACAGTTTCTTAGAAACTATCAATCCCCATAGCTTCCCTGGTGATACCGAGAGCAAAATTTTAACTGAAATGAAATAATTCACTACTCTATTTGATATGTTGTAACTAGAACTTTGATAGCTCAAACCTAGCATTTACGAAACGGTGGTAAATCCAACAGTGTGTGATTTCATCCCCTCAGTGTGATATCCTCATTCCTTCGTGTCCTTGTGAATCCAAAAAGTGTGTATATGATAGTATCAACAGAAGATAGCAATCGAACAATGGCAGCTTTGGATATAGACCGAATATAATGCGAGTAGGAGAGGGATAGCACAAGTGAACAGAGCTTGACTATGCAATTCCTAGCGGGATTTATTGCAGGAATACAACACAAGTGTACCGAGAGTTTCAGAAATTATCCTTGTGACAAAACAAAATGTACAACTTTAATGGATTCTAGTCTAGAAATGAAGCTATTCTATGTTTTAAACTAACTATATGTAGCAACAATGAAACAAGACTTGAAACAAGAAGATGATATGACCTCCAAAGTGCCAACAATGGAAGCAAAACCTGAAACTAACAAAATTCTAAGCAAGAAATTGAAAAAACTGAACAAGAGAATTGAGAGGATGAGGGGCCATTTGCTTGAAAACAAGCTAGCTATTTATAGAATTCCCATTCACCAAAGGGTAACTTGGAATGGAACTCTTTTACCATTAAACAATGGAGAAACACTATTACAGGGAACCAAAAACATAAATACAAGCTAAGGTGGTTGAGAAAAGCTGGTAAATGTTGAAAATTCACACAAGTCATGATCAAAGGAATGTGCTGGAAAATGTGTGAAGGACCACCATCCCGAAAGCAGGAAATGGTTACAGGACTTCCGCCTAGCAAGGTGGCGATCATGAGACCACCACCCCTGGTAGGGTGGCGCTTCATGTTATCAAGGTCAAAAGCCAAGAAAAAGGGGGGCAAGGGATAAAACAAAGCACAAGGAACTTGGATAAATCATTTGGGATGCTAACATATACTTCGCGAGCTTCTCTGGATCCCGAACACCTTGTGAGGTGACCTGTATCATCATTGGGGCATGTGTAACATCATTCCGGCGGTGCAGTACCCTACAATTTTGGGTACGTCACGCTTACCTTTTTTATGAGCGGGAAGGTGGTTAGAGGGATAATAGGCATTGATTTTTAGGGTTAAACTAATTCTTAGCTTATTAAGGTAAGCGGACTCAAGTCTTAATTAGTAATGGAAACATTTCAAGAATAGGTCTAGGGTGAGGTGGCTAGATGAGGTGGAAGGGTGAGGTGGAAATTAGCTTGATTAAAATAATTAAGTAATGAATATTGTGAGGATGGGTATTAATTTAATTAAGTTAATTAAATTAATATTAATGTGGGGTGAAAGGGGCCATGGTTAGGTGAATATGTTTGAGTTGGTTATTTGACGGGGGACCAAGGGGAGTGTGACCCAATTTTGGTGTCTACACCGGCCTTGAGTCGATAGAGGAGACATTGGCACGTAAAGAAAAGGAGGACAAGATGAAGGTTATGGCCATTATGGCCCAGTATAAGAAATTCCTCGCAGATGTGAAAGCCACCGCCTAAATCGTTGAGGACGCCTATGACAATTGCACCGATAGTGATAGAGTGGCAAGCATTTTGGTCGCCACTCATGAAGCGGAACTCAAGGAATTCCAGGAGAAAAACAAGGGGAATAGAGCGGGACATGAAAAAACTCTAGCCAAGGTTGAGAAAAAGTCAGAGGTTATTGAAACCTTGTGGGGCTCAATTAAGAACTGGCTGAAGGATTTGTATCCCCAGATCACTCGTACGATGGACACACTCGAGGATTTGGGAAAACAATTGGAGGGGATCATGGAAGCAATGAATACCCAAGGAGAAGGGATAATATTTGAAGAGGTGAGCACCCTAGTTGGTGACCTTTGTCACTAGGCACAAAGCAAGGTTGATACAGGATAAGTTAGAGGCCGACTTAATGAAATATTTCCCTCTCCTCTTGTAGAAATAATCAAAGTTCCTCATTCTTTCTTTCTTCCCCAAAATTCTTCATTCCTTTATTCTTTCCCCAAACCATTCAAGAATGGTCATTCTTTATTCTTTGAGAAAATGTTCCCATGGATGGAGAACAAGTGTAGTGTGGGGTAATGTTGGGCCCCTAAAATATTGGCCAAGTACAAGAAGGTGCATGGGCATGCAAGGCCTATTTGAAGACGGGCGCACAAGGAGAAAGCATGCAAGATAGAGAAATGGTTTTGGGACTTAGCCATATTTGGTGTATCAGATAGAACATGAGAAAAGTGTGACCCAACTATGCATGCAGAATGGATAAGGTGCCACTGGCAGCTTGGTGCCCATGGAAGGAATATACCTTGCGATGGAAGATTCTAGAAGGCCATCATTGGAAAGAGTGGAGATATCGAGCCTGAAGAAGCATGCTCCCATGGAGGACCACCTTGGACACTTGGAAACAGATCTACAACTCCCACGAAGGCTTGAAGATGTTGGAAAAGGCTATAAATACAAGCACCTGCTAGAGAAAAAGATATAGAAGTAGAAAGAGGCGAAGCCATGCAGAATACTTGTGAGAGCTCCATAGGTTGGGTTTAGAGGATCTGTAGGAATATGTTGTACTAAGGGGATGGGTTTGAAAATTTTATTTATACTATGAAGGGCCCAAGTCCAGTTCTGATGCATGATATTGATCTACATTATCATATGAATCATGATTACCTGAGTTATTGTAATATGGTTATCAACATGCTTAATATGAATATATGTGTGGTTCCAGTTCTACTACATGGTTATATGTATATTTCATACAAGTGGGTGTAAACCCCTGTGCATTTCTTTTCTGTTATGATTCATATCTATGTTCTATAATGCTTTCCTTATATGAATGAATACATTGGTCTAGAAGTCATTCTGAGCTCTAAGATGAATGTATGGTTCCTTTCCAATTTGTTCACTTAAGTTTCTATCACAAGTAATGCATTCTCACACAACTCACATAAAGGAGGGACTCAGTTCCTGCACGTTCCTCAGGTGAGCTCCCAACACCCACTAGGTGATAGGCTGGCTCGTATGGGATTTCCTTGTTTTTTGAGGAGGGATTAAAAATGACTATAATTAGATTGAGGATCACTAGTAGCCATATAGAATGGTGTATAACTAGTAAATGCTACTAGATCCGAAACTATACTAATGACAATCGGAGAATATTTAAAACTAATATGCACATATTGTTAACCATCTAAGAGCTACTATTGAATATCATCTGATAGAGTAGGATTATTATAGAGAGTCATCATCTTAGCGATGGAAGCCTCATCATAGATATGATTGAAACTAAAATGATACATGATGGGCTGAGAAGAAGATGAACTATATTTAGCCATTAGGGTTTGAAGTGGATCTGAGGGCAAAATGTTCTAAAGTATGGGTTCACCAAAATGATTAACTAAAATATGAATATTTTTAGAAGTTAATCTAAGAAGTACATCAATGAAATAACTAAAATAAACTAGAATGTAAATACTAACAAATTTATTTGATATTTTAAATGAAATGAAATAATTGAAATAGGAGGGAAAATTTACCTAAATAGAACTTACCTTGCGGTGATGCGGAGTTGGGCGAGATGATGAACATGTGGAGCAGTGTTGCATCACACCTCAAAAAATTGCAAAAGTGGTAGATCGACCATCTTGGGGCGTCCGGGGAGGATTAGGGTGCCTATGCGCACCTTGGTTTGCGTGATTTCCACATTGGTCTACATAACACCTTGAACTTGAGTCCGATTTGGTCACTATTTATTTGAAATAACTTGTCTTTTGTCACATGGATGTCACGCTAGATTCACCGATGAATTCTTAAACCCGTAATGAAGATTCACCTACAAAACCTCACACAAAGTATCGAACCCCTAAAAAAGAAAGATGCATATAAAGGGGTCGAGAATGTCCTTAGCGCCACAATGGTGGACTTATAACTAAGTGTTGCACTACATCTCATATCCAATGTAGTTTTGTGTGCAATGATGTGCCTAAGGTGCCCTAGTGCCAACGATGCAAAGATAATTGACAATAGCTAGATAGAATGCAAAAGGGTGGATGGAATAGAATATAATTCCCTTTCCTATGAAGTGTGTGAATTAAATAGTTCCCAAATGTAGTCCCTTTCCTTATGTAGATAGCTAGCCCTTAGTAGAAAATAGTCCACCCATAAGATAGTAAGTATGTTGTGCTTATATAGGGATCTCTTGCTCAAATTTCAACACTAATGACTTGACATGTCGACTAGTACCTAGGGAATGAGAGGGAAAATTATAAAGATCAACCTTGAACATCTTAATGAGGACCCAGTGTGGCCAGGGACCAGGGCACCTAGAAATGAGGACAAGGGGTGCCCATGGACACCATAATCCCTCCCTAGGTTACCTAGTCAAATACTAGAGACGACAACCGAGTAATTAACGATAGTTGAGACTCCTGAGAGACGACTGAACTATGCAAGTAACTAACGACTATGCAAAAAACTCAATGAAAATGACTAACTAAACTAACGATAGGAGTAGGGGATGAGCCATTAGTGAATAATTTTTTTATGCGAGATCCATATATAAAACAACTTACGTGGTGGTATAATAGTAGTAATTTGTGCACAATTTTATGACTACATGAACATATATTATTTTGGTGGTTGAAACAATCCGCCTAAATTGAGTTTGAGTTGTTCGTAGAGGTTTAATAACACTCCTTAGTTTAAGAAGATCATCTCCTATAAATTTGTATTGTGTTGGAGATTAATTAATAAGAACTATTATTCCGTTCATTATGTATTATGTAAATATGATCCAACACTATCCCTTATTCACCAAGAAATTATATGATACATATACAAGTTATAGTGAATCACAAGTTATTTTTGTGTATGTATTTAGAAATATTATTGTTAAATTTCGTGTGTGTGTGTGTGTGTGTGTGCATGCGCGTGCATGTTATATAAATATGTGCGCGCACACGTGTGTTGTAGAATTTTGTCAAAAGTAAATGTAAAATTATATTTCACTTGATAGAATTTACTCAAAATATTGTAAAATTACCTCTAAATCTAGGCCTCACTTCCCAAGTTGGATATGCCTCTTAAGTTTATCTTCTAATTTATTCTATGACTTTGAAAATTCTCACTCGATTAAAATTTTTATCCCACATTAGTTGGTTGTCTTGGTCGAGTAGTAAATATAAAATTGAATATATCACGTTCATATTAGGAAAAATTTATATTAGTGCTCACCTTTATATGGGCCGTGATAAAATTATATATTGTAGGTAGATAAATATTATCTCATGTTAGTTGTATTTATTCTGACAATAACTACAAGTAAAATAAGATTGTGGATAGATCTTTGGTAAATTTCTTTGTGTAATCTACTACTATACACAAGTACCATCATTTGGTATTAGAGTGATATAGATCTAGCCATGAGAGTCTCTAGAGTAATTCATACGATCCTTTGAAAAAAATCTTTGAAGTGATTAAGTTTGATTTGTATACTCAAGATTACAATATTCAAATGGTCTATTCGTTAGATATGTGACTTTGCGTTGCAGAGTAAATTATGGAATACTTTCCATCCAACTGAACGTGATGCTCTTGGTGATTTTGCTAATAAATACTTAGTATTTATTCATATTTCTCATCCTTTTTCTGTTATCTTGTACATCTCTATTTGTTGCGACAACCTGGTCTTTCCGGAAAATCACCATCTCTCCTTTGTGCATTCTTCTACCCGCATCTTGTTTTTATTTTTACAATCTTCATGCATTCCCGAGAGTATTTCCTTGGTGTAATAAGTAGCATTTTCCTATACCAAATAAAATTGTCGTATAATGATATGACAAGGAAAAAAGTGACTATTCCGTAAAAGTGACTATCGCGGGGAATGTCTTACCCTAGGCAACCTAGGCAGTTGCCTAGGGCACACAAAAGGAGGGCGCGACATTTTCTAAAAAAATATCCAGTGGCGAGTCAGCTAGGCAATCGAGGCGATGTGATCGGCCTAAGGAGTCAAGGACCTTTGTTTAAAATTTTACAAAAAACAATTGATATAAAAGGATCATTTTTTGAATTGTTCAATTCTCCTATAATCGATTCCCGAATCTCCTGCCCCTGCCCCTGTGGCTGCAAATTTTGGAGTGACTATTAGTGTTCTTCAGTAGAACTATGATTTAGTATGTGAACAAAGTCCAGAACACCGTAACACGTCCCGTAGGCTCTGGTCGGCCGTTGTAGCTGTGGCTGTTCTTAACTTTGGAGGTGAAGTGACTGTTCTTGAATATTAACCTTGGAGCAACTGTTCTGAGTGTTCTTAAGTTTAACTTAAACTCTCTCTCTGCAGACTGTAGACGCATTTGTTAAATTTAATTTCGTGAAAACTATCATTGGTCAACATTACCAACCACTACCAGTCTACCAGAGAAGACTGTAGTTTGAATTCTTGTGTGGAAAGTGGCAAATGTGGGTGGTGCCGGTGGTCTATGGAGTTTGGACAGTCGACATTTGGTGTTTCTCACTATCTCAAGACTCGACTACGGTCATTCTTGGCATTTTAAAATATTTTAACATGCTATAGCCTATGCAAAAGTGGAAACAAACCTTAACTCCGTGGTCATGTGCAAGTTGCCACTAACGAATAACAAATAGGCTTAGCATACAAAGCTTGAAAGCATTGAGCAAGATTGAAGAGACATTGCTAAACATTTCATGGTAAAAACCTCTAAAAGTCTGAACTCATTTTAAAATTTATCTTATATAGGCGCCGGGAGGAAGATTTCATAATTTAATAGGCACTTGCATCAGATCTTTCTCCAAAGTCCAAAGCCTAAAGTTCCTTTTAAATCAAGTTCAACACCGGATCTGGTAGATCATCATTCATCTTGGGGGAAGAACATAAAGCTAAGTGATCAAACCCTAACTGCTCTAGCATCTTACATTTGATGTTGCATTAATTTTGTTCTCAATTGCATCAATTATATTATTACATTTTGATTTAAATTTTTAATTATTCTTATTATGTAATTGTTATTGATTGTATTTATATTATTTCACTTTTGGAATAGTATTGATTATAATTTATAGCATCATTATCAACAAGTATTTGGGTAGTTATTGTAACTTGATAACTGTTTAGTTCAAATGGATAAAACTAAAAAATTAAGTGGTGCTCAATTTCGAAAAAAAGCTAAACAAAAAATTGAGGAAAAAAACCTTTTGAAAAAGATACCTAAAATAAATATATTTTTAAGTGCATCAAATGAAAATTTAAAGTCAAATGTAGTTTTTAATGAAAATGAGAATTATTCTTTGGTTAGTGACAAAAATACGGATACACAATCAAAGTCAATAGGATATGAAAATGCAGACAAGAGAAGGAGAACACACAACAAGAGGAGAACAATGAAAATACTATTGTTCAACCCATCGTTAATGAACATTTCATTATTGATCATGATCCTACAAAATGGGTAATAGACAATGATACAATAGAATATATAATTTTAAATACACCAAAACAAGATATGAATGTTGATTTTTCAAATTCAAAACGCCAATACTCATATTGTTTTAGATATCTTTCTAAAGATTTGTTTCAATGGAAACTTTTAAACAATGAACAAAAATTAAGAGAATGGTTGCTTTACTCAGAGTCAAAAGGAGTTGTTTATTGCATTCCTTGTCACCTTTTTCAAGAAAAATCAACCACATTTTCCAAAATTGGATTTAATGATTGGAAAAATGCATCGGCTAGTTTAAGAGAGCATGAGGATTCCCCTGATCACAGGACTTCAATTCTTAATTTCATCACTCGAAGTAATGTTTTGGGAAGAGTTGATTCTACACTTGCAAGTCAATACCAAAATGAAGTAGAGTATTGGAGGAATGTTTTAAAGCGTATTATTGCAAATCAGAAATTCCTTACTACTAGAGGTATTGCCTTTCGTGGTGGTGAAAATTTATTAGGATCTTCTAGAAATGGAAAAATTTTAGGGTGTTTAGGACTTATTGCAGAGTTTGACCCATTTTTGGCAAATCACATTTCACAATATGGAAATGTAGGAAAAGGAGTTCCATCTTATTTATCTACGATAACATGTAATGAATTTATTGACCGTATGGCACAAGAAGTTATAAACAAAATAGTTTAAGAACTCCACAATGCAAAATATTTTTCAATTATTGTTGACTCAACACCGATGTACTCACACCGACCAGCTTAGCATTTGTGGTAAGGTATGTTTCTCAAGAAGGTTTTCCAGTTGAACAATTTTTAAAATACATTCCTTCGGTTGGACACAAATCATATGATTTAGAAGTTTCGTACTTACAACACTAGATGGCTATGACATTAATATCAAAGATTGTCGAGGGAAAGCATATGATAATGCAAGTAACATGTCTAGAAAATACACAGGTCTATAAAATAGGATTAAAAATCACAACTATATGGCTGAGTTTGTACCTTGTTCAGGGAATTCCTTAAATCTTGTTGGATCTTTAGGCTGCAGAATGTTATACAACAACTATATATTTTATCGTACTTTCAACTTATTTACACTTTCCTAAGTGCCTCAACTTATCGGTGGGAAATTTTACTAAACCTTTTGGATGAAATTTGTCCCATTGTAAAATCTCTTTATGAAACAAGATGGTCAACTAGAGCTGCTTAAAGCAATTTTCTTGGGATATAGTAAAATTCAAGATGTTTTCCTAAATATAGCACAATACAAAAATCAAACAACTACCACACGACATGAAGCAAAGTGTATTCATGAAAAAATAGACAAGTTAGAAACTTGTGTGATGTGTTGTATTTGGCATAGTATTCTTGAAAGAATGGATGCAACTAGCAAATATCTACAAAAGGTAGACATTGAATTAACCATGGTTGTCACTCAGTATAATTCATTGATAGATTATATTCAAAATATTAGAGAGAATTTCGATACATATGAGCAACATGCTAAGATCATTAGTGGAAAAGAAGAGTACGAAATTGATAATAAAAGAAAAAGAAAAGAAAACTTCACTTTGATGAAACGAGAGATGTTGAAATTATACAAACAAAAAGGGATCGTATGAGGGTAGAGGTATTTTATGTTATTATAGACAACTTAATAAGGGAATTATCAAGAAGAAATGAATCATATAGTGTTTTAAATGACAGGTCTGATTTATGAACAATTTAAAAGATCTTGATGATGAGATAATATTGAAATTCTCTAATTCTTTAGTAAAAACATATAACACATACTTGGAAAGCTCCATTGACATTGAATGCATCCATTTCCGGGATTATCAAGACGTGAAAACTTGACAAGTATATCATCAATGTCAAAATATTTAAGAAAAAGTGGACTAGACACCACGTTCCCAAATCTAGATGTTGCAATACAAATGTTTCTTTGCATTCCTATTGGAAATTGTAGTTCTGAGAGAGCATTTTCCACTCTAACAAGAGTAAAAATTAATTTAAGGTCAACAATGGGTGAAACTAGATTAAATAGCCTTTCTATTTTGACAATTAAACGCGACATCACTACAACAATAAATTATGATGATGTCATTGATAGTTTTGCTATGGAAAAGGCAAGAAAAAAACCTTTATAGCTTTAATAAAATGTGTCAAGAGTTATACTAAGTCTATAATTGTTTTAAAAAATTCACATATAGGTGGGTCGTTGGTCCTAGGTGGGAAGGGGGCGCACGCTCCGAGTACTGCCTAGGGCACTCGAAAACCTTAATTCGGCCTTGGCTATTAGATCTAATTTCCATTGTTGACAACAAAAATATGATGAGTGGATCGATTCTAGTGTTGATCATTTCAATTTCTACCTGTCTCATCCCTCTTGTTCATTAAATTTCTTGCGTAGTTGATGGCATTGTGAATTACCACTTGATAACATTGATTGATTCGGTGATAACACTCAAGAAAGCGTTTTACCAGCTGCACGTTCCTTTGTTTGGATCTGATTTTCATTGCATGGTATTTTGATTCAACTCATTATCCCTGGTCTGATGAGCTCTGATCTATTTTCCATTAGTGTAAGAGACACGCAACTCGTCCAGAGTGCATTGCATTCACAGTTTTTTCAAAACAGGCAACTGAACTCGCCATGACTATTAGACCTTCACCATATTCACCAATAGCAGATCAGAACTCCACGACTTTACCATCATGATACTGATTACATATGTGTATCTTCCATTCGGATCTCTAGGAATTGTAGATTCAAGCTTGACATCCAAAAATCTAGCATTGGATTCGTTCCATCTTGGTAGCATACCAGAGACACTACGAACCCTAACAATTGCATGCGATTCTCCTCCAAAATTGTCCTTTATATCTCCACATGGCTATATACCATTGGTCTAGGTATGTTTTTTTCTTCAGTTTTTAAATAATTTTAGTGGCCATTGTGTGTTTTTAGGTTGCATGTTTATTTCATGTTTCGAGTCAGATAATATATATTGGTGTCAAATAAGTCGAAGATGTTTTGTATTATTATCCTCATAGGACCTAAAATTAGTGAGTCATAGTTTTGGGTTGATTATATACATTGAATAGATTATTATTTTCTCTTGTTGTCATCTTAGAATGGTCTTATAAGTAGTGGGTCAAAATTATTCTCTTCTTATCGTAATGGGCATAATCAAAATCATTTGTGGAGTTTGTTATAGATGTTGATAGTCATTTTTTGAGTCATTGTAAAAATTGTCAAGTTATCAATGTATGTCATTATAAAATTCATAAATTTGTCATTTTTATGTCATCTTGTCTAAGTCAAAGTGTCATTGTCAAATTTGAGTCATTGTTAAAAGAGTCAAAATATTGTAAAAATAAAAAAAAATTCCTTACGGACGCATTTTCGGTGTTACCCGATGTCTAGAAAATGAAGTGTTTCCAATTGTGGGAGGAGAAAAAATAAATTACAATGTGGAAAGAGATGTGCTTCATGTTCACATTCGCTGATTTAGCAAAGACATATTGTTATCCATTTTTGCACACACTGTAAAATGGCCAACTTAACAGTCGAGTGTTGGTAGTAGGAGGATTAAGAGATGTTTTGCAATCTTCGGGAAGGTCATGTTTTAGCTCCTAAATTTCTCACGGTGAAGGTCCAAGCTAATTGGATGAAAACACACAATGGTAAAAGTCAATGTCGGTAGCATTTTATATGTTGTCGGCAGTAGCAAGTACATATGTTACGGGTCGGTAGTAGGGTCAATAGGTCACGAGAGGGAAAATGGTGCAGAGGTGCTTTGGTAGCATGTACGATACTACCAGCGGTATTAAATTCAAGGATGGTTCTCACAACTGTTTCAAAATGCTACCGGGCCGGTAGTATTTTTGGTGTTACCGACCATTTGCACAAAGGTGACGATGAAGAGCGGTCATGCGACAACAAGGTCACCGGTAGCATTTTTACGACACTGCCGGCCGATAACATATTTTAAGCTACCAACTAGTAGTGTGGAAAGCATGTTACTATCCATTTGCATTTATGCAACCGGTCGACACCAGGAAGAAAATGCTATCGTCCGGGAGAAGAAAATACATGCAGCCAACCGAGTGTAGGAATAAACTAGGCATTAATGTGAGTGGTAAAATTTTGTTCAACAACCAATTTAATGACGTATGGTGCCCATGGATTCCCATGAAAGAAAATTACCAAATTGTATGACCTCTCATACCTCTTTAATGAAATATGTCGATTGGTGAGGCAATTTCGAGGATATTTTTCTATGTATTGTAAAATTTACCTCATTTTGAAGGGAGATATTCTCAAAATGTAAATGAACTCACAAAAAATTTCCAACACTTTCATGAGATGTAAGCCTCAAATTTATGCATTTTGTAAAGGATTTTTTCCTTGTGCCTATATTGTAATGGATTGTGCATCTTTTAAGCAATAAAATTCATGTTTTGTGGCTATTTTTGCCCTAGCTTGTATGACATTACATCTTTTGTCTCCTATTATATTTGTGGGTATATTGTGTATGTTCCATATCTTTGCATGCTATTTCATTTGTTATGATCCATGAATATAGGGAATTGAATACGGTTTCAAATGTGGCGCCTCCATATTCCCTCTCCTACATTATTTACCCCCTATTTTTCACTCACTTAGATTGTCTCACCCTTTCTTGGTGCATCACCTTCCTTAGAGTAGATTTACTTTTATGTATTCTTCTATCCCTGTCTCCTTGGAAATCATTAGGGTAGGATTAGTTTAAGTTTTCATTCTCTACACTTTGGAGAAGTTGGCACTAGGTTAGGAGAAGAAGCTAACTTTCTCTAGAGGATTATCCTACTTGCAAGGTCCCACACTGCAGGATAATCCCATGTTATGTAGGTTACACTGATTGCCTCACACACAAATCAAAAGCAATCAGGGGTGCTGTAATTTTGACATAAAAATATACTAGAGGATGGCGGCACAAGAGGCTAGAGGTTAATCAATGACCTCTCGTTAGTCACCAATGATGGGGCCGCATGAAGCTGTGGTGGCATTTTGTGGTGTGATTTTTCTTTCGATTTTATTTCCAAAGTGTGCTTCTTTTTCGAGTTCCAATTTCAGTTGTGTGTATTATAATTTTAGAGTATTTTTTGTGTCTTTGAATAAGTGGAAAATTCACATTGAGGGGGGAACATGATCTCAATGTTCCATTTTAATTTCTTCCTTTTTTATCAAATTTTTAATCGGTGAGTAGTGTTTCCTATATAATTCCCTGATGTGAAAATATAGTGGAAAATATGAAAGCACAAGAAAAATAAACATCATGATAATTGGGTTATTGGTTGTCCGTAAAGTCATCTCAGTATGTTTGGGTTGATGGTTGTCCCGTAAAACCATCCTTGTAGGTTATTGGTTGTCTTTGGAGAACCATTCTTATTGAGGTTTTTGGCTGTCCCGAAAAAACCATCCAGATCATGAGCATGCATGAGTGGCAATCTGCGAAAGAAGTGCAATTATTTTTCTCCCATGTTCGCACTAGGGGGAATGTTAGGAAATATTTATATTAGTGCTCATCTTTATATGGGCTAATAAAATGATATATTGTGGGTAGATAAATATTATCTCATGTTAGTTGTATTTGTTACAACAACTACACGTAAAATAGGATTGTGGAAAAATTGTTGGTAAAGTTGTTTCCTAGATTATAGGAGCAAAATAAGCTATATATTTGTATGTGTACCCGAATATGAAATATAGAGAAGAAATCAATTGTTTCTTTATGTATTATGCTACTTTTGCACCATCAATTCCTTATGTATATGGAAGTGTGTCCTTCTTACTAAAATAATGGTTGATTAGTTGTGAGATGAGTATGTTTTACTTCTTAGTCTTCCCTTCTCCTCCCTTATGGCTTCAAAAATCCAAAAACAATCTTGTAAAATTACATCTATATACATGTCTTACTACCCAATTCGGATATACCTTTTTAGTGCATAGATCGAACTTACTTCTATGAATCTAAAAATCCCCATTCAATCACAAAATTAATGTCACAATGGTTTTTAGCTTAGTCCATAGTAGCATAGAAAAACTATAATATACAATGATTCTTACACCAACGTGGTTAACATAATTACGAGAAGAAGACATCCTACTAACACTATGGTCAATTGGTTATGGGATAACATAGAAATCCCAATATACCATGATCCTTATGCCAAAGATGGTGACACTATAGAAAAAGTGTCCTTGATACTAATATAATGCTTGTTTGGTTACAAAATGAGTACATTTCCTTACTTTTCCTTCCCATCTTATCCTTCATGGCTTTATAATATAAAAACAATCTCATTTAGTTGCCTCTAAATCCAATTTGTTTAAAGATGCTTTTACATTAGAATTACATGGGGGTCACCCTAATAAGGTGGTAAATGTTGTGTGGTAATCATACATGGGGTATTTTAAAATAAATATTTAAGTATTTGTACATTGATAAAAATATTCGAGGGAGGAGGCTTTATAATTCACTACAACTCGTAAATGCCATTCATATTAGTAAAATTTTTAAGGGGACAAGAACATATTTAATGGGGTACATATTGTAATTCTTATATGTGAGCATTATAAGGGTTGAACGAAAATTCCATGGTCACCTTTATAAGTAAGGTTTCATGAATACCTAAGATTCTAGCTAATCTATCTTGTTTTTGAAAAACTCGTTATAAATAATATTATAAAAATGTGTTTTAAAACATACTTTTTGACATGACGATAAATATTAAAAACATAACAATGAACTCCTCAACTCTTTTCTAACTTAAATTGAATAGGTAAAAAAATATCACAATTGAATTTTGAATGATATTGTTCTCTCTTCCTCTTCTTTCCACTTATGTAAATAAATAAAAGTAATGGATAGTGTATAAATTTTAATGTATTGATTCTTAATTGCAAATTATTTAGTGAAGTGTTTAAAAAAGTGTAGGTTTTAGCCAAAATCTTAGGTTGAAAATAATAGGCATGACACCCTATCCAAAATTACTCTCTTCAAAAACCATCTATCATACAAGTATAATAAACAACATTTGGAGGGAATGTATTGTTTTTGTTTGTAAAATCCATCAATCAAAATATAGTAAATCTCCGTGTTTGGATTATAATATATTTTGTCATCTTATTTATAAAATATAGATCTTTTGGTGAAATAATTTGTCGAGTGGATAATTATTGGGTTTTCACCAGTGTATGGGGATAAGCCCCTCCTTCATGTGTATGGGGAGGTTACCATTATTGAATATAAACTATCCTAATTTTGTGGGGTGGCCAAATAGGCTAGGGATCACATAGGAACACTTCAGTGAACCTATGGAAAATTGCTCATGACGGCTACAAGGAGGAAATTACAGCGATGAGGGATAAAGAAGATAAACTAGGGGGAGAGAGAGAGAGAGAGAGAGAGAGAGAGAGAGAGAGAGAGAGAGATAGGGTTGTTATGTGTAGGCACTAGTAAAATTTACACTCAATAACCGTAGTAAACCCATATTCAATTAGAAGAACACAACAATGTAAACCATGATAAGACACACAAAATCATAGACACCGCGCCCTACATGTTGATTAGTGGAGACTTATACAAGTTGGGACGTGATGAAGTTTTGTGCAGGTGTGTATTAGAGCATGAGCACCTGGCCATCATGGAGGAAGCACATGGAGGAAGTGTGGGTGGGCATTATGCAGGTGATGCCACCGCGTGCAAGATATTAATGGTAGGATTATGGTGGGAAACCTTGTACAGGGATTGTAGAGATTATTGTAAAGCATGTGACCACTGTCAACACATTGGAAAACCAGAAGGAGAGATGAAATGCCTTTGCACCCTATCCCTAGTGTGGAGCCTTTTGAAAAATGGGTGATAGATTTTGTGGGACCTATTACACCAGCAGCACATAGGAATGGGTCACATTATGTCATCACTTGCATGGATTATCTCACAAGGTGGGTAGAGGCAGCCCCAACTAAAGATTACACGGCAGCAACAATGGCAAGGTTCTTATGGGAGAACATTATCATGAGGTATGGATGCCCGTTGAGTTTGACCAATGATAGGGGTACACATTTTCTGAATGAGACCATGAGGATCCTATTATCAGAGTTCATGGTGGCTCATCACAAGACTACGCCCTATCACCCATAAGCAAATGGCACCGCGGAAGCATTCAACAAGATACTGAGTCATACCTTGACCAAGATTTGTGATGTCGGAAGACTTGATTGGGATGAAAAAGTATCGGTAGTATTATGGGCTTACAGACTACGTATAAAAGACTAAACAAAGCCACACCTTTTCAATTGGTGTTTAGCATAGGAAGTTGTTTTTTCAGTTGAATTTATGTTACCTTCTCTGCGAATAGCGCATGCAGGAGGATTAGCCGATGAACAAGTGCTTTGGAAGAAAGGATTGATGAGCTAATGAAACTGGATGAGAGACGATCACTTTCCTGATGGAGCCAAACAATGGGAAAAGGAAAAGCAAAAGGCTTGGCATGATCACCACATTAGAAACAAGAATTTTGAGGTTGGACAGATGGTGTTACTATATGATTCCAAGTTTCTATGCCATCCTGGAAAGTTGAAATTCCATTGGTTGGGTCCTTAAACAATCTTGTACATCCTCGATTTAGGCATCGCGTGCGATTAAGCGCTAGATGGGACGAAGCTACCTAGACACTTCAATGGGAGTAGGCTAAATCCCTACTATAAATAAGTCTTCTTGGTGTTTGTAAATAAGGTAGTTTTTCCAGTTAGTTTAGAAGTTTCCTTTATGCATTTTCCCTTTTTCATGTTTCCCTTTTGTGTTGTTATTTTGTTTTGTGCCTTGGGCACCGGTAACCTTATTGCTATTTTTGGAGAATCTGTCAGTGCGTAGGGGACCGCACATCACTTTAAGTGTGGGGTGGAGAAAAGTGAAGAAGCGCGTGATTTAAGTACCAAGGAAGTTGTGTTGAAAAGCCTTGTTGAGTAGCTGGGTTGAAAGAGGTATATGAAGAGAAAAGATAAAATAGTTGGTGCCAGGGTAAAGCTACTTGTAGATCCCATGTACTGAGAAGGAGAAAGCATATTTGAAAACAACACAAGGTAGGCAAAAGCAAGGATCAGGATAGAAGAAGTGCCTTTGGCATGGGTTACACATGCACAAGAGTCTCCTGTCAGGTTGGATTGGTTATGCACCAAAAGGTTGGAAGATTTTTTGTGCAAGGTTGGGCACATAAGTGAAGGCGCTGAAGATGGGATTTGCTTGAAAAACTGCATTAAATGAGAAAGGTATGGTGGTAGGTGAAGTAGCATTTAATGATCAAAAAGGAAAAACTATAAATAAAGGGTCGGGGAACTCTCATTTCTTACTTTGCGAAAATGAAGAGTTGGAGATATAAGTGAGTTCTATAAGCTAGGGTTTTTAGATTTGATCAAGTGGAAGAAGATCTGTGAGATTGAAGCAGCCAGTTTGAGATTGTGAACCAAAAGGAAGGGATTACATGGGTGTGGAAGGAATTGAAGAGGTGTTATCTTGTGAAGATTTTATCCAAGTTAGGGTTCGACAAACTAGGGCATGAGTTTAGAAGAGTTATATCACAGATTTGAGATCGGAGGATTGGAGGAAGTAAAATAGAATAACAAGGAGAGAATTGGAGTGATAAAAATACCCCAACCATGGCACCAAAGAAAGGAAAGGGAAAGGGCAAGGCCAAGCAGTAAGATCTCGAGACAAGTACGAATGAAGAGTGGTATGCAAAGATGTAGTACCCCAACGGGGTAATGATGGGTAAGGAATAGGAGTCTCACCTAAGGAACATGCCTATGAGCGATTACAACCATCAAATGAGCATGATCGAGAAGGATATGGCACTAGAGTTAGTGCGCCCCACAAATAAATAGACACTAGAAGGGTTTCCCATTTACAATGATGATGTAAAGGTCAAGATGGAGAAGGTGGGATTGTTGTAACTCAATGAGTTTCCCTATTTTTGAAATATAGAGTACCTATATCAATGGTTGATGTCGCAAGTACATGAGGATTACTTCCATTTTATAGGGCGCAAGATGTGCATTACTCCTCAACTCATCTCACAGTTCACAGGCCTCAAATGCCAAGGAGTCAACCTAGATGATGACCTGAGTGACAAGGAGGTAATCCAAGAAACCATTACTGAATACGCCTGTAAGAAAGGGTCAAGATACTATGACATCTCTGACATCAAGGACCCAATGATGAAGATGGCCGCACATCTAGTGACAAAGCTAAATGGCCAAGAGAGATGGACTCAGGTCAATAAGCCTTGGTTACATGTCTGCAGAGAAAATTGTAGAAGGAACCATCTATAACCTACCTACATACATCACGGAGGAAATTGTCAGTTGTGTGAAGTAGGGAGACAGAATCCTCTTCGAAACATCTTTTTAACTATAGTGTTTTTGGAGATTGGAGTACCAGATGCATTAGAAAATTTTGTATGGGAATACCCCACCGAGGACCCTTCACCCGTGAAGAGGTTTGAGAAGTATGCGTGTGACACAATGTCAAAGACCCCACAAGTGCACTGGAGAAGTGGTACACACGCATGAGGAATGCATTCGGGCGGCATGAGGATCCTCGAGCAACTTCCAAGTAGTCACCGAAGAAGGAGAATCTGAATTTACAGCTTTACCAACACTTCTACCTAAGCAAATTCGACTATTAGATGAGTCTTGGAGCCCATGGTGCAAGCTTCCCTTCACGTTCATAGCTCAATACTTCCAAGTGGGAGTAAATAGATTCATGGAGTCCAAAAAGCTGAGGTTGGAGCTAGGTAGTCTAGACCAAGAGCACAGAGAAATGTGCAAGAAGTTGAACTACCCTAGAGGTAAGTGTGCATACATAGAGAGATATGTATCGCATGAGATTCAAATGACAAGGCCGATAATGTTACCCATCACTGGAGGATCAGCGACGCATGTGTACTTGCACATAAGGCTGAAGTTTGAGAAGGGCACGTACCTAGAGAAGGAGGTCTCCATACCTAAAGATCCCATGGGTAGGAAGAGGCCCACACCCAAGAAGAGGGGAAGAGAAGGAGAAGCACCAAGTGTTCTGTAATGCTCGACATAGTGAGCATGCCGTTGACAAACACCAAGCCCAATACTTACGCATGTAGAAATAAGTCCCCTAAAAGAGAAGACACCAGAGGAAGAGGCACCAGAGTAACCCCTCACCAAGGAGAAGTCCCCAGAGGAAGAAGAAGAATCTGAATCCCCTGTCAAGAAGCCACCTCTCAAGAAAAAGTAGAGGATAGAAGAAGAAGCTGACTCGAAGGAGACCGATAGCTTGGAGAAACACCTGGGTGAAAGAGAGGATGAGAGTGGAGAAGGTGATAGTGGGGAGGATGAACCTGAAAGGGACTAGGAGCCACATGTCCTGAAGTATATGACTCTAGAGAAGAGAGTGGAGAGGAGAAACAAGAATTTGTTTTCACGTAGTGAAAGAGTACACAGGGTGAGGAAGGCGCCCAAGACATGGGAAAGACTAAGGATAGCACGAAAAGCAAAGAACCCATAAGCTTCACAAAGGAGCAGATCACTAAGTTGGTAGAGAGAGAGGCAAATAAAATTATCGAGGCCTTTGTTGATCAAGAGTTGGGAGCGCAGCGCGATGATATAGTGCTGGAAGAAGGAAAAGAGGAAGATAGTGAGAGGAAGTAGGCCAGTATGGGAGGAGGTCCCAACCTAACTGTAAGTTTTCCAAAAGGAGCGCGCTCGGGGAGAAGGGCTCTTGATGCAGAGAAAAGGCCAATAATGAGCTACATTGATGACTCAAGGAAGGTGTTACACACACGGTTCCAGAGCACTATACCCACTGAAAGGCTTATAGCCATGGGGTCGTTTAAAAAGGAGGGCATGTACCCCAGGACCAAGAAGATGATTTCTTGGGCGTTCGAGTCCCACGTTGATGAGCCAAACTTTGAAGTCTGCCAGAAAGCACTCATCATGTTGCCAGAATCTAAGGGAGACAACCCCTTAGTGAATGCTCAGGAGCTTTCAAACGAGCAAGTATGCAATGCTCTTAATAAGGTCGTGGTTGAGACAGAGGCAAGGCTCTTTGCATGAAATGACAACATAAGGGTTCTAGAGGGGAAGTTGGCCAAGAAAGAAGAGGATTTGGCTGAGATGGCTAGGAACTTGAAGTAAGAGGAGTTTATTAGTGCACAACTAAGGCATGAGCTCAAAGATGAGAAGACAAGGGTGCAAGAAGTCTACAAGAAGGTGGAGTTGATCAAGAGCGCCATCATATTGAAGCACCCAGACCTAGTGCCAATCCCTCAAAGGTGCATCAACTTTGGAATGCTTAGAAGACTTCACACGTGTTCTCACCATGGAGAGATGACCATTGGCCCTAGAGTCTATGGAGGAAGTAGCAGCTGCGCTTGAAGGAAGAAGACAAGTTGAAGGTGGTAGCGCTCATTGCTGAGTATAGCAAGGTGCTCGTAGATGTAAAGATTGCTTCCTAATCTGCTGAGGCCACATATGACAAATGTGCGAAAGGGATAAGGTAGCAAGCACCTTGGTCACTACCCATGAAGTAGAGCTAAAATAATTCTAGGAGAAGAATAAAGGAAACAGGGTGGAGAGGGATAAAGTCTTGAGCAGAAGTAGAAAGAAGATTTGAGGAGATTGAGGCACTAAGGGGCTCAATCAAAACACGAATGAAGGAGCTATACCCTCAGATCACCAGAAGGATGGACACACTTGAAGACCTAGGCAAGGAGATGGAAAATATTGTTGACACTTTGGGCACCCAGGGGATTGGCCTAACTTTTGATGAGGTAAACATCCTAGTCGGCGACCTCTGTCAAAAGGTGCAGAATGAGGTCGATGCATGGAGAAAATTAGAGGCTGACTTACAAAGGGATTTCCCTAGCCTACTAAGCTAATGCCCCCCATTCTTTCTTCTCTCCCCATTCTTTCATTCCCTTATTATTTTACAAAATGTAAGGCTAACACTAAAATTATTTAAGGCAGCGTGCATCTTGGTTAAGTAGAGTGTTTTCGAGGATGGAGAATAGGCATAGTGTGGGGTGATGTTGGGCCCCTAGAATATTGACCAAGTATGAAGGCACATAGGTGCATGGGATCCCAGTTATAGAATGGTGTACAAGGAAAAAGCATGCAAGAGAAAGAGTGAAGGAAGCACATAGTTCATGCGACGCGCAAAAGAAGGTTTGGGACTTAGCCAATTTGAGCACCTAGGGTAGAACATGTGAAAAGCATGATTGGTTGCATGTGGATAAGATGCCAACCTAGCGATAGGCTGGCCTAGGAAAGAGCATGCCCTAGATGGAATCTTCTAGAAGATCATCATGAGATAAAGTGGAAAGCTCAGGCCTTGGAGGAGCATGCTCACATGAAGGACCACAATCGACACTTGGCATCCGATCTGAGGGTGCTGGAAGGTGAGTTGAAGCCCGGAAAGTTATAAATACAAGTTCCTACCACGAAAAAAAGACACACACACAAAGAGTTATATAGAGGATATTCATCGAGAGAACCCGAGAGAGAAGGATCTTGTTATGCAACGCAAGCTTGAGAGATAGCATGGGCAAAGCTATGCAAAATTACTGCGAGTGGATATTTGCATTAAGGAGAGAATGTACTAGGCATAGAGTTGTAATTTATTTTTCTTTTGGCTTAGTTATACAAGTCCAGTGATATGCATGACTACGGTCTGCACTCTGTGACACTCTGTAATGAATCAATGAATATAATGAGGTTACCTGTTATAAATAGACATGGATATCAATGGATTTAGTGCATACTTCTCCCATATGAGTTCTCTTTCCTTTCATGCTATGTATGAATGCTTGTATAATTCTTTCTATTATAATATATGTTTTGGATTATGTTAAAGCATTCTGGTCTGAGTGATTGTAATGATCTGGAGGCAATTCTGAGCCCTATGGTTCTTTTTGTCTTAACTTCCTAAATACTCTTACAATAATCATAGATGATGTTTCCCACTAAACTCACATAAAAGAGAGACTCAGGACTCAAATGCGTACCTCAAGTGAGAATTCATCTTCTCTTGGGTGATAGGCTGATGCGCATGTGGTTTCTTCCTTTTGTGATATGATTAAAAATGACTACATATTGGTTCCTTTGCAGACCTCTTTTCAAGTTGTAGTGGGATATAGCATACATCATGATCTCGTGTAATGAGTAATCACGAATCGGTTAACATTGGAAAATGTTGAATCGTGGTTCAAGAGTAAAAGGATGAATTTTCTTGGAGATACATCCTTGAACCTGAATTTAATGCACGTAGATGGGTAGAAGAGAACCTCTACCATGATCTCTATGAGACATTATTCTATTGCTTCCCAATAGAGTTATCTGAATGGCTTTCAACCTATACTTCTAGATCAATTTGGCGTTATGGATCACATTTATGGGCCAAAGAAGACTACCAAAGGTTGCGGGATACGATCTCGACGTGGACCCATGCTGTTGATCATTGGTGGAGAGGAGTACTAGCTAGATACACTGAGTATGCCATCTCTACGTATTCTTGTCCAAAGGTTGCTAAGTTTGAATTTTGCGAGAACCTAGAGGAACATTTCTACATGTTATTCCTCTAGCTATGAAGATATTGATGGTTACCATGAGTTTAGAGGCACTCCCAATGGTTAGCCAAACCATTCTGAGTGTTGGGTAAGGGAACTTGGGTGGAGGAAGATGGCAGATATCACAACAGAGAAGGAGAGGGAAGAAAGACAACTCAAGTATAGTGAAGCACGTGAAAGGGAGATTGCTAGATGACGTGAGGCTGCTAGTGTGATGGATCTATGGAGACAGATGTTGTGGGAAGGAGTTGAGGTTCACACGGAGGATGTGGAACCTGAGCAGTCTATGCTACCCCATCTTGGCAAGCACATAAGGGAGACCCCTTTAGCTTCTGGTGAGAGTTCGTCGCACGGAGAGAGGAGAGTCGTTGGCACATATATGAACCCACCCAGTGACCGAGCCTTGGCGCTTGGTTTTCCTGATCCAAGAAGAAGTGTTATTGACCCAATTGATATAAGTGGAAGAGATAGATCCATGCCTAGGAGATATAATTTTTCAGTTCCTTCTTCTATGGCTGCACATATTCTAGTATTCAGAGGAGTTTTTGGACAAGGGGCAAGTGTATAAGCTTTCGGGCTCACATCAAGGAGTGGTGCGGGATAAAGTAGTGGTAGTGGGGCGCTATCACAGACCATCGGTGCATAGTTCAGTGGGACCATGGGGGCACTTGGCATAGCTCCTACAGTCCTATTAGACCCAATGGTTCTAGTGGATCTGGTGGCTCTGGAGGCACAGGACCCGGTGGATCCTGGTGGATTAGGCGGTGGAGGAAACACCAGAGGGAACCAAGGCTCTGGTTCAGGACAAGGACCCCAGCCACCACCTCAAGTATTCTTTGAAATGTCTCTACATTTTCTAGATTACAGGGGCATTGAGGATGTTGTGGAACATGTTCACAAGTGTGAACTGCTATGGCATGCGAAGGGTATCACAACACCATAACGAAAGGCTAGTCAATTTATGACCACATTGTAAGGGCATGCGCATAGCTGGTATAGAAAGTATGACCCTCATCAAATGGTGGTGGACTACACTACTTTAAAGAATGCATTCTGGTAGAGTTCCACATTCTTGAGTTCAAGCAGAAGAGCATCAGTGCTTTGAAGGAGATTTAGTAAGGAATGACAGAGAGTGTGTGGGAGTATGATGCACGTTTTAAAACTCTCTTGTCTAAATTATCATATGATATTCACCCTTCACAGCATGCACAATGGTTTGTTAGAGGATTGATCACCCCTTTTAGAAGGGCCTTGTCTCATAAAACTTTTACAAATCCATGCGAAGCATTGGAATTTGCCTTATGCGCCAAAGCCATTGGTAGTATTGATATTGGTGTTAGCCCGTTCTTGGAGGCTCAAATTGCTGCTATGGCCAAACAATTGGAAAAATTGTCTGTGAACTCATTCCATGAGACTCGCAGTGGTTTATGGTGCATGATTGTGAGATAGAGGGGCATGTTAAGGATAATTTCCCCCAGAGGATGGTACGTGCTATGATGGTAGATTGTGAGATCTGTCATGGGGACCATGATGCAAGTAGATGTCCCTTGCTGCAGCACACGATCAGGAAGAATGTATCTTGTTATTACAAAATTTACACCTCCACAACCCATGATACTAAGGACTGTAGGCTCATTGATCAGATCCATGAGGCCATTGATCATGGGGTATGCCAAACTAGCATTGCTAGTGGTTCTAAAAATGATGATCATCATTATGAGGAGCGCGTAGATGGAGGCGTGCATGGGAGAGGTTTTTGAGGAGGATTATGTGGTCGAGGTAATTGCGAAGGAGGAAGGAGTGAGTTCCCACGTGGAACATGTTTCAACTGTGGATCTATAGAACATTATAAGCATGAGTTCCCAAACCTATTACAGTGCTTGTGGTGTGGAAAGAAGCATAAGTATGAGGAGTGCCCAGAGTTATTTGAGCATATGAATCAAGCAAGACCGAAAAGACAAGGGCACTGCGATGGTCAACATCAAGAAGGTAGACATACAATGGATGCCTTAGGTAACACGGGATGAAGGTTTGGATCCTGTCTTGGTAACAACAAGGGTAGAAGCCGCGCGTACAAGAGAGGTACCAAGACAGAAGACCCTGGTTACGAGGGAGGAGGTTATTCATGGAAAATATCTAGACCCCCGCATCAGAAGGAGATATATCAAGACACCATGGATGTTATTCGAAGCTTACAAGGGGAGATCTAGTGTCTAAAGGAGAAATCCAGAAGGGAGGAATAAGGAAGGAGAGTTGAGGCATAAAAGGATGACCTGGATGAGGTCAAGGAGGTGTGTAAAATGCTAAGGTAGGAGAACATCATTCCTTTGCTAGGATCCTGGTTGAGAGAGAAGGTACCATGTGCCAGAGAAGAGCATGAGAGATAGGTCTTGCACGTGAACCTTCCCCCTCATAGCCTTGACTATGATAAGGAGATTACATTGAATGTAGTTGTAGATGGATGGCTCCTCAGCAATATACTCATTAACACTGGCGTGGAGGTTAATGTTATGAATTTGGATGCATGGAATTAGATCGGGAGACCTGCATTACAACCATCTTTGAATGTGTTGTATATGGCAAACAAAACTAAGACAATTCCCATTGGTGTCTTAAAGGATGCAACTATTACCATCTAGGGAGCCAAGTTTACTAGGGACTTCGAAGTCTTAGCACTCGCCAAGGTGGACAATTTCCCAGCACTACTTGGGTGCCCTTGGTGTTATAAGAATAATGTGGATCTTCAGTTCAACAAAGGGTACATTAGCTTCGAGAACAAAGAGGAACGGGTCATTATACCCCTGTTTGATGGGAAGTTGATGCCCTATATTGAACCGTTGGGTGAAGTTCTGGACAAGATTTATGTGCGCTTAATTAGAGACCCTGAGATGGTACACCCTACTAACGGAGTTATCCAGTTTGAATATGCTCAGTCAGTAAGTGATACCACCAGTCTAGCTTGTGACAATTGGGTACATGGAACTTACGAATTAATGGGATGACAATTGAGAGGGTCAGTGACCAAGGTAATAAAGGCGTGCATTATTAGGTGCCTTAGAGGAAAAGAACTACCCAAGTATTCAGGAGGAGCCTTCCCTGAGATCTTTCTGTAGGAGGTAGAAGCTTAGTGGAAGAATGAGAAGGAACAAAGGGAGATGTTAAGTTATGTCTTACTTGGCATAGCAGCTCGTTGGTGGGCCACACATCAAGAGAGCCTTTTAGAGTGGCGCAAGGTAAGAATTTCTCTCTCTGTCAGATTTTCTAGGAGTAATGTACCCACCATCATCAAGGAATACCATGGGAAGGATCCCACCTCTTTCCATATCCAAGAAGTGTGAACGGGTCTAGAGAGAAGGCACGAAGCTTTGCCACCATCCCTCTAGGTGCACAAGTTGTATTCTACACTGCAAGGTTGTGCACACGCATAGTACATTCATTCGAGAGACACGCTGTCAGACGAGGAATTGGCAGGAGCTTGCGGCTGACCTTATTCAAACCTTTGAGTATCGGAGTACCAAGCCATCGATTGATAAGGCCTTACAAGGTATCAAGTGCCTTACCATGGGGGATAGTGCGAATGGAAGATAGGCTATTAGAATTATTAGGTGAACCAGGTATAGGGCGCACTTTGAAGAAGTTGAGGAAATAGAAGAGTTACAACTTGAGTGCGTGTGTTTGGAAAAGGAGAAGGGAAAGTTGGTATATGTGATTGATGGAGAGGAATTGGAAAGCTTAGATGTTAGCCATTTTGTAGGGATGCGCGAGGTAGTGGAAAGTGTAGATGCTCGCACGCGTGCCTACCATGAGCCTTTAAAGACAAAGAAATTTAACATCGGTTCAAGAAGAACCTAAGGAAGCTATTATTGGGGATTACTTGGATAGAGAAGGAAGTATCAAAGATCATTGATCTGATGTGCAAATTTGAGGATTTATTCCTGCACGGGTACCATGAGCTCAAAGGCATTCACCATTCCTTGGGGAGATGAAGATAAAACTAAAGGATGGTGCGTGCCCGGTTAGAAAAAGGCCCTACCAGATGAATCCCAATTTACACGTGAAAGTTAAGGAGGAGATAGACAAAATGATAGCTTCTGGGATCATTGAGGTAGTGGAAGAATCGGAGTGGATAAGTCCGATGGTAATCAACATCAAGAAGGATGGGTGGATTAGGATTTGTGTGGACTATAGGGAATTGAATGTAGTTTGTGTCATTGATCCATTTCGACCCCTTCACTGAAGAAATTTTGGAAGGAGTCACTGGGTGTGAAATCTACTCCTTTATGGATGGATTTTCAGGGTACCACCAAGTCCAGATTGCAAAGGAAGACCTAAGAAGACAACTTTCGCCACCGAGTGGGGAAGTTTTACATATACGGTCATGCCCTTTGGGTTGAAGAATGTGCCTACTATTTTTTCATGCATAGTGGTGCAAGCATTCCAGGACTTCATCCATAAATTTCTTCAGGTCTATTTGGATGATTGGACAATATATGGTCTGGTTAAGGACCATTGTGACAACTTGAGATTAATGTTTGAGAGGTGTAGGTAGTTGAGGATATCCCTCAACATTAAGAAGTGTGTGTTTGCTACACCCTTTGGGACCTTATTGGGGCATATCATATGTAAGGAGGGCTTGTTGGTAGATCCCGCTAAGGTTGCAGTTATTGTGGGGTTAAGGGAGCCTACTAGCCAGAGCACAGTGCACGGATTCCTTGGGCATACGGGGTATTACAAAAATTCATTAAGGGATATGCCAAGATCATCATGCCTTTAGAGGAGCTTCTTAGACACAAAAGTGCCTTCCATTGGGGAGAGGCGCAACAAAGGGCATTTGATACATTAAAATATAGGCTTATTACCGTGCCTATTTTACATTTTCCCTCTTGGGACAAGCCCTTCCATGTCCATGTAGATGCCTTAGGGACCACCATTGGAGTAGTACTTGCACAACCAGGTGAAGGGATTTTTGATCATCCTCTCAGTTTTGCAAGTAGGAATCTAACACCAGTAGAGCAAAATTATACCACAACTAAGCGCGAGGCATTGTCGATGATCTCGTGTGCTCTTTAAGTTTAGACAATATCTACTGGCAACACCCTTTGTATTCTACACCGACCACATGGCATTAAAGTATTTGGTAAACAAGCCCATTCTTCAAGGGTGCATATGTCGATGGGTGTTGTTGTTTCAAGAGTTTGAATTCACCATTGTAGTGAAGCTGGAAAAAACAACTGTGGGCCTGATCATCTGTCAAGGATTGATTTAGGAGAGGACACACAAAGTATTGAGGAAGCAATGCCAGATGCCCAACTATTTAGATTGCGGCGCGTGCCCTTGGATTTGGAGGAGATTGCAGTATTCTTAAAAGAAGGTGTGGCACCAGATGGAATGAAGGCATTGGAGAAGAAGCAGTTGGCCATACACGCCATGCCCTACATGTTGATTAGTGGAGACTTATACAAGTTGGGATGTGATGAAGTTTTACACAGGTGTGTATTAGAGCATGAGCACTGGCCATCATGGAGGAAGCACATGAAGGAAGTGCGGGTGGGCATTACGTAGGTGATGCCACCGCGCGCAAGATATTAATGGTAGGATTATGGTGGGAAACCTTGTACAGGGATTGTAGAGATTGTAAAGCGTGTGGCCACTATCAGTGCATTGGCAAACTAGGAAGGTGAGATGAAATGCCTTTGCACCCTAATAGCATGCGTAGGAGGATTAGCCGATGAACAAGTCTTTGGAAGAAAGGATTGATGAGCTAATGAACCCGGATGAGAGATGATCATTTTCCGATAGAGCCGCATAAAGTGGAAAAGGAAAAGGAAAAGGCTTGGCATGATAACCATATTAGAAACAAGAAGTTTTAGGTTGGGCGATGGTGTTACTATATGATTCCAAGTTTCAGCGCCATCCTGAAAGTTGAAATTCCATTGGTTGGGTCCTTACACAATCTCGTGCGTCCTGATTTAGGCACGTGTCGATTAAGTGCTTTGGATGGGATGAAGTTGCTTGGACACTTCAATGGGAGTAGGTTGAAGCCCTACTATAAATAAGTCTTCTTGGTGTTTGTAAATAAGGTAGTTTTTCCAGTTAGTTTAGAAGTTTCCTTTATGCATTTTCCCTTTTTGTGTTTCCCTTTTGTGTTGTTGTTTTGTTTTGCACCTTGGGTGCCGGTAACCTTATTGATATTTTTGGAGAATTTGTTAGTGTGTAGGGGACCGCACATGACTTTTAGCATGGGGTGGAGAAAAGTGAAGAATTGCGTGATTTAAGTACCAAGGAAGTTGTGTTGAAAAGCCTTGTTGAGTAGCCGGGTTGAAAGAGGTATATGAAGAGAAAAGATAAAATGGTTGGTGCCAGGGTAAAGCTACTTATAGATCCCACGTACCAAGAAGGAGAAAGTGCATTTGAAAACAACATGAGGTAGGTGAGAGAAAGGATCAGGATAGAAGAAGTGCCTTCAGTGTGGGTTACGCGTGTGCAAGAGTCTCTTATCAGGTTGGATTGGTTATGCGCCAGAAGGTTGGAAGAGTTTTCGTGTAAGGTTGGGCGCGCAAGTGAAGGCGCTGAAGATGAGATTTGCTTGAAAAAGCCACATTAAATGAGTAAGGTACAGTGGTAGGTGAAGTATCATTTAATGATCAAAAAAGGAAAAAACTATAAATAAAGGGTCGAGGCACTCTCATTTCTTACTTTGTGAAAATGAAGAGTTGGAGATATAAGCAAGTTCTATAAGCTAGGGTTTTCAGATTCGATCGAGTGGAAGAAGATCTGTGAGATTGAAGCAGCCAGTTTGAGATTACGAACCAGAAGGAAGGGATTACACGGGCATGGAAGGAATTGAAGAGGCGTTGTCTTGTGAAGAGTTTATCCAAGTTAGGGTTCGAAAAACTAGGGCACGAGTTTAGAAGAGTTATATCACATATTTGAGATCAAAGGATTGGAGGAAGTAAAATAGAATAACAAGGAGAGAATTGGAGTGATAAAAATACCCTGACCATGGCACCAAAGAAAGGAAAGGGCAAGGGCAAGGGCAAGCAGCAAGAGCCCAAGACAAGTACGAATGAAGAGTGGTATGCAGAGATGTAGTACCCCGATGGGGTAATGATGGGTAAGGAATGGGAGTCTCACCTGAGGAACATGCCTGTGAGTGATTACAACCATCGAATGAGCATGATCGAGAAGGAGATGGCACTGGAGTTAGTGCGCCCCACAAATAAATGGACACCAGAAGGGTTTCCCATTTACAATGATGATGTAAAGGTCAAGATGGAGAAGGCGGGATTGCTATAACTCTATGAGTTTCCCTATTTTGGAAAGCTAGAGTGCCTATATCAATGGCTGATGTCATGAGTACATGAGGATTAATTCCATTTTGTAGGGCACAACATGCATTACTCCTCAACTCATCTCATAGTTCATGGGCCTCAAATGCCAAGGATTCAACCTAGATGATGACCTGAGTGACAAGGAGGCAATCCATGAAACCATTATTAAATACACCTGCAAGAAAGGGTCGAGATACTATGACATCTATAACATCAAGGACCCAGTGATGAGGATGGCCGCACATCTAGTGACAAAGCTAAATGGCCATGAGAGATGGACTCGGGAAATAAGACTTGGTTACATGTCTATAGGAAAATTGCGAAGGAACCATCTATAGCCTACCTGCATACATCGCAGAGGAAATTGTCAGTTATGCAAAGGATGAGGATAGAATCATCTTCGGTGAAATCTTGTTAACTATAGTGTTTTCAAATATTGGAGTACTAGATGTGTCTAAAAAGTTTGTATCATAATACCCTACCGAGGACCCTTCACCCGCGAAGAGGTTTGAGAAGTATGTGTGTGAAAAAATGTCAGCACCCCACAAGGTGCACCTGGAGAAGTGGTACATGTGCCTGAGGAACGCATTCAGGGTGGAATGGAGGATTCCCGAGAAACTTCCAATAGTCACTGAAGGAGAAGCTAAATTTTTGGTGTACCAAAACTTCTACCTAGGCAAGTTCGAATAGTAGATGAGTCTTGGAGCCCATGGTGCAAGCTTCCTTTGCGTTCACAGCTCAATACTTCCAAGCGGGAGTAAATAGATTCGTGGAGTCCAAAAATTTGAGGCTAGAGCTAGGTAGTCTAGACCGGGAGCACAGAGAAATGCACAAGAAGTTGAACTACCCTGGAGGCAAGTGCACATACATAGAGAGATATGTATCGCACGAGATTCAAATGATAAGGCCAATAACATTACCCATCACTGGAGGATCAGCGACGCACGTGTACTTGTGCATAAGGCTAAAGTTTGAGAAGGGTACGTACCTGGAGAAGGAGGTCTCCATACCTAAAGATCCCATGGGTAGGAAGAGGCCTGCACCCAAGAAGAGGGGAAGAGAAGGAGAAGCACCAAGTGTGTAGACTACTCAGACAGTGAGCATGCCGTCAACAAGCACCAAGCCCAGTACTTACGCGCGCAGAAAGAAGTCCCTAGAAAAAGAGAAGACACCAAAGGAAGAGGCACCAGAGTAACCCCTCACTAAGGAGAAGTCCCCAGAGGAAGAAGAAGAATCTGAATCCCTTGTCAAGAAGCCACCTCTCAAGAAAAAGTAGATGATAGAAGAAGAAGTGACTCGGAGGAGACCGATAGCTTAGAGAAACACCTAGGTGAAAGAGAGGATGAGAGTGGAGAAGGTGATAGTAGGGAGGATGAACCTAAAAGGGACCAGGAGCTGCATGTCCTGGAAGTATATGACTCCGAGAGAAGAGAGTGGAGAGGAGAAACAGGAATTCATTTTCACACAGAAAAGAGTACACAAGGTGAGGAAGGCGCCCAAGACATGGGAAAGACTAAGGATATCACAAAAATTAGGAACCCATAAGCTTCACAAAGGAGTAGATCACCAAGGTGGCAGAGAGAGAGGAAAATAAAATGATCGAGGCCTTGGTTGATCAAGAGTTGGAGCGCAGCACTGATATAGTGGTGGAAGAAGGAAAAGAGGAAGACAGTGAGAGGAAGTATGCTAGTATAGGAGGAGGTCCCAGCCTAACTATAAGTTTTCCAAAAGGAGCGTTCTCGGGGAGAAGGGCTCTTGATGTAAATAAAATGCTAGTAATGAGCTACATTTATGACTCAAGGAAGGTGTTATGCGCACGGTTCTAGAGCAAGAGACCCACCGAAAGGCTTATAGCCACGAGTCGTTTGAAAAGGAGGGTTCGTACCCCAGGACCAAGAAAATTATTTCTTGGGCATTTGAGTCCCACGTTGACAGCCAAACTCTAAATTCTACCGTAAAGCACTCATCATGTTGCCGAATCTAAGGGAGACAACCCCTTAGTGAATGCTCGGGAGCTTTCGATGAGTAAGTATGTAATGCTCTTAATAAGATCGCAGTTGAGACAGAGGCGGGGCTCTTTGCGCGAAATGATAGAATAAGGGTTCTAGAGGGAAGTTGGCCAAGAAAGAAAAGGAGTTAGCTAAGATGGCCAGGAACTTGAAGCAAGAGGAGTTGATTAGCACACAGCTGAGGCGTGAGCTCAAAGATGAGAAGACAAGGGTGCAAGAAGTCTACAAGAAGGTGGAGTTGATCAAGAGCGCCATCATATTGAAGCACCCAAACCTAGCGCCAATCCCTTAGAGGTACGCATCAACTTTGGAATTCTTAGAAGACTTAACACACATGCTCACCATATAGAGATGACCATTGGCCTTGAAGTTTGTAGAGGAAGTATCAGCGTGCTTGAAGGAAGAAGACAAGCTGAAGGTGGTAGCGCTCATTGCTAAGTATAGCAAGGTGCTCGTAGATGTAAAGATTACTTCCCAATCTGCTGAGGCCGCATATGACAAATGCGTGGATAAGGATAAGGTAGCAAGTGCCTTGGTTGCTACCCATGAAGTAGAGCTAAAATAATTCTAGGAGAAGAATAAAGGAAACAAGGCGAGAGAGGGATAAAGTCCTGCCAGAAGTAGAAAGAAGATCCAAGGAGATTGAGGCACTAAGGGGCTCAATCAAAACACGACTGAAGGAGCTATACCCTCAGATCACTAGAAGGATGGACACACTTGAAGACCTGGGTAAGGAGATGGAAAATATTGTTGACACTTTGGGTGCCTAGGGGATTGGCCTAACTTTTGATGAGGTAAACATCCTAGTCACGACCTCTGTCAGAAGGCGTAGAAACGAGGTTGATGCATGGAGAAAATTGGAGGCTAACTTACAGAGGGATTTCCCTAGCCTACTAAGCTAATTCCCCTCCATTCTTTCTTCTCTCCCCATTCTTTCATTCCCTTATTCTTTTACAAAATGTAAGGCTAACGCTAAAATTCTTTAAGGTAGCGTGCATCTTGGTTAAGTAGAGTGTTTTCGAGGATGGAGAATAGGCATAGTGTGGGATGATGTTGGGCCCCTGGAATATTAACCAAGTATGAAGGAACATAGGCACACAGGGATCCCGGTTATAGAATGCCGCACAAGATAAAAGCACGCAAGAGAAAGAGTGAAGGAAGCACATAGTTCGCGCAACACATGAAAGAAGGTTTGGGACTTAGCCAATTTGAGTGCCTGGCGGAACACGTGAAAAGCATGATCGGTTGCACATGGATAAGATGCCATCCTGGTGATAGGCTGGCCCAGGAAAGAGCATGCCCTGGATGGAATCTTCTAGAAGATCATCATGAGATAAAGTGGAAAGCTCAGGCCTGGAGGAGCATGCTCACATGAAGGACCACAATCGACACTTGGCATCCGATCCGAGGTGTTGGAAGGTGAGTTAGTAGCCTAGGAAAGTTATAAATATAAGTGTCTCGCCGCGGAAAAGAGGACACACACACAAAGATTTATATAGAGGATATTCATTGGGAGAACCCGAGAGAGAAGGAGCTTGTTATGCAACGCAAGCTTGAGAGATAGCATGGGTGAAGCTCTGCAGAATTACTATGAGTGGATATTTGCATTAAGGAGAGAATGTACTAGGCATAGAGTTGTAATTTCTTTTTCTTTTGGCTTAGTTATACAATTCTAGTGATATGCATGACTATGGTCTACACTCTGTGACACTTTGTAATGAATCAATGAATATAATGAGGTTACTTGTTATAAATAGACATGGATATCAATGGATTTAGTGCATACTTCTCCCATATGAGTTCTCTTTCCTTTCATGCTATGTATGAATGCTTGTATAATTCTTTCTGTTATAATATATGTTCTGGATTATGTTAAAGCATTCGGTCTAAGTGACTGTAAGGATCTGGAGGCCATTCTGATCCCTATGGTTCTTGTTTGTCTTAACTTTCTAAATACTCTTACAGTAATCATAGATGATGTTTCCCACTAAACTCACATAAAGGAGACACTCGGTACCCATGCGTGCCTCGGGTTAGTGCTCGGCTTACCGCTGTAGGTGATAGGTGGTGTGCATGGGGTTTCTTCCTTTGTGATAGGAGTAAAAAGACTACAATGAGTGTGAGGATCACTTTCTTGGTCCTATGCTTTCATAATTGGACCTTGTGGTAAAAATAAGATTCATAATTCTTGAATATCTTGATGTTTGTCCCTCACTTACTATGATAGGCCTTCATATGTGGGTGAAATATATTTCTCATGAATGGAATTCGTGAGAAGTGTCTATCACTAGAATGATGTGAGGAGATGACAATGACCACATCAAAAGGTTTGGGGTGAGTGTTTAAGAACACTACCAAGTGGATGGAATAGATATGATTGCTCATACTTATGACTATGGTGCTCAAACCTCTTTATGCTCAACCTCCATCCACCACAATATATTCCCACATTGTATCCGAATGAGATTATTAAGTGACCATTTTTGAAATGAAATGAGGTGATTCCTTGATTCTTCACACATGAATCTACCCCCACATGAATCTTCACCTATCCTCATCAATCGTGACCATTCATATTCCTAGGAATTGATTCTTTTTCTTATCATTTATAAAATGACTCTTACAATGTTTAGCTAATGGTCACTTAAGTGAATAGGAAGAAATAATGAAAATTTCATTCTCAATTTGAAATTACAATATGGAGAGAGAGAGAGAGAGAGAGAGAGAGAAGGGAAGAGAATGAATGATCTCTTGTTGATGAATAACTTGTTGAATTGAGGCATGGTGATCAAAATATCCTCCTTTTGTAAAATGTGCAAACATTTCAGATTGTTGAATGAGTGCTTGAGAACACTATTGTGAGACCTCTTGGTGTGATTCTAATATGACTGCAAGCATTACTCATGATAGCTCCTTCTTGATCTCACAATGAGACCGAGGATCACTTTCTTGGTCCTAGGATTTCATAATTGGCCCTTGTGGTAAAAAATCAGCTTCATAATGCTTGAATCTCTTGATGTTTGTCCCTCACTTATTGAAATAGGCCTTCATATGTAGGTGAAATATATTTCCCATGAATGGAATTCTTGAGAAGTGATTTGTCGGTTTTGTAATGATGTAAGGAGATGGAAATGACCACATCAAAAGGTTTTGGGTGAGGGGTTAAGAAAACTACCAAGTGGATGGAATAGATATGATTCCTCCTTCTTATGAATATGGTGCTTAAACCTCTTTATGCCCAACCTTCATCCACCACAATAGATTCCCATTGCATCCGAATGAGATTCATGAGAAGTGACCACCGTTTGAAATGGAATGAGGTGATTACATGATTATTCACACATTGTGATCTTTAGTGCCTTGAAATATTAATTATCTCACTTTAACCCACTTTTAGGAGAGATGTCATCTTTTCCTATTTCACAACTTGCTTCCTTAATCAAGATGCCACTTAGATGGAAGCATTGCTCAATTACTCTTCATGAAGATAGATTCAAGATAGATTCCTTCTCTATCATGGAAAGAATGATCCCAGATGAAACTCGAAGGAATTAATTAGAGTGAACCCCATATTATTTTCCTACACACTTCACTAAAACATTGTAAACTCTACTTCAATTTACTTGCAGATGTGAGCCTTTTATAGGCATATATTAAGTGTTTAGAAACACTTCATGGGGCATACATTGTCTAAGATGACTTCTTCCCTTACTCCTGGAGAATCCTTTTCATCATGCTCATGGTGACCATCCTCTCAATGAATTGAATTTGAATGAATTTCTTGATCCTCTTCAACCTCTTTCCAACTACACAATGTTCCTAGCTCTCACCTGTTGTGCCTTGGTATGGTCTGCCTTGTTACTTGGCACAATTGTGATCAAAATGATGCTTCATGATCCTTGTGGAGGGTTAATTTATTTTTTTGAGTTATATGATCACCTTAAAACCCTATGAGGATATCCAAAAGCAGTGATATGAGTGAAAATAGAGCCAATTGTAACTTTTTGCACCAAAAACTGAAACTTTCTATTTCTAGCAAGTCCTAGCCAGATTCTATTTATGGAAATTTTTCCTGTTTTGATTCCCTGATATTTATTTCATGTCTAGAGGACTACGGATGTCATTAATTTACCTTATTTTACCACTTACTATTTTATGCATGCCCTAGCATGCACACATGCTATTTTTAGTAAGTACACTACGGGTGTCGGATTGCGATGAAAGAGGTCTTTAAATTATTGGTTTTATTCTAAGATTCCCCACTCCAAATTTTGGATGATTCCTTCATATGAATGAGTGGGAAAATTAATTTTTCATTAGAGGTGGTAGAATACTAAGAAAAACCCTGTCCTCAATAACTCAAAAAAATAGCAACTCCATCGTGCGAAAATTAGTTTAAATGAAACTAGATGTTTTGAAGACCTTTTGCTTTGAGTTTCAGATTATTTAGCCTACTAGTTCATCAAGAAATTAAAAAATTTCTTCAAGGATGGAAGAATAATGATGAAAAATATAGTCCTAAATATCCCTAAAAAATAGGGAGTTCGTGGCACGAAAACTAGCTCACATGAAACTAGATTTTTAGGGATCTTTTCTCCAATTTTCAAGTTATTACACCCGTCGAATCCTTGGGAAGTAAATAATGGCCTTTTTTACCTTTTGTTGTTGTGTCATGGTATAAATTAATGGATTATTTAATCTTTGATAGAAATAAAAATTATCCAAGTGGGAACAATGATCTCAACTTATGTCTCGCCTCACATAGGATCTCGTGCTTCGATTTTTGGATGAAGAATTAGGAGCAAAACTCAATATTCATAGTCATGCTTGTTTTGGAAGGTATTTAAAAACATGAATGTTGTGTTATGATTTTTTTAGGTTTAATGGCTTCAAAAATGGTGGATGGGTTGAACGAGGTGAGTAAACAAGCTTGGTAGTTAGTTATTTTGTGATTTCAAGTCACCCAACAGTAAATTTTGTTCATGAGAGAGGAAGCAGCTACTAGGGCACAAACAATGGTTTGGATGCATGAGCATGGGATAAATTTTTGATTCCCCTATATACCCTTAGTAATCAAGATAATATGGATGGAAAATAGCACCTCGTTCGATGATGACTAGTGGCATGTTGAGGTTGAATGAGAGGGAAGATGAGAAAATCAACTTAGAACACTTGGGAGCTAAGGTCTGATCACATGAAGAACTAGGAGAGGGGCTAAGGAGGGGAAAATTTTTGTTTCCCCTATGTCCCCTTTGGGATGGGTACAAGAGGGACACAAAATTTTTACTCAAGGATATGGTGACACTTGGCAAGCAGTGATGCAATCTAAGCAAGATGGGGTTTGACACAGTAAACACTATGGACTGCAAGTTGGTCACATGGGGTTTTAGGAAGGAGGGGTAAGGTGGGGAAGAATATTTTGTCCCATTTCCCCTTGGGAAAATACAATAGGGACACAAATCCCTTCCATGTAGCTAAAAGGTAACACTGATCACTTGAAAATTTGACTAACTGCCAGAAGTACACATGTAAGAGAGACAACTTGATGAAGCATTTCCTGGAGCTTGATATGGTATTTTCTCATGAAAATTTATATGGTTTTTACTCCTAAGATTATTAAAAGAATAATTGGATGGGTATAAAACCTCAATTCTTCTTGAATATCCATTAAATTTATCCTTTTTATTTGAGATAGTAGGGTGTGTCTCGCATTGCATTGAGCTTCCTTGAGAAGTGATTAAGTCTTATGAAAAATGTGAATATGCCACCATGTATATGATTACTCTATATTTATAATGCCAATATTTTCAATATTTGTATTTTAATTAGGGACATTAGACTGTAAAGGTCAATAGATAACCTCAATACTCTTGGGTGATCATACCAATTCCTTGTTCAAGTTTGGCAATAGAGTCACTACATCACTAGTACAAGCAATGAGCACACATGAGGAAAAAACCAAAAAAATACACAAAGGAAGGGAAACAAACCAAAGTAGGAAAATAAACACACAACATAAAGGGAAATTATGTTATAGGGGTGGTAAATTCTTTGAGGTAGGGAAATAATGTACAAGCACCCAACAACAAAGTTGGGAGAAGTACGTATCATCATGGAACAATGAGATGAATTCATACCTCTAGATTTTGAAGGTAAAAATATGATCATGCCATGCTACCGTGATGGCCTTGCATGGTTCGAGAAGAAGGGTAGAAACTAAGATTATGTCTTCATGTTGATATTTTATAGATAACACATTTGCATCTAGTTTCCATTTCTTAACTTGCTTGAAAGTCCTACTTTTTGTAACCTCTATTTGATGCTTTGTGGCCATGAGAAACCATTCCTCCATGTTCACAAATATGGAATCAATTATTTTGACATGAAGGTATTCCTTACCTTTGGTTGAATGTCACAACACAAGATCATTTCCAAAATCACTGGGAGTCCGGTAGTGGTGAGAGAAATTTGATCCTTTTCTTGTTCACAAGCTTGTTCAAGCTTCTCATTTTGTTGTTTGAAACAATTGTTTTCTATACAAACAAGCCCAACATCGGTCTTTGTATCATTTTCTATGGTGAAGGTGTCATCTTCATGACTGAAAATATTCATAGAGGATTCAAGAATCTCCATTTGTTTCTATTCATAATATTCTTCACAAAACGAGAAATAGGAATACTTACCTTCACATTTATTCTCATTTACCAAGGCTTCAAAGGGAACAATGGGCTTACTTGTTTGTTCCATCTCATTGTTGAGCACTTGTGCATTGAAAGTAAGATCACAACCGACATCACACTTATCTTACAAATTCATGGCATGTCAATACATCGAGGCCGAGTTGAGGGTATTTGATTTCTTCGCAATCCTCAAGATGTCTTGCATTGATTGCTATTTCAAATCTTCAATATGCTCATCATCATCTTCATTTGAAAAATCTTCTTACTGGGCCTCAAATATCTGATTTGAAATATGATCCTTATATGACCAGGAATCTCTTAAAAAACTTTCCTCTTCATGCTCCATACTTCTTTTCATCTAGGGTATGCCTTCTTGCGAATTTGAGCACACTCAAATTTCATCAATCTCAAATAGAGATAAGATGTCCATATTAAATGGAAAAGGAACACCCTTCAGCTCGAGGTCTATTAGATCATCCTCATGATAGGAAGGAGACTACAATGTTGGAGCAACAACATGAGGAAAATATTCTTCTACATCTTGATCATCTCCAATAGAGTCTTCTTATTTGCAAGGAAGATGAAATACTCCATACTCACCATGATGATCAACATTATGCTCCTTTGGTGAAGATGGTGAAATTAGTTCTTCAAATAATTTGTGTTTAATTTTCTCATTCACCTTGGATTTGAGAATAAAATTGAAATCTTCCATTTGTTCATCCATAATTGTTTCAAAAAAAAATTGGATTCTCTCGTTTTCTCCATTTCATCATTGTGAATTTGTTCATCCATGATTATATCAAGAAAGGAATATGATTATTCAACTTTCTCCATTTAATCATTCAAAATTTGTGCATCTATTGAATAACTAGAATGAGAGAGAAAGTCATCAATGATTACCTCAAAGTCATCCTCCTAAAGATACTGATTTTGGGATGGAGGACTGATTTCTTGAATATATACATGATTAGTGGAGTCTTCAGAAAGCATTGGATCATCTCTCATGGAACAAGAATCTTTACCTCCCATATTCATCATTCCTCCGAAAGATTATGTTCCCTAGTGCAACAATCATGACCTCTCAAGTGGAGAGGGGGAGTTACATTCTTGGAATAGGAAGTAACTCCCATGATGCATATGATGCACTAACGCATAAGGAATCCAATGATGACCCTACATGACACCTAGACCTATGACCTCACATAAGTGAGATAACCTACCACATGGCATGGAAAATGACTCACACCAACACCCCCTTCATTGTAACTTAGGATGAGGCAACAAGTTAGAGAGGAGAAATATGGGTCCTAGCACTTGATCCCGGCGAGGTGCCCATGCACAATGAGGATCCCAAGAAATGGAGGAAAACACGGTGGGAAAATCATCCACCACAAGAGAAAAACACACTCTCTCTAATATAAGAAAGATGTCAAAGATGGGTCCCAGCCACCGAGGGTCCCGATAAAGTACACATGTACAAAAGGGAAATATCTCATAAAGAAGAAGAAGAGAGAAGAAGAGGGAGATGAGAGAACCACGAGAAGATGTCATGGATAGATTTGAACTTTTCAACTATAGAAAGTATTTATAAACACAAATATTACACATTAGACAATATTTATCTCAATTTTATACTACTATTTAGAAGGTTCTCAAGTGTACAAAGTAACAATTAATCCCACCTTTTTGCCATATTTGTTTTATATTTTAGTTCGTCTTTCCTGTATTTCTTGGTACCTATCCACCCATTTCGCAACTTCCCTAAGATTCTATCCCTAATTCTGGGTGCCCCAACCTATACTTGGGGCACCTGGTCCTACCCTAGGAGCCCCTCTCTATGTTTAACATCTTTCACTCTTCTTTGGGTTACTCCTAGTCGTTGGTCTCCTTATCTTTTCCTTAGTTGGTATTATTAGGATTAATTACAAAATCAAACTTAAGATCCATATAAATATAAATCTTATGAGACCATAATGAGGGTCCTAGGTTATGCATCCTCTCACTACTATCACTCCATGTAGGTTTGCATCCATTGCACCATCTCCATCCACATAGCTCAATGCATCATAGCTAGTGAAGTATACATCACATCCATTCACATAGGAGGGAGGGATTCTATCTATTATATTCTACATTCTACATATTTTATAGCTATCATAGCTTGTTACTACATAAATTTTGACTAAACACGAGAGCACCTAGGGCACGACATACACACACTCACTAGAACTACATCAGGGTCCATAATGTAGTGCAACGCTCAGCGATAAGTCCATCAGTTTGGAAACTAAGGTCACCCCCATTTTCTTCATGTGCGGGGCATCATATAGTTCATCTAGAAAATCCAGAGTGTGACAGATAAGCAAGGTTTTAAACATAGTTGTGATACTTTCAAACATAGTTTTGAGCTCCTACATAGGTTACATCACCTGAATCTAGACCAAGGAACCCCAGGCACCCCAATACACTCCTAGGCACCTGTGTCACTTCAGATAGTCTAGATCTACCCTTCACAGGGTCTATGAGTGATCCTCTACACATTCAGTTCCAGTCTCGGATCTCGTGACAACCTACGACAGTCTACATGATAATTAGCTAAGTCATCTTACCTCTCCTTCATTTCTATTAGGGTTTCTATTTCATTTAGAATATCCTATTTGTAGTTATTACATATTTCTTTAATTTATTTACTACATTTATACAACGTTTTAGTCCTCCTATTTAGATTAACACTAGAACCCTAAATCTCCTCTTTAGGTCCTTTAGGTTTCTATTTTTGTTAATCATTTTGGTGAACTCGACCATTCATTTCATCACCTTCTCTGGTACTCCATCTTCGCCATCATGATTTTCTCCCCCTTTTTCTTTTTGGTTTATATGATATTTATTCACCATCCCTGATGCCTTCTCCTTCCTTTTAGTTTCTATTCCATTCGCGGTGCCATGAGTCCCTCTATTCGCACATACTTGCAAAATACCTAGATTGCCTCCTTCGCCTCCAAAATTACTTAGCTACTCACTACATTTCTCCATACTTATCACCCGAATATGTCTACCATAAGTTTGTTTCCACCTTAACCCTTAATGAAGATCAAATCACCTTCACATCTGATGACCTTCCCCCTTGATTTCTTATCCCATGACCCTCCCTTATATATCTAGGTGTGTGTTAATAAAGTTGGTATCAAGTGTGCCCTCATCGATAATGGATCTGGCCTTAACATTTGTAATATTATTTTTCTCCACCATATCAGCATGTCCATGACATCCCTTGCTCCTTCACACATTTCTATTTGTGGCTTTGATAACATCCCAAAACACGTTTAGGTATTGTATAGTTACCCATTACCACCGCCCATGTACACTTACTATCCCTTATCATGTAATGCCTAATGAACTTAATTATAACATTCTCCTTGGTCAGCCCTAGATCCATGCCATGCATGTAGTTCCCTCCACACTCCATGCTTGACTCAAGTTCTATTATCAGGGCACCATTTATGATGTTCCTGTTGATCCTTCCCCTTTCACATATTGTAACTTTGTTCAACAACCTTTGGACTCCCCCACTTCCCCACACGTTGATCCACCTCTCTCTAAGTATGGGTTAGGATATGACTATCTTCGTCATTTTGGTTTTTCTCACTACCAAGACCACAAAGTTACCAAACTTTGGGACCTCCCTGCACGTTCACATAAGTTTGGCCTTGGCTATCAACCTTCTGACCCATCACCCATCGAGGTGCCAACTATATGTCATGTCACATCTCTTCCCCTATTGCACCCATAACTCATTAGTAACGACGCCCCCTCCTTTTGGGACACCACCAATACTTTCCCTACTGATGATGTGTTATTAGAGCATATGGGTGCTTATGAGGATCTACCTACCTACCATCATAAGTGATGCCCATCCCATCCCTCTATCAATATGATTTTTTTGGGGGATTATGTTAACTCCACTAACACTACCAATGCACCTAACATTATTCCTATAATGCCATATATCAAGGATCGTTCTGCACTGATCAACAAAGAAACCATACAACATAATTTGGGAACAATTGATAATCCTCGTATTGTCTTGTTAGTTGTTTCCCTTACCCCTACCGAGCAAAAGGATCTCAAGAAGGTCCTTCACGAATTTTCCGATATCTTCACCTGGGACTATAGTGACATACCAGGTATTGATACCTCTATCACAATGCATAACATTGTCCTCAATTCAGTGCCAAGCCAGTCCAACAAAAATTCATAAGATGTATCCTAAGGTTGCACTTTTAGTCAAAGAAGAAATCCAAAATTTCTCAATGTTGGCTTCATCCGTGCTATCGATTATCCCGAATGGGTTTCCAACATTGTTCCAGTAATGAAGCCCGATGGTCATGTCCATTATTGCACTAATTTACGATATTTAAACAAAGCTTCCCCAAGGATATTTTTCCCCTTCCACACATTGATACTATAGTAGAATCTACCACATGATATGACATACTCTCCTTTATGGATGGTTTTTCTAGCTATAATCAAATTAAAATAAATTTGTCTGATCAAGAAAAAACCTCTTTCACTATGCCATGGGGTACATTTTGCTATACTGTCATGCCATTTGGCCTCAAGAATGTTGGGGCTACCTATCAACATGCCATGACACATATTTTTCACGATTACATCCAAAAAATCATCGAAGATTATGTCGATGATATTCTCACTAAGTCTTGTCATTATTCTTCCCATGCACGTGACCTTTAGGTTCTATTTGAACAATTACAAAAGTATCATGTTTGCCTCAATCTCAAAAAATGTCTTTAGCTTCACCACCTGTAAATTGCTAGGATACATTATCTCATGTCGCAACATTAGAATTGACCCCACTAAAATCAAGGTTATCCTTGACATGCCTCCACCAAAGAATCTACATCAACTTCGTTCCTTACAAGGTAAGATTCAAGTTATTCTTTATTTCATTGCACAATTGGCTGATAAAACTCAACCCTTTACACGTCTTATGAAGAATACACCCAGTTTTCTTGGGATGAACAATGTCAGCAAACATTTGATCATATTAAATATTATCTCTTAAACCCTCTTGTCCTAGTGCCACCTACAGCAGACCACCCCTTTCTCTTGTATATTTCACTACCTTCCATGCCTTAGGCGCACTATTGGCCCAACATGATGATACCCATCGTGAATGAGCCATCTACTATATTATTCATACCCTTCTCTCTTATGAATGTAATTATAGTTACATCAAAAAATTATGCCTCGGCCTTGTCTTCATTGCTGACAAGTTGTGTCATTACATCCTTAACCATGAGGTTCACATTATCACTAAAGTTGACCCTTTACGCTATCTCTTGTCCCGTACTCATATTTCCAGATGTTTAGCTTGTTGGGTCATGCTCCTTACCAAATTTGACCTTAAGTTCATCCCATAGAAAACAATTAAGGGGCAGGTCATTTCTGATCAATTGGTCATTGCCCCCTTTCCAATGCTTCCCTGCTTTCGATTCCTTCGTGATGATTTCACTACTTATACCATTGAATCACACATATACCCATGTACTTCGATGGCTCTCGTTGCCATTCATGTGTCCGTGTTGGTATTGTTTTTATTACTCAACATGGTGATCCACTTCCCTTTGCATACCGGTTAGGATTCTCCTACACAAATAATATGGTTGAATATGAAGCACTCATCTTAGGATTGCTCACCACTAAGTGTCTCCTCATTCATAACTTGTGCATCCATGGAGACTCTCAATTAGTCATCAACCAAGTTAATGACACCTATCACACTAAGGAAGAACACCTTATTCCATACAATTCTTTTGTAAAAGACCTCTTAGCTACCTTTGAGTCTTATTCCATCACCGTAATTCCTCACAAAGACAATCACCATGCCGATGCCATGGCCAGTGCCACCTCCCTTATCCCACGAACCTTCATGATGATCAAGCCACTTTCATCATCACCCACTTATGACACCCATCTATTTCCACCATACCTATAGCCTCATGTGCCATCACCCATAGTCATGACACCACTAAATGGTTCACACCTATTTATAACTATTTATATAAATAGACTATTCTTGACACTTTACAACCCCATGAAGCCCGTGAAACTACGTCCGTGAAGCCACTGTTATGTTATCTTTGGAACCAAATTATTCAAGTGTGTTCTTTATAGTCACTTGCTCTATTGTCTTTCCCTTATGGATATTCCCGAGTTGTATCCCACATTCATGATAGCCTCTATGGCAGCCATTTTTCTGGTAAATCCATAGCACAAAAAATCTTACATCAAGGGTACTACTTTGGCCAACAATGGAACATGATTTCCTAGATTACGCTTAGCATTGCAATAAATGTAAAAAGCATGGTAATCTCCATCATGCGCCTGCCTATGACCTTCAACCTATCGCTCCCACATGGCCTTTTTCCCTATGGGGATTTGATTTAATTGGCCTTATCAACCTCAAATCTACAGATGGCCACAAATTCATCACCACCACCACCAAATATTTCACCAAGTGGGTTGAAGTTGCCCCTTATGTACAACCACAAAAATGACATTTGTAACTTTCTTACCACGCACATTATCACTCGCTTTGGTATACCATCGAAATTATCACCGAAAAAAAATCCTCCTTTAAAAAAAATGTCAAGAAATTTTGTGCTAAGTTTAAGATCAAACAATCATTTTCCATGCCTTATTACCCATAAGGAAATGGCCAAGCCAAAGCTACTAATAAAACCATTGTCAAAATCCTCCGTAAAATGGTCGATTGTAGTGGTACTGATTGGCACAATCAAATCCTATATGTGTTATGGGCCTACCACACTAGTGTTCAAACCCCCAAAATGCTACCCATTTTCCCCTCGTTTATGGTGCGAGGCCATTATTCCATTAGAGCTCGAAATACCAATTCTCCGAATATCTCTCAAAGGAATCCTTAAAGATGACACTTACCGCGAAAATTATCTACATGAGTTAGAAATGTTGGAATCGCATCGTGTCCAAGCATTGGAAAACCTACATGCATACCAAGCCCACATTTCACATGCTTACAACCGCAAGACCCGACCTTGAGATTTCAATATCGGTGATCTTGTCTTAAAAGAAAACCAAAAAAATACCAAAGCTGAAGCTGCACTCAAAGGGAAATTCAAGCCCAACTGGCTTGGCCCTTACATCATCACAGATAAACTTGGGGTGGTGTTTACCACCTCACTACCCTTATAGGAAAACTGCTTAAAAACCCCCTCAATGTCATGCATCTCAATAAATATTACACTTAACTAATGTACTTGCACTCACCACCCTATAACGCACTTTAGTTCCTTGGTCCATACTCGACTATCAAGGGTTTACCAATCAAACAGACCTTAGCTACACATGACATGTCATCATACCACATCCATCGGACTAGTGACCAACACTCTAGGATCTATCATCACTCACACCCATCATCACTTAATTGTATACACTTTAGGTTTGATACCCACTCCTTCCATAAAATCTACATCCTTCTATCATCTTCTCTTATATCATCATCTTCCATTTATCAATTCCAAACATATTCCATTACATTTGCATGCCTTCACTCATCACTTAGTGGTATACACCTTAGGTTAAATCACCACTTCCTTTATCCATTTCACATTATCCTCTTACATACAATCATCACCTATTCTCGGTCGTCTTATTACACCATCATTTATTCTACTCATCGCTTGGTGGTATATGCTTTAGGCTAAATCACCACCCTCATCTTATTCATCACATAGTGGTATATGCTTAGTGCTACCATCACTACCTTTTTCATTCACTTGCCTACTTATTTACACTTCATACACCCTCATCGTCCACCTCGTAGTGACATATGCTACAAAGCTAAATCATCACCTTCTTCTTCCATTATGTAGTGACATACACTATAGGATAAATCGTCACCTTCTTCTTACATTTGAATAATTTACATAGAATTTTTACATACATACATATTTGAATACTTGATCATTTTCTCCTTATAGGTCTCATGGTATGAGAAATAAGAATTCAAATTGGGGGCAACAACAACAAACAAAAACAAAGGATGATGATAACACACCGCGACAATACTTGTCATACTAACCATGTAAGTACACCACACACATACAATAGATACACACACATTCCACCCTAGGTTCACTCTCATCACTTTTTCTTACATTTTTCATCTTTATAATCCACACTCCTCCATTTTTGAGTCTAGTCCATCAATGTACTTTCTTCTACACTCTGCACAAATTTCAGGTACTCTTCTTTGACTACTTTATGTTACCGAGTTGTTCACTCACCAACAAAACATGGGGGCAAATGTAGACATAAATATTGCACATTAGAAAATATTAGCCCAGTCATATACTACTATTTATAAGGTTCTCAAGTGTACAAAGTACCAATTAATCCCAATTTTTTTCCATCTTTGTTTTATATTTTACTTCGTCTTTCCCGCATATTTCCTGATACCTATCCACCCATTTTGTAACTTCCCCAAGATTCTAGCCTTTGATTCTGGCACCCTAACTGACTTGGGTGCCCAGGGTGTCCTGTCCCACCCTAGGTGCCCCTCTCTATGTTTAACCTCTTTCACTCTTCTTTGGGTCACTTCTAGCCATTGGTCTCCCTTATATTTTCCTCTATCGGCATTTTCGGATTAATTACGAAATCAAACTTGAGAGCCCTATAAATATAAAGCTTATAATACCATAATGAGGGTCTTAGGTCATTGCATCCTATCACTACTATCACTCCATCTAGGGTTACATCCATTACACCATCTCCATCCACATAGCTCCATGCATCATAGCTAGCAAAGTCTGCATCACATCCATTCACATAGAAGGGAGGGATTCTATCTATTCTATTCTATTTTACATTCTACATCTTTTGTAGCTATCATAGCTTGCTACTACACAAAGTGTGACTAACACGAGAGCACCTAGGACACGACAAAAAAAACTAACCAAAACTACATCGGGTCCGTAATGTAGTGCAAAGACTCAAATGATAAGTCCACTAGTTTGGTAGTTGAGGTCGGTCAACATGTCTTCTTCTTCATTTCTAGGGTGTCATCTAGTTCATCTAGAAAATCTAGTACTATAGACAAGAAATATTTCAAACCTGATTACAACACTATTGAACACGGTTTCCAAGCTCCTACATAGTTCACAATGCCCAAAATCCGAGACCATGGAGCCCCAATACACTCCCAAGTGCCTGTGTCACTTCAGATAGTCCAGATCTACCCTTCGTAGGGTCCCTGAGTGATCGTCTGCACATTCGGGTTCTAGTCTTAGATCTGTGACAACCCGTGACAATGATCTGAATAATTAGTTAAGTCATCTTCCCTCTCCTTCATATCCATTAGGGTTTTTATTTGATTTAGCATAGCCTATTTGTAGTTATTACATATTTATTTACTTTATTTACTGCATTTATACAATGTTTTAGTCCTCCTATTTAGATTAACACTAGAACCCTAAATCTCCTCTTTAGGTCCTTTAGGTTACTATTTATGTTAATCATTTTCCTAGAAAAGTGTCAAAGACAAGATCCTCTACTTTTGGACCAAGAAGATCCACTTGTATCAAATTATGTGCCTTCCCTTTGGAAGGAAAAAAATGAAGTGCTAGAAGTCTACCCACTCCACAAAGGAGACTAAAGGAAGAAGCATGAAGAACTCGATTTTGGTCAATGGAAGTTTGAAATAGGTCTTGCAAGAAGGTGCCAAGGAACCGAAACACCTAAAGAGCGATGAGGAACTCCGTACTACATCACAAGTAGGGACTGGGAAAATATGACCAAGGTTAGGTAGATATTCTTCCCAATGAGGGGGGTAGTCAAATAGAAGAGCGATGTCGGACAGTGTATGAGTCATCCATGCATGAAGTAAGAGAGTGGAAGGGGCCTCACACATTAGAAGTGGAAAGGAGGCTGGTGAAATTATTTTATGAGGATGATAATGGGACCGCTCATTGTCTAATGAGATGGGAGGGGTGCCAACACACTCTAGAATAGTGAGAGAAGGAAGAGAGAAGTCCTTTATGGTACTCCTTGCATCAGAATTGGGAGCACAATCCTCATCATCGAAAGTGGAATCAAATGAGTATGTCTCAACAGAACTTCCATAACATGAAGAGGAATAGGAGATGACCGGATTAGCATTAGTAGCAACAACGGAGACATTATGTGAAGGGTCTCCAAAAAAAAGCTGAAAGATGCTAAAGATGCAATGGGGAGATATGAGTCTTCCACGTGAATATGAAGAGGAGTGGTGATGTACAACATCAAGTGACCAACAACATGGTTGCAAGTGTCGAGAAATTCCTCAAGATGACTAGAATCAGTGGGTGTAGGAATTGGCCCAAGAAAGAAGTGTGTAAGACCCTCATAGGTGAAATATCATTTAATGGAATAATGCCATGATGTATAGTTCTCTCTCCCAATAAGAAGTGGTGGAGAATGTAAGGTGATCCTATGATGCTTGAGTCTGGAAAGAGCATACTCTATGATGCAGAAACAATAAGTGTAAGGTTCCCAAGAAGAAGGGTACAAGAATGTAAGATGTCTGACTCGGTCGATAATACGTTTGCAAGAAAAATTACACTTGAGAAGAACAGTGATGACCCCCCTTTCTGCAACACTTTATAAGTAGTGCGTGATTACAACAGGGTTCATCCGTACAATGGAAGATAGTTGACCACTCACCTCGCAGTAGGTGATGAGTCGCGCGAGAGTACAGGCCACAATGAAGTCAAAAGTTGGAAGCAAAGGAACACACTCAATCAAGCACAAAATGTAAAAGAAAAAATCAAGGTTATACTACTCAAGATGAGAGAAAAGGTTTCTCACGGTGAAAAATATAAGGCTCTCTTTTCACAAGGTTGTGGTGGATGTGCTCACTAGTCGTAGGTGAAGAGGAGCACTATAATGTAATGAGCCAGAAAAAGTGGCCTAGAAAGCCCAATAACCCTATACAAGGAGCTAAAAATAATCCCCAATGTACAATGAAATTTTATTATTTTCACCCTTAATTTCCCATACAATTGTGAAGAAGAGGAAAAACCATGGAAAAATCCAAGAGGAAGGGGGTAGGAAGGGTCCTAGATAAAAAGGGAAGCATCTCAAATGAGTTGGCTCGAGCAACTCAACAAGCTAGCCGAGCATCTCGGTGGAAAATCTAGGAGAGGTGGGTGACAAGATGAAGGTGATACAACTTGGCGAGGAAAGTTAGATGACTCAAATGAGCTAGGTAGAAATCACACCAAGCTCGGTTGTGTTGGGAGATCGCCGAGTGTAACGGTCACTAGTGGGGTGGTTGACCAAGTCAATTTGGGAGAGAAGGTTCGTGTCGAGAAGAGTGAATGGTTGGAAGTGATAATGATGAGCTAACAAGTATGAGGTGCGCAGGATGTGTCAAGTCGTGAGCTGGTGGTCAAAGTCCATGCGATGAGCATTGATCTAAAAATCTAGCCAATTTTTATTTCTTGACCATGAACCCTTATAGATAATTATTCCTTTTAATAAATTACCCTATTAAAATCAAATTTAAATCAAATGCAATGCATGAATTAGAACCAAATTGCAAAAGGATTGATAACGGAGTTCGGCGAAATACCTATGTCTCCAAGTTCAGAATACTTTGAACTAATTTATTATTCACTTCTAAATTATAACTCTAGTACAAAATCACAATTGAAGCTATAATAAACCTAAGGCCAAAAGAACAAGAACCTCCTCCACGACCACCAAGTGATAATACTTCGACTAATGCAAAAAATTCAATCTCCAATGATTCCATAAGAACAAGAATAAACTCCACATAATAAGTGTCAATACCTACGGCTTATGTAGCCAATCCAATCTCCAATATGAAATACCATTTAGCTCGAAAGTCGAATGCAGGGTGCTCCACTAGTTTTAGTGAGTTGATAATAACTCCCGTATTCTCAAATACCCCAACGCCTCTGTTGTATGGTGCCAAGTATCCGAGATATGATCGAGATAAGAAGGATGATCCTTCAATCTACTATGCGAGCTATAAAGGATCCGATGTCCATTGTTGTTGATGATGACCTCCTTTCACTCTTCTACACGGTAAAATGACCGCTACACAGGGCTAAGTGGATCAAATGTCACCAATGAGCTCAATGGTGAATATGACCCTCCTCTGAAGAAAATTATCTAATGATACGTCCAATATACTAAGGATATGAGCTCTAGTGCTTCTCTATTGCTTTGTCACGTCCCTTGGCTCCATGGTGTCTCCAGGATCCAACATGAGAATAAAGGCGTCAATTTTGCCTTTGCACTAATCGGTGAGTAAATAATAACTCCCTGTAATTTTTACATTGTAACTATTAAATAATAGGACTTAATTTTGTCTTGTCGATAATAATAATCGGGCCTTAGTGAATAATGATGAATATGATGCCTATACTAGTACAATATAGGGCTTATATCTCTCCATATACCTATACTAATACAATATAGGTCATATAATAATCATGCCTATATTAATACAATATAGGCCTTCTTATCTCTCCATGCCTATAATATAGGACTTATAATGTTTCTCTAAAATATCACCATGAAAATGCCTTCAAACTTCTTAAGGCCTTCACCTTTTGTTCCTCATAGCTTGGGCTTGGAGAATTGCTTCTTGAACGGAGAGAGGATATTTTTCTACCTATATAATAATAATACAGCCTCTATATTTTTTTCTGCAAAAATATTGGCCTTCTAAATTTTCTAAGGCCTCATAACTTAACTCAATTACCCTTATTCTCCTTTGCCTCCTCGAGACTTGCTTGAGAGAGGCTTGTGTTGTGAAATGGAGAGGGGGAGGCTTTTATAGCCTTAAGGCAGCTTGAGCTCTGCACTATATAGCTTATCGTGAGATCCATATCCCAACCAACTCATTGGCCAAGTTTGTTGGGCCACTCCATTTCCATCGGGAGGTCGCGGGTTCCAATCCCACTCCCTACATATGCGCCCACCTGCTTTGCATACCCTCGCACTAGGTTTTCTTGTCGAGCCCATGTAGACCTCTCAACCTCTTGCCACTTGTGCCAAAATGGTCTTCCTCTTCACTTTCACTTGCCACATGTCCAAGCCATCCATCCTCGAGTCTACCACGATACCCATGTGTCCTCGCCATGTTCGAGTCTGCCGCCTCTATTCCTATGTGTCCTTACCACATCTCTACCTTATCCATGACTATGTCCTGCTCTGCGTGTCAAGTATGAGTCCACATCCATCAAGATAATTTTTCTTAGTTGGGAAAATTTATCCCACATGCGGTGTGCTAGCAATAAGATAAGCCTTTATATAGTCTTGGATGCTACATGTGTTATGTGGCTTCAACCACACCCTCACATTTTTCCCACCAAGATATGTGTGTCATCTCGTCCCAATGGATCACCTAGCTAATTTTGTGGCTCGGTCAATGTAACTCTTTGCATAACTCACCCAACTCATTCCTTGGCTCGATCAAGCAGCTCTCTGAGGTAGCTCATTGTATAGCTCACTAAGTTTATAGTGGCAATGTGGTGGCATGCCATGTGGTGGCTTGAGGACCCACCACATGGCAATTTTTTTTATCGTTCGACAAAGATGACTATATTCGAGTGTCAAATACTAGAGGCCTAAAAATCAACCTAAACTTATCACCTTCACTTGATTGGTAATTTTCCCACTTTTCATAATGTGACTTATCAGACTCTATCTCATCTATGAGACCCACTTTGACCAGCCATAAATTTCACGTATGGGCTCCATTTTTGCGTTCATGTAATCGTAAGAAATATCTTGGAGTTGACTTTCGCATGGTGGTGAATTTGGGAGGTTTGGGGAATTTTTCCTCCGGATCAAGAACAACTAAGAAATGGCTCAGCTAGACGTGAAAATCTCAACAAGAAAACCAAGAACATGACAGAAAACCAACCACACATGCCAAGATCAAAGCACACAGGATCACATAAGTAATGCAAAAGGAAAACTAGTCTTGAGGAAATAAAAACATGTTGAACAAGGGCCGAACATAATCCATTGGTAGAGATCAAAGGAGAACCAATGGTGTAATCAACACCAAGTAAAGTAGAGAAAGTCGACGCATAGCCATACATAGAGAATCTCGAACTAGTGTGGAAAATCCAATGAATAGAGGACTAAGGAAAGCGTGGGCATGACAAGCCAAATGATCTCGAGCAACCAATGAACCAAACCAAGGTAGGGATTCTAAATAGCATTCAAGAACGAGAGACAAAAATATAAAAAAATTGGATGCAGAGCATGAGCAATGCGACGAATTAGGAGCAGGTTAGTATAAACATACATGCTAATGCAAGCTCATCAATCAAATGATTGAAGACAACAAGAATAAACTTGATGAAAAAACCATGCGGACCGAGTTGATAACACAATACAAGGTGAGTTGAAGTGGCGAGATTGGGGCAGCTCGGTGATCTAGGGCCAAGTTGGCCTAAGACAACTTTGCAAACCATAAAAAACTCTCAAAACCCGCACCATAAAACTAGATCTACAACCTGTTATACCTTTAAACTAAAATAGTGTTAGTGAGAATCGATACAGAAATAGTGCACCATGATGAAGTTGCACCCCAACAAGAACGTGATATCTCCAACGTAATTAGCAATATTCAAGCAACAATGGAAAATCATGCAACAGAATAATAGATAAGCTTATGTAGAGAAAGATAGCGAGTGTCTTGGCATGCTCATAAATCAAAATGAAAGGGTACATATAGGAGTGTTGTGTAACTCCTATGCATGACACATGTACACTAACCCTATGACCTATTCTCACTAAGTGATATGACTAACCAACTAGGTGGAAAAGACGTTGAATGATGACAAGTCTAGTCACATACACCAACAACCCCTTCATCAAAGTTGAGGTAGAGGTCATGGAAAGTCATAACAAAAAGAGAACTCTCCTAGAAAACTAAGAAAGATGTGTCAATGGGGCCCGACTACTAAGCCTAATAAGGTACCCATGTACAAAAACATCTTCCTAGAAGAAGAAAAGAATGGGTCCCGATAACTAGGCCTAATGAGGTACCCATGTATAATGGATCTCAAGTAATGGAGGAAAAAACCATAAGGGAAAACATCCACTTACAAGAGATAAAAGACTCCTTAAACAACCTAAGAAAGATGCATCAAATGAGTCCCGACAACTAAATGCCTGATAAGGTACTCATGTACAAATGCAATCTTTCTAGAAGAATAAAAGAGAACTAGAAATCTCGAAGAAGATGGGCTGCTGCAAAAAGACCTCACCCTAAGAAGAGACCGCAAGTGAAGATACTTCACCTCAATGAAGGGTTTGGTAAAAATGTTTGCAACCATATTATATGTCTGACAGTACTGTAAATTGATGACATCATCATGAATCAATTCCCGAATGAAATTCATATATATCTCGATGTGCTTTGTCCTTTTATTTTAAACAAGATTTTGGTAAATCAAGATGGTGCTTAGGTTATCATAGTAGATGATAGTAGGCCATCAATAGTGAATACCAAACTCTGTCAAGATACCTTGTAGCTGAATGAGCTTTATGTGGCAGCGCTAATTGTTCCTTTGTACTTTACCTCTGTAGAAGATATCACAATTTCATTCCACTTCTTGGTAAACCAACTAATAGGGCCCGAACCAAGAGAAAAAAATGTAGCGTGCATTATATTTCGATGATCCGAATCACCGCCTAATCAAAATCAATAAACCTAACCAATTCAATATCCACTCCTCCAAGATAGTGAATTCCATCAGTGTAAGTGCCACAAACATAATGAAGGATCCACTTAGTTGCTTTCCAATACAACTCATGTGGCTCCTACATGAATTTGGACACGATCCCAATGGCATACGATAGATCCGGACATGTGTGAGTAAGGTAAATCAAGCTCCCCACCAATTTTCAATAGAGGGTACCATCAACCAAGGGAGTAGAGAAATCAAAAACCAACTTAACCCCTAAAGGAAAGGAGTAGGAGAAGGCTTACAATCGGACATATTAAACTAAGAAATCAAATCAAGAGAATAATTAGGCTGCAAAATCACAATACCCAAGTCATATTGTGAAATCTAAATCCCAAGAAAGTAATGAAGCAATCCTAATTCAGTCATGAAAACTTGTTGGATAAGGCAATCTTCACAGAATCAATGATAGAGGAAGAATTGCTGTGATCAAAAATTCATCAACATACAAAACAAGGATGAGTATGGAGTCATATTATTGCATAATGTACACATTTGGGTTATAGTGACATAAAGTGAACCCCGATGTAAGTAGAAAGGAATCCATCTTGGCATACTAAGCCCAAGAGGCTTGTTTAAGACCATAGAGAGACTTCTATAACTTACAAACAAGGGAGGGATCGTGGACATAACTTGAATGTTGTGTTTCACCACAATGTTGCATATAAAATAGATAAGGTAAAGGTGAGGTGAGGAGGAATACCTGTGAAGTCGAAGAAGGTTGCACGCATTGTAGAAGACTAGGTTGATCGTGAAGAGCTCCTTTTTGGCTAGGAAGGACTACCTATAAAATGACAATAATACCACCAAGTAAAGTTAAATAGCATATGATATTGGATTACCTAGCGTATGTTAGATCCGGGAAGTGTGATACTTCCTAGAAAGGTTATCAATCCACTATTTAAAAACAACTTAATGTAAAGAAATGATAGTAAAAGAAAGGTCTTATTGTAACAATATGATTTAGGTATCTCATACACTAACAATAGACTATATTTAAGCTAAATATTGAATATACAACTAAATCTAGAGAAGGCGGGGTGTTGTCAAGGTTGGTAGGTGTGGTAGATAGGATTTTAGGAAGGTCTGGGTAAGATTGGGTGAGGTTTAGGAAGGTTTTGGGTGAGTTTGGAGCTTGCTGGTCTAAGGAAAATTACCAATCACAGAGACCGTATCGGTTGGGTGACCGACGCCAATACCTAGTAATAACCGACACTGGTTAGGTGACCAATGTTGGTAGGGGAAATTAGATGAGAAGGTTAAAATGGGTTGGTTGGGAGCTCTTTGTGATTGCACAAAGATTTGGGAGTGCTTAGGCTAGGTGCTAGGATTTATGTGAAGACTCAGAGATGGTAAAATAGGTGGTTTGAGAAGAGTACAAGGTTCAATAGGCAGGTGGTTGGGAGGAGGTGCTATGGAGGAGATCCAGGAGAGATAGAAGGTGAAAGAAAGAAAGTAAATGATTAACAACCAAAATACTAAAAATCAATCACAAGGTAGAGATCACTTACTTGCAGATTGGAAGTTGGTTATAGAATGAATGGTTGTGGTTGAAGGAGAGACAAGTCCTAATCCCATGCAATAGTAGAATAAGGATCTAGACTTCCTTGGGATTGATCCAATGCTCTGGAACACATTGTTGATGCTTGGTGAGAGGTTGTGAATGCTTGGAATGATCTTTGGTTCATCGTGAGGTCACCTGGATGCTCGAGAATACCAATGCCAGAACTCCAAAATCCAAGATGGAAGAAGAACCTAGGTAAAGGATTGGAATTCCTTATTTAAGGGAACCGATGGTGGTTAGGTGACCGGTGTTGGCTGAGGAATAACCAGCATTAGTTAGGGAGAAAAGGTCATATTTGCCAAAAATAGCCTTTTCTCTCCATTTTTGGCGTTGGTCAAGATTTTTTATGGACTAGGAGTGTGGGTTGTCACTAAATGGAGTGGGAAATAGGTGGGAGAAGTGTAGAAGAAGTCATAGTTAGGTTTAGAAGAATTCATAGTTAGTTAGGGAAGTAAATGACTTAGTCTAGGTTAATAAATAGGCTTGGAAAGGGTTCATGGTGAGGTGGAGAGGTGAGGGAATTATTAACTTAATATGGGTAGTTAAATTAATATTAATGTGTGGAGGGGTCATGATAAGAGGTATGTTAGTTGAAGAGGACCTAGAGAGTTGCTGAACCCAATTTTGGGTGTCTACACTTGTTCCATATAGATCTATTCCTTTAGGTGCTTATGAAGGAAAGCACTCTTGACATCCATTTGATGGAATTCCCATCTCATTAGCCGTAGTGATGACGAGGGTCACTCAAATAAATTTTATCTTCGTAATTGGAGTAAAAAGTTTCATGTGATCAACCCCAACTACACCGGGAGCAACCCTTAGCTACTACTCGCGCTTTAAAATTGTCAACATCTCCATCTACTCCATACTTTGTTCGAAACACCCACTTACACTGAACGATTTTTCTTCCTTTCACAAGAGGGGTGAGATCCCAAGTATCATTCTTTATGAGCGAGGAATACTCTTCATCCATGGTAAAATCCCACTCAGGAATCCCATAAGCTTCCCAAAAATACCGAGGGTCAAAAGTGGAGGCAAAGAAGGATTGACGTCCAATGAACTCTGAGCGAGTCCGCCTCCTATCCGAAGGATCTCCCATCCACTCTCCAAAGACTCTGTAAATTTTTCCTAGAGCGCAACGAGGACCGGGAGGATCGGCTCAAAGTCGAAGATTCTTCACTCAAGTGAGAAGGAACAAGGTTCCACTCAACACTACCATCAGAATCGAAGACTATGAAGCATGAGGGTCGGGAGGTGAAGGAGGATAAATAGGAGGAGGGGCATGCTCAACAAAATCATCATCTGAAGAGTTAGATTCAGAATAAAAAATCATAAGAACCTCATAAGGTAGAGAAGTAGAATTCAAGAGGACTCATCAAATTTCACACTTCTCTCAATATAAAGCTCATGAGTAGTAAGATTCAACAATTGATATCCCTTCACGCCATCATGATACCCGATAAAGATACAAGGTTTTGATTGTGGTTCTAAAGCCTTGCATTTCTTCTTTGGAATCCGAGCCATAGCCTTGGATCCAAAGACTCGAAAGTGCTCAACATCATGCTTGCATCCAAACCAGGATTCAAAGGGTGTCATCCCTCTTACTACCTTGTGTGGAACATGATTATGAATGTAAGAAACACAATTCACTACTTCGGCCCAATACTGTAGAGGAAGGGACTTTGAGTGAACCATATAAGTGGCCATCTCCTTAAGTATTCGATTCTTTCTTTCCGCAACTCCATTTTGTGAAGGGTTGTAAGCAAATGTACACTACAAATCAATCCCTTAAGAAGTACAAAAATCCTCGAACCTATTGCTCACATACTCGCTTCCATTTTCATTTTAAAGAACCTTGATAGACAGTTCTTCCTATTTCTCAAAGAAGAGCCTTAAATTCTTGAAAATGTTTGAAGACTTCAGACTTAAGCTTAAGAAAATATACCCAAGTATATCGTGAATAGTCATCAATGAAGGTAAGTATATAAAGAGCTCTAGTAAATGAAGGAGATGGAAATGGGCTAGAGATGTCACTATGAACAAGATCCAAAAGATGAGTAGCTCTCCAAGCTTTTCCTTTGTCAAAACTCTTTTCGGGTGCTTCCCAAGGGCACAACCCTCACAAAGACCCTTAGAAAATATGACGTGGGGTAACCCATTGACCATTTCATTTTGGCTCAATTGTTCAAGGTAACAAAAATTTAGATGCTTGAAATGCTCATGTCATAACTTACTAACCTCATCTGCATGAGTGAGAAAGGTAGTGGGTGTCAAATCAAAAGTAAAGTGGGAAAAGGTATACAATCGTGAATGGTGATCACCTTTCCCTTAGCCACTGTAGTGTCATTGTGAAGCTCATGAATAATCACCGAGTTAGGACCAAATTCCACTCGCATTCCTTCACCAAGATTAGTGATTTGGTAAATTGATAGGAGATTGGTAGAGAGATCAGAACACTCAAAACTTGGTTAAATGTTCCCCCATCAATCTCTACCGATCCACTACCGGTAACCGACATTGTTATGTCATCACCCAACGTGATTTGGAACATACCACAAGGTTAGATGTTGGAGAACTCAACATGCAAAGAATCCATGTGGTAGGAGGCACCGGAATCTATAATCCATGTCAATGAAGGAGTAACTCAAGATACAAGGGAATTTCCTTTCTTCTTATCAGATTTAGACTCTCTTGTAGTGGAAGACTCGGTTTTCGAGTGTTTTGTTTGTGAATTAGGAACACCTATATGATTTTTCTCAAGTAAATGAGTAAGGTGACCAATTTTTTTCTCATACATTGATGCTCTTCATGACAAGTCTTCTTGCAATAGGAAAACTTACACTTTTCTTTCTTCATTTTAGGCTCAAAATTCAAGTATTTCTATTAGATTTGGGTTTGGATTGGTTGGTCTTGGTTTCCTTCTTAGGTTGATCCTTTTTCTCTCTCTAATTTTCAATCTTCTTTCCTTTACCAAGACTTCTTACACAGGGCATGTGACTTGGAATTGAAAGACCCCATTTGAATGAGTTTGTCTTGTTTTCGAATGAGTTAGGATGAAAAAAATTTCAAAGGAGGTTATTTTCCAAGCACTTCCCAAAGTGTCTTTCGTAGTGTGAAAAGTTGACACGATGATGGAGTATTTGGGACCTAACTTAAAGAGAATTGAAAAGATCAATTGGGAATCTTTCTTCTCCACTTTACATTCCTTTAACAATAATCTAGTGTGGATGAATTTCGAGAAGAATGCCTATAGGTTTTCAAAGTCACTAGGATTTAGTCCTAGTAGTTTGTTTTCTAACTCATGCATTCTCATGTCATCTTATTGTCCAAACATATCATCTAACATTTTCCATGCAGATTTAGGTGTTTCAAATGACTCAATGTGGAAGAGCAAGTCAGGAGAAACAAACATGCAAAGTAGACCTAAGGCTTTGTCACTATAGTTCAACCACTTATATTTTTAGGCTCATCGTCAAGTTCAGTCTTAGCTCCCATGGTGATGTGAAATAACCCTTTACCCCTTAGTTTTATTACCATTTTTATCTCCATTCGAAGAAGTTGAATGACGTAAGCAAAGGAATTGAAAGTGCATCCATAGTGTAGAGAGAGAAAGAAGGAATGTAGAAAAGAAAAACAAGCAACACAACCACCCAGACAATATTATAACCCCTGCTTTTGACACTTTATAGTTTAGTGCATTGGATATAATCTAGTGCGAGTGTGTGTCATGAAACAATTGGTCACTCACCTTGTCATCCGTGTGATAATGCCCAAGAAAGGAGACCATAATAAAGTATTTTGAAGCACAACGAATTGACACCGTAAACAAGCACAACAAGATAAAAACAAATGAAAGGGGTGAAATCAAGTCCTGTTGTGAGAAAAATGTCTCATGTTGTAGCAGAAACCTCCTTGCAAAGAAGACTGTGGGCGTACACGTTCACTAGTCCGCAAGCAATAAAAGGGGCTATTTCAATGCACAAAATGGGCTCAAGACAAGTCTCGGGGACCCCAACATGCCAAAAAGGCTCTTAAGGAAAACAAAATGGCTATGAATGACATTGCACACTCTAGCACACGATTAGTAAAAGAAATCAACAATAACGCTAGAAAAATCACCCTTTCGAACATCCAATTTGACTATTTTAGAGCAAAATGGACAAAAACAAAGATAATAACTTTAAATAACGTTGATTTAATTCAACTAACCAAAGGAAAGAGCTTAATTTTGATTAAAAAATAGATTCCTAATTTTTAAAAATAATAATAAAGCTCTTAAAAAGGCATTTAGTTTTTAAAATTTTACTTAAAAACCAATTTAATTTAAGAAAAACACCTTTAAGTAGTTTAATTAGATTAAGATTAATTTAAATCTAACTATAAAAAGCACCTTAAATATATTATAAACACCTTTTATAATATTTAAAGCTTTTTTGAGAAAAGAAAAGAAAAAAAAAGCCACGTATATGGTTTCAAAAAAAAAAAAATGGCTCACTTCAAATAAAGGCTATATGTTATAATAAACCACCCCCACTTCAATGTTTTAAGAAACTCCACCATATTAAAATGGACCCCTTTTAAAAAAAAACAAAAAACCACCACGTATAAGTTTTTAAACACCGCGTAGATTTAAACGTTATCCCTTTTATAAAAAGCTACGGTTTAAGAAATAAGGATCCACGTGTTACGTTTCTCTATTTAAGGAAAACCGACCACTTTTAAATTTAAAGACCCGATTTTGAATTATTAACCACTTTTAAGGATTCAACTCCACTTGGGAGCATGATGAAAAATCTTATCCGGGGCAATTATCAAAGGTAAGGCAAGAATTCTAGTGGTTCGATTGAGGACCGGACCACGTCATCTTCATTGTGAAACCAATAGATGGACTATTCCCAAAGAGGAATGGGAAAGGATCATTTGTCTTTTTTGCAAAGAAAGGGGTTGTTGAAACGGAATGACATTTCATTATGGAGTGTTTAGCATATGATGATATTCATATCCAATACGAAAATGAATTAAAAGTGGACAACTTAAATGAGTTATTTGAAGAAACAAAACTTCAAAAGATCATTGGTTTAGTGCTCAAGATTCACAGTAGAAGAGTTGATATGGCAAAGAGTCTGAAAACAACTTAATGTTTCGGTTTCGTTTGGTCCCATAGACTCTTTAGTCTTGTGGATGTCATTAAAATCTTTCATTTCATTTCAGGATAAGCCTAACCGATTTTTTAACGGAAATAAATAAAAAACTTACATTTTTCCAAAGCGACCAAAGTGGGAAGGTAGCCACGAGGAAATGGATGGGGTGGGTAGATAAATGCTTAAACAACACACAATGCCACACATGGAGCTTCAACAGGGGGGAAAGGGCTTGGCAAGCGGGAGACCGGGAAACTAGGCGAGTTGTTCAATGACAAAAAAAGACCCACCAAACTACACAGACAGGGGCAACCAAAGCAAGAAGAACACAACGAGACATTTCTAGGGACGACATGAAGGGAGACATGGCTCGATCTGATGTAGGATTCAATGAAATATCAACACGGTTTCAATGTTGAGTGATTTGTTTTTGTTTTGTTAAACCTTATTTTCCTTCTTTTGTCTACCCTATTATAAGTTGGCAATTAGAACCCCTTCGACTTTGTTCTTGCAAAAGTAAGAAAACACGCACCGAATATTTTACAATCGACTTTTCATATGGTAGGTTGAGCGCTTATTTAAACAGAGAGTATGGAGGAAACTAGACAAATGGAAAAGACCACATGCAGCCCAAAAAGTTTAAAGTAGATGAACACAAAAGCAGTTTGGTTTGGGTCACAGAAGTTTTTAAAAATGTCCCAAGTAGAGGTCACGACCCAAGCAGAGTTAAGCACGACCAACAAAGCCAAAAAGAATGCAAAAAAACAACTAAGGCAAAGCACTCAAGGCAATTTCACAGTTAATTAAACAAGTTGATAAAAAAGTTCACTCACTTTTTAAAAAATGATTAAAGAACCAGCTTTTGTTAAAAAAAACTTGATTTTCAATAAACGATTAAAAACCAGAAGACTCTACCTCTAATTTTAGCACATCCACTAAATTTGGCTACATCCTTCCAGTTTTAGCTTTAAAACCCGTGAAAATTCCAACAAAGTACCTACACATGGACTGAAAACACACGCAACCAACACAAACTACAAGAAACTAGATTATCATATTTGTTAACAAGATTCCAAAATAAAATCAAAATAACTTACACGAGGAATGATAAAAAAAAACTGAACTGGAAGTAATCAACAACACAAAAAGATGAGTGCACGTTTATCAACTCCTCAAGCTTTGATACCATAAAAGAGTGTTCGTGAGAATCGATATGGAAACTATGCACCACGATGAAGTTACACTCCAACAGTAATGTGATAGCTCCAACGTAATCAACAAGATTCGAGCAACAATGGAAAATCATGCAACAGAATAACAGATAAGCTCATGTAAAGAAAGACAACGGTGTCTTGGCATGCTCATAAATCAGAATGAAAGGATACATCTATGCATGTTGTGTAACTCTTGTGCATGACATATGTACACTAGCCCTATGACCTATTCAACTATGACCAAATCAACTATGACATATTCTCACTAAGTGAGATGACTAACCAACTAGGTGGACAAGACGTTGAAAGTCTAGTCACATACACCAACAAAAACCTCCGTAACACGCATGCAACCCCAAAAACTAGAAAACTTGAAAACACGAACCACGAATAACCCGAACAAGATTTAAATCCCATAATCAATGCAATGAAGGAACGAATGGAATAACCATTGTGAAGGACATAAATGAATATTGTATATCACGAATGAAGATCCGAGAGTAGCAAAAACCGAGAGAATTACACAGATCGACACAATGTTTTCTCGGATACCATGAGGGAGAATGCGAAAATGTGAAGCACGAGGATCATGTGGGATGGCATGAACATCGACCAAGGTGCAAACTAGAAGTGTGACAAGGTCCCATGAAGGAGTGAGAATCAACCATAGGTGCATGCAAAAATTCAACAAAGGGGCTAAAACAATCTCATCCAACCTCCTCATAGATCTGAAGGGCGGTGTACATATAGAGGGTGTTGTGTAACCCCCAGCAGAAATCATGACCTCTCAAGTGGAGAGGGGGAGTTACATTCTTGGAATAAGAAGTAACTACCATTACACATATGATGCACTAATATGTAAGGAATCCAATGATGACCCTACATGACACCTAGACCTATGACCTCACGTAAGTGAGATGACATGTCACGTGGTGTCAAAATGACTCACACCAATAGTCCCTCAAGCCAAAATGATTTTATGAATGGAGGTTTAACTATTGTGTCTTCTTCATCATCCTCCAAGGTGTTGATTTGAATTTCATCATAAGGTTCAAGAATGGAGAATTCATGAGATGTGCACAAGAGCCTTTCGGGAATAAACACCTCGTAATATGGGAAATCATATGAATCTACTTCCAATAGGTGAATATCTTCTTCCTCAACATTATGAAGTGCTTTAAGATGCTCATACCTTCTTTGTATAACCAACGCATATTTTAGAATCTCGAGATTACTTTTGGGATAAGAATTTTCTTCTTCTACACTCAAAATCCTTTACATGAACTCTTTTTTCAAGGTTGTCATTTCTTCATCTCTATATGCAAGAAAATCATTTAAAGGAAGAGAGACAAAAGAAAGGGCTTTGAGTTTCTCGTTCAACTATATGAACTTGAAAATATTACCTTCATTGGATTCTTCACCATCATGCCTTTCATACAAAATTTTGTATCTTTTCTAAATCTTCCTCATCAAGATCTTGGATTCTTGACTTTCACTAGGTACAAGTCCCATTATTTTTCCTCTAGCACCAATTTGCTTGAATTGGAGCCACTAGGATTTGACAATAGGATTTTCACAAGTAATAATTTTATCCATTGTATACATTCTTCTCATGTATTTTGTAGAAAAGGTATTGTTGGTTTACTCAAACGTGCACCCATGTCTTGGATCTCGAAGGGCCGAGGTGTTTGAGACCACAATGGAACCTGTCCCCAAGTTGTGGGACCTTGCAAGCTTGGGACGGATCTCTGGAGAAGGCCGGTTCCTCTATCTATTTCTACTGCTACTATTACTCCTAGTGCTAAAAAGGGAAACTAAGCTAATAATGTCAAGGGACCAGGGATAGGAGGATAACATGGAAGGAAACTACACTAAAAGGTGATAGCACCATAAAAGAGGGATGAACACTATCTATTCTAAGTGAGAATGACAAGGAATGCATGAAAGGAGGCTAGGCATGAGTAGCACATCGAACACGCATTGACCAGATCGTTCTCATGGAACACAACTAAATATGGAACTGCAAGGACCCAAGTAGCACAACCAAAGACACAAACGTAAAAGAAAAGGTAAAAAGAGGGAATGCAAACACGTTAGGACAGATAATAGTCACAAAACTATGATTCTATTACTTCCATAAAATGCATAGAGTTGTTACAATGATGAAGGAGGCCGATATCCACATGCAAGAGCCAAACATAGAGGTCTACAACTCAAAATATAGAAAATATGGAGTCCTTGGAAAACGCGTAAGGATCTAGAGTGTCCAACATAACAAATGAGCCTTGCTCTTACATTTATAGATGAATCCATGGAGGAAGAAGGGAAAAAGGAGGGAAAACCTGAATTTGAAACACAACCACCAACAAGAAGCATTCAATGCCTACAAATCCTCCTGGAGGAGGGTGGATCATATCAAATCAGGTGGTTAGAGCAATCAGATCTACTCATCAATGTTCAAAAGGATGTTTTCTCGTTTCTCACCTACCAGATCCACCAGAATTTGAATTTTAAATTTTTGTAAATGTAGTTAATGTTAGCAGCTTTCTGACAAGTCCAGGTACGCGTCGATCTAAACTCGTAGCGGAAGATATGGTCAAAAAGATGTCGTAGTCGCTCGCACACGCAAAACATGTGGCATGCGCGGATTGGCTGAGATAATGGCCAACTATGAAAATACTTATCATTTCTACCATGTGTCAATCATTGTTTTGTTGCAAGGATTCGACACCCTATTGGCGCACTTTGACTAGTTGCGCACGACACACTTAAGTGTGTCAAAAGATGATCTAGCACAAAAGGGCATGAGGGAAGGGCACATGGAGAAAACAGAGGAAGGCACAGAGGGGGCGTGTGTGATGTATGTGGGGAAATGAGGCAAATTGGTGAGCAGAGAACATATGGTTAAGGCGCAACTATTACAAAGTAATGGGCATAGCGCGAGGGGCCAAGGACTTAGCAGTAAGTGTGAGGCACACGGGAAGGGAAGAAGCTGACTAGGAAGAAGGTGAATGCATAGAAGATGGGCATAAGGGAGAGGTGGAAGGAGAGAAAGGAAAGGGGGCACACAGGGAAAATGTGACCAAGGGAATGTGCCAAGTGATCTTGAGCGCGCGCAATATTGCAATGAATAACTTAGAGCCAGAATGTGTATGTAAGTTACCAAAATTGCTAGGAGAGCTATTTAGATAACATTTTTGGTGACTTTCGAGGCCATCTTCCTACTAGATGAAAGAGATCAGTAGCTTGAAGCATCCATTGGGCATGGAGTCCGCTTATGTAATCATGAAACTGCCCCTATGATCACTTGAGAATCATTTCTGCACTTGTTCTGAATCTTACAACTTCTGAGAGAATCTCTGTACTCTGGAAGTAACAAAAGAGTACGCGAGAGGAAATAACTATGTACAAACGAACAATGTGCGTAAAGCACACTTAGAGGAATTGAAACTATTCTAATATATACAACATGATGCAGCAAACTTAATGGAAGGGTTTGAGATAGATCTCATTCACTAGGATTTGCAGCACGCCTCCATCAAGATGAGTTAACTCAAAAGATTTAGCTTCTTTGCAGGAACTGATGTTGTATGGGCCACTCCAAAGTGCATCAAACTTTTAATGGTGCCTCGCTTAGCTCTATCAAAGATCCCATTTTAGAACCAGGTCCCCAACTTTGAAAGCTTGAGGCCTAGCCTTTTTGTTGAACCATTTCTTTGTTACTTGCGATGTTGTTCTAGCTTGATCATGGCAAAATTATTTGATTCTTCAAGATTAACCAGCTCTGCCATTCTATTTCTCTTTGGTTTGTGCCTTCAAATTCCAGCTACTGAGCAAGTGCTAACAAATTCAGCTCTAGTGTCAAGGGAAGGGCAGCCTCCTTGCCATAGACAAGCTTGTAAGGTGAAGTTCCTATTGCCTTTTTGACTGTGATTCTATCTACCCAGAGTGCGCGCAAGACCTTCGTATGCCACTATCTTTGGCTGATGTTCATTGTGCACTTTATGATTCTGATCAAGTTCTTGTTTGTTGATTCTTCCAGACTATTGCCCTGAGGGTAATAGTTGGAAGAATTCTTTAGGTAAATGCCCGCACCTAGAGCCCAATCGGTGATTTTAGTACCAAGGAAGGCCTTTGTCCTTCATCCGCCCTCAATGGCTCTTCACCTATCCTCATCACTCGTGACCATTCATATTCCTCGTAAGTGATATTTTTATTATAATTTGAAAAATTACTCTTACAATTTTTAGCTAATTTTAGTCATTATGACCCCTATCACAAAAGAAAGGAACCCCATGCATGTCGGCCTATCACCCAATGGAAGTTGGGTGCTCACCGAGGCACGTGCGGTACCGAGTCTCTCTTTATGTGAGTTTAGTGGGAAACATCATCTATGATTTGTGTTTAAGAGATTTCAAAAAGGATTTAAGACATACAAGAACCATAGAGCTCAGAATAGCCTCTAGATCCTTGCAGCTATTCCAGATGAGTACTTAACAGATTATATAACTTGTACCATAACAGAAAGAAGTATACAAACATCCATACTTAACATAAACATAAATGAAAAAATACCTATGAGCAAGATGTATTCATCAGAACCATTGATATTCATATATATATATATATATATATATATATATATAACCGATAACCTCATTACATTCATGGAGCCATTATAGAGTGTCACAGAGAGAAGCAAACCGCAGTCATGCATTACAACTGGACTAATGTAACTATGCTACCAAAAGAAAAATTACAATTCCCTTGCCCCATACATCCTATCCCCAATACAATTACCCACTAGCAGAGTTCTTGTAGTATTTCTGCAGAGCTCCGCCCACTCTCTAAGTATATATGTTTACTCTGCAGGTGCTTGTATTTATAGCTTTTCTAGACTGCCAACTCATCCTCCAGTGCCCTCAGATCTGATGCCAAGTGTCTGAATGTGGTCCTCCATGCGAGCATGCTTCTCTAGGCCTAAGCCTTCCACTTTATACCATGATGTGCTTCTAGAAGCTTCTACCACAGGCATGCTCCTTCTTGGGCCAACCTGTCACTAGGCTGGCACCTTATCCACATGCAACCGGGTCATGCTTTTCACGTGTTCTACCCTAGATGTCTGATTTGTCTAAGTCTCAAACCCTTGGTTATGTCCGTGCACATCGTGCACGCCACGGCTTCCTTAAACCCTTTTCTTAAACCCTACCTTGTGCACTTTTTCCTTGCGTGCCTTTCCTTAACTGGGACCTTACACACCTACGTGCCTCTTGTACTTAGTCAATATTATAGGGGCTCAACACTAATATTCACTTAAAGTGAATAGGACGAAATAGCAAAAAGTACATTCTCAATTTGAAATTATAATATGGAGAGAGAGAGAGAGAGAGGAGAGAAAGGAAAGGGATTGACTGATCTGTTGTTGATGAAAAATATGTACAAATATTTCATATTGTTGAATGAGTGCTTAAGAACACTATTGTGAGACCTCCTCTGTGAGTCTCGAGATTACTGCGAGCATTACTCATGATAGCTCCTTCTTGATCTCACAATGAGAGTGAGGATCACTTTCTTGCTCCTAGGATTTCACAATTGGCCCTTGTGGTCACAAATCAACTTCATAATGCTTGAATCTCTTGATGTTTTTCCCTCACTTACTACAATAAGTCTCCATATGTGGGTGAAAGAGATTTCCCTTGAATGGAATTCTTGAGAAGTGATTGCCGGCTAGAATGATGTGAGGAGATGGCAATGACCACATCACAAGGTTTTGGGTGAGGGTTTAAGAACACTACCAAGTGGATGGAATATATTTGATTTCTCATTCTTATGACTATGGTGCTCAAACCTCTTGATGCTCAACCTTCATCCACCACAACAGACTCCCACATTGCATCTAAATGAGATTCTTAAGAAGTGACCACTATTTGAAATGGAATGAGGTGATTCCTTGATTCTTCACACATGGTGATCTTGAGTTCCTTGAAATCTCAATTATCTCACTTTAACCCACTTTTAGGAGAGATGGCATATTTTCCTATTTCACAACTCACTTCCTTAAGTGATATGCCACGTGGATGGAAGCATTTCTTAATTTCTCTTCATCAAGATAGGTTCCTTATCTATGATGACAAGACTGATTCTAGATGAAACTTGAAGGAATGAATTATATTGAATCACATTTTCTTATCATGTACACTACATTGAAACACTGTAAACTCCACCTCAACTGACTTACAAATGTGAGCTCATTATCAGGAATGGACTAAGTATTTAGAAACATTTCATGGTGTATACATTTTCTAAGATGATGTATTCCCTTACTCCTGGAGAATCCTTTTCATCATGCTCATGGTGACCATCCTCTCGATGAATCAAATTTGAATTAATTTCTTGATCCTCTTCAACCTATTTCTAATTATACAATTTCCCAGCTCTCCTATTGTACCTCGGTATGGTCTACCTTGTTACTTGGCATAATTGTGATCGAATGGTGTTTTAGGATCCTTGTGGGGTTTCATTTCCTTTTTTGAACTATGTAATCACCTTACAACCCTATGAGGATTTCTAAAATCAGTGATATGAGTTGAAATAGAGCGAATCAGTAACTTTCCACACCAAAAACTAAAACTTTCTATTTTTAGCAGGTCCTAGCTAGGATTGTTATTTTTAGAAATTTTGTTATGTTTTCATTCCGTGATATTTATTTCTTTTCCGGAGGACCATAGATGTTGATAATTCACCTTATTTTACCACTTACTATTTTTAGGCATGCCCCACCATGGACATGTGTTATTTTTAGTAAGTACACTGTGGGTGTCAGATTGCAATGAAAGAGGTCTTGAAATTATGGGTTTTATTCCAAGATTCCCCAAATCCCAAATATTGGATGATTCCTTCATCCAGATGTGAAGGAAAATTATTTTATCATCATAGGGGAAGAATACTTGAGAAAAATGTAGTCCTTTATATCTCGAAAATCAGCAACTTCCGTATGCGAAGAGTAGTTTAAATGAAACTAGATTTTTCAAAGACCCTTCGCTCGCGAGTTTCAAATTATTTCACCTACCGGATCTTTAGGAAATTGAAAATTTATTCGACGAGGAAGAATTCTAATGAAAAATATTGTCCTAAACATCCTTAATAAATAGGTACTTTGTGGCACGAAAAGTAGCTCACATGAAACTAAATTTTTAGGGATCATTTTTTCCATTTTTGAGTGATTACACATGTCGTATCCTTAGGAAGTAGAGAAGGGCCTTGTTTAACTTTCGCTACTATTTCATAAAAGCCATTAATTTATTATTTAATCTTTGACAACAAGAAAAATTATCCAAGTGGGAACAAGATCTCAACTTATGTCCCGCCTCACGCAGGGATCTTGTGCTTCGATTTCCGGATGAAGAAATAGGTGCAACACTTAGTATTCATGGTCATGCTTGTTTTGGAAGGTATTGGACAACATGAAAAAAAAATCTGATGTTTTTAGGTTTAATGGCTTCAAAAATGGTAGATGTGTTGAACCAAGTGAGGAAATAATCTTGGGAGTTAGTTATTTTGTGATTTCAAGTCACTCAACAGTCAATTTTGTTCACATGAGAGGAAGCAGATGTTAGGGCAAAAAATAGGGTTTGGAGGCATAAGTACGGGTGAATTTACGTTTCCTTCTATCCCCTTAGTAATGTGGACATGAGGGACAAAAATAGCACCTCATTCCGATGAGGACAAGTGGCGTGTTATGGTTGAATGAGAGGGAAGATGAGAAATTTAACTTAGAGCACATGAGAGCGAAGTTATGATCGCATGAAGAAACATGATATGGGATAAGGATGGGAAAAAAATTTCCCCTATGTATCCTTGGGAATGGGGATAAGAGGGCTGCAAAATTTCACCTCAAGGAGATGGTGACACTTAGCAAGCAATGATGCAATCTGAGCAAGATAAGGTTTGACCTATTAAGAACTTTGAGGCAAGAATTTGGTCACATGGGGGTCCATGAAGGAGGGATAATGTGGGGATGAATATTTTTCCCATATATACCCTTGGTAAATGGATTATGGGGACAAAAATCCATGCCATGCAAACAAAATGTGATACTTGTCACTTGAAAATTTGACTAACTACGAGAAGCACACATGCAAGAGAGAAAACTTTATGAAGCATTTCCTAGAGCTCCAGATGGTTTTTATCATGAAAATTTATATTATTTAGAATTCAAGACCATTTCAAGAACAATGTGATGGTTCTTAAACCTCAATTATTCTTGAAACTCCATGAAATTGCTCCTTTTCTTCTGGACAACAGATTTATCTCGCACAGATTGAGATTCCTTGTGAAATGATTAAGGCTTGTGAAAAATGTGAATATTCCACCATGTAGAGAATTAATCCATATTTAAAATTCCTATTTTATTACCTCCTAACTATTTATAGAGATCTTAGAATCATTTGGTGAATTTTAGGCTCCAATTTTGACTACACACTCCTTACACTTAAAAACATGTTTTTGCACAACTTGTTCCTAAACCTCTAGTTATTGCCTAAATCTTCATAAACCACTTCCAAAACATTCTTAGCTCTCCAATACCACCTTCCGATGATTATGATATTTTGAAACCCTCTCAAAGGATGCACACTTGCCTTGAAATGGCCAAGATTGGCCTTTCTAAGCCTGTCAGAGAGCTAGTCTTCAGTTACTCTTCACTGAATGAAATTGATAACCTTGAAACATCACTTTGATCATTTTAACATTATTATTCATTGAATTGAGGTACATGCAAGGTACATATGATAATGAAACCAAAGACAAATTGATCGGGAAAGGGGACTTGGGAAAAATCGGGAGAAAATTTTGATTGGGCTAAGTTGTCATGCTTAAAATTTTGAATTTTTGGGCTTGCAAAAATACATGACAAAGCAAGATCCACGTTTAATGTCCTTCTTGAACCATATTGATTTGTTTTCCTTTTTTGTATTTTTTTCTAAAATATTTTCATATCAACATTCATTTAATCATCATGAGGAGGGGTTTTCTTGTCAATTCGGATGTCACTTGATAAGTTGTGCTCTAGACTTGAGACACCTAGTGTTACTCATTTTCCTTAGATTCTTAGGAGAACCCTTACAAGTAGTTCATGGTGAAATTGCATTTGTAAATTAGTTGATCCAAGCTCAAAACTCTTATGTAATTGCATGTTCATATTGGCAAGTTTAACCCTCATTTGTGACTTGGTTTGAAATTACCTCACCAAGCACCCAATTAAGGTTTTTGTGTGGGCCCACATTTATAGGCCATAGGACCTAGCATCACACTTAATATATATAAATGTAATTTTTGTATTATTAGTAATAATAATAATCATAATAATAATCTAATGTACATGAAAGATAGTCTAACCCGAGTATTTTATATTGAGTTAAAATAATGAAATGAAACTTAATGTCTACTCAAAAATAATAATATAGCATAAGTTTTAGAAGATGAAGAATTAAAAAATAATAATAATAATAAAGAGAAAACATAAAAAAATATATAAACCAAATAAAATAAAATATAGAAAAAGGATTTGGTTCTTTTGGGAGAGGATTAGGGTTCCTATTTTTATGTTTGGAGTTTTGGGATAATCGAGGCATGTTGGTTGTGCAGGCAATCGTAGCATCTTGTAAGGATACCGGGTTAATAAGGCTAATACATTTGAAAATTGTGTTTCTTCTATCGGATCCTTCATGCCCTTTTCTTTTTGTGAAACAAAAGATTGGTATTAAGGCTCCAGCTTTCACTTTTGGTGGGAATGAAGTAATAAGCGGGAGACATATCAAGAGGGGCTCTCTTATTTGAAAATAAACATGATTTCTAACCCCTTGCATACCTAGATGCATCCTCATATTCGTTTTTCATTATGTGACCTTTGAATTAGGTCATGGACATTGATCTTAGCATACTAGAAAGAAATTGTTTATCCCATGTACTTGTATGTGCAATGGTGGCTATGTATGAAAACATGTGGTTCCATACTTAAGGTGATGGGGAATTTTGAAGGTTGAACATTGTTGGGTATATCGTGAGGAGTACAAGAGGGGTATTTATATTACCAAACTACTATAAATGCACAAAATGGGCTTTATAAGAATAATTACACATGTTGGAACCTTTCATACAATGTAAACTTCATTTCTTTTGTTTATTATCTTTCAATGATGAAATTTTAGTGGATGGGCATTATAAATACTAATATTTTTTTGTTTCATTAGCTTATAATGATACAAGTTTAGTAGAGAGAGATTTAATACTTTAATGGCATGTTTTCTTTACCCTTGTGACATTGTGTCTACAATTATTATTCATGTCTACTAGTTTGTGGTATAGACTATGTTTTTTTTTGGAGAAAACGATATTGTTTTATGCCCGAGGGAAGGGGTTATAATCAATCCAATGCTTAGAGTTGTGTCGGAAAAGTGAGAGTTAAGGATAAGGAATATTTTAAGGATATTCATATTAGTTTATTTTGGATGTGAGATTTAGTTAGAGATGTCATTTGGAGAAGGGTAGTGGAATTGTCCTCAAGTAATGCTTACGCTATACACATAATTAAAACAAGGGTATTTTTTTCAAATTAAATCCCATAACATTACTCTTGTACACTTAAAGGGGCCACAATCAAATCCATGGGTTGTTGTGTTCATCAAGAAGACAAATAAAGAACAAGAAAGCATTAATTTCTTTAAACATTTCCCACATGGTATGAGGTCAAGGTGACATCCATTACCCTTTAAAAGGAATGTGACTAGAGGTTAAGGTTCGTACCTTCATTCACAAAATACAAAATATATCAAGGAGATTATTGTGCCATGACGACTAACATCTCTTAAAATAATTAATGCATAGGGATTATGCTGAATAGGAATCCATTGATCATTAATATCCTAGAAATGACATGTAATTTGATAAAAAGAATAAATTAATGTAATTTCTCCTATGAATGTTCCCACTCCAAAGCATAAAATTAACTAAGGCCTTAAATTAAACTTTTCTAATTTGATTAATAAAACACCACCTATAATTATCTTTAATAAGAGATAAAGTTCCATGTTACTCAAATAATAAAGCAAAAGACACAATAAAGAACATTGAAAATTTTATTTCAACCCCACCGGATCTTCCCAAATAATCTCTTATTTAAGTATATTAAATTCTTTAAATATTAAATTTCATTCATATGATATAAAAATAAAAACAATTGTCTTTGATCCACTCCTTATAAAGATTGCCAAAGGCCTTAATGTGAAGGGAGGGATTAGTGGACCCGTCATAGGAGATGGAAGGAGCAATACCCCCAATATATATGTTAGTAATGTAAGGTGTTAGAGGCTCTTGTTGGAATGCTCTTAGGACTTTTGTGGATAGGGGGTTGGGAGATGGGAACCCCATTAGGCCCATTTGGTAAAGGAGGGGGTATGGTGCCCCAAGAGCCCATTGTAGGGTGATTAACTAGTTGATCCATGTTGGCTTGCATTTGAAGGAGTTGAGCCATAGTAATGGATTGTTGTTGGTTCATCTTATTAATGAGTTTTCGGGATAATTTTAAGAGGCCTCTAGAAAATTAGAGGTGGAATATCCCTCGTGAATATCCTTGGAACCACTTTCCCGACATAGGCAAATTTCCTAGGATTTATGAATATACTTGTCATGTGACAAAATCATTCAAGACACACAATAACAAAGTCCTTATCGCATGATAGTAAATTTCATGTCACGTGATAGCAAATTTCCTATTGTGCATTTTAACCGTAGTCATGCATCTCAACCCTAGTCATGCGGCTATACCCTAGTCGTATGTCTACACTTCTTTCTTGTCACATTTTTACAAATTTTTCATGTATATACCCCTGAGTCATGCATCTGCACTCCTTGATAATTTTCATGCAACTGCACTTCTTGTTGCTTGTCTAGCTTTGCACTCCTTGTCACTTGTTCGTACAATACTTGATTATACTTCAGACAGTACCTTACTAGTAAGTTACTAGTATACTACCTGAAAAACTAACTATGGTTATAGAGGAGGAGTGTTCAATAGTAGGTGAAGGTAACCCCTAAAAAAATTTATACTAGGAAATTTAGGTGAAAATTACACTTTTGAACTCGAAAAAAATTGCCTTTTCGATTTTACAACAATGGAATATCCATCAAATAATGAATATTCTCCACTAAAATTTTCCATGTGAGTTGGAGGATAAGGTTGGTAGAGTCAAAATTGGGGGTATTATTAGATGCACCTACTTTGGGACCTTTCCCCTTTCATGTCCTATTACCAAGCTATTTGGAGACAAATTCGAGGATATGTTTACTAATCATTTATTCTATTCATCCTTATACCGAGGAAATTACATGAGGAATTTCTAAATCTTGGGAGGGTGATCATAAGTATTGTTATTTTGATTTTCCTCTTCCTCCTCCTCAAATAGGCCATTGTGGTGAGTGGAAGGTTTATTTCTAGGGACTTGTTGGTGAGAAATTTTTTTGGGTGGACAAACTTATGAATTTCTTGCCAACACTCTGGGATTCTAAGTCCCTCTACTTAACTGGTGCATTTGTCGTATATGCATGCATGAGAAAACATGGATTTCTATGGTGGCCTTTTGACCGGGGATCCAACAGGGGCACTCCACTGACCCTGTAGAAAAGCTAGCAATCTCTTGTTAGGGAAGACTTTGTCTGAAGAGTGGGAAAGGGGAGTGAGAAAAGAGGTAGGAGAACTAATGCTGCAGGTAGAAAATCATATTCCTACACACACACTAGTTAGAAACTTCAACACATGCATTTATGGGAAGAAACAACTCTACGAATAGCAATAAGACCAAATAGAATTTATTGATCACCAAGTATCAAGAAACCCCTTAGTCAAAGAAAGCTAGAAAATCCTTTTTATATTGATTGCTCAAATCAAAGTTGTACATAATGTGAGAATGGAGGAAATTTGAGAGTAGAGGATAGTAGAAGAAAATGGTTATCTCCTTTGCTTTCTCTAGGTACAATGCACTCTTGAGTTTACAAGATCAATCGCTAACCCTTTAAAATGGGAATGGCATTACAATTTATAGAATGAGAGGTGACTTATCATCTTCCTCATGACCCTCCATATGCCTTAATTCTAACTTTAGACTATTCATATTCCTACAAAATATTTAAGTCCCTTTTATAAAATCAAGGCGACTTAATTTACATTATGTTTCTAAAGTCACTTTTAAGTGACTTAAAGGCATATCAAAAAGTGCAAACCCCAATGAAGAATTAGAACATTTGAAGAGAGATAAATTTGGGGGAGAGGGAAGAGAGAGAGGAGGAGGAGATGTTGCCCATGATGAATTTTGATGGTCCTCGTTCATGGAAAGCTCTGATGCAACAAAGTTCTGAATGTCCCATTATGCCAAAACTGCTCTTTCAGTGTGACTTTCTATTTTTAACAGGTGTCCGTGGGACCACTTACTATTTTTAGTAAGTGTCAAAAATGTCTATTCTGGTGAATTCTCAGTTGTAGTGCACCTCCAATGTCTTCGCCTCCTTCGCAGGTTCTTCTGTCGATGACTTTCCCAAAATAGCAGTTCCTATGTAGTAGACCTGCTATTTTTAGAAAGTTGGCTTCTAGGAGTTGGATTGACGTGGAATGAAGTTTTTTTATATGTTTTTTTCCTAATATCACCCTCTCGAAATTTCAGGCCCGCCCGCTTAATAGTCCAGGATATTTTAAAGTTTTAACTTTTGGACTTAAGACCGCTTCTGACACGACAACCATTAATGAACCTCAAAACTACATGTCTAGTTTTTTCCTCTGTTAGTGATGAAATAAATTTCATTGTGATAGGTTTTTCTTCTGGTGCTTCATGCAAAATTCTACTTTGTTTCACCCAATGGTTTGACAGAAATTGGATTTTTCTTCATTGAGCCAGAAGTGGGATTTCTTCGTTGTGGATGCTCTGTTGCACAAGAGGAGAGTTTGAAGGTGTCTTATTGATGGCCTTGGGTAGAGGAATGAATAGAAAAATATAAATTGTTGTTTCACGCATCTGTTTGGGATATTTCTTCAACTTCTCGTTTCATGGCCATGGAGTTTTCTTTGTTTTCTCCTTCTTCTTTTTGTGCTTCTCCTTCTGTGTTTGCTCCAATTTTCCTTCTAGGACCTACATGCTTTCATGGAGTGAAGGGAAGTAAATCTATGATAGGTCTGGTTTGAGGTTCAAAAATGGAGGAATGATGGTGAGGATTTACAGAGGAGGAGATGGAGATGTTTGTGCACACGGATGTTAGAAGTAGCGAGAAGTAGCAAGAAGCAACCAAATAGTTAGAAAAAATTTCAAATTTTTGAGTTGAAGTTGGGATAAAATTTTTGTCCCTAATTTCCGTGACCTCAAGGATGCTAGGGATGTTAATTTCCACAATGAGAAAGACATCGACACATGGCGGCGATCCGATTTACAGGGAATAAGTGCTCCAAATTTAGCTTTAAAGCACCGAGGGTTGGAAGATGGTCATATGGATGACCAAAACACTCTCCTAGAGGGCTAGGTGAATTTCTACATGTTTTATGTCCCTCACCTCAGGGACATGAGGGACATCAATTTCCACAGTGGTCCTAGAGCTGACATGTGGCACTTGATCCGACGACAGGGAATGGATGCTCCAAAAATGTACCCTGGGGCTGAACTGTCAAGTCTGGAGGTTACATGAGGGTCCCAAAGGTCACATGGGGGATGGAAATATTTTTCAAGGTTTTTTTACATGAGCTCATGGACGTCGGGGACATGAAATCCCTCCAGGATCCTGGTGCTGACACGTGTCCTCCCGAAAAATGATTAAGTCCTAAACTACCTTTGAGAGGGTAACTTGGAACGATGATAACTTGAGCTCTGGTGGAATTTATTGGTAAAATTTTATATGATCCTGAATGGAAATGGAATTTTTGATCCAATGGTGGGGGTATCATGTCTTTATTCAACCATCTAATCCCTAAAAAAGTGGATTTTTGATTTGAGACTCCACTTGTGCCTGAGAAAAAAGTGTCTTGCCAATCCTATGCTCCAAGGTGTTGTAAAAATATGATTTTACCATCATGTAGGTATTGGAATCCTATTTCCTGGAGATGTTTTTTTACTTCTAACTCCATCTGGAGCTCCCAAAATCTTCTTCTGAATCCTAGCAGCTTGTTTTAGGCTTGTGTACTGCCTAGGCTTGTGAACCCTGTTTTTACTCGATCGCTCTCCAAGTCTTTCAAATATTCCCCAAAAATTCCAAAATAATTTCCATGATGTTTTATGTTCTTCAATTCACCTCCATGTTTAATTTTTCCCTTCCATTCGACTCTAGGGGTTTGATCCAGTCCTAGGAAGGCCAACGATAGCCCTTCCCAATACTATCAAAAGATAACATCTTTTGATGGATTCCTAAAATCACATAGGGGGTTGATTTAACTTTCCTAAATCACCCATGGGAATGAATTAACGTCAATCGAGGAGGTTCTTGGACTGACTAGACCGACTTGGGGTGCCTGGAATGATAAGACATGAAAAATTTGACATAGGGGTATAGTTGTAGTGCCCATAAATTGTCAATTTCCTTGTTGCACATTTACATGACAATAACTGGCTCTAACTTGGGGATATGACATGGATTGAGTATAGAAAAGACATGGCATGAGAACTCCCGAGAATCTCAAATTACAACTATTGACCGATGTCTTATCCATTGGGTCCCGCGAAGTCACGTACACCTTACAACGAGAGAGAGAGAGAGAGAGAGAGAGAGTGAAGAAGGAAACACACACACACACACATACGAAAGGAAAATATGCACACAACAATAAGGCAAAAACTCCACAATAGAAAAGGAGACACACCTAGAAATCACCTATGGTACAATGCGGGGGGATAACCTTCTTTCATTGAAGATTTTTCATTTCTCAAAAGTTACCCCCGAGAGGGAAACACTTGAATGATAAAGTTTGCAAAGTCGTTTATGGGTTCCAAAAAGTAGCCTCCCTCCTCAATTTTATGGAATCCATGTACTTCCATGATTGTCCTTTTACTTTGTAGGAGTGATTCCATGTGAGCTTCTTGATGCTCGATCTTTTCTTGGAAATTCCACTACCTTCATGTTCTTTGAAATTAGTTTCATAGTGCCAGTTGCATTCCACGTTTATCCACATAGATGATTCTCCATCGAGCATCTCATCCTTGCTCCAATGTTGAATTTCTTTCAAATTACTTGAATATTCTGAGTTACTTTATTTCCGGGTCTATGCTCATTGACATATTCTCCATGAGAAACATTAGATTCATCCTTTATCTCTACTCCATTGTGAGGTGTTTGAGTACTGACAGGAGGATCAGAGGAAAACTCATACTTGTCTTATGTGTCCATGACATGAGTGAAGAGATCAAGAATCAGCTCGGGGTCTTCCAAAACTTCTACTGCATCCAATATTTCTTGCACGAGTTATGCCTCATCATTTCCTAGCAGCTCCTCTTTGTACACCTTTGAAGAATATTTATTTTTCAGCTCAAGGAAACTATCTGGAGGGATTACCTCATCATCTTGGGAATCATTGCACTCTATCGATCCTTCATAAAAAAGAGATTCATCTTTAGAGGTCTCGAAAATTCTTGCTTCAATTTCTTCATCATGGAAAGAGTCTTCATCTTCAAATGGGAAAGAAAATATCTCCATTTCGTTATTTCATCCATCAATCATTAGCTCAAGAGTGGCATCATATTTTTCATCTTGCTTTATCTTGATATGGCAAACCTTGACATTGTTAAGGCTTCTAAATCAACTTCATGCTTGTCTTGCAGATTTTTGGCTTGCATCAAGAGTTCAAGACTGAGCTTGGGGTCCTTTGTTTCTTTTATCACACTCAGCAGCTTATTGTATTGAGATTTCCTTCAAGGCTTTCTCTAGCTCATCACAAGCTGATTTTGTCTCTCCATAGATGGCCTAACTAAGATCATCTTCATCCCAAAATGGGAATGAGAATAACTCCTCATCTTGGATAAGCATATAAGCTGATTTTTCTCTTTAAAATCATCAAGCACCATTTCCTCTTCTTCATGGTTTGCATCATCTAGCAATTTAGGGCTGCCCTCTTGTAACTTGAATCTCCTCAATGCTTCTTCAAAGTCCAAATATCTTTGGGAAGGCATGTATGGACCTATCAATATGGGGATATCCTCTTCCTCCTTAGTTGCCACAAAGTGATTCATCGGCCTACTACCTTGGTACAAAATGTTAGCTTCTGGGATTCTGGAATTTTGTACCGTGTACCTCATCTTCTTCTCGGAAGAAATTTCTCCATGTCTCCCTTCACTGGTATGGTTGTAGAAGACCAATTCATCTGAATTTTCCCTCCCAAGTCTGTACATAAATTTCTACTCAGCAACATTCCAAATGAGGTTGGGACATTTACTACCAAAATCATCGTTGAAACTTTCTTGTCTAGAAATCTAGCAAGAGCCACCTGTGCATCTTTGACCTTCCCTACAAGTGAGACCTCTTTTGATTCCAAAGAGTAACAAGATCCACTAGGTGGAGTCATGGTAATTTTGAGAGCCTTGGTGACCTTTAAAGGCATCACGTTGTTTGAGGCACCAAAATCTATTATGCAATTGTTCAATACATATTCTCCAACAAGAAGGGAGACGTAGAAAGGTTCAACTTTATCAGTCTTTGATGCACTCAGAGAAAGCATGTTCTATGAGGGAGGTGTAGGTGATTTTGGTAGCATGCCTTTGGAACTAGAAGTTACAACATTGGGTGTTAGAATACCACTCCTAATATATCAGACGAACCTCTCAAATTTTTCAGGATGAGTCCGCAAATATTCAATTTTAGTAATATGCACTTTGGCTTTGTTTGCATATTCTATGAAGTCAAAGGGAGCAGATGTGGACAAGGGGGTGAAGGGACTGCTTTTGGATTTAGGATAAGTTTGGAAGTAGGAGTAGATTTTTGGGGAATAGAGGGTATTTTTAAAGGTACACTAGGATCTTTCAAAGTACTAGATTTTATAGGAGAAGATTTAGATTTAGACTTGGAAGAGACATCGAAGACTTACTTGGGATTGTGGGAGTCTTCTTACTTGCTACAGGGTCAGGCTCCAACAATGCAGACTTCATGGAAGATGGAAGTGGGGATCCTCGATTGATTATTTTATTTTGCGGAGTCACCACAAGAGGATCATCAACCTTCTTTTCTTTTGCAGCAGTGGAGGGAGATGCTATTTTCTCATACTGAGAATGTGTGAATATCATGCATGAGAAACTGGGTGCATCTTATTCATCTTCTTCATAACCTCCAGAATACTCATAGAATCTGATTTGTGTATCGTTCTCAAACTCATCACTTTCTAGGTAACCACCACCTTCACTTTCTTGCTCAATCTCTTCTTCACTTTCTTGAAATCTGCAATTTACATTCATGGGTGGGGCCTCCAACATGAGCCTTCGGGGTGCTCCTGTAATCTGATTTTTGTTGCTTCTTTAAGAAGACACCCATTCAAATAATTTCCTCTTCAAAGATGTCATCTCATTTTCCAAATTTTGCAGTGATGGATTGGTTATCTTGTCTCCATGATGTTGGGTCTTTCCCTTTGATGGATTCTTGATCTTTACAGAGAGGATGAGATCGTCATAAAGTTCAATAGCCATCCTTTGTGCTTCTACCATGTTCCTTGGTTGGGATCTTTGTAGAAAAAATCTTACTTCTGATGATTGATCATTTATGAAGAATCTCCTGATACTATTTTGAGATGGTGAATCCTCTTCAGGTATCCTACGAAGAAACCATTCAAAACAAGCCATGAAGTCTCTCATGGTTTCATTTTCTTTCCTCATTTGAGCCAACTGCACCAAGAGGTCCTGATAGTCTTCAATTGATTTAAATCTCTCTTCGAAGGCATCCTTGATGTCATTCCAACCCATGATGGACCAGGTAGGCAGGAGGTAAAACCATTCTACTTCTCTTTCTTAGAGGGAATCCACAAATAGTCTCACAACAATGTCTTCATGTTGGACACCAAGAATTCCACATGATGTCGTGAAAGTAGTGATGTGTTCTTTAGGATGTTGTGTGTTTTCACCTTTGAACTTTGGAAAGTTCTTGCAGGAACTTATTGGTAGATTGTGAAGAGGTGGTTCAAGAGAAAATGAGCATGTATTCCTTCCCCATGGAACAATGGGTTGGGGTATTTCTACTTCATCTTCCATTGTCATTTTTCTTCTTGCTTTAGCTCTTGCTTCTACAAATTCTTCTTCTTCCGAGAGCTCAATGCTCAATGGTGGTTGAAAAATGGGAGAATTTGAAGGGGGAGTATTAACAGGAGTTTGGATAGGATTTCCAGGTGAAGTGCTCGAAGTGTCAAGTGGAGAGGATGTTTGAGAGAAGAAGTATGGATTATCTCTAATCCGCTCTTTTGATTTTGCAAAGCCTCGAAATTGGAAACAACACCACCTCTCGACCTGTTCAACTTGGTGTATCTTCCTTCAGCCAACTTTTGGAAATTCTTGAAGTGAGAACATGAAAGGAAACTGTGGAATATGAAGGGTCACTCGCAATAAATTGATAGTGTATCTTTCAGCAACGAACTTTCATGAACTCTGTTTTTGGTTTTTTTAATATTTTATTTTTTTGAATTTTGGACCTTACGGTTGTATTTTGGGTGTAGATGCTACTAAATCTGCCCCACGGTGGGTGCCAAAATTGTTGGCGAAAAATTTTTTGGGTGGAAAAACTTGTGGATTTCTTGCCAACACTCTAGGAATCTAAGTCCCTCTACTTAACCAGTGCAGCTGCCATATATGCATGTGCAAGAAAATGTGGATTTCTGTGGTGGCATTTCAACCGAGGATCCAACAGGGGCACTCCACTGACCCTGCAGCAAAGCTAGCAATCTCTTGATAGGGAAGACTTTTTTTGAAGAGTGGGAAAGGGGAGTAAGAAAATAGGTAGGAGAACTAATGCTGCAGATAGAAAATCATATTCCTGCACACACACACACCGGTTATAAACTTCAACACATGCATTTATGGGAAGAAACAACTCTGCGAATAGCAACAAGACCAAATAGAATTTATTGATCACCAACTGTAAAGAAACCCCTTAGTCAAAGAAAGAAACTCCTTATATTGATTGCTCAAATCAAAGTTGTACATAATGTGGGAATGGAGGAAATTTGAGAGTAGAGGATAGTAGAAGAAAATGGTTATCTCCTTGTCTTTCTCTAGGTACAATGCACTCTTGAGTTTACAAGATCAATTGCCAACCCTTTGAAATGGGAGTGACATTATAATTTATAGAATGAGAGGTGAATTATCGTCTTCCTCATGACCCTCCATATGCCTTAATTCTAACTTTAGACTATTCATATTCCTACAAAATATTTAAGTCCCTTTTATAAAATCAAGGCGACTTAATTTACATTATGTTTCTAAAGTCACTTTTAAGTGACTTAAAGCTATATCAAAAAGTGCAAACCCAAATGAAGAATTATAACATTTGAAGAGAGAGACATTTTGTGGAGGGAAGAGAGAGAGAAGAGAAGATGTTTCCCGCGATGAAGTTTGATGGTCCTCATTCATGGAAATCTCTGATGCGACAAAGTTCTAAATGTCCCATTATGCCAAAACTACTCTTTCAGTGTGACTTTATATTTTTAGCAGTATCCGTGGGACCACTTACTATTTTTAGTAAGTGTCAAAATGTCTGTTCTTGTGAATTCTAAGTTGTAGTGCACCTCCATTGTCTTCACCTCCTTCCCAGGTTCTTCTGTCGATGACTTTCCCGAAATAGCAATTCCTATGTAGTAGACTTGCTATTTTTAGAAAGTTGGCTTCTGGGAGTCGGATTGACGTGGAACAAAGTTTTTGATATGGTTTTTTTCCCAATATCACCCCTCTAAAATTTCAGGCCCACCCGCTTAATAGTCCAAGAGATTTTAAAGTTTTAATTTATAGACTTGGCAAAGCTTCCTGGCGACAACCATTATTAGACCTCAAAATTGCAGTCTTTTTTCCCTCCGTTTGCGACAAAATAAATTTTATTGTGATATTTTTTTCTTTTGGTGATTCACGTGAAATTATACTTTGTTTCACCCAACGGTTTGACGAGAAATTGGATTTTTTCTTCGTTGTGTCAGAAGTGGGATTTCTTCGTTGTGGATGCTCAGTGCACAAGAGGAGAGTTTGAAGGTGTCTTATTGATGGCCTTGGGTATAGGAATGAACATAAAAATATAAATTTTTGTTTCACACATCCGTTTGGGATATTTCTTCAACTTCTCGTTTCATGGCCATGGATTTTTCTTTGTTTTCTACTTCTTCTTTCTGTGCTTCTCCTTCTGTGTTTACTCCAATTTTCCTTATATGGCGTATGTGCTTTCATAGAGTGAAGGTAATTACCCCTATGGTAGGTATGGTTAGAGGCTCAAAAATGGAGGAATTATGGTGAGGAGTTATAGAGGAGGAGATGGAGATGTATGTGCACATGGATGTTAGAAGCTATAAAAAGCAGCGAGAAGTAACCAACAGTTTGAAAAAATTCCAAATTTTTGAGTTGGAGTTGGGCACACTTTTTTTCCCTGATGTCCCTGACCTCAGGGACATGAGGGACATCAATTTCCACAATGATCAAGATGGTGACACGTGGTGGCAATCCGACAATAGGGAATGAGTGCTCCAAAATCAGCTTTAAAGCACTCGAGGGGTTGGAAACTAGTCATATGGGTGACCAAAACACTCTCCTAGAGGGCTGGGCACATTTTTACATGTTTGGTGTCCCTCACCTCAGGGACATGAGGGACATCAGTTTCCATGGTGGTCCTAGAGCTGACACGTGGCACTTGATCCGACGACAAGGAATGGATGCTCCAAAATGCACCTGGGGCCTGAACTGTCAAATCTGGAGGTCACATGAGGGTCCCAGAGGTCACATGGGTGCTAGGAGAATTTTTCAAGGGTTGGTATACATGACCTTAGGGATTCTGGGGACATGAAATTCCGCCTGTGCTCCCGGTGGCGACACGTGTTCTCCCAAAAAAATGACTAAGTCCTAAACTGCCTTTGAGAGGGTAACTTAGAACGATGATAACTTAAGCTCCTGGTGGAATTTATTGGTAAAATTTTATATGATATTGACTGGAAATAGAATTTTGGATCCAATTGTGGGGTTATCATGTATTTATTCAACCATATGATTCCTAAAAATGGATTTTTGATTTGAGACTCCACTTGTGCTCGAGAAAACTGCCCCGCCAATCCTATGTGCCAAGGTATTGTGAAAATATGATTTTACCATTATTTAGGTATTGTAATTATATTTCGGATATGTTATTTTTAATTCTAACTCCATCTGGAGCTCCCAAAATCTTATTCTAAAGCCTAGTGGTTGTTTTTGGCATGTGTACTACCTACGCTTGTGAACCTTGTTTTTTACTCGATCGCTCCAAGTCTTTCAAAACTTTGCCAAACCTTCTAAAATAATTTCCATGATGTTATACGGTCTTCAATTCACCTCCATGCTGAATTTTTCCCTTCTATTCCAATTTAGGGGTTTGATCCAAGATCTTGGGAAGGCCAAATGATAGTCCTTCCCAATAATGCCGAAGATAGCATCTTTGATGGACTCCTAAAATCACCTAGGGGGTTGATTTAACTTTACTAAATCACCCATGGGAATGAATTAACATTAATCGGAGGTTAATGGACTGAATAGATAGACTTGGGGTGCCTGGGAATAATAAGACATGAAAAATTTGACATATGGGTATAGTTGTTGTGCTCAAATTGTCAATTTCCTTGTTGCACATTTGCACAAAAACTATACCCATATGTATAAGGGTAATTCAATGTTATGGTGAAAGGTTTCAATAAATGTATGGACAACCAAATCATAAGATCCTAGGCCTAGATACTCATGATGGAGTGATGATTTGGTTGAGAGAAGGTCCTAAAATTGGGTTTACTAATGTAATCGATTGTACAAGAAAATTTACATAGGGGCCGATGGTGTCGAGAGTAAAATTTACACATGAACCTCACACACTACACATTAGATGTTACACACTCTACATTATACATTACACATCCTACACACCACATGACATGTTTTCATCACTAAATCTACTACACATCCTACACATCTACTTATACACACTGCACTCACTACCCGATGACGCACTCTAGTCTCACGGTCCATACTAGACTATTGAGGGTATACATAATAAATGGACCTCATCACATTTACACATTCATCATTCAACCTTCTATCATGTGACATTACTAGGTTAGTAACATACGCTATAGGATAAATCGTCACCTATTCCATCATCTTGTAGTGGTATACATCGTAGGCTACATCACCACCTCTTTAGATAATCTTGTTGTGATATACGCTTAGGCTACAACGTGACACACACCTCATCTCTATGTTGCATGTCATCACTACAAATTCACCATAACGCGCTACACACAACACATAGTTTGACCATTTCCCAATGACACACTCTCATTTATGGTTCACTATTGATTACCGAGGGGGCATAAACAAATGAATCTCATTTCATACAATTTCATTCACTCGGGGGCATGCAGACTTCTATCATTAGCATTACATTCCATTCCATTCCTTTCCATCCATCCACAACATATTGTATATCTTGTTTTCTTTTACTTTTGCTTACATTTTCTTGTATATGTTTGTCTTATTACACATGCTAGATAGATTTATTGTATGTCATTATCTTTATCATGCACACATGCACATTCACTTGTTTTACTAGTTGTGGTTACAAATACAAAGCTTCTACATGTAGCATGGATGTTTGGCACACTACCAAATCCCACAAAGAACTCATGGGGTATCCAATTTCATACACTATAGGTGTTATTGTTTCATAACACACTATTTTATTGATTATGCACACTTTTGACATACACTTTATCTTTCTAACATGTTAGCGGGCACTTCATGTGCAACATTTTTTTTACATCATTACTTGCTACCATGGTTATTTGTTTGTTTGTACTTTTTAAATTTATTTTTCATTATATGTGGACCTTTCCTTTGTTTGGTGTACACACTTTCTTGTTTGTTTGTACTTTTTAAATTTATTTTTCATTATATGTGGACCTTTCCCTTTGTTTGGTGTGCACACTTTCTTGTTTGTTTGCTGCCACTATGGCCTCGAGTGTCTTGCAACATCACGGATGATGTCCCATGTTTACAACCCACTTTTTACAACGTACATTGTCTTCTTGGGTGTTTACATTATCATCTTGCGTATTAGCTTACACATTGTTTTTGTAGCATACATGCATTTTTTTGTACTAACAATTATCTCCTAGCAAGTTGTTTGCATGTGCCTTGGTTTTACCAAGCACACCCCCTTCCCCCGTAGGGTAGATTTGTAGATTCAATGATTAGTCCTCTCTTTGGGGCCACATCCTCCTATAGGTATTTCACATGTGCCCTCAAAGAGGGGGTATCATTTGGGTTTACACATAGTAATCTTGTGATGCTTCATTTTTCAGTTTTTGTCCATAACACATTGGGTTACATAACGAGTGAGTTCATCACTGTCTACAAAACTCCATACACAATGGCTTTTACAATGTATATTATCCTTAACATTATGGGGATTAGTTATAAGTTAGAGGAAAAACTAGACCTTCCTCTCTACACTACTTTAGCCAATGACATCGGATCGCTAAAAAAACTAGACAATATAGAGATCTCTTTAGTTTTGGGAAGCAGATACATGTTGGAGGATAAATAGACTTTCCTCCCTACACTTTTTTGCAGCTGGTGTGAGATCACCCAAAAACTCACATGACATTTACATGATCCTTTCTACACCCTTTTTCTCACCACGAATCAAGTGCCCGTGTTTCTTTTTCATTTTTGTACTTTCATTAAATGCTTTTTATATATACACATGTGTATTTGACTACTTGACTTTCTTCTCTTTTGTAGGTCTATCTCGTAAGGGAAACAAGCAAATCAACATCAACAAAAACATCACTCGACATCACACACATCAGCACTAACATGTAGGTACATCACACATTGGCATCTACACACACACTTCCACTCTAGGTTCAATCTCGTCACTTTTACACTTTGCATCTTTAGTCTCTATGCTCCATATTTTTATTACTCCATGCTTTGTCTAGTCCTCGACACATTATACATCACTCTACATGGATATTAGGTATGCATCCTCTATCTAATGTATGTTATTTGAGCATTTTCTCACCAATATAAAGTGGGGTAAATTTTAGACACTAAATTATGTACTTTGGGTAATTATTTAGTCCCGGTATCATACTATTCATATGGTTCTTAAGTGAGAGTACTAATTAACCCATGTCTTTGGCCATCTTACATTGTTTCATTGATACTTTCAATCTTACACCCATACTTTCCCATTTGTACTTTCATGTGTTTTCCTTATTTCTAATCGGGGGCATCCCAAGTGCCCTAATCCTCTTTGCACTTTCCTCTCACTTTTAGGGTACTTTTTAGTCGTTTGAGCTTCTTATATTTTTGGTGTTTGGCCTTCTTGAGGCTAATTACGAAATTCAATCAAGAGAACCATATAAATATAAAGTCTCAAGACCATAATAAGGGATCAAGCACTAAGCACTACTTATCACCACCTAAGATTACATCCATCAAAGGCTTATATTGCTCCATTTTCATCCATCTAGCTCCATCACAAAGGACAAAGGTTGGTTTCTCTTCATCACACTTCATAGGAGGAGAGTTTATTCTATTCCATGTACACATTATTTACATTCTACATCTAATTATTTCTCGCTACTCATAAAGTTTGACTCGCATAAGAGTACCTAGGGTACAATTCCACCCGCGCATGTGCGCACGCACGCACGCACGCGCGCACACACACACACACACCTAGAACTACATTGGGTCTAAGATGTAGTGCATCACTCAAAGATGATAATTCTATCCATTTGCCAGCTTTTGTGCAATTATTTTCTCCTCCTGTTCATCGGTCTCAAAATCCTTTACACAAATGCTCCTCAACATCTAAAAATCAGCTAAGGCCTTTCCACTAACCCTTTTTACACATTAGGGTCTTATATTTAACTTGCTTAGTTTCTTGGGTATTTTCAATATTGTACTTATTTATTTTTCACCTTTATAAACATCATATTAGACTAAATATTCTATATTTTAGTTTAATCATTTTGGTGAATTTGATGTGAATCCAACATGCAACCTTCTCCACATGTCTTCTTTGTATCAATTTATGACTCAATCATCTTATCCTTATTTCACACCTACTAAGGTCTCTGGTATAGTTACTACTGCTTTGCTGATTTCATGCAAGTTCATACTCAACATCCTCCTCACTTTATTACACCTAGGGTTGATCCTTCTATCAATGTTGTAACTACTTGTCACACTCATCCACCTTCTGCTCCACCCACCTCTATTCCTCCACCCATCACTTCATCAACTCCTCCTACAGCTTTCTAAGGGTTATGATATCATCCAATAGCTTAAGAATACACCCACTAAGAATCTTCTTTATGAATTGTTGCGTAATGCACTTGATTTTCGTCAAGCGCTAGAAGCATCCCTTCATTCTATTCATATTGAAATTAATAACTATGTGGTGGGATTTTCACACCTCATTCAGCTCTCTCAAAAATCCCACACGTTATATCATTCACTATTGAGGATATATCACATTTTTCTCAAGACAATCCACGTGCGCCCTTGCTCATTATTGTTTTCATTAGCACCACTTGCATCAAATGATTACTTATTGATAATGGGTTAGTCGTCAACCTATGTTCTCATTATATTTTAAAACAACTAGGTATTAATGATAATCTCATTTCTAAGAATTCTACTCTCATCCAAGGTTATGACTCTACCACTCGCACATGTCTAGGGACTATTTCATTACATATTTGGGTTGAGCCTAAGACCATTCTCACCGACTTCTATGTTATAGATACTTCATTTCAATTCAACCTATTACTAGGAATACCTTGGATTCACGCAATGCAAGTGGTCCCATCTATTGTTGACTAATGTGTCAAGTTCTTACACGATGGCAACAAACATACTATCACTACAAATCCCGAGCCATTCAATTTTTTTCACATAGACCGCATTATTGTTATACCTATTCCAGCTTTTTAAAATACTATTCAATATGGTAAATTTTGGCACATATGACATTGGTCAATATAGCATGTCTCTTCTTTATTATTCTGCTCCAAGTACTTCTAGTATTTTATTTTACCAAATAGTCTAAGCTACGCTGGCACATCACTTATCCAAAACTAAGCACTCACCCGAAGCACACAAGGGTACCCATTTCCTCTTTTATGGTAGATTCATCAGGGATTTGGCATGATAAACACATATATAGATATATTCCAGATCCATGATAACAATGCAAGGATAAACCATAAACAAATATAGATATTAACGATAATGCATAAATAATAAGACAAGAACTAATATCATATTCACCATACAAGATCCATCCATATTAATATCAACAACCATTATCCAACCACATAGAACCATTATATTAATCACTGTAAACACATAATCCAAATACATACATAAGAGTATCATCATAGTCATGCGTGCTCATAAATTAACAGCATAACCTTACAAGTAATCACGATCTCTCAAACCATGCAAATCAATACATATTTATAGGAGTGGGGACTTTCCCTTCACTACCTAAGCATCCTCAAAATAGGTTGCATGCTAATAATAGCCATGCACCACTACAAGATAAATACAAAATCATGCAAGCTTACTAATAATAGATTATCTAATAATAACTACAGATCTAATCCTATTATTATCCCAAAACTATGCATGTCACTTGATCTCCCACTTGTCCAAAATAGACTTTTCTTCATCTCCAAGTCTTCAAACATTTGTGTGTTCAACACTCAATCCTATTTTTATCCTTTGGTAAACAAAATGGCTAAGTCTTCAAGTCATACTTTCCCGGATGTGCCCTTTTCTACTATACTTTCATGTGCTCCTACGTGCCCCATTTCCGTGTGCCCAATCCTTATATGCATTCATTACTTTGGTTGTAATTCATCATCCCAACATTACCCCGCACTTGTTTCATTTCCGTCCTCTGCAATGGGTAACCATGACTTATTTATCCATGAATAAATAATAAGGAACAAAATAATAATTTTATACAAATAATTAAAGAATACATTAGTACGCTACCCTTCTAAAGGTAGAATCAACTCGGATATGTACTTTTAATTTTTACCTCTAACTCATTCCAATCACTGAGCACCTTATTGGTTTTGTCAAGGATGTCTGTGAGTACCCTATCCATCTCATCCAAGGTCATGTTCTTGCCCTCATTCTGTAATACTCTAAGGACTTTTTCCATACCTGAGACCATCCTTTCCATCACATCCATCTCTCACATGAGGAGTATCCCAATTTCTTTGATCTTCTCCGTGTGAGGTTCCTAGGATGTTGTAAGCGTGTCACGCTAATCCGCTACTAAAGTGAGCCTCTCCTCACACCCAAGTGTCTCATCTTATTTTGCTACAAGGACTGCATTATCTTCCACCAAAGTCCTTGTTTTGATTATTATCTCAGGTTTTGTGCATATGTTTAACACCAAATATGCCTTTTCAACTCATCTTTCAATGCCTGCAATAAAGACTCATACCCACTTATCTTGTGCATGATGGTTGCCTTTGTCTTTTCCACCTATGTTGTAGCATCCTTTGGTTTCAGCATCCTTATTGTACTTTCATCCATCACCATATGAACCAATGTGCACAAGTAATGCATAGCTATGGAAACCTCTCCGCCACTTTCTCTTCTAGATGTGGCCTTGCCTTCAAATTTTCATCACCTATCTACTCTACCATACTAAGTACCACTCGCACCTTCACCTCAGTTGTCTCATTTTACTCTCTCAAGTGCTTAATCTATGTGTCTTCAACCTTTATATCTTCCAAAAATCACAAATATTTTCTTCCTTATCAATGTTTTTACGTGCAACCTCTACAGATACCTTAGTCAATGCATTAGTTACATGTTCATCTAGTCGGTTTGACTATAACATGGAGAGAATGTGGTTCTTTATTCATTCTTTGTAAAATGCATGATTCTTCACATACATCAAATTCAGGCTCATCCATGTGAGTTTGCATACTCCATGAGAATTTTTTGTGGGTGCGTGTGGTCACCATCGTCGAATTCATCAATTCCTAGCCATAAATGTCCTTGGGTTCTAAGGTACTTTGGAACCTAGCGTAAATGATCTTGGTAGGATCATTAATATAACATGTTGTTGGAGTTTCATATGTTTCTCCATCCTTCTCCTTTCCAGAGTTCTTACCTTTTGGAATGTGTCGATCCATAGGGATCCATAAAAACACACCACTTCATCAGTTCCATCAGCACCAAGAAGGAGAAACAATAAAAGTGAGAAAAATGAGGTAAACAAAGGTTCTGGATAGAACTGCCACTCTGTGCATAGTTGTGGTTTTAGAACTACAGCCTGCCTGTAAGGTGGCAGTCCTGAAACCGCCACCCAGCCGGGGGGTAGTAGTCCCGAGACCACTAATCTACATAGGGTGGCGATCCCGACACTTTCAAATAAAAAAGAAGAATGGAATGTGAGTGGACGCATTTTTGAAGTGCCCAACCATGTCTCTTCCCTTCCATGCCCTTTCACATTCTCTAGTGCATAGGAGGACATGGGAAGGCCTATAAATGCATGAAAGGAACAAGAGAATAGGCATTTAAAGATCTAGAGAGATCGAGAAGTAGAGTTTAATGAGAGCAGTGAGCAAGATCTTCAGTGTTGGAATGGAATTGTAGGAGCAAGGTGTAGAAACAAAGCAAGAAAGTAATTAGAGAGAAGTTTTACACTGCTTGCTTCTTTTCATACTTATTGTAATATGTATTTTATATGTTAGACCAATAAAAGTGGGAAGAAAGAGCATTTCCCTTCCCGACTAGTTTTCCTCCTTGGAGGTTTCCAGGATAAAATTGTTGGTGTTGAAGTTTGAATTATTTCCTTCTCTACAATTTCCTTTCTATAGCACTAGATAATCAGTCATGAAGCTCTAATTTTCAAGCAATTCTGTCATTTTCCAAATTTGAAAGTAGAACAACATAGTTGTGTGATTCATAGAGTTCCAAAGTAGAAGTTTATAGATCATTTTGGTATCAGAGCTGATTATATATCTAGGACTGTGGTATTCGAATCTTTCTTGTGATTTTGTATGACAGTGACAAGGTCCAAAGGTGAAGAATTTTTACCTTGCGAGCCAAATATTTCTATGAAGAAGTGGAAACAGAGAATTCGAGCTCAAATGGAGGAAGAGAACTTGGTCCGTAGAGTCGAGATGCTAGAGACCATGATGGATAGATTACATAGGAAACAAGAAGAGATTTCAGATCTGTAAAAGATGGATTTCGGTTAAGCAAGATTCCATGGACTCGGTGGTTCAAGCACTAGCCAAAAAAATTGGTATCGAAAAGAGCCATGAAGAGGAAGGATGGGAAGAGCATGAAGAGATGCCAATTGTAAGTGAGAAGGTAAAATCTACACATACACCTTTTAAAGTTGAAACAAAAGTGGAAATAAAGAATTTTGAAGGACAAGTAGATGTAGAATTACTAGATAAATGGATAAAACAATTGGAAGTCTACTTTAGTGTGCATAATGTCATTGAGGCATAAAGGGTCACCTTTGCATGTCTCAAAATGGAAGGTCATGCTCTGGTTTGGTGGGAAACCCATCTAGCCACTTGTGAGAAGAAGAAATGTCCTATTGTCAGTACTTGGAAGGGTTTTAAAGAATTGATTAGAGCTAACTTCTATCCTATTGGCCATAAGATTGACATGATGATTAAGTGGCAATACTTTAGACAGGCGTGGTCAAAGCATACAAGACTACACTACGAAATTTTAGAGACAAGCCATGTTGCTTAATATGGACTTGGAGGATGAGGACATTCTAACCAAGTATTTGGGAGGACTTCACACTCACCTTTGGAGGAAGGTAATCTCCATGAAGCCCAAGGATCTCAATGAAGCTTGTGTACAAGCATACTACATTGATGATGAGAAGAATCAAGGAGAAATAGAGCCAAAGGGAAACCAGTCAACAGAACAACAAGACAAAGAACAAGGGAAGACAAGTAGTAGAGGTAAATGGAAAGGTAAACATGCCACTACTACTTTGCATACTTGTAAAGATCCTAAGAATTTCTGTAAGAATTGTGATGTAAATGGACATACTGATGCCACATGTTGGAAGTTACATCCGAATTTCACCCAAAGCACCAAACCAAGGATTCCAAGAAATCCATGGCCACTGTGAAGACAGAAAGAGAGGTGGATATTGAGGATGATTTGGATGTAGACAAGAGGTTGGGATGCATGACCACTAACATGTACGGGGCAAGTAGAAGAAGAAGAGATGAGTAAGCTATTTCAAATCAAAATCCAAATAAAGAAGACTAAGGTAAACACTTTAGTAGATTATGGTTCTCATTCAAATTTGATTTATGATGCGGTTGTAGAACAACTTGGTATAGAGACTTACACACATCCACATCCATACCCACTAGGATGGGTGAAGAAGGGTGTAGAAATACAAGTTACAAGGAAGTGTAAGTTTCTAGTTTGGGATAAATACCCAATACATAGATGTATTAGAGGTTGATATTATTCCACTTGATGCATTTGACGTTGTCTTTAGAAGTCCTTACTTGTATATCAGGGATGTTGTGTTCACAAGGAGGGAGAACCGGTTTAGATGGGTCAAGGATGGAGTCAGTTTTAACATCCGAGCACACCAAAGAAAATCAAAGAAGGCTATGGTAAGTGCCAACCAAGCACCAAGACTTTTCAGAAAATCATCAGTTTTGTTTGTTTTCATTGGAAGAAAAGAAAATAGATGTAAAATCATGGATATTTCTAACCAAAGGATGGAGAATTTGGATAGCACTTGTTAGTTTTTGCAGAAGAAGCCACCACAAGAACTGCTCATTCAAGGAGAAAAAAAAACTTCCGCTATGCAGTCACCGTATCTACCTACAAATTCATTGGACCTAACCATGGGGTAGCAAGGAGAAGAGGAGATATAAGGAACAATGGTGATTATAGCAGCAATGTACTTGGAGGGATTCACCGATCCATCTCAAGAGACAAAGACAAGAAAGGATTAAACCACTACAATATGGGACCTTCTCCATACTTGAGCAGGTTGGAGAAGAAACCTTTAGGCCATATTTCATGCAAGATGCATGTGATAGTAAGTTATAAGAGCTCACATCCACTAATGCCATCTATGCATGAAAAGAAGGAAAGATACAGAAGTTACCTTCCAAAGAGGATTGTACTCAAGGAAACTTGGAGGAGGATGTAGCACTAGAACAACAAACTAGAGATCCACAAGAGTCTTGGTAGGTTGGACGAGAGAAGACACTAAGGTAGACCCAGTGGTACTCGAATGAGCACGAGAGGGAGTTGATTCCTCTACCACTCCCCCACTAAGCTTTTATGGGACCAAAAGCCTCCTAAGTAGGGGAGGTATGATCCATAGGGATCCGAAAAACACACCACTTCATCAGTTCCATCAACACCAAGAAGGAGAAATAAGAAAAGTGAGAAAATGAGGTAAACAGAGGTTCTGGATAGAACCATCACTCTGTGCATAGATGTGTTTTGAAAACTTTTTCCTTACAGGGGTGGTAGTCCTAAAAATACCACCCACCAAGGCGGTTGTCCTAAGATTTCCGGTGTGCACAAGGCGGTGATCTTGACACTTTCAAATAGAAAAGAAGAATGGAATGCGAGTGGACACATTCTTGAAGCGCCCAACCGTGTCTCTTCCCTTCCATGCCCTTTCACATCCTCCAGTGCATGGGAGGACATGGGAAGGCCTATAAATACATGAAAGGAACAAGATAATAGGCATTCAAAGATCCAGAGAGATTGAGAAGCAGAGTTTAATGAGAGCAGTGAGCAAGATCTTCAGTGCTGGAATGGAATTATAGGAGCAAGGTGTAGAAACAGAGCAAGCAAGTAATTAGAGAGAAGGTTTACATTGTTTCTTATTTTCATACTTATTGTAATATGTAATTGTCTATGTTAGACCAATAAAAGTGGGAAGAAAGAGTAGTTTCCCTTCTCGATTGGTTTTCCTCCTTGGAGGTTTCCAGGATAAAATTTTTGGTGTTGAAGTTTGAATTATTTCCTTCTCTGCAATTTCCTTTCTATAGCACTAGATAATCAGTCATAAAGCTCTAATTTTCAAGAAATTCTATCATTTTCCAAAGTTGAAAGTAGAACAACATAGTTGTGTGATTCATAGAGTTCTAAAGTAAAAGTTTACGAGATCATGTGCATGCACATCAAGTCTTCGGTCCCTCACTAGTAGGCACACTTTGGATGGCTAGCCCTTATCTTCACCCATCTCTGTATCAACGGTGCCACTTCCTACCTCCTATTCTTCCAATCCATCTACATCTTGTTTCAATTCTTCACTCTGAGGATCCTCTGTATCTTCAATGTTAACAGGAGTATTCTGCGCACTTTGTCCTCATATTTTTCACCCTCATTATCCCTAGTGGGAATGTACTTGTACCTTCTCTTCTTCTCCGGTTCTACTTTCATAGGGGAGTTTCAAGGTGATATCCTTAGTGGTTGAGATGGCCCCTTGATCGAGTCCTTTTCCTCCTTAATAATCTCCTATATTTTTGGTCCTCAGTGCCCTATTCTATATCTATCCCTATCGTGTCGGTTTCCACCACTTCTTCTTCCTCACCTTCTTCTTTTTCTAGAGGAGTAGGGTCACGCATTCAATTTTATCCTACAGTGGGTTGCTTTATTTTTCCATGCTCCAAGATGTCATTTTCTTCCTTCAATTCCTCTTCTTATTCTTCATCATCATGGGGCAAAGTAGACTCCTCCTCTTGCAACATGCCCACAATATGTTTCCCCTTAGGCGGATCAGGGAGCTTGAATTCATTTTCAATATATTTTCCATTCTCTAACCTGGGATTAAGGTAGATGTATACCAAAGCCACTCCAAACTTCCCAATTTCCAAACTCATAGCCTTGATATTAATATCATTTGAAATCAACTTCTCAATGTAAGCAGACTTACTTGGGTAGACATATGTCTTTCTGAGTGTATGATAGTCACAATCCACTTTGTCTATGTTAAATATTATCCTGCGCGCTTTGGAAAAACTTTGTACAGATTCCTTAAAATAGTGCATAGTGAAGGCATATGGGAGATTCACCAATGACCCCATTTTCCATCCTTCATTCCAAAACAATCTATGTAAAAATGTTGATAAACAACAAACTGAGCCTTCTTGTCTAATACCAAAGGTAGTTCCTTGGGTATCCTCCACTCATATTCAAATGCAGCATGCGATTGCTCATACCAAATTTCTTTCATTTCTTGTAGGGTCCACTCATGGATCCATCATATGTATACTTTGAAAATCTATCTGTCAGGACTTCTTCTCTATAGGGTATTGCCACATATTATCTTTCAGACCGTTGTGCACTCCAATCTCTAAAAACACAATAGACAAAAGGATAGTGCCAAAACTTATCTTATCTTATTCATGTGCCTCTACAATTATAGTCTCAACAATGAAGTTAGATAAATTATAGATGACTCCTTCTGTCATCTTATTAGCAATGTGTAACCACATCTTGTTCACTTGTGACCAGTGCTCTTGATTATTCAGCTTTGTGATGAGATGTGTTGCTTCCTGCATAACATGGTATTTTTGTAACTTACAAATATCCATTTTGTACCCTCCCTTTGTGTAAGATAACACTTTCCTTGTTTCCTCTACTCCTTCCTTGTCAGTAAGATCACTACTGACCTCGGTGCCCGAGATTCTCAACCTTGTCAACCTCCCAATCAAGGGTGTGGTAAGTCTCATCCACCACCCAACAAAATAAAATAATTCCTCATAGACTCGGCTCATTAGCCACTGGTAAATTTTCTCCACCGTTACCAAAATATGGGAGCTCATAGAGATGCAAAACCCTACTTGTGACAACATTTTCTCCCCGTGTTGTCGTATATCGCCATGTCATTTTCTATTCCCAGGGGTTGTTTTCACCACCGCATTGTCTAGTTCATCCTTATTATCTTTTTCTGATGGTTGTAGTCACTCACCTTACTCTTCCTGATGTGTGAATTCCAATCACGGCCCATGTACACGCCTTCTTTATCGATCTGCATCTTAGAAAATCAAATTTCGGGGCTATCTTCCACCTTCATTTCTACTTCTTGTCCTTGTAATCACTTTAGGTGCTTACTTAGGTACCATAGTGATGATAAAGGAGTGTTCTTTCATCAATTTTTTTCTCTGCGACTCTAACTTGTGTGCCCTAGTTTCAAAATTTTGTTACATAACTCTTTTATGAACCCTAACTCACAGATTTGATTCCCCACATGCCTTTGCTTCGCTCAAACACTATCTCCAATGGAGCACCAATCAATCTCATGCACAAATGTATTTAGTTCAGTCTCTTATCCTAGCTCTTTCACACTTTCTCACACAACTCACTCTTCAACTTTCTCTTCAATTCACTCAAACGCTTCTTATTCACAACGAAAGGTAATAAAATGATTTCAAAACCCATCTTTCATAACCTTTGCAAATTTTCCACATTTATTTCTCTCCACCTACCACCATACTCAACATTGAATGTTGTTTTCATTCCTTTTCTCTCACTATGTTTTTCATGCCCCATCATAAAATTCTTGTGCACCCACTACTTCTCAAACATAGATTACCTTAAATGTGCCTTCATGCGCCAAAGTGCCTATCTAGTTTTCCTCAAACCAAGTAGTTTCACATGCTTCACCCTACCTCGCATTACACTATGCGTTCATTCGTCCTCATGTGGTATTTTTTATGAGAAATTATTCTTTATCCACACCCTTACTTCAAGCACCTACACAATATTTATCTATACATACCCATATTCCATATAACATTCAAGCTTGACCCATTTATCCTGTATACACTCCACCACACACTAAAAGTATGTGCGGTCTTCTACGCTTGAATTCAATAGATAGTAATCATCTTCGGCACGCAAACACACTTATTACAACAAAAAATTGAACTCAATTAACAAAGCATAGAAATGTTGAAAGGAAACACATATAAAGGAATGCAAAAAAATAAATATAATCTAATGGAAATATTGGCTTATTATAAACACCAAGAAGACTTATTTATAGTAGGCCTTCAGCCCACTCCCATTGAAATAACTGGGCAATTGTGTCCCATCCAGTGCTTGTAACTGGAAAGCACCTAAATCAAGTATATAATTCACAACATATGGTCCCAACCAATGCACTTGGAACTTCCCATGGTGGCACAAAACTTGGAATCATAAAGAAGAACCATCTGTCTAACTTTAATCTTTTTATTCTTAATATGCCTATCATGTCATGCCTTCTTCCCGTCCTTTTGTCTTGACTCCATCTCGACAATGGCATGCATTTCATCAAATCGCATCATTTTATCAATGCACTCTTCTAATGCTTGTTCATACCTCGGACCTCTTGCATGTGCAATATGTAAAGAAGATAACATGAATTCCACTGGTAAAACAACCTTTGTGCCAAACACCAACTGAAAGGGTGTGGCCTTATTAAACCTCTTTTAGGTTTTCCTGTATGCCCAAAGTACAATAGAGACTTTATCATCCCAGTCCTTCCCTCCAACGTCACAAATATTCATCAGTGTATGTCCAAATATCTTGTTAAATGCCTTAGCAGTGCCATTGGCCTGTGGGTGATAGGGTGTTGTTTAATGGTGTGCTACTATAAATTCTTGCCAATAGTATCCTAATGGTCTCATTAATAAAATGAGTTCCCCTGTCACTTTTTAGACTTAGTGGACATCCATACCTGTTGATTATGTTCTCCCATAGAAACCTTAATGTTGTAGCAATTTGTTGTGCGATCCTTTGTAGAGCGTTGCCTCTGCCAACCTTGTAAGATAATCTATACAAGTTATAATGTAACGTGATCTAGTCCTGTGCGCGGGTGGGTAGATAGGACCCATAAAGTCAATTTCTCACTTTTCAAAAGGTTTTTCACTAGCAATAGGCCTTACAGGAATTTCATCTCTATGCTCAAGATTTCCAAGGTGATGACAATAGTCACATGCCTTACAATATTCAATGCAATCCTTGTAAATTATTTCCCACCATATGCCTACCAATAAAATCTCACACGTGGTATCATTCCCTGCATAATGTTCACCTACAATCCCATGATGATCTTCCTCTATAATGGAAGTACATTCATGCTCTAGTACACATCAACGTAAAACATCATCTAGGCCTAACATGTATAAATCCTTGTTGATTAACATGTAAGACGCAATGGCACGTATAGTAATTTGTTTCTTCTCCAAATCTTTCATCCCTTCAGGTGCCACACCTATACATAGGAATTAAAAAATATATTTTAAGTCAAATGGAGTGTGGTTCAATCTAAACAACTATACATTCGGAATTGTGTCCTCAATGCTTTGTGTGTCCTCATCGGAGTTAATTCTTGACAAACGATCTAGTCTGAGTTACTCTTTCCTGATTTACTATAATCAGTAAATTCAAATTCTTGAAATAACGAAATATGCGCCCCTCTACAAAATAGGCTTGTTCACTAAGTACTTAAGTGCCATATGATCTGTATAAAAGATAAAAGGATTTTCCAAAGCAAGTATTTTTAAAACTTATGCAGTGCGTAAATCATGGATAATGCTTCACACTCTATAGTTGTATAATTATGCTCAGCTGGTGTCAACTTCCTACTTGCAAAGAAAATAGGATGATCAACAATACCTTCTCTAGGATAGGCTAATACTACACCAATGGCCATGTCAGAGGCATCCACATGCACATGAAATGGTTTGGTCCATGAAGGAAAGCGTAGAATAGGCACAAAAGTAAGTCTTTCCTTCAATGTCTCAAACGTGCGTTGTTGCGCTTCACCCCAATGGAACTTTCCCTTACTCTTCAAAAATTCCTCCAAGGGTGTGGCAATCCTAGCATAACCTTTGATAAAATTCCTATAATAACTTGTGTACCCCAATAATCCACACACCTCACTCTGGTTAGTAGGTTATTTTAAGCCCAAAATAACAACAACCTTAGTTGGGTCTACTAACAAGCCTTCTTTATAGATAACATGCCCCAACCGGTCCCAAAGGGTGTAGAAAAATGTATTTCTTGATGTTTAGAAATATTCTCAACTTCGACACATCTCAAACACGAGTCTTAAATTATCATAGTGGTCTTTTACTAACCCATAAACTCACAAATCATCTAATTAAACTTGCCAATTTTTTTGAATGAAGTCGTGGAATGCTTGTGCAATAATGCAAAAAAATTACTACAGACGTGTTCTTTAATCCAAAAGGCATAACTATATATGAAAAAATTCCCCATTCATTGGTGAAAGTTGTATTCTCTTGATCCTCTTAAGGGATCTTCACCTAATGATATCTAGAAAATCCATCAGTGGAAGAGTAGATCTTGTGCCCTGCAATGCCTTCCAAAATCTCCTCTATAAATGGTGTGGGAAAGGGATCTATTACACATGTAACATTCAATTCTCTATAATCAACATAGATCCTTATCCTTCCATATTTATTTATACTTATCACCATAGGGCTAACCCATTCGACTCCTCAATGGGCTCAATGATCCCAAACTTCAACATCTTATCAATCTCTTCCTTTACCTTGATGCACATGATTAGGATTCATCCTATAAGGCCTCTTCCTAACCGGGTGTACACCTTCCTTTAACTTTATTCTCATCTCACCCAAAGAATGATGTACCCCTTTCAACTCATGATAGCCTCTAGGAAATAAGTCCTGGAAGTTGTGCAATAGCTTAATTATATTTGTAACCTATGAGTTAGACTAGTAATCACCAATGATGGCTTCCTTAGGTTCAGCGTCTATCCCAATATTGACCTTCTTTATTTTCATAGGCTCATGATACATGCACACCTTCTCATCTACATTTTACAAGACCTCATGTGTACCCTCAGTATGATCAAAATCTAGATTCTCCACTTCCTCATCATCAATCATGTAGACCATCTTTCCTTTTTCCTTTTCTAGGTAGGCGCACCCAATCTATTTTTCTTCTATATATTCTTCTTCAAAATGTGCCTCCAGATCTGACTCACGTAGTATTTCCTGAATAATCTTCTAAACCTTTGCACTATCTCCCATAGTTAAGCATTTCATAACCTCTGTAATACCTCATTCATCGGAGTTTTAGTAGAACGTGCGGTTAGTTCTTACCACTTCCATGTTTCTATCTTGGCCAAGTTAGTTATTGTTCACCATAGTGTGGTGAAGGGAAACTCCCCACCCCTATATATATATATGTATTGATTTACATGGTTTGGAGAGACCAATTATTGTAGAGTTATGCTGCGGATTTTTTAGTGCGCATAAGCATGGAAACTGGATCTTAAATGTATGAAGCTTCTCTGTGTTGTAGTATTTAATATAATAGGACATATTGGATGGATATTGGTGTTATATGTGACTAAAAATGGTTCCTACATGGTAAATCTTATTGTGATAATTGTTTAGTCAATCTTTCATATGGTTTAGATCTAGATCTAGTTCATGCATTGTGGTTTACTTAATTATCTATTATGAATCTGAACATACACATGCACAATCATGCTAACATTATGGACAAGAAACTCTAAAGAGGGACTTAGTACCTTTGCACACTTTAGGTGAACACTCAATTCAAGATGAGTGGTGTGTCAGTGCACCTTGTGTTATTTGCAGTGAATTCTAGGCTACATCATTGGTTCCATTGTCGGGACTTATTTCTCAGTTGTTTTTCAAGATGTTGCATGATGAAGACATACTAATTGACCTTGGCTAGTATTAAGGAGTGGTTAGTAGATCTGGAAGAGGAGTATGCTCGTATATTTAGCTTTGACACGACTTTAATGCATGCGCGTGGGTTGAGCAAAATCTATATGACTGCTTATATGAGAGTTTATTTGTTATCTTTCTGATAGAATTGTACGAGTGGTTGGTTATTTATGCATCAAAGAGGAATTGGAGGTTTTGCATGCTTGTTTGGACATAAGAATAATTTCAGGAATTGTATGATGTAGATCTAATTTGGATGTACTCGGAGGATGTATGGTTCTGTGGTGTTTTGAACAGGTTATATTCAGAGTACATAGTTTTGAGTTACTCTTGCCCAGAGGTTATTGAGTTTCAGTTTTTGTGTAAGCCCAAAGGATCGTATTTACGTGGTATCCCAATGGAGATCAAAATCCTAATTGTAACACTTGATTTGGAAAATAATTCGATGGCTAATCGAACCCCACCACTCATGAGGCGGGAGCAAGTTTGGTGAGGATGGTGGACCTAGCGGTAGAGAGATGGAGGGAAGAAAGGTAGCTTAAGTTAAATGAGGTGCACGAGAGGTATTTATAGAAGCACCAGGAAGTTGTAAAGTGGATGGTGTTGTGGAGAGAGATGGCTTATGAAGGATTCATAGCTCATGTAGAAGATGTGGAGAAAGAGCATTTGGATCTCTCCCATTTGGGAAATCATGGTAGGGAACCCTCCTTAGCCTTAGATTGAGGGCACACCAATAGAGATGACAAGGGCCATGGGAATGCATCTCAGTCTACCTAGTGACCTAGCCCTTATGCTTGGTTTTCTAGTTTATATGACAGTTAGTAAACAACAAGCTAGTGTGACCAAGAGAGTTCTGATAGATAGAGTTAATCTTTAGTCAAGTTCGAGGAGTTAATCAAGGAGCTTATTCATCTATATCGCAATCATCATCTACTTTATTTGGAGGACATTTTGTACGTATCTTTTATGGAGCATTGTCTTCACGAGATGTAGGGATGTAGAACCTAGGCATCACATATGAAAGTAGTGCAACTTCACAGACTATGGGCGTTCAATTTAGCTTACAAACTGTTAGAACACGAAAATGCATCTTCTGTTACATTACCTATTTGAGGGGATGGATCGGGAGGATCAAGTCACTCAGGCATTGGAGGATCTAGTGGATATGGAGGTGGTGGAAATACAAGAGGAAATACGAGCTCGGATCGGTGGGCAAGGTCCACACCAACTCAAGAAATTTACATGGAGATGTCTCTCCATCTCCTAAGAGTATAGACGTATTGAAGATGTAGGCGAGCATGTGCATATGTGTGAGATACTATGGCATGCAAAGGGGATTATAGCTCCATAGCACAAGGTAAGCCAATTTAATACTACGTTGCGGGATGCACACACGGCTAGTATAGAAATATTGATCCAGATCGACTTGTGTGGATTATATAGCATTGTGAGATGCTTTCTTAAAGGAATTTTATATCCCTAAGTTTGAGTAGAAAATCATAAGTGCGCTCAAGGAAATTAAGAAAGGAACTAGTGATATTTTTAGGAATATGATGCTCGATTCAAAACTCTTCTATCTAAGTTATCTTATGACATACATGTGAGCCAACATGTGCGGTGGTTCGTTTGAGGAATGATCATGCCTTTTATAAGGGTGATTTCGAATAAAACTTACATAGATCCATGTGAAGCACCTAAGTATCTCTCGTGCATTAAGGTGGTAGGAAGTGTGGAATTAGGAGTGAGCCCATTCTTGGAAGCTCAGATTAAAGCAATGGTGAAGCAATTGTAGAAATTATTTGCTAATTGAGTGCATGAGACACACGGGGATTTGGTGTGCTGATTGTGAAGTAGAGGGCATAACAAGGATAGTTACCCTCAGAAATCAGTGTGCTCCTTGCTATTAGATTGTGAGATATGTCACTTGGAGCGGTTTAGCAGTGCCCATTATTGCAGCATGTGATAAGAAATAATGTGTCTAGTTACTATAAGATTTATAGGTCCTCGACTCATGATACTGAAGATTGCAGGTTGATCGATCAAATCCATGATGTTATTGATGTTGGCATATGAAAAAATGGTGTTGCAAATAATTCCAAGGAAAAGGGTGAACATCATGACTATGATCATAGTGAGGGGCATTTTGATGGCGGTCGTGGTAGAGGTTGAGGTTATAGAGGTGGATTCAGAGGTCAAGGTTATGGGGGAGGAAGGAGTGATTTCCCTCATGGAACTTACTATACATGTGGATCTCCTGACCACTACAGTGTGAATTTCCACATAATATTGTTTGTTCTTTCTATGGAAAGAATCATAGTTATGAAGAGTCCCGACGACTTGTATGAATGTTAGTGCAAAATCACAAAGCACCCTTAAATGAGTTCTACGGGTCTACTTTTCTAAGCGAGTCATTTGGTGTGATTGCATAACATTGAACATTTCCTAAGGCGTGGACCTTTCAAAATGGAAAAGCTCTCCAGATCAAAGGTTGGTTCCTTATCCCTCTGTTTAGGTGCATATGTAAGGATTTGCAGAGGATCTATCTCTATACCTAATCTAAAACTTGCCAAGGAGACAGGGATAAAAGAGTATAAGAAATAAGAAATGACTAAACTACCAAGTGATGCACCAAAGGAATGATGAACACTTATTTTTCTAATAGACACAAACCAACAAAATGCATACAATAAACAAGCATAGATAGCTAGATATATAATGGGAGACCAGATGAAAGCAAAAGAGACAAGAAAGGATCTAAAATCGATCATAGATGCAGTTTTATTGCTATGTAGATTGATATAGTCCATTACAAAGTAGCCAAGAGGTAAAAACGTAATGCAATTTTTGATGGAAGGCCTGAACCCCACAAATCCCTTTGCTAAGAGGAGAAGGGAGCCTGCAAAACAAAGAATGTCCAACCCTTTACAATGAATCTTGCCCCCATATTTATAGATTCAATCAGAGAGAAGAAAGAGAGAGAGAGAAGTGGGAAAAGCAGGTTGAAACTCAACCACTGTTGTTAATGCTTCTGATAAAATCTACCCCAAATCCATCTTTACTGCATCAATCCTTGGTTCTAGCACCTTGAAGGAAGAGGAAACGGAAAAATAGATCAAATCTGATCTAGTTGTTGAGGCGAGAAGATCCCACATTGAAAGCTCGGAAGACATTTTCTCCATTTTCTTCACCTAACCTCCTCAAAAATAAAGTCTCAAACCTCCATGGTGTGGGCAAGGCTGAGATCTTTCCAATGGCATCAAATTTTCAATATTTCGAGCCCTAATTTGAAAGATATGCCCCTTTGAAGTTTGTATTGGGTCTGTATAGGAGGGAGGGAAAAAAACTTGAAAAATGGGTCCCCTTTTGATATAGGACACGTGGCACCCAGATTGGAATAATAATTGGGCCTACAGTCCACAATTTATCTTTTTCCCTTTCCTCTGATTCCTGCTTTGGCTTTGACTCGGGCCCAGATGCTGACTTTTTCCCTAGGCGGAGTTGCGGGCTATTTTGCAACTTTTATCCTTTTGAGATAGCAAGGGGAAAAAATCAATTTTCCCCCGACGCCCCACTCTCCCCTAGGACATGCGGTAGTTTGGCACTCATTTAGAAACCTTTTCTCTATTCACCCCTTGAATCAGCGTCATATTGACACTTGGCATTCTCCACTTACACCTTTATACTTAGCCAATTTTGAAGCCTTTTCTGTCTGCCTTTTGACTTTGTTTCCTCTTATGCGGGATCATGGTCGATCCAATATTTGGCACAGGGGTGAAATATGGATAACAATTTGGTGACTCACAGGGGTATCTGCCTACTAGATGAAAAGACCAATTGCCTTGTCATATCCATTGGGCATGGAGTCAAGAAAGATGATCTAGTATTGATTACGCTTTGATTCATGAGCCCGACTACTTACACTCTCAATTTTCATAAGAAATCTCGAAATGAAGGTTTCTGAGAGTAGAAAATTATTTTAACCCGAGGTTTCATCTGTCTTTCCGAATGGACTGCACAAGAGCCACAAAACAACACCACACTATATACAAAATTTGAAATCATACATGCTCCAAATGGAACATGCAGAGCATGCAAAGCACTTAGGAGAAAAGCAATCTACACTACAGCAAGAAAATGTGCATAAGAACTCAGAGGAAAGAAAACTAAACTAATATGTACATGGTGAGAACTCCCTTTTAGTAGCAGTGTTTAAGATAGATCCCATTTACTTGGAATCTGTAACTCTTCACCCTCCAATGTAGACAATTAGAAAGCATTGCTACTTTTACATCTTGTGATCATATAGGGGCCACTCCAAATGGTGTCAAATTTGGAATGCCTTCTTGGTTTTGCTCGATCTACATCCCATTTCAAAACTAGGTCTCCTTCCTGGAAGGTCCTTGCTTTTGTCTTCTTGTCAAAGCATTTCTTGATTGAAGCCTGATTCTTCTCTATTACTTGGAGAGCATGCTCTTTGGTTTCTTCTAATTCTATCAGCTCTGCATACCTAGCCTCCATTGGTCCAAATTCAAACATCTCTAGTTGCTTCATGAGCTCCAATGCTAGCAACTCAAGTGATATAGGCAACACTGCCTCTTTCCCATAGATGAGCTTGAATGGAGAGCTGCATGTAGATCTCTTGGGCATTATTCTATCATCCCATAAGGTTGTTTTGAGTTTTGTGTGCTAGGTCCTCTGATTCTCATCAAGAGTTCTTCTAATGATCTTTAGCAGGTTCTTATTTGTGGACTCAGCCTGGCCATTACCTTGAGGGTAATAGTTTGATGAAGTACTCAAATAATTCCCATTCTTGATGGCCCATCATGTGATCTTGGAACCTATAAATTCTAATGCATTGTTTGATATGATGGTGGTTGGCACTCCAAATCTGGTCACTATCCCTTCATAGAAATCTAGGATACTAGACTCATTTGCTTCCTTGAGTGCCACTGCCTCGGTCCATTTGGTGAAATAATTTGTCATTGTCAGGATCCATTTGTGACCTTGGCTTGAGTTTGGATTGATGACTCCAATGAATTCCAATCCCCATTGCATGAAAGGTTGGTCGACTGAGATTGGGTGCAATGGAAGTGTTGCTAGCTTTTCCTTGCCCTTGAAGAATGCACAATTCTTGCACCTTTTGATCCATGTGTAGCAGTCACTAAACACTCTGGGTTAATAATATCCTGATTTCATGATTTTGAGTGCTATTAATCTTGGAGAAAAATGGCCTCCATCTACTTCAACATGTAATTATCATAGCAATCTCTCCACCCGATCTATCCTAATGCATCTTAGCAGAATGCCATTGATGTCCCTCTTGAACAAGACACCATCAATAAGAATATATGGTATGGCCTGTAGCCTGAAATGCCTTATTTTTTCTTTACTCATCCCATGAGGACACAAGCTTGTTTGAAGGAAGTGTACCATATCTTGGGTCCAACAAAGAGTAGGTACATTATCTCTCCCTTCTTCTTGATCTTCTTGTAGAACAAGAACAACCTCCTTTTCACTGTCTGTTTCATCTTGTTGACTTGAGGCTAGTTGTTCACATAACCCCTTCCCACAGACCAGCTTGGTGACCTTGATCTCAATGTCATATTCCATGACACGGGTGATCCATCCTGTGTGCTTTTCATTCAAGTCCTTGCTGAGAAGGAATTCTTTAACTCCCGCATGGGAGACCAATAGTTGGATTTTGTTGTTTGAAACCAAATGCTTAAAATTCTTCAATCCTCTGATTACCACTAGGACTTTCTTCTCAATGAAGGAGTACCTCACCTCATAATCTTCCAGACTCTGACTAAAGAAAGCAATTGGCTATTATGTACTTTCTTTGTTCTGTTGCACCAAGATTGCAGAAATTGTGTTGCTTTGCCAAAAGCATACATGTATGAAGTCTTTGGAAAATATGGGTTCACAAGAGTTGGGGCTTGTGATATGGCTTCTTTGATAGCCTCAAAACTTTTTTCCTTCAACTATCCACCTGAATGTTAAGCTCTTCTTCAGCATCAATGTTATTGGCTTAATGAGGTTAGCAAAGTTTGGAACAAACCTATGGACAAAATTGATTTTTCCCAAGAAGCTTTGGAGAGCCTTCTTGTGGTTTGGAAATGGAAATGCTCTTATTGCTTGAACTCTCTCTGGGTCAATTTCCAATCCTTCCTTTGATACAATATGGCCTAGAATTTTACCTTCATGGGCCAATAATATACATTTTTTAGGGTTTAGTGACACCCCAAAACTCCTGCATCTTTGGAACACCTACCTTAAATGGAAGAGATGATCTGCTGCATTTTTGGAAAACATTGTAATGTCATCTAGATAGATCAACACTATTTTGTTGATCAGCCCTTGAATGCCATATCCATTTCCCTTTGAAAAGTGGCTCCGGTGTTGGATAATCCAAATGGCATTTTCCTGTAGGCATAGGTGCCCCATTTGGTGGTGAAATCTATTTTGAATTGATCATCTTCTTTCACCATGATCTGGTTGTACCCTAAGTAGCCATCTAGGAGGGAGAACCTTTTTGACCCAAACACTACTTGCAAGATCTACTCCATTGAAGGGAGTGGGTAGTGATCTTTGAGGGAGGCTCTGTTCAAATCTCTGAAGTCAACACACAACCTGATTTCTCCATTTTTATTCTGATTGGGACTAGATTTGCAACCCAGCTTGAGTGTTTGATTAGAAATATGATGTTTTCCTCTATCAGCTTGTTCAGCTCCTTCTTCATCAGAGGCTCAATATGTGGGTTGACTAGTATCTGCTTCTGCCTAATGGGCTAAGCAACTGGATCTAGTTCAATTATGTGTTGTGCTAGTTTTGGATTGAACCCTCATAGGTCTTCATAACTCCAAGAAAAAACATTAGGAAATTCTTGGAAAAGTTGTATGAATTCATACATTTCTTGCTTGGTGGCCATCTTGCCAATTTGAAGTGTTGTGTCTTCTCAATTGGGATTGACTCGGATCTTCTCCTTTGATTTGCATGTTAGCCTTCTATTTTCTAAACCGATCCTTAGGATTGAAAATGGATTCCAATATCACTAATCCTTTGGGAAGCTTGTTTGTATGTAATTGTACTATCTGACTCTTGTACTGCTACTCTAGTCTGCTCTAGTTTATAGCTAAGAATTCAACTTCTTCTTGTAGAAATTTAATGATTTGTTGATCATTCTCAAACACCTACCAGCATGTATTATTATCTGGCACTTCTGGCCTCACAACCACATGGATACGTGGTTGTTCTATGTCTCTTTTGATGTTGTCAACTACATCAAACGTTACCCGACCGATGCAAGCATATCACCAACATCATTCTCCTTCCTAGGTATGGACACAATATTGAAGACCTCAAAATCCTCCATGAGATCCCATACCCTACTCTTGTAGTTCTTGATCAGGTCATTTTTGATAGCATTAAGTCCTCTGACCTGATTGGCAACCAGTTCACTGTCATGAAACACTTGTAAATTCTTGATCCCTAGCTTCTTTTCCCAATGAAGACCTTGGACTAAAGCCTCATATTCAGCAGTGTTATTTGAGCAAGAAAACTAGAATCTAAAGGTTGAATAATATCTCATACCTCTGGGGGACACAATCATGGCTCCTCCTCCAACTCCTTGTCTACTCCTTGAGCCATCAAAGAATAATTGCCATACCTCATTGTCATCCTTGCATTCTGGTTTAATCAGGTCAGGAAGAGGGTGGTTCTCTTCATGTAGGTAGTAGACACCTAGCTCAAATTCTTCCATCTCCCTATAGGGGTCAAAATCATGACTTTTGTTGGCCCAATCATCAAGAGTCAAGTTTGGGATACATCCCACCTTGGTATTTTCTTCAGAAGTGCTTAGGAGGTCCTCTTGATCAAAATTTGAGCAATTGGCATTGATTGGGCTAGGAACATAGGATTCAATATGATAATCAGTAATAGGTTTAGATCTGATTGTGGCCTTCACTCCATACCTTGTCCTAAAGAGCATATGTGACCAATCAATAGATAGGTAGCCTCCAATTTTGGTAGTGAAGTCCCTAGACAGACACAAAGCAAAATGTGGTGGCAAGTCTATGATTGACATGTTTTGCAAAATAGTCACATTAGGGCAAGTGTGTAGAGTGAGACTCAGATCCTTGATGATTCCCACATAGTAGTCACTATTGTCCCATCTAATTGGACTACTCCTCTAGAGATGACCTCATATTGGAGACCCAATTGATCAGCTATTATTTTGGGCATCACAGAACTATTGGCCCCTGAATCAATCATACAATTGTGAACCAATTTGTCTCCAACAATCAATGAGACATAGAAGGGAGGAGGTCTCAGGTTCTTACCTTGTTGTTCTTCATGGTTTCTCCTTGGTTGAACTGTATTGGCAAGCACTCTCTCTTGTTGGTTAGGGGGTGATTTGAATTTGACCAATTTTGCATGGTAGTCTGCAATAGATCCCTCTGTCTGGAATGGCCAGGGACTCCCATAGTGAAATGTTCACACTTGTCCTTTTCATTTTCTCAATAATATTGAATGAGCTATCTTTTTGTTGTCCCTTCCCAGACACATTCCTTTCTTGCACATGGGTTGTTACAACTGGTGCCTGCCTAGGTTTGGAAGGTGGCTTGGGTTGGTTCTGTATGTTTGGAGTTGCACTTGGAACACCTAGGACCTTGTGGAGTGATGGAAGGTTGAGGGTTACTTGAATTCAGTGGTTGGCCCTCTCCAATATTTCTCCTTTTGGACCATGTGTTGGCAGCCACACCTTGAGGAAGGGACTGATTCATCCCATAGAGGTCTTTAGACTTGCCAATTGACAAGCATAGTTTCATTTGGGGGGCCACCTTGTTGAGCCCCTTGTTGTTGAAATTCCTCTTGGCCAGTTTTTGTGGCACCATACTGGTGTACACCATCAAGGCCTGATTTAGAGCACCATTAAAGCACATTGATTGGTTATGTGGCTGATCACATGAAAAGAACCAATCATTTTCATGTTCCATATTGTTACGTGTTGGGACCAATGCTCTTGATCTTGAAGCTGTGTTAGGATCATCTGACCTAAAAGGTCTAGCAGATTGGGGTTGTCCTTGGTTCCAGCTCACGGTTTACGGTTTGAGGTGGTGGCCTATTCTCTGTAATCGGTGTTTAACTTAATATTGAGCCCGGGATGGTATGGCTGAAACTCGATCTTGTTGTCTTTTGATGGTCACTAGCTCATTCCCAAAGTTCTAAATTTACTTCATCACTTCCTGAAGCTATTTAGTGGTATTAGATGATGAAGTAGAAGCTTTAGCTGAGCTTTGACTCTTGGGGGTGGGTATAGGAGCTAATGTAGGTGCTTGGCTAGTATCTGGGATTCCTAACTCAGGGTACAAAGACATGGATGGCCTAGGAGTGATTTTTCTAGCTTGAATCAAATGGTTCTCAACCCCTATGGAGAGGCTATAGGTTACACGTAATGTAGTGCCCCCCATTGACTAAATCATCAAAGAAATATCAGAATTTAAAGCCCTAAGAAATTATAAGAAGGAACCTTCATTAGTGGGCTTTACTACTATTGGAATCATATCCCAGGTCCACTAGAATCTGAGGTTGAAGTCTATCAGCTGCTCATTTGGGGCTCTCTTGATTGTTGTTAGTTGCTCCAACAAGGACAAGTTATCACCTTTTTCCCCAAACTAATTATGAAGAGCCATGCACAATTGGTTCTAGTTTTGGATAGAGCCTGCTTCAAGACTCTTGAACCATTGTGAAGCTTTCCCTTTGAATGAAGAGGTGAGCAGCTTGACTGCAATGTCCATCTCATGGATCTCATGGATTGTATAGACATTTGCAATATCTTGGACATGGTCACCAAGAGAAGTTTGATTTTCCCTAGTGAAATATGGGATGCTCTTTAATGTTGCAATCAGAACTGGGTTTTGTGCATTCAAGGCGAGTGGACTACTACCGGTGAAGTTGACATATGGATTTGGTTATGCCATTTTGATTGGCCTAAGAACCCTTGCAGACTGAAAGAAAGGCCTCGCAGGTGGAGGTGTTGACAAGGTTCTGCTTAATGGAGATGGATACCTCTCGAACTCTTCATCCTCTCCTTTCTCTACTGGAGATAGATGAAAGTATTCAAATATATCTTCTTTCCTTGCTCTATACTAGGTTTTTCTCATGAACCAAGCTTGTGCTGCTGAAATCAGTAGATTTGTTTCTTTTGGAGTCACCAGATGTATAATTTTAAGGCTTCTTAAAATCTAGAATCACATCAAGTGTACATCAATCCCTATTGTAATAAGATGGAGACTTCTTAGTCCTACTGGGCACACCAAAACTATTAGTGTGAAATCACAGCACCCCCAAATGAGTTCTACAGGTCTCTTTTCTAAGGCAGAGTCATTTGGTGTGATTGTATAACATTGATTTTTTCCCAAGGCGTAGGACCTTGTAAAAATGGAAAATCTCTCTAGATCAAAGGTTGGTTCCTTATCCCTCTATTTAGGTGCATACGTAAGGATTTGCAGAGGATCTATCTCTATACCTAATCTAAAACTTTCCAAGGAGACAAGGATAAAAGAGTATAAGAAATAAGAAATGACTAAACTACCAGGTGATGCACCAAAGGAATGATGAACACTTATTTTTCTAATAGACACAAACCAACAAAATGCATACAATAAACAAGCACAGATAGCTAGATATATAATGGGAGACTAGATGAAAGCAAAAGAGACAAGAAAGGATCTAAAATCGATCACAGACGTGTTTTATTGCTTTGTAGATTGATACAGTCCATTACAAAGTAGCCAAGAGGTAGAAACATAATGTAATTTTTGATGGAAGGCCTAAACCCCACAAATCCCTTTGCTAAGAGGAGAAGGGAGCCTACAAAACAAAGAATGTCCAACCCTTTACAATGAATCCTGCCCCCATATTTATAGATTCAATCAAAGAGAAGAAAGAGAGAGAGAAGTGGGAAAATTAGGTCGAAACTCAACCACTATTGTTAATGCTTCTGATAAAATATGCCCCAAATCCATCTTTATTGCATCAATCCTTGGTTTGGCGCCTTAAAGGAAGAGGAAATGGTGAAACAGATCAAATCTGATCTGGTTGTTGAGGCAAGAAGATCCCACATTGAAATCCTGAAGATGTTTTCTCCATTTTCTTCACCTAACCTCCTCAAAAATAAAGTCTCAGACCTCCATGGCATGGGTGAGGCTGAGATCTTTCCAACGACATCATATTTTTAATATTTTGAGCCCTGAGTCGAAAGATATGCCCCTTCAAAGTTTGTATCGGGTCCATATAGGAGGGCAAGAAAATAACTTGAAAAATGGGTCCCCTTTTGATATGGGACACATGGCAGCCAAATTGGAACAAAAATTGGGCCTACGGGTCTATAATTTATCTTTTTCCCTTTCCTCCGATTCCCGCTTTGGCTTTGACTCGGGCCCAAATGCTGACTTTTTCCTGGGCGGAGTTGCGGGCTATTTTACAACTTTTATCCTTTTGAGATAGCAAGGGGCAAAAAATCAATTTTCCCCTCGACTCCTGCTCTCCCCCTTGGGACACGCGGCAGTCTGGCACTCATTTAGAAACCTTTTCTCTATTCACCCCTTGAATTAGCATCATATTGACACTTGGCATTCTCTCGCTTTACACCTTTATACTTAGCCAATTTTGAATCTTTTTCTATCCGCCTTTTGACTTTGTTTCCTCTTATGTAGGATCATGGTCAATACAATATTTAGTGCGGTGGAGAAATATGGATAACAATGACCAATTAAGTAAGAAAAATTAAAAGGAAAACAAGGACACGGGAATGGTAAGAGTGCATTGCATCATGGAAGATCAATGGATGACGAATCTAGCACTCGGATCCCGAGTTAGTACTTATAAAAATTACCACGAATTTGGCAACAGCACACCAGGGAGACTCTATAACATAAGCCTAATATTACTAAGGAGTAAGTCATTAATGCCAAGTATGCAGACCCGATGCATCAGAAAGATGTTTATCAAGAAACTATGGAGGTAATTCAAAATTTACAGGGTGAGATACAAGTGTTTGAAGGAACAGTCACGGAAGTTGGAACAAAAGAAAACAGCTGATCTCCATCAGACAAATGTTGATGACTTGAAATAATTTTGCAAGATGTTGTGCCAAGAGAACATTATTACTTTTTTTTTTTGGGGAGCTAGGTGAAGGAACACTCCTCACACTGGGACTAAACATGAAAGATAGTTTTTACATGTTAATCTTCCTCCAGACAGTTTGGACTATGATAAGGAGATTGATCTAAATGTTGTTATTGATGGTTGGCTCTTGAGTAACATCTTGACTGACCGAGTGCGGAGGTGAATGTGCTCACTTTGGATGCATGGGTTCAAATGGGTAGACCTCCATTACATCCATCTTCTAATGTGTTGTTCATGACAAACTGAACTAAGGAAATTCCCGTTGGAGTTTTAAAAGATGCATCCATTCCTATACATGGGTCCAAGTTTGCTTTGGGGACTTTGAGGTCTTAGTGCTTACGACGAGATCATTTTCCCACATTACTTTGGCACCCATGATGCTATGAAAACAACATCAAATTGCATTTCTACAAGGGGTATATCATCTTTGAGAATAAGGAAGAGTGTGTCATCATCATCTGACAAATTAGAAATCTATACCTTATGTAGAGCCCTTAAGCAAAGAATACTTGAACAAAATTTATGTGTGCACCATTCGAGATCCGTATGCGTGAGCCATCAAAGAAGGATTTCTCTAGTGGGATGATGCAAATTCCATGAGCGATATTACAAGTGTTGCATATGATAATTGGGCACGTGACACTTATGAAATGGTTAGGCACTAAGTACAAAGTTCATTTGCGTGCGTAAGTAAGCCACGCAATATCGAGGGCATTTAGGTAGCGATCAGTACCAAAGTACATAGGTGAAGATAATCCATAAGTATTCCTACTTGCTATGGAGGTTTAATGGGAATTTTAGGTGGAAATAAGGAATATGCTAGTATATACCTTGTGTGGGATGGCGAAACATACCGGTGGATTGTTCATAGGGATAATATCTTGCAATAAAGAGAAGGATTGCTTTATCTACTCGGTTTCTAAGGAGCAATGTGCCTACTTAGATATGTTCCTTTCATGGTAATGATCCTATTTAGCACCACATTCAATAGTGTGAGAGACTCGAATAGTGGGGCAGGAAGCTTTACCACCTTCATTGTGGGTGCACAAGTTTTATTTCACCTTGCAAGGTTGCATGCACGCGTGGTATGTCTATGTAAAATTGAATAGAGCAACTAGAAATTGGCAAGAACTTGTTGAAGGTATGACTCAGACCTTTGATTAATTTTCTTCTAAACCTCCAGTAAATGAGGCGTTGTAGGTTATGAAGTGCTTAACTATGGGGGATAGTGTAAATGCCAAAGAGTTACTTAAGGATTTATTAGGAGAATCAAACCTGGTGGCACATTTTGAAGAGGAAGAATCAGATGTTGAATAGGTTGAGCATGCCTGCCTAGAAAGAGAGAAGGGTAAGATGATTTACATGGTTGATGACGAAGAGGTAGAGAACCTAGACATTGAGCACACAGAGGGTATGTGCAAAGTCTTAGACAATGTAGATGAGAAGGCATGTGCCTACCATGAGCCTATGAAGACCAAGAAAGTGAACATTGGAATGGATGTTGAACCTAAAGAGGCTATTATAGGAGATTACTAGTCTAACTTTGAGGTTGCTAAAATCATTGAGTTTTGCGTGAATTCCATGATTAGTTCCCTACAGGATATCATGAATTGAAAGGTGTACATGAATCATTAGGAGAAATGAAGATAAAATTAAAAGAAGGTGCATACCCAGTCTAGAAGAGGCCTTACAGGATGAATCCAAACTTGCGCGTCAAGGTAAAGGAAGAAATTGACAAAATGTTAATTTCTAGAATTATTGTGCCAATTGAGGAGTCAAAATGGGTAAGCCCTATGGTGATCAGCATCAAGAAATATGGTAGAATCAGGATTTGTGTGGATTACATGGAGTTAAATGTTGCATGTGTGATTGATCCCTTTCCCACACCCTTTACTGAGGAAATCTTGGAAGGTGTTACAGGGGCATGAAATCTACTCCTTCACTGATGGATTCTCTGGATATCATCAGGTGAGGATAGCTATTGAGGATCAAGAGAAGATGAATTTCACCACCGAGTGGGGAAGTTTTCATACACAGTTATGCCCTTTGGATTAAAGAATGCACCTATAGTATTTTCACGCATAGTGGTACAAGCATTCTAGGATTTTATTCACAAGTTCTTGTAGGTGTATTTGGATGATTGGATAGTCTATGGGCTCGTGAAATATCACTTTGTGATAATTTTAGGCTGATGTTTGAGAGATGTAGGCAATTGAGCATATATTTGAACATTAAGAAGTGTATATTTGCCACCCCCTTTGGTATTTTGTTGGGGCACATCATTTGTAAAGAGGGCTTGCTAGTGGATCCTGCTAAGGTAGCTATGATTTTGGGATTAGAGGAACCTACTAGCCAAAGTGAGGTACATGGATTCTTGGGGCACACAGGTTATTACAGAAATTTTATTAAGGGATATGCTAAGATCGCCATGCCCTTAGAAGAATTACTCAAGGGAAAAGGAAAGTTTTATTGGGGTGAGGCACAACAACATGCGTTTGACACACTAAAGGAAAGGCTTACTACAACACCTATTTTACATTTTCCTTCATGGTCTAAACCTTTTCATGTTCATGTAGATGCCTCTGGCATGGCCATTAGTGTCGTATTATCTCATCCTGGAGAAGGGATTTTTGATCATCCTATTTGTTTTTCTAGTAGAAAATTAACTTCAACATAACAAAATTATACAACAATCAAAGTGGAAGGCCTTATCTATGATCTATGTGCTCCATAATTTTTGATAGTATTTTTTGGCTACACCTTTCATCTTTTATATAGACCACATGGCATTGAATTACTTGGTGAACAAGCATGTTTTGTAGGGGCACATATGTCGTTGGGTACTATTGTTTCAGGAATTCAATTTTACAATGGTAGTTAAGCCCGGTAAGAGCAATTCTGGTCTAGACCATTTATCAAGGATTCAATCAAGAGAGGATGCACGAGCATTGATGACATAATTTCATATGCACAGTTGTTTAGGTTGAACCACACACCCTCGGACTTGGAAGATATTGTTGTCTTTTTATGCACAAGTGTGGTGCCCGAAGGAATGAAGGATTTAGAAAAGAAACAACTTGTTATCCACATCGCACCTCACATGTTAATCAGTGGATACTTGTAAAAATTAGTTAATGATGAAGTTTTGTGTCGATGTGTGCTTGATCATGAGCATGACACAATTATGGTAGAATATCATGGCAGTATTGTAGGTGGAAACTATGTAGGGGATGCCACCGTGCATAAGATTCAACTAGTTGGTCTATGGTGGGAAACATTATACAAGGACTGCAAATCATATTGTAAGGTGTGTGACCATTATCAACACCTTAGAAAGCCTGGGAAACGAGATGAAATTCCTTTGAGTCCTATTACTAGTGCAAAACCTTTTGAGAAGTGGGAAATTGACTTTTTGGGCCCTATTTCCCCAACCACATGTAGGACAGCATCACGCTATATTATAAATTTTACATATTATCTTACAAGGTGGGCAGAAGTGGCACCTACAAAGGATTGCATAGTAGCTACAACAACAAGGTTTCTATGGGAAAATATTATTAGTAGGTATGGATACCCTTTAATTTTGACAAGTGATAGGGGTAATCATTTCCTTAATGATACTATCGAATATTATTGGATGAATTCATGGTTGCACACCATAGGAAAACCCCTTATCACCCTTAGGAAAATGGAATTATTGAGTCCTTCAACAAGATATTGAGCCATACTTTGACAAAAAAATTGATGTTGGAAGGAGAGATTGGGATGACAAGGTTGTTATGGTACTTTGGGCATGCCATACAACCTACAAGAGGTTGAATAAAGAAACACCATTTCAGCCGGTGCTTGCACGTATGAGGCTCTCCCCATGGAATTCATGTTACCTTCCTTGTTTATTGCATGTGCATGAGGTCTAAGCCGATGAGCGAGACTTTGAAGAATAGATTGAAAAGTTGATGAAGTTGGATGAAAGGTGCACACCATAGCACGATGGAGTCAAAAGCAAGAAAAATCTAGGGAGAAGGCATGGCATGAATATAGGCACATCAAAGATAAGGAGTTTAATGAGATGGGCACTCATAATAATGCAAAGGAGGTTGCAACATTGGAGACTACGTAGGATGCGTCACAATGGATAATTACTTTGGCATAAGGAAGCGTGGGTAAAGGAGATTTGTGACAGAAAGGTAATAGGTGCACCAAAAATTTATGACTGATGTGTGATAATTTGAGGCACGGGAAAGTTTGAGGTGTAAAAAAAGAAGCGAAAAACACGCGGAAGTAGAATTAATTTTACATACAGTGGTAGGTGGAGAAATTAATGAAGGGGATTTTGAAAATTGTTATAAATCTGATGTTTGAAATGTCATTTGGTACCTTGTAATTTTGAAGAGAAGTGATAAGTGTGAGGAAGATCTTGAGACGACAAGTAGTCTCAGTAGATCGAGCAAGCCTATTGGGAATTAAAGAACAATGTTAAGCATTGGGCGCAGAATAAAGATTCGGGCAAGTAGTGCATATGTGTGGTGAAGGGTTTGTGTGCGACTAGGGTTTGAGGAAGTTGGACAACAGCTAGGGTTTCATTCGCACTTACAAAATTAGAAGGAGAGATGGCACCACAAAGGGCTCCATTTGTGGAGAAAGAGGTAGATGACCCAACTAGAAGAATGGTTGGTAGAAATGCTATACTCAGAAGAAGTGATTGAGGGATGGCCATGGAAATTAAAAATAACACAGTGTAGGGTTTTTGACATCAACCATTGAACCAATAAATGCATGAAGAATATTGCAGCAGAGGTCTATAGGAAGACTAACAGCGGTTGGTAGATGGCACTAGGGTTTTGGTTGCCTGCAGCAGAAAAAGCTACTCAACAACTTGGGGTTCATGCGATCCTCGAATTACACTACTTTTGGAAGCCCAAGAAGTTATATAAATACCTTATGTCATGTGTACATGAGGATTTATTCTACTTCATGGGTAGGAGGATGCAGATCACTTCTAAGTTGATTGGGAAGGTAACAGGGTTGCGTGTATCTGACTCAGAGATTTCCAGTGATCTATATGACGATGAGGGCATCAATGCAACAGCCACCTTATATAAGTATAAGAAGGGGGTAAAGCTTTTAAAGTGACCAATATTGAAGACATGGCCACCGGGTTACAACATGCCTAGCAGGAAGAAATTTGGGTGCCATGAGTGGTGGAATGAGGTGAATATGCGTTGGTTGCACATAGCGCACAAGATGGTAAATAAAACATACTATAACATTGTTGGGCATATTGTGGAGATTCTGGTGAATGAAGCACATGTCCAGTGGATAAAAGATAGAAGATCACTCGGGACACCATTCTTTTTCTAATTGTATCCAATGAAATTAGCATGCCTGACAAGGGAGAACATTTAGGAGTTCCCTTTGGAAAAAAATCTCCAACAAAGAAATTTTTGAAGTATACTCTGCATGGAACTATTTCCAATGCATATAAGGAGTGCACTGGAGAAATGGTTTAGGAGGTTGTGCAGGTGTTTGAAGGAGAATGACGTATCCCACGTGAACTTCCTAAAGTATTGGATGGAGAAGCTGAATTCGCAGTCTACCAACATTTCAGCTTAGGACATTTCCACATGAAGACAACCGAAAGAAGCCCTTGGTGTAATTTGTCATTTGCTTTCACTATGAGATGTTTCAAATATTTGTTGAATAGGTTCCACAATTTGCAAAAAAATTGTTTAATTCGGAAAAAGTAGATTTAGATATTCACATTCTGCGCAAGAAGACTTATGTATGGTCGGGAAAGGAGGCATATGTAGAAACAATGGAGTCTGACAATGTTGATATTACGTTGGAGAGCTTGGTCATGAGGAAGATTGAACCAGATTGCATGTACATATACTTGAGGCCACAATTCAAGGATGGTAAGGTGGTGAAAGGTAAATATATGGCTCTTCCAGGTCCTCCAAAGAAGGGGCAGATGGTGGGGAAATCAAGGCCAATCAGCAATGCTTGCTCCACCCTTTCAAGAGGATCTAGTGCCTACAAGCTTAGAGAATGTCCTAGAGCACAAGGAACAAGAAAGCGTCAAACTAGATCACACAAGGATATTCTTGTGCAAGAGGTGCACATCTAGGGGCACTAGATTAGGGACTTCATAGCCAATGAGGAGATCTCCACGCGTCACTCCGAAGAAGAATGAGGAAGAAAAAAGGAATAAGTGCATAAGATATGTTCCATTGAAGGGTACTGAGGAGGAGAATTCCCCTTAGCAAATCGAGTAGGATGAGGAGGCCACTCCAAGTATGGAAGAGAGACGAGAAGAGGACACTTTGAGTGTTGAAATGCAAGATGATGAGGACATTGGGGACCAAGTAGTTTATGAGGTCATTGACCAAAGTATAAGTGCCCATGAATAGCACTCGGGTGGGGATAAAATCAGCGCCGGTGGTGACATAGAGGTCGTAGAATGCCCTATACCTAGAGAAGGAGATAATGAGGAGGAAACATAATAGAATGTAGATGATGTGAAACAATAGGATGCAAGTGTTGAAGGTCATCATGAAGAAGGCACATATGTCTAGAAGAACATTGGGGAGCACCTAGGTCAACATGAGGAAAAAGAGGTGGTAAGGACTTAGAACTTGGGCTACGTGGATGACCAAACTAAAATTATTCATGCCCAATTTTAGGGTACCGCCCAATAATTAATTGAATGGCTTGGATTAGATGGACCCAAACATGGAAAATACGCACACTCACAATCGGTTATCATGGAGTTTGCAGACTCACATGGATGATCCTGACTTTGATGTCTGTGAGGAGTCATGTAGTTTAAAGAAGGCTAGGAAGGCACCTCATACCCACCATATAACCATAAATCCCACGCAGTTCTTAGATGAATAGGTTAGTAATGCACTTGTCAAGGTGCCAAGCAGAAATAGCGCTACAATATTGATAAGGCAAGCTGAAGAAAATGAAGAAGGAATATCCTGTTTGTCTCGAAGGACTACCAAGAACAAAGGAAGAAGAAAATGAATTCTAAGAACACAAGACCACAAGATTTTAATTAACAATAAATGAGGGAAATACTGCCTGTCGAGGCCCAGAAATATAAAACTTCCTTTCTTGAAGGTGGTCAAGACCACTCGCTAATATGAATTAACACAAAATACTCGGTAAGATATCAATTAAAAGTTGTT